>BSBM01000779.1:700000-1300000 GCA_027924585.1 Larix kaempferi
TCAAAAATTTTGAAAAAATAGTCATGCACAAGCACAATGTGCTCTCTACAATTGTACAATTTTTTAAAAGAAATTCCATTACTTGAGTACTCAACAATTGCACTAACAAGAATATATGCATCATATTGTGAAGGGAAAATAACGAAAAACTTAAATTTCACAGTCATACAGAAATTTTATAAATAAAAATTACATATTCTAGAAGTTAATTCGATTTCCTACATTTCATATTTTTATACCATATTCAAATTCATTGTGAAAGTACTTTGAATCATCCCTACAAGTCAACAAAATGTGTATCATAAGATACCATCATTAGCTTACACTCACCCATAGATCTATTTTGTGTCATGTACTCTTTTCAAAAAAAATAATAAAATGAAAAATTGCGATCATTTTTCCATTTTTCTCTTCCAAGTCCCAAAATATTTTGAAGTTTTGGGAACTAGTGGAAATAAGATTCACTTTCCTCCATCTCTCCCACAACAAGCTAATGGTAAGGAAGAGTGAGGAGATAGTTGTGAGGCTAAGATACAAGCTCAAGTGCATTTTTAGCATAGCATGGATAGTTTGATGCTCTTCTATGGTAAGTGATAAGTTCATAGTCTTAATAAGGGTTTTGCTATGCTTTCAAAGTTTGTTTTGTATGTTTGACAACGAACCGAGTTGTTAACAAAATACTATTGGACGTTTGATGAGAACTCACAAATGGCATGCTTCATAGATGTCTGAGGCTATAAGTGCTTGTGATAGTAGGTAGGTTATTGTTAATATAGTGTTTTAGGGTGGACAATATCTCAGTGGTTGACTCCTTCTACATCTTACAATCAAAGAACGTGTTAACAAAGGATGCTATGAGTGATAACATGGGCTATATGGTCCAATCTCTTTGCAATCAATCCATGGGTGCTTAGTAGTGCATCAAGATGCAACTCCATCCCAATGAATATGTAGTAATTCCTTTCTATACATAAAATCCCTCACAAAACATTTTGGCCATAGGTGTGAATTAGTAATATTATGTTGTGGATGTAGTTGTCTTCAGCGTGGTTGCAACAACTATCTATTTTTCAAAACAATGTTTGCATAGTAGGTTATAGTTAATATAGTGTTTCAAAGTGGACAATATCTCAGTGGTTGACTCCATCTACATCTTACAATCAAAGAACGTGTTAACAAAGGATGATATGAGTGATAACATGGGCTATATGGTCCAATCTCTTCGCAATCAATCCATGGGTGCTTAGTAGTGCATCAAGATGCAACTCCATCCAGATGAATATGTAGTAATTCCTTTCTATACATAACATCCCTCACAAAACATTTTTGCCATAGGTGTGAATTGGTAATATTATGTTGTGGATGTAGTTGCCTTTAGTTTGGTTGCAACAACTATCTATTTTTCAAAATAATGTTTGCATATTTCATTGCATTTTGTATGTCATTCGAGCTATGCTATTTGTAAGGGGAATAAAAATATGGTCCATTATTGAGGGTTTTGAGTCTCTTCCCAATTTAGTTGCTAGAAAGAAATTGTTGCAATATGGATTTTACTATGTTTTAACTTCTATATTTACTTTGATCTTATGGTGGTGTCCATTTAATGCTTTTTTTTGTTTTTGTTTTTTTAGAAATTAATATATTTAAACAAGACAAAGTTCAAAGACAATTTCAATTTTAAAACGCAATTCTCATAAAAAATAGGGAAGTGAATATGGTATATTATTGATGATTTCAATTTTCCCTAAATGGTTGTTTGAGAGGAATTGTTGAAATATGATTTTTATGGTGTTTAAATTGTTAGTTTTTCACAATTTAATTCAATATGATCTAGGATCTTATCTGAGAGAACAACATGCACAGCAAATCAAACACAAGATACAAGAGACACAAAGCATTTCACCAGGGAAACCATAAATGAGAAAACCCCGCAACTTCCTCAGAGATAGAATGAGCAATAATACAAAACCCCAAAACAAAGAGATGGTATCCAATAGCTTCCTCCTCCTCCACTTGTGCGAACTTCTTTCTCTCTCTCACTTATGCAAATGAGTGAGTGAGTGAGTGATGAAATAGAGAGGATCACCCTCTCTATTTATACTTTACCTTTCACTTAGCCTTAACCCCAAACAGGTTAGCCCCTAAGTGTAACTGACTGGGCCGACTTCTCTAGGAGAGTCTAATAACCCATGAAAGACTCAACTCTGGGGTCAATGCCCCGTCATACAATGGAGGGTTTACCTCATTGACTTTACATGACCCAAATACAATAATGACTTCTTCGACCGAAGGAATAAACGTCTTCGTCGGAGGTACAATAAGAAAATACAAATACAATATAAAATATACAAGTGAATATCTTCCGAAGTTACAAATACATTAACACTCCCTCTTAACTAGGAAGGTATTCTCTTGACATGGTTCATCAGTACAAGTCTTCGTCACTGGAGCACCATCAAAGTTGGATCATCATCGTCACTGTTATTGCTATCTCGACCATCAGTCTCCAATCTACTCGTCATAGGAAGTTCTACAGAGCCATCCCTTTTTCATGCTAGATGTAGGCCTATCCTCCATGTAGGTCTTCATCATCTCTGCGAGCAAGCCATCAAGTAGGTACATCTCAGGACTTATTATATGCCACTACAAAACCTGCAATATCTCCCGGGACTGATTATATGCCTCTGCAAAACCTGAAGGAGCATCCCATGACTGGTTATTTGCCAGTGCAAAACCTGCAAGATATCCCAGGACTAATTATATGCCACTGCAAAACCTGAAGGAGCATCGCAGGACTGATTATATGCCTTTGCAAAACGTATGTACCCTATTGTCTATTCATCATCTTCAGATCAACTCATCGTCAACAGAGCACAGCCCAGATGCACATAACACAACACTTACATCAACTGACATGGAAGGACTTTCCTACCACCATTCGGGAAAGGCTCAGCAATTACATCAACGACCATGGGAGGACCAACCTACCACCATGTCGAAAAAGCTTCAGCAATTACATCAACGACCATGGGAGGACCAACCTACCACCATGTCGGAAAAGCTCGGCAATTACATCAACAACCATGGGAGGACCAACCTACCACCATGTCGAAAAATCCCATGTGAAACTACGTCTTCCGGACTCATCACTTCCCTTTGGAAGGAACCTCGATCTGAAGTACACCAACCTTCTCTCTGAAGTATTCAAAATTCACTCTGGCTAGCGGCTTGGTCAATACATCGACTATTTGCTCGCCCGTCGCAACATACTGGAGCTTCACTACTCCTCTATGCACCATATCCCCGATATAGTGGTACTTGATCTCAATGTGCTTTGACTTGTCATGGAACACTAGGTTCTCAGACAACTTCACACAACTCCATTTGTCGCAATATATACAAGTAGCGTCCAACTGGAGATCAAACAAATCAGACAATAGCTTCCTCATCCATACTGCCTCACAACTAGCCGAACAAGCTGCAACATACTCTGCTTTGGCTGTACTCAATGCCATGTAGGATTGCTTCCTGCTAAACCAAGAGAACACACCTGATCCCATACTCTAGCAGCACCCCGAAGTACTCTTCCTATCAATGGCACTGCCTGCCCAATCCGAATCAACATAACCCTCCAGTTTAATCTTCTAATCCGCATCATACTTGAGCCCATAATCCACCGTGGTATCCAACTCTAGGTCAAATAGACCTGACATCAACTTTCAGAGCCATATGGCTTCACAACTTAGAAGAAAAAGCTGCTATATACTCTGCTTCAGCTTGTGTTGAGAGCAACACTAGACTGCTTCGTGCTAAACCATGAGATCATGGCGGATCCCAGACAATAACATCCACCTGAGGTGCTCTTCCTGTCTGAGACACTTCCGGCCCAATCTGCATCTGTATAACCATACAATCTGTAGTCATGATTTCCAACATAGTATAAACCAAAATCTATCGTACCTTTCAGGTACCTCATAACATGCTTTGCAGCTACCAGGTGAACACGTCTAGGCTCAACTAGATACTGACTCAGGCTGTTCACAAAAAAGCATATATCTGGCCTGGTATTCGTCAAATACATCAACGAACCAGTCATCTGTCTGTAAACTGTAGAAACCACTTTCAACCTTGTAGCAAAGGTTGAAATCTGCATCACCCGTGGTGATCATCAAGCTTGTCAAATGACTATCAATCCTGGGTGCCTGTTGAACCCGTACAAAGCCTTCTTCAATTATGAGATTCTCTTTCAGATCTTGGGTGTTTGCTCGATATGAACTTCTTCTTCAATTACACCATTCAAGAGAACGGTCTTGTCATCCATGGGTGTAATCTATCTCTGGAAGTATGTCTAGCCACTGGAGAAAACATATCATCATGATCCTCTCCCTCTTTCTAAGAGAATCCTCTAGCCACGAGCCTTGCTTTGTACTTCTATAGTATGTTTGATTTGTAAGTCTTCTTGTTGAACAGTCATCACTTATTCTTCGGAACAAGTGTTCATCGTCCTTCTTTTGTAGATCATAGCACACGATCTTTCCTATAAATCAAATTCAATTACATGATTAGTAACACTTCATAATTATCAAATCATCTTGACATTTCAATGATAACCTATTATGCATACTAATATGATTCACATAGTTATGCAACTTGACCAATACTTTGGAACAACACTTTTCCATATCATGTATGCATACAGTGGCTATCTAGATGCCTTCCATCTCTACCAGAACATACTATCAAGAGCGTGCACAGCTCCCAGCATGTTATCAAAGAGGTTTCATTCTAGACAAGCAACAATGGAATGTTTGTCCAACTTACCCATCATATGCATATTAGTAGTATATTGTTTAATGCTATATGAATTCTTACACTATGCATGATATATTATAGGAATACAAATATGCATTCAATTATTACGAGCAAGATCATTAACCATTCAGAGATTCAAGAAGTAATTCAAATAACAACTCAAATACTTATCTTTTATGTTTGTGTGGTTGCCTCCCTCTTAATCTCTATTTTCCCTTTATGATAGCATCATGATTATATGTCTTTGAACTTCTATCCATCCTGTAGCACTATGCATGCTTAAGTGTGCACTAGTTTCATCATTGTGTCATCCTCAAGATCTCATACATTCATTAGTATAATCTCAATACTATCAAAACATTATAATCCTAAATAATCTTAAACATGTATGGTCATGATCATTTCATACACAGGTAACTTATCACAAGCGTTAGTATTCAAGGTTTCATGGAGTACTTCTTTTACTCATGCATATTCTTATTTGACCATAGGACTCTTCTAGTTTTTCATTTTATAAATCAAACTACGAAACATAATATGCATAAACCCTTGATTACTTAAACTTCTAACTTCAAGAATAATCATTATCAATCATACAAAAGTATACTTATCTAAGATCCTAACACAAGGTAAGATTCTTACTCGATATAGGAAAACATACCTGGATTAGCATGCTAGCTAGTTATGTCTAACATACTCAAACAGTATCTTATTTGTTCTCTTCAATGATTCAGAGACCTTGTGCTAGTAACCTGCATATCTCATAAGTTAAGCATAGTAGAACCAAATCATACATACCTCGTAAGTAGAGCTTCTATGTGATCAAAGACTATGGATGAGTCTGTCATCATGGTCATATATTCTTGATCTAGAACTTGATTTGTCTTTCTTGATGTACCTTTCATGTTAGCAGATAACATCATCCTCATACAACACCACAAGTGCATTAGTACAATCATAAGTGTCATAACCCTAATCAATGAATGTCTTCTATCATTCACATGCATTCATACTTTTACTAAGGTGATCAGACAAGTCTAAAATTAATCATGATTGTACTAACCTCAATAATACGAAGACAAACATATCATGAACTTAATCATCAAATAGATGAAACAGATTTCAAAACATACCTGCATCTCCTCAAGTCATACCTGTCGAGATTGTTTGTAGTCTTCTCTATAATGCTAAAACCCTAATAATCCAAGGTATATCAATTGTAAACATCTTATATATGTCCATGGTGCTAGGATGATAGAATATCAGTTCCATTTAAACCTCCTTCATTGCTTCCCTATGAGTCTCCCAACTTTGCTGGGATTTCTTCTTACTTGTAGAACCAGGAAAAACCCTAATTTTCAATCTCCTTCCTCCCGCAACATTTGATGGAAGATTAATATATGATGAGGGATTCCAAATCCATTTTCAAAGTTTCCAATGTTATATTAGGTCATTCCATACCTAAAAAAACTTAAGTGAGAGCTTCTTCCTCCTCTTCGTTGATTTCCTCCGTTGAGTTATTTCAGATGTGCCTTATTGTTTCTTGTTTATCTCTGAAATTTCGGATCCTCAGGTTCTGAAACTTCAGCCCGTGGTAGCCTGACCTGTCATCTTTCCAACCCCACATATTTTAGCTTCATTGGATTCTCCATGAGAAATATATGTTAATTTTCCCAACATGACCTGTTTATGGGATGAAACAGAATATCGAACTTGTACGAAGTTCCACGTGTCATTGTTTCAACTTCGGCTTCTGATACTTGGACCTGTGAAACTACAGTTCGTTCCCTAACTGTCACTTTTTACAGAATTCCATTTGGATATTCCTAGCCCTAGATATGACCTTTTTCCCTAGGTCAACCTTTTATGGGATGAAACAGCATAGCGAAATTATACAGAGTGCCACGTGTCACTGTTGCAGCTTCGTCCTCTTATATTCGGACTTGTGAAACTACAGTCTGTGCCCTAACTGTAACTTTTTATGGAATTCCATTTGCAGATTCCTAGCCCGAGATATGACCTTTTTTCCTAGGTAACCTGTTTAGGGATGCATTCTAGAAGAGGCAAAAACCCTAACTTGCATGGATCATATCTCACAAAGGTAAATGAATCTGAGGCTGAAACTCGGACACAAGGTACAGGAACATGTCATCTTCATCCTGTCCAAGTTTCAGATCTTGAACCTTCGCCAAAAGTGATTTATAGCGAAAGTTCCACGATGACTAGGTTTTTCTATACAAATCCCTAGCTTTCAAATTGTCGCAAGTGAAACAAATGTCGTAAATGCCATACATTTCTTTCCTTCAGGCTAGCTCTAATACCATGTTAGTTTTTCACAATTTAATTGAATATGATCTAGGATCTTATCTTAAAGAAAAACATGCACAACAAATCAAACACAAGAGCCAAGAGACACAAAGCATTTCACTGGGGAAACCATAAAGGAAAAAACCCCGCAACTTCCTCAAAGATAGAATGAGCAACAATACAAAACCCCAAAACAAAGAGATGGTCTTCAACAGCTTCCTCCTCCTCCACTTGTGCGAACTTCTCTCTCTCTCACTTATGCGAATGAGTGAGTGAGTGAGTGATGAAATAGAGAGGATCACCCTCTCTATTTATACTTTACCTTTCACTTAGCCTTAACCCCAAACAAGTCGGCCCCTAAGTGTAACTGATTGGGCCAACTTCTCTAGGAGAGTCTAATAACCCATGAAAGACTCGACGCTAGGGTCAATGCCCCGTCATACAATGGAGGGTTAACCTCATTGACTTTACATGACCCAAATACAATAATGACTTCTCCGACCAGAGGAATAAACATCTCCGTCGGAGGTACAATAATAAAATACAAATACAATATAAAATATACAAGTGAATATCTTACGAAGTTACAAATACATTAACATAAATAAGGTAGGTTGTTTTATGTTCTACATTTACTTTGGTTGTGTGGTTGTGACCTATTTGTCATGTTGTTTTTTAATTGTTGGTTATTCATTAGGAATTAACATTTTTAACCAAGAAAATATTTTGAGATAGTTTCAGTTCTAAAACACGCTTCTCACACAAAAAAATGGCAAAATAAATATGGCCTATTATTGATGGTTTTGAGTCTTCCAAATTTGGTTGTTAGACAATAATTGTTGCAACATGGTTTTTAGGGTGTTTAATCAAGTTTAAGGTCTTCGATGTCCTACCTTTACTTTGTTCTACTAGCAACAACCCACTTGTAGTGTTGTTTTGTTAACATATTTTAAAAAGAAAAAATTTCAAAAATAATTTCAATTTTAAAATGTGGTTATCATAGAAAATGAAAAATAAATGGGTATTTAAACTTGTGAAGGGTGGCAAGTGTCGAGGGGGTTCTCTTAGACTCTAATGGAAATATAGGTGTGTTATTCCTAGGACATAGGAGTAGCAACAAATAACTAAGAAGAAGTTTACGCTTTGTTCTTAGGAATCAAGCTCTCCTCGAAACACATCAATTTAAGAATCTTACGATATTTGGGGACTTCATCTGATAAAGTAGGCAAGGAAAAAGACACTCAAAGAAGGAATAATGTAGTGCAGAACCTTCCAAAGAATATCTTGGAATGTTGATAGTTTGGACGACATAACGTTGCATCACCTTCATCCATTAAATAGTGGCTTAGCTTATCATCAAGTAAATGAAGTATAGATTATTTCGACAAGGGGGTCCTAGTAAAAATTGGGGACCCCCTTAAAAAGTATTGGCTTCCCTAGTGATTATGATGTTAATCAATGTTAAGATCTCATCAAACTTGAGCAACTTCTCTTAAGGCATCGACAGAGAGCAACACATATGCCCCCTCATGAATTACGCAATAAATGCAAGTCTTATCACTACAATAAATCCACATGAGGGAGCCTTTATACTCCCTTGTGCCTCAAGATCCCTCACACTCTTTCTTGTAGCTCTCCATATGCATCTCTTTATGGCCCATTTATGCGAGCACGATCACTACGTTAGGATATTTCTTATTCAAATTGATATGTTTATGGAAGGTGATGCTAGAGCAGATCAATCTCAAGCACAAGAAAGTCATCTTTGATCGTCGAAGGAGGCATCCATGGGTTCCTTTGTGATTGACAACGGTAAGAGATTGCACCTTGTGTGGTTTGATTTCTTGGAATTACAATCTCTTGGGGTCTAGCCCTCCTTCTTCTCAAATTAGGGGTGATTAGGTATTTTGTTTGCATGTAGTAGTTGACAACTCATTTTTCTAAGATCTGGTATTTTGTTTATGTTAACACCTAAATTTTGCACACATGTGACATTTTGGATAATATTACAGTAAGGCATCATCACAGGCAAGTCATCTTTGATCGTCGAAGGAGGCATCCATGGGTTCCTTTGTGATTGAAAACGGTAAGAGATTGCACCTTGTGTGGTTTGATTTATTGGAATTACAATCTCTTGGGGTCTAGCCCTCCTTCTTCTCAAATTAGGGGTGATTAGGTATTTTGTTTGCATGTAGTAGTTGGCAACTCATTTTTCTAAGATCTGGTATTTTGTTTCTGTTAACACCTAAATTTTGCACACATGTGACATTTTGGATAATATTACAGTAAGGCATCATCAACATATAGCATGCAACCTACCGAAAACATCCTCATCAAATCTAGAAAGCAACATGAGTCCAAAATGCCAAAAACAATTAAAAACAAAGGTAGCGTCGTTACTCCCGTGATAGACCATGTTGCAGTGCATATTATCAGTTATGTGCCCACGCTACACTAGCATGTACTTTCCTTCGAAATCCGCGCGAATGTCAAAATGGCGGGATCACAACCACCCGTGGCGCATTGAAGGCTCATCAAGGCTCCATCACGTCCAAGAATTCGAATTTGGCTCCTCATGTACTTGGGTTCATTGAATGGCCCCCCTTCGTGTATTTTAGAGCTAGATTATGGAGTATGAGACCACATTTGGATCTAGTTGTTTCTTGGCCACCTCTTGACCTATAAAACAAAGCCATGGGCATGCATCTAGTAAGGAGAAATTAGAGCAAGGTTATGTTGTTGGAATTGTGTTGGAACTTCTTCCACATATTCCCATACCTACTAGCATTCTTCAAGCTCCCTTGCCACCTTCCTCCAAGGGGCAAGTGTTTCTCCCATTGTCCTTTCAAGTTATTTAGCATTTAATGTGGAAAAAAAGGACCTCCCTATGGGAGATTGTTGGCTTCCCTTTGAATGCCACACGTCCTAGGTGACACTTCATGTAACAAGCTTGACCACTGGGCAATCTAAATTAGTTCTTGCATTTGCTCCTTCTTGTGGTTTGCGTATTCTCACCCCCTTTTGCTTTATTTCAAGTTATTTTCAAGTTTTTGTTTCATTTTGTTTTGTTTTTATTTACAAGGGCTTATAGGATCAATTTGGGGTCACTCACATTTGATTTTTGTACTACAATATTGGGCCTTGTTAACAACCTCAAAGGCTTTACCCCAAAGTGGGAAGTGTTGCACTCCTTTGCGCAAATTTTCCCACAACATTTTCTGATAGCTCTTTTAGGCTTAATTCGATTCTGGGAAAATATAAAGGGTCGACTTATATTGATTTGTCTTCTAGAATAGACAAACCCTCAAATTTGAACTTGAATGGAGGAGAGGAGACTACAAGAATTAAGTGGATATTGAAGAGAATGAATGGACAATCGGAAGGTACGAGGCAAATTATCGAGTACTTTAGTATACATTTGGAGAAGCAAGAGGTTAAGTAAGAGGAAATAGAGGCTAATTTGAAAGAGCGGAACAAGAAATATGGCAAACTGGCGAACGAATCTGAAATGCACTACAACATTATTATGGGATTTGCTCATGGCTCTCAGTCTATTGCTAGTCTTGTTTCCACTGGTTTGATTAGGGATAGGCCTATTGAGGAGGAAATGGTGCAACAGACTATCATGGCTTTGAATAAGCAACCCCATATGTAAATAGATTGAGGTCTGGACCATGTTGATCAGTTCATGGATGAAACCCACAATGGACATAGATTTAATTGAAATTGACTTTTTCATATGATTTTCACTTGTGTTCTACTACTTGGGCATTATTTAAGACAATATAGTTTCAAGTTTTGTAGACAAGTGCTTAGTCAGGTTTAATTTATGTGTACTATGGAAGAACTATGTTTCTTTGTTCAATGCGAAACATTTTTTTTATCAAATTTGAACCTCTTGTATATTATGGTTATTTGGGTTTCCACAACCCTTTTAATACAAATATATATGTTTCTATACAAAATTGCTTGGACTTGTGAAAATAACCATAGTGATTTTTATGCCTTTTTTAGGGCAAAAATATTAAGTAAATTTTTCTTTACCAATATCCATTTATTATACTCTGGATGCGGGTGATCCTGAGGACTACGGCAAGTCAGGTCGAGAAGCTGCCACCTCCCACCACGTGGCTCCTTCTCGACCAACCTGCCATGCAATTTAAGCCTGGAACTTCTTGATGCTCTCGGCCTTTATGAAGTTAATCTCCCAAGCGAGCTGCAGAGTTGGCCCGAGTACAATGGAAATCATTCTATTCTAGTGCGAATTTATGGCAAGCAGGAGAGTCATTTCCAAGCTTAATGACAGGATTTACTACCATTTTTGGAGGTGGTACAGCGAAAATTTGGTTAGTGTTTTTCCTTTGTGTCTGGTTGGCTAGTCGTTCAGTGCTAGTCCAATCTTTCATGTCTCAGGATTTCGGTTTCGCAACGAATTGGGTGTTCTGGGGATAAATCCCGCTCCTACGTGGTTCTACTCTACGTTCTACAGAGGCGTGACAATTACTATGTCCCGACGACCTAAAGCCAACCCTCGTCGTGGTGGAAGAGGTCATGGGCACACCAGCATTCGGAGTCGTAGAGGCTCTATTGATTTTGGGTATGATAGCTCTCTCCCAATGCATTTACGTACCATGCTAGATGATTGGGAAGAGGAGTTGGTTGTTCAACATATGATGATTCAACGGGAAAGGATTAGGCGCAGACACTACTGGCTTGTGAAAAAATCTCTAGCCCAAATTCTTATGCACTCTCAAGATTTCATTCAGGAGAATAATCACTCCCCCCCTCCATAATCAGATCTAGTTCTTCACACGACTACCTCTCTGGTTGCCTCTCAGGTCTCCAAACCTGAGGAGCGCCATGACAACCAACAAAGCGAGAAGCTCGTGACACCAAGCAACAAAGCCTGCATTGCCTCAACTAGCGGCCAGAAATGCAAGCAGGTTGAGCAGAAGACCTTGGAGGTCCCTTCCTGTCATGTCCCAAATTTGGCATTGGGTCACAATGGCCTAAGCAAATTGGCCCTATCCATTAGAGTTTGTCAAATTGATGCCAAAGGTCAAATAATTGCCATGGAGGAAAAATACTAGTCTCCTAGGTTTGGGGTGGAAGCTTTGGGATTTGGAATAATGGGGATAATAAATGATGTTGGAACATTATGATGGCATAAATATTTAATAAAGGAGATAAATAAATATATACAAGTGAAAATCGAAGTGGCATTTGATCATGAAGACACATGGAGAAAGTGGGACCCACACAAGCTAGAATTTATGTGCCACGTGGCATCCTCTTCTTGCAATTTCGAATCCATGGGAAGCCTAATGTTCTTGGGATGAGTTATAAGGTCAATAATACTTGGCATGAGTCAATGAGGTCGAAATATAGAGGAAAAGTAACTCTAATGGAAGAGGAAGAGGCAATTTGCAGCTAGTGAGACACTTGGGCTAGATTCCCTAACTCTATGACAACAATGATGAAGATGCTATGACACCTATGACACAAATTAGACCTGAAGGCTGACATATGACATATATGACATGTCAGGGCTAAAAATAGACTCCGAGAGGGCGCTCAAGGGTGTTAGGGAAGCTAATATCCTTCCACATGTGATTTGGTGGAAGTGGGAGACTAGGAATTGTTGTACAAGTGGCGTTCTTTGGAATCTCTTCCCAACTTGAGTTAGCATGAGTCTCTTGAAAGGAATTCAACCCATGGAGGACATTAGAACTTTATAAATGTCAAGAAAAAAAAAGGAAACCAGATTTTGATCATTTGTGGAAATTGCAATTGCATTTGTGAAGAGGGAGAGCTAGTGGATGACTAGTTTCTTGCCTTAGCCAATTTCGAGGGTGAAAGATTCCCATCCAAGTTGGTAATTGGAAAGGCCATTCAGACTTTTCATGTGGAGATTTAATGGAGTCTTTATTTTTCAGGTGTAAGCTACAGGGAAGCTCATGGTTTCTTCTATTGAAGCTCACTCCTTCAACCATTTCCAGTTTTGATGGCATATTCTTGATCCTTGAGAGAGGGCATATTTGGTGAGCTATTGTACTCTTTGGGGGATCTTCTAATGCCCCATTTATTTTGTAATATGAAGTAAATACTCTGTTCTTCATCTCCAGAAAGTTTCAGGTCGAAATTCCAAGTAGAAATGTGTAAATCTCATTTTTAATGAAAGAACGGTGTCATTTCCCCACTACCTTGTTGTGAACCAATGTAATGCTGATGATTTCGAATGAATGGATGATTCTCTGATACTTTTGTGATTAATAGACTGCCATGAATGTATTTTACAATTTAAATGTACTGTACTTGAGCATTTGAAGTATTTTTACTCAGTTTAATTGCATTGGGAGAAGAAATAGTGTCATTTCCCCAATGGTCGAATGGGTGATTTTTGCAGCTGAATGGGAGAGGGTTGGAACAGATATAATAATCAATTAATGGTGCACATGAGACCTTAATAACATCCTTAATACATTCCATACCTCTGTTCAAAAATTTGAGTGGGTTTGAAGGCATTTGGAAATCCATTTTCAGTACTTACCCCAAGGGGATTTGAATGCCAAATTACTAGTAAAATTGCATACTTGGTCCAGAATCTTAAGAGAGTTTGCAGAGGTCTTTTGGTAACCATATATCATCCCTGAACATCATATTCAAGTCCTAATATCATTCATACACCTTCCTTGAATATTTGAAGGCACTTGGAGTCAATTTGAGACCTAGAGACCAATACTAGTCAAAGGGAAATTACTAGTAAAGTTCCCTACATTGGCCAGGATTGAAACAGGGTTTGCAGAAGTATTTTAAAGGTCCAAAAGAATCCCTGAAACACATATTTATGTTCTAACATCATCCATATACCTTCTCAGAATATTTGGGAGCAATTTGGGGACCTAGAGCTCAAAACTAGTCAAAGGTCTAACTAGAGAAAAAAGTGAAAAATTGTCATTTTAATAAAATTCCTAACAAGGGACATTACAGTGGTATCAAAGCATAGTCCTTGCACCTGTGGATTAGGTACATACATTCAAGAATAATTGGAAACCATGTTTTACTATTATGATGAATCCTATGAGTACAATTCTTATGAGGAATATGCAAATGCTTATGAGCAATATGAAGCAGAATGTGAATGGTACGAGGAAGAGGTGCCATCATGCAAAACTTCTTACAATTTCAGGAGAAATGAAGATTATTCTTATGAATTTAAATCTGATGAATATGAGTGTGTCACACCAACCAAGGATAATTCTATGAATGAGTTCCAAAGATGGAAAGCAACATATAACACCTTGCCCCGCCAATATCAAAAATATCAAGAATATCTTGCTTTGAGCAAAAATACACAAAATGCCATGTCTTTTGAGTACTTTGCTGATCATATTTTTGAAAATAGGCCCAAAAATGAAGATGTGGAGTTAGTAAAGAAAGGTTTATGCCCTTCTTGTAAAGAACCTTGGATAGAATATCATATATATGTGCAGGAAATGATGTCCTACTTGAGGAGAGCTTTTGGGAATTCTTCAAAAAAAGATTCCAAAGATATTGATCCTAAAGAAAACAAGCGGCAAAATGTATCAGCTTGCTTGAAGAAGCAAAAGGAAGAGACATCACAAGAGCATGAAGAAGATTCTATTGAGAATATGGAAGATCATTTCGAGACACCTTCTAACTTAGACATGAACCAAAGAGCATCTACTGATGGATGCTTAAACTATGAAGGAGTACCTACTGATGGATACTCACACCTCTATGTTGGTGACATAGAGATCACTTTTGAAAGTATTGTTGCAAGCCCAAGTTCCATTAAGCATGATAATGAATACCTTGTAGCATTTGAAGAAGAACCAAGATCAACTTCCCCATCACCACTTGAGCTTCATGAAGTTGGTCCAAGAAAAAATGAAGAAGATGAGGAGGTTCATTTGCAAGAGCCTCATTTTTTTGAAGGATCCTTAAAGATGAATGAAAAGAAGATCCAAGAGTCCCTTAGCATTCTCCATGACAGTCAAGCATTGGTGTCAAATTCTTGTTGGAGAGCTACTTCATTGGAGGAAACATAGTTCCTTGAAGACATGGAGAAGATTCAAAGAGCAATGTGCCACATCAAAGGTAATTTCATGTCTTTGCTTTTTGACAGAAACCATTTGTTTGAGCTTAATGAATTGTTACATGATGCATACTTGAAGAATAATGAGGATAATCATGAGCTCACAATTCAAAATGAGCAACTTCTTGAAAAGTTGCAAGATACTTGTTTTTCCTCCTATGTTTACGATTGTCAAATGGTAGATTGTTTGGAGGATTCTCATGACATGGTGGATCATGAGAAATGTGGAAATTTGAATGTTCTTGATGTGTTTGAAGATGAACTTAAAGAGATCCAAACACTTGATGTGGTGGAAGAGGAACGTGAATTGTCTCTTGATGAAGGTTATGCAATTTTTAAAGAAGAGCATGATTCCTCTACATTGGAACCAATCTATGACAAAGGTTTCACGCTTTTGAAAGAGCTGCATGATACTAGCCATATGGATCCTTCCCATGATGAAACTTCTGCACTTTTTGATCATTTGGGTGAGTTAGTTCATTCTCCTACATCCTACAATTACATGCTTTGCAGCATTAGTCTCAATGAAGTATGGGTGAAAGGAATCTTTTAGATGGTGCCACATGAGGAGTATGGAACTCCTAGATTTACTTTTTATGATGACATGGTTGGAGCACATTCTTATTCACATTTGCAGCAGAATCCTTTATTACTTTATGATGATGTACATCTACATGGATGCACCTATGATATGCATTTGAGTCACTTGAAGACTCATGGTTTTTCTTACTCAACACTTGGTTCATTTGATGTTGGAGGAACTTCATCCAACACTGGGGTGAATAAATTTATGATTGGAGAACATTTTTGTTGGCATCCACATACTTTGATATATCTTTATTATTCTCACATTCATGAATGTATGGGTAAGACTTCTTTGAGTCCTTTGAAGTCTCCTTGTTTTTTTTGCTCATTATTTAGTTCAGATTTTAGTGGAGATTCTTCATTCACCTCTTGGATGAAAGAATACATTGTTGAATATTTTGATGCATATCACATCCTTTTGGAGCAGCATTATAGGACATGGGATCCTCACCTATGTCATTGGAGCAAATTTGATGGGTCACTTGAAGATTGTATGGACTTGGAAAATGGTGGTCTACTTGCTTGAAGGTATAAGCACTTTCTTGACTCTTTGATGAAGCATCTCCTTGATATACATTTTCATTATGTTGTTATGTACTTTGATGATATATATTTTGTATTCACGATGTTTGGAAGAATGCATACAAGAAAATGGGATCCAGGAATCCTCTTATCTGATGGTATGGGTTGGAGAGCACTCTTAATTGTTGGGGTGCAATACAAGCAATGGGACCCTAGAATAATTTTTATCTCATTGGTTTCAAATTTTTGGGGAAACAAGCAGTATGGGAGATAGATTTCCCACTTAATAAAGTGATTTTTATCAAAGTAGTACAGCAGCAAGCATGGTGGTTCCTCTCTAAAATCTTCATGGAAACTCAAAGACTCAAGGTTGGGAAATTCAATGGCAACTTCAAAGAATTATACAGAAAGCAAGTTCTTCAACACCCATGTTTGAAATTGCTTGAGGATAAGCAATATTGGGAAGGGAGGATTTGTCATGTCCCAAATTTAGCATTGGGTCACAATGGCCTAAGCAAATTGGCCCTATTCATTAGAGTTTGTCAAATTGATACTGAAGGTCAAATAATTGCCAAGGAGGAAAATTACTAATTTCCTAGGTTTGGGGTGGAAGCTTTGGGATTTGGAATAATGGGGATAATAAATGATGTTGGAATATTATGATGGCATAAATATTTAATAAATTAGATAAATAAATATATACAAGTGAAAATCGAAGTGGCATTTGATCATGAAGACACATGGAGAAAGTGGGACCCACACAAGCTAGAATTTATGTGCCACATGGCATCATCTTCTTGTAATTTCGAATCCATGGGAAGCCTAATGTTCTTGGGATGAGTTATAAGGTCAATAATACTTGGCATGAGTCAATGAGGTCGAAATATAGAGGAAGAGTAACTCCCATGGAAGAGGAAGAGGCAATTTGGAGCTAGTGAGACACTTGGGCTAGATTCCCTAGCTCTATGACAACAATGATGAAGATGCTATGACACCTATGACACAAATCAGACCTGAAGGCTGACATATGACATATATGACATGTCAGGGCTAAACATGGACTCCAAGAGGGCGCTCAAGGGTGTTAGGGCAGCTAAGATGCTTCCGCATGTGATTTAGTGGAAGTGGGAGATTAGGAATTGTTGTACAAGTGGCGTTCTTTGGAATCTATTCCCAACTTGAGTTGACATGAGTCTCTTGGAAGGAATTCGACCCATGGAGAACATTAGAACTTTATAAATGTGAAGAACAAAGAAGGAAACCAGCTTTTGATCATTTGTAGAATTTGCAATTGCATTTGTGAAGAGGGAGAGCTAGTGGATGACTAGTTTCTTGCCTTAGCCAATTTCGAGGGTGAAAGATTCCCATCCAAGTTGGTAATTGGAAAGTCCATTCAGACCTTTCAGTTGGAGCTTTAATGGAGTCTTTATTTGCAGGTGTAAGCTATAGGGCAACTCATGGTTTCTTCTATTGCAGCTCACTCCTTCAACTATTTCCAGTTTTGATGGCATATTCTTGATCCTTGAGGGAGGGCGTTTTTGGTGAGTTATTGTACTCTTTGGGGGATCTTCTAATGCCACATTTCTCTTGTAATATGAAGTAAATACTCTGTTCTTCATCTTCAGAAAGTTTCAGGTCGAAATTCCAAGTAGAAATGTGTAAATCTCATTTTTAATGAAAGAACATTGCCATTTCCCCACTACCTTGTTGTGAACCAATGTAATCCTGATGACTTCGAATGAATGGATGATTATCTGATATATTTGTGATTAATATACTGCCATGGATGTATTTTACAAGTTTAATGTACTGTACTTGAGCATTTGAAGTATTTTGACTCAGTTTAATTGCATTGGGAGAAGAAATAGTGTCATTTCCCCAATGGTCGAATGGGTGATTTTTGCAGCTGAATGGGAGAGGATTGGAACAGATATAATAATCAATTAATAGTGCACATGAAACCTTAATAACATCCTTAATACATTCCCTATCTCTGTTCAGAAATTTGAGTGGTTTTGGAGGCATTTGGGAAGCCATTTTCAATACTTACCCCAGGGGGATTTGAATCCCAAATTACTAGTAAAATTGCATACTTGGTCCAGAATCTTAAGAGAGTTTGCAGAGGTCTTTTGGTGGCCATATATCATCCATGAACATCATATTCAAGTCCTAATATCATTCATACACCTTCCTTGAAGATTTGAAGGCATTTGGAGTCAATTTGAGACCTAAAGACCAATACTAGTCAAAGGGAAATTACTAGTAAAGTTCCCTACATTGACCAGAATTGAAAGAGGGTTTGCAAAAGTATTTTAAAGGTCCAAAAGCATCCCTGAAACACATATTTATGTTCTAACATCATCCATATAGCTTCTCAGAAGATTTGGGAGCAATTGGAGCAAATTGGGGACCTAGAGCTCAAAACTAGTCAAAGGTCTAACTAGGGAAAAAAGTGAAAAATTGTCATTTTAATAAAATTCCTAACAAGAGACATTACACTTCCGTTCTGAGGAAATCTGAGCCGCTTCCAGCAAAGAAGGCCCCGAAAAGCTACTCCAGCTCAAAGAATTTCCGATGCCCTATTCTGGAAGAAAAGGTAGAGGATGCAGATGCGGCCAACGGTCCCACGTAATTATATGGTCTTCTTTTTTATCTTTTCTGTCAGCAGTCTAGTATGGGTAATGGAAGCGTGGCTCTTGAAATTATTAAATTCTCTACATCTAGTTTAAAATGTTCTTACCGACCGCCTCACGAGGGGCCATTTTTGTTTCAAACTCTCAGATGCTGAATCTCTTGCTACTGTATCGTTTTGTATATCAAGGGTAGCACACTCTTTTATGTTGGTTCTTAATTTTCATGCTTGGGAAGACTATTAAAGGTTTTTGGTCTGTTTTTTTGGTCCAGTGAGAAGCCTTTGTTGGCTCTCAGACCTCAAGACTATCATGTGCATGTACTATTTTTTGTATACTAATATAAATTTTCTATGGAGCTTAAAAAAAAAATCCATTTATTATAAGCAAAGTAGATTTGATTTATCAAATTGTTTTAAAAACAAAATTATATATTTTATTAGTTTTGAATTTTATATATATATATTATTTTATTATTTTTTATTGCCTAGAAAAAATTATATTTTACAAAATAAGACTTTTGGAAATTTAAAGCATAAACATTAATTCAAGTTTAAAATCATTTTTTAATATTTTGATACAAAATTCAACATTTTTTTATAGATTTTTAGTTTCGAAAACAAATAAATTATATTAATGTTTATAAATCAAATTGTTTTTAAAACAAAATCCTATATTTTATGGGTTTTGAATTAGAGATTAATATTTATATTTTACAAAATAAAAAACTTTTGGAAATTTAAAACTTTAACATTAATTCAAGCTTAAAAACATTTTTTTAATATTTTTATACAAGATTCAACATTTTTTATTAATTTGAAAACACATAAATTGTATTAATGTTTATAAATGAATAAATTAGATACAAGAATATATCACACAACAATGGAAATAAGAGATGCATAAGGCAGTTCATGAAAAGGAAAGAAAAAACAAATAACAAAATGACAACAAAGTCTAAATAGGTAAACCCTAGACAATGAAGTAAAGAGTGTTCTTTCATACGGAGACAAAGAACAAACACTTAAAATATCGATGCCATTCATATCTTTGGTGATTCTTTAGTTATTGTTAAGTGGGCACAACAGAAGTACTATCTCAATACGATACATTTCTCTCATTGGTGCAGCAGAATCACTTAGCTGAAGTCTTATTTCTATGATATGCCCATAGATCATATTTATCGAGAATTTAACGATGTTGCAGATGCTCTGTCAAAAGAAGCACTAAATGGTGAAGATGGGTGGCTAGATTGGGAGGAATGGACTGATGGTCATCTATCTTCTTCTGGTTCTTTTTTCTTTTTTGAGGACTAGGTCCTGTTTGGAGTGATTTTTTTGTCTCAGATTTAGCATTTGCCTTTTGGTCTCCTGGCATGTTATGTCACGTTGTATGAACTTTCAGTTATTATTTGTTTTGGCATCAGGTCTTGGATGAGTTATGTTCTATCTCAAGTGGACCTTTTGAGTTTTTGGAATGTACTTTTTTATTCTCAGTAATAGCAAAAGTACGGACTTTTTTCTTCCTAATTAAAAAAAAAAGAGAACAAACACTTCAACAATAGAAAATAATGGTCAGAATCTTATGCACCACCCCAAGCTTGCTTTTAAAACTCCTTGTATTAGAAAGCCATTCTAATGAACAAGCAGAACTCGATACTCGATACTGGTGATCCCATCTACTAGCATATGGACTAGTTCATTTTCATCTTTTGTCAGTGAGAGAAGACAACGAGAATAAAAAAGGCATTTTAGCCCATTGTTACCAGATTTATATTCATTACTATTTTATTTTTGTTACCAGACTAACCTATCAAAGATCTAGGGTCAGTGTTTCTACGGATCTGCGTACAAAACACTTTTCTGGCTTGGAAGTGCCTCTATTTCCAACTTGTCGTTATTGTCAAGTCAATCAAAGTGTGGGGCCTTAAAACCCTAACTTGTGCTTACAGAACAACCCCCACATCTAATACACACAGATCTGAGTTTTTCATAGCCATCTGTGGTTCTCAGTTTGTGAGAGTGACACTAAAGGGGATCTGTTTATATCCATATATAAACGGATTCGAGGTTGAATGTTCCCAGTAATTACTAGCTCCATGCTAGATGCAACTCCAACTAGGGGCACTTTTCTTTAACAACATGGAAATGCTAGACACCAAACAATGTTCTTACATGCCAAGCTATGTAATGTATGACACTGTTCCTAACAATGGAGATCTTGTTATTAAACAGATTTCAAAACTTATTGTTTTGCTTCATGTTCAGATGTATGTGTGTGTGTGTCATTTCCCTGTACCCAGGTATATTTCCATGCAACTTAGTTTTGCTTCCAAATATATATATATGGATTTGAGGGTGAATGTTCCCAATGATTACTAGGTCCACACCAGATGCAACTCCAAGTGGGGACACTTTCTTTGACAACATGGAAATGCCAGACACCATACAATGTTCATTCATGCCAAGCTATGTAATGTATGATGTTGCTCCTAACAATGGAGACCTTAGCTAAATAGATTCCAAAAATCATTGTCTTTGAATATTAGTAGAGCCTCCTCCTAGTGATTGTCCTAGAATATCAGTTATGTTTAGAAACATGAATGTAGTTAGGTAGCACAGAAGGATAACTAGATTTGAAATTGTTACTTTACAAAAGTGAGTAGAAGAATAAATTTTCAAAAGCTAATTCAAGCAAACTGCATGTGAAGTGTTGTTCACCATAACAAGCTCATCTGCAATATTTTGGAGATGTTGAAAGTGTTAGAAAGTGACAACAAGGAAGGTCTTCTTGCATTGCATGTGTCCTTGCATGCAGAAGACTTAAATGAAGAAGTCAAATTGTATTTAATGTAATTTTCCTAAGTTTTACTTTGGAAAATATATTAAAGTGATCTAATTATTAATTGATTTAATGGAACACTTTTTTATAAAGTGAAATTGAAAAATATTTAAGTGATGGCTAATCTAATCTTGGCCATTCATCTCACTGGAGGATCTCATCCATTGATCCATAGTGAGATTAGGTTTTTCACTTAGCCAATGAGTTAAAAGGAGGATCAATTGGTGGAGGACACACATTCCCACAGAGACAGAGAGAAAGTTTGAGAGAGAAATATTTGCAGAGAAGACGGAGAAGCGGAGATTTAGTGTGATCAACAGAGCATCCAGGCAAGAGTGGACAGTACGGATTTGCAGGGGAGAGAGCCGAGGTTGAGTTGCAAAGGTATTTCGTACAGTAGCCGGCTGTACAGACCGTATAGCAGCAGGCCATACGGATTCCGTACAGCAGGCTATACGGATTACGTATAGCAAGTCGTACAGCAGCAGGTCGTACAGCTGCGTAGGAGACCGTACCATTCAGCAGGTTTTCTCAATGAGTTTGTTGTGGTTCGATTTTGCCAGGTTGGGCATAAATCGATTTTCTGAAGTTCTAAAAGCTTCATATTTTCTTAATAAAATATCTTCTCAGACTGCTGCATTGGTTTTCCCATCTTGGGTTTTGTCCGTGGGTTTATACCCAAAAAGATTGTGTTGTCTCTATTGATGTGATTGATTGGTATTTCTTTCAGTATTTATTTTCCGCTGCATAGTGAAGAAATCCATGTGTGGTTAACAGTAATAATTTGGGTTTATTAATTAATCCAACATACTCTAGCCCTAGAGTGGATTTCAAGGAAATTTACATGGTATCAGAGCTCTTCTGAGCAGACTGAGAGAAAGCAGCAAGTTGGTTGGATAGATCATTGGCATATCTATCCTAGGGTTTACAGGTATTATTCATTATGATCATACAGTTGAGAGTTGAGGATAGACTCCAGGGGGCACAGAACTTTCTTACTTGGAAAGAGAGGATCTGAGGATAGACTCCAGGGGACACAGAACTTTCTTACTTGGAAAGAGAGGATCACCAGGATCCTAGATGTCAGTGAGGTTGAAGAGAACATTGATGATCAGAAGTCTCATACACAGATCCGATAGATTTGGCTAGATGGAAGAAGATAGATTCCAGAGCTATGTTGATCATCTTAGATGGGGTGAAGGACCATATAGCCCCTCATCTATCTGGGAAGAAGACCGCATTAGAGATGTGGAAGGATTTGGAAAGTATTTACCAAAGTTTGATAGCTTGCATGGCAAGCTCCATCAACAACAGCATCTGGTATGTGGACAGCGATGCATCTTGTCACATGACAGGACATAGATCGTTCTTCAAGAGCTTGCAAGAGGGTGGAGTAAATCTCCATATTGAGTTAGGAGATGATGTGCGGTATCAAGCGCAGGGTGTTGGTACTGTTTCGTTTCAGAGGGAGTCTAGAAAGCCCATCAACTTTGCTGATGTGTTATATGTCCCAGGGATGACGAAGAATCTCATATCAATTTCCACACTAGACGACAAGGGTTTTCTGGTGACTTTCCGAGACAGGAAAGTATATATCAAGCCACATGGGTCAGATCAGAGTTTGACAGGATGATTGGGGTTCGGAGTGGGAAGGTTTGCAGGCTACGACTTGAACGTGCAAAGGCTTTGGTCAGCAACAGCAGTAGTGATGGTGAGTTATGGCATAGGAGGATGGCACACTTACATCATGGTGCACTGAGGCATCTGAGACAGGCAGTTATCGAAGTTCCTTCAGTACAGGAGGAGAAGCACAACCACTGCAAGGGTTATGCGTTGGGGAAGAACATCATGAGACCTTTCCAACATAGTGAGCACAAGTCTGAGGGGGCCTTAGACTTGGTGCACTCGGATGTATGTGGACCGATGAGCGTCCATTCTTTCAGTGGTTACAGTTATTGCATCACATTCATTGATGACTATTCCAGGAAAACCTGGATCTATTTCCTGAAGGCCAAGTCAAAGGTCTTTGAGCGCTTCCGAGAATTTAAGACTCTCGTGGAGAACCAGACAGGGAGGAAGATTCGGATATTGAGGACAGACAACGGGTACACCGACAGAGAGTTCATGGAGTACTGTTCATCAGAGGGGATCAAGAAGGAACACCTGTTCCTCACACTCTGCAGCAGAATGGAGTGGCGGAGAGGAAGAACAGGACACTGGTGAGTGCAGCTAAGGCCATGCTATTTGATCTTGGATTACCACTATTCCTATGGGCCGAGGCATTTCGTACTACAGTATATGCCCAGAACAGGTGTCCTCACACAGCATTGGGGAGGAAGACACCTGAGGAGGTATTCACAGGTACTAGACCGGATGTGAGTCACTTACGCATATTTGGGAGTATCTGCTATTGTCACATTCATGCTGACACTAGGAAGACGCTGGATCCTTCTTGAGAGAAGGGGCTTCTAGTTGGTTATAGTGAGACTTCCAAGGCTTATAGAGTATATGTCCCAGCTCGCAAGAGGATCATTGTGAGCAGGGATGTCCAGTTTGATGAGGATAGAACCTTGGTAAGATCTATGGACTTACCAGCGCAGGAGCAGCCAGCAGTGGACTCGGGAGTCAAGTTGGAGGAGTTACAGGTACAGACACAGAGCATAGGTTATGGTAGTCAAAGGGAGTCAGGTGGAGAGGATCCTCCTATCATTGATGTGGAGGATGAGCAGCAGCAGCAGGAGGATATCCAGCAGCCGCAGCAGGAAGACACCAGGCCACGGCCTAGGTGGTTTAGGTCCACTGTTCAGGATTCCAAGCAGGTGAGTCTTCCATAGAGCTCCATGAGGCGAAGCAAACCACCAGATAGACTGAGCTATATGGCATTGATGACAGAGTTGATTGACTCTGAACCTTCTCGTTTCGAGGAGACTGCACAACATGATGTGTGGCAAGAGGCCATGGTTGAGGAGTATGAATCAATCATGAATAATCAGGTATGGGAGGTTGTGTCGAGGCCAGGAGGTAAGAAGGTGGTGGGATCCAGATGGATCTACAAAGTAAAGCATGCAACAACGGAAGTGTGGAGAAGTACAAGGCACGCTTCGTGGTGAAGGGGTATTCACAAAAGGAAGGTATTGACCATGAGGAAACATTCGCCCTTGTTGCCAGGTATTCTTCTATTCGAACTATCCTATCATTGGCAACAGAGATGGGTTGGCACGTTCATCAGATGGACGTGAAGACAACCTTCCTCAACGGAGTTATTGAGGAAGAGGTTTATATTGAGCAGCCAGAGGGGTTTGAGGAAGAGAGTAGGGAGTCGCATGTATACAGGTTGCAGAGAGCTCTTTATGGGCTCAAGCATGCACCTCAAGCATGGTACTCGAGGATTGACAGCTATCTACGAGAGATGGGTTTCCAGCGGAGTGAGGCAGACCATAACCTGTACTTCTTGTCAGGTGAGGTACCTCTCATACTGGTACTATATGTGGATGATCTCTTTCGTACAGGAGATGAGAGGCTGATCAGGGACTGCAAGTCCAATCTTGCAGTGGAGTTTGAAATGAAAGACCTTTGGTTGATGCATTACTTCCTAGGTCTAGAGGTTTGGCAGAGAGATGGGTGCTTCTTCATTGGGCAAGGGAAGTATGCAATGGAGATCTTGAGGAGATTCAGGATGGAGGACTATAGATCTATGGCCACACCTCTAGTTACCAACTGAAGGAAGATTGATGTATCAGGATCATAGGAGTTTGATCCTACATTGTATAGGAAGCTTATCGGGTCGCTTATGTATCTGGTCAACACTCGACCAGACATTAGCTTTGCAGTCAACTCTTTGAGTCAGTTCCTGGTGAACCCTCGAAGAGTACATTGGATAGCTGCGAAGCACATAATTCGCTACATCAGAGGAACAATGGAGTATGGTTTGGTTTATGAGCGTAGTGGGAGTATACAGTTGGCAGGTTTCACAGATGGTGACTGGACAGGATGTGTAGAGGATCGGAAGAACACTTCAAGTTGTTGCTTCAGCATTGGATCAGGGGTTGTCTCTTGGTTCGGCAAGAAGCAGAAGTCAGTTTCATTGAGCTCGACAGAGGCTGAGTACATGGCTGTATGTGAGGGGATGTGGCTGAGGAAGTTGCTCTCAGGATTGTTCGAGCATGAGTTGGAGACTACTATAGTTCACTGTGATAATCAGAGTGGTATCAACCTTACTGAGAATCTAGTGTTCCATGACAAGAGTAAACACATTGACATCCAGTATCACTTCCTTAGAGATTGTGTTTAGAGAGGAACAATTCGGTTGGAGTACATTCAGACAAATGAGCAGGTGGTAGACATATTCACCAAGGCACTTTGCAAACTCAAGTTTGTAAAGTTCATAGACAAGTTGGGGTTGTTACCAAATCCCTTCCTCATTGAGAGAGAGTGTTAGAAAGTGACAACAAGGAAGGTCTTCATGCATTGCATATGTCCTTGCATGCAGAAGACTTGCATGCAGAAGACTTAAATGAAGAAGCCAAATTGTATTTAATGTATTTTTCCTAAGTTTTACTTTGGAAAATATATTAAAGTGATCTAATTATTAATTGAATTAATGGAACACTTTTTTATAAAGTGAAAGTGAAAAATATTTAAGTGATGGCTAATCTAATCTTGGCCATTCATCTCACCGGAGGATCTCATCCATTGAACCATAGTGAGATTAGGTTTTTCGCTTAGCCAATGAGTTAAAAGGAGGATCAATTGGTGGAGAGGACACACATTCCGACAGAGACGGAGAGAAAGTTTGAGAGAGAGAGAGTTTTGCAGAGAAGACGGAGAAGCAGAGATTCAGTGTGATCAACAGAGCATCCAGGCAAGGGTGGACTGTACGGATTTGCAGAGGAAACAGCCGAGGTTGAGTTGGAGAGGT
Source organism: Larix kaempferi (assembly GCA_027924585.1). Taxonomy (NCBI): domain Eukaryota; kingdom Viridiplantae; phylum Streptophyta; class Pinopsida; order Pinales; family Pinaceae; genus Larix; species Larix kaempferi. The sequence continues at coordinate 726,735 of BSBM01000779.1, forward strand.
ATTTCGTACAGCAACCGGCCGTAAAGACCGTGCAGACCGTATAGCATCAAGCCGTACAGATTTCGTACAGCAGCCGACCGTGCAGACCGTACAGCATTAGGCCGTACGGATTCCGTACAACAGGTCGTACAGCAGCAGGTCGTACAGTTGCGCAGGAGACCGTACCATTCAGTAGGTTTTCTTAGTGAGTTTGTTGTGGTTTGATTTTACCAGGTTGGGCATAAATCAATTTTCTGAAATTGTAAAAGCTTCATATTTTCTTAATAAAATATCTTCTCAAACTGCTACACCGGTTTTCCCATCTTGGGTTTTGTCCAGGGGTTTATACCCAACAAGATTGTGTTGTCTCTAATGATGTGATTGATTGGTATTTCTTTTAGTACTTATTTTCTGTTGCATAGTGAAGAAATCCATGTGTGGTTAACAGTAATAATTTGGGTTTATTAATTAATCCAGCATACTCTAGCCCTAGAGTGGATTTTAAGGAAATTTACAAAAAGCATCCATCTCACTATATACACAAGTAAATCACATTAAACTGCTCAATAAGTAGCTATCTCATCCTACATCACTTGACAAAAAATCCTCCCAAAAACTTGAACACCACATTAATTAACAACTAATTGCTTTCATAGCTTTTAAAAGGCAACAAATATTTGGGGTTACTTTTCTACTTTCCTACTACCTTGGTATAGCTTTCCATTCTTTGTAATAGACCCACCTTGTTGGCATATAACTTATAATAGCTTACATATATTGTCTCATTTACATTCTGAAAAATCTTTATACAAACAGATTTAATTTAAGTTGGAGTATGCCAAAAGCATAAATTTATGAGACATTTGTTCTTAAAAGTAACAAGGCACAGAAGACAATTCACAAAATACATGGCTATTTTTTCTATGGCTAAAACAACAGCCACAATTTCAATGGCCCATGCATACCTATCACCTCCATGAATAGGCCATTGCTGGGACGAAACTTATGATGGATCGCAAATGGTGATTTCACTAGGAAACCACCATGTGCACCAGACTTGACATTATTAGCATGTATAAAACATCATTTAAAGAATATGTCCACAAGAATCAACATGTTATGTTTAGAGCCCCTTTAGTGTCAATTCATCTTTAGATCTAACAATTCACTAATGAAATGTTATGTTATGGAGACAGACAACCAACGCAAGTTGCATAAGGATCAAAGATTATTTATAAAGGGGGAAACTGCATTCCCACCTTATGCACTCCCAGAAAGATCACTGTAAATCTTTTACTGAGACTTTTGACATGGATTGTAACGAACCAAAAGTGTTTTCGCTGCTGTACCTCACATACAAGAATCCGTCATCATCTTTATACTTCTCATAAACGGAGCCCATCAATGAAGCTGCATGGGAATGCATCCAAAAGAAGGATTCAGCCTTGATCTATTTAAAATGATCATGTACAGATGCAAAAAAAGAAATTACCAGTCTGCGGTAGAGTATCTCCTATGAACACAAAAAGTGCTCTTTCTGGGCTCACATGCAATCTATCACTAAGGATGTGGATGAACTGCCCCACTTTTAGATCCCGAGGAACCAAAAACCTGCACTCACTTTCAAACTCTAATTACAGAGGCATTGATAAACACAACATTATCTATGAACATGTTTTGATTATTTCAGAGTAGTAGCCCATGTTCTTTTAGTAGCTAAATAGTAATAGATCTTATAGTAGTGAGTAATAGAACCATAAAGATACATAATAGATCCTAAGGCTTTATATTTTTATATCTTTAATAGCCTTGATATATTCATATCTTCAATAGACATTCTATTTACTAAAGCGTACTTTAAATATTTGAGTAGTTCCTGTATATTCTATGAGTTCCTGTACTAAACAAGTTGCATCACTCTCACCTCACCTCAAGAGAACCCTCTTGGTACACTCCTATCCCATAATGTACTATTTAGTATTTACGATTGGCTACATGTTAATGAAATTTTTCAACTTCTTGGAGTAGCTGGCTGCTGCCTATTGTTGTACACTGTAAATAATCGAGATAACTACAGTACATGTATCTGATATCCAAGGGATCAATAAGGTCTACAATTCAAATTTTGCAGCATTTGTGGCCCACGAGCTCAACTTAGAGGATAAGACTAACATTCTCTCCATTAAAATCTCAGATATGTGTGATAGGCTTAGCATATCTATTCATTTGTCCAACTGTTTTTCCATAGAATTGCTTACAATTGCTTTCACAATATATTCTGTACAAGAGCTGTTTAAGAGAACAATACTGCCAATTAAAACTGAGTTACATGATCCTCGAGAAGGATTTACCTCTGTGAATGCTTTCCCCTGCTGGTTCCTTGCTTGGATACAATGTTGCAGCCAAGCAAAGAGAGGAAAAATTGGCAAAAGAATATTGGAGCCAAAATATATGACCTTGGTTTTAGTTTTAATCAACTCTTAGACCCACAATAAAGTAAAAGTGAATCTCAAATACATTGACAAGTGGTAACTGGTAAGAAATAAAAGCTCACTTAAAGGGTTAGTGAATATATAACAAGCACTTAGTAAGGAGGTCGATTTTTCTTCTCTCCATTAAGGATTCCATTTTCTGAGGGGAGGATTTATCTCCTTTCAGTGGGGGTATTTCTTTTCTTGGATTTTGGTTCAGTTGTGCCTCATCAAATGCATTTCCCTTGTGGGAGGACCTTTACCCATTTGACACATAATTAAGCTCCAAATGTGTTGAAAATTCCAGCAGGGATCAAACACCAGTTGTTGAGGATTTTTCAAATCTTGCCTACTTTATTGCAGTTTGAGATCATTTTCATATTTTCTGGTATAACCCCTAAAGCCATTGTTAAATTAGGATTTATGGCCAGATAGTTCACGAGGATGTATGTTAAAAAACTTATGTGTTGCTGTTCCGATAATGCATGTCTCTATGTTACAACATTGTTAAGCATGGTTATGCCACAAATATAATAATTTTACCCTTATGCCTTTACCATTAGGTGGATAAAATTTAACTGAGGCTGATTGTGGCAATGATCTTATACATTATAATAATCAAGTGGTCATTATAATTTTCAGCTCAATTTGACATTTAAATTATTCTATGACCACGAGGGAGCATCTAGGTTAAAGGGCATGTGATTTGCTTTAATGTTTTAAAATGACATTGAATTCTTCCTCGTAGATAGTTAGAGGATGTTGGTTCGTTGTATGTTGTTGATCACTTATGGAACTCTTGGTGATCCCCCAGCCAACAATCGGTGATATGTTATGCAATGGCATCTTGAATTCATGTTTTAATAAATTCCTAGTAAGTTCTTGCATATGGTGGAGGTAATGCCCATGATTAACAATCACGGTTCAGGGGGTTCATACTTAGCAATCTATGTACTTGCAAGTTGAGATGTGAATAATATCATTTATAAATGATTGGATCAATTCTTGCAAGTCATCATACTAAAATACATTAAGATATTGATATCCCAATTTGTGCATGTTAACAAAATGTGCTTTGAGTATTTCCAAGTAGCACTCACTAAAACCTTAACGAGTATTTCTTGGACTCTATGCTAGTCTTCAAGTAATTGAAACTCGGGTTAACACATCAAAAACTTGGAAAATACTCGGTAGTCTAAGTAATATCTTTAATTTTAATATTATTTTTTTGTTTTTCTCTATTTGTTGAATTTTTGCCCAGGTTTTGTCGAATCTGAGTCATACTCTTACTGTCCAACCTGGCTGAGTCATTTGCCATTCGAGATGTGTGACTGACTCTTTTTTTAGTAGAAAGATAATTTTATATGAATAAAAAACCGAAGTCACGTGCATGTGAAGCCTTGACGATGCCCAAAAGCTATGTTTTTCTTTTGTTGCACTGACTTCTGCACATATATGTGTACATAGTTGGACCTCGTAAATTGGTGTCTACTAATTTTAATTTTATTGACAACACTTGGACTGACATGACTTCCTGGAGGAGGACTATCCGCATAAACTATTAATATTTTTTGGTCAAAATGCCCATCAGTCTAGGCCATTGACGTTGTATTTCAAAATGAGGCTCATTCCATCAATCCTTTTGAAAAAACACAGGTCTAAAATTGCCCCTTGAGCTTCTTTAGACCAAACAAAAAGTCCATATATATATAAAGGTTTTTTTGCCAGGACAAACCTCGTAGGATCCCCTCCTCTTCCCTAGAAAATCTGGATGGAGGGCAGCTCAAATTGAACCGAAGACCTCACAGAAAACTCCACCTTGAAACAGTCCATTCAAAACAATTGAGCTAACTCATTGGGCTCAAAAATTTGAAGGACATGGGGCTGGGCTTTGATCCACTTATGTTGCACGGATCACGAGATCATTTAATATAATTGCTCTAGGTGCAACCACTACCTCAAGATGCCCCAAGGCTCCAGGAAAATCCCTCATGGAAATTGAGCCTTGCCCACAAGTGAAAAAATCCTCACTCGTCACCAATGGATCCAACCCCTTTGGGCTTTCTAATTGAAGGACATGGGGGTGGACTTTGGTCCACATATGTGTGGACCTGTCATGAGATCATTTTTAATATAATCTCTCTACGTGCAAACACACATTCAACCACTACCTCAAGGTGATCCTATGGCTCCAAGAAAATCCCTCACGGAAATTGAACCTTGCCCACTGTGAAAAACTCATCTCTCCTCACCAATGGATCCAACCCCTTTGGGCTATTAAATTTTGAAGGACATGGGAGTGGGATTTGATCCACTTATGTGTGCATGGGTCACAAGCTAATTCCGTTGTACCAATATGTCCTTTACTATTGAATGTGGAAAATAAGCTATGATCTTGGAATACCCCGCATAGCTCCTTAAATGTTTCAAAGATTGTACTTGTTATCACACAATAGTAGCTAGGCTACTATTCCTGCTGAGCAGATATCTGCACTTTTCAGAGCTTGGCTTTTACAGAGATCAGCTATGATGAGCTTGTTATTTGAGATCACTCATGGATCAAAGCAATATATTGTATCAAACTTTTATTAGACCTTGTGCCAAGGCTGAGCCTTGAGAGCTTAGATTTGATGACCAATGTGACCCTTTGTTCCATACAGTTTCAGTTCAGTGCCCAGTGATGTTATTGCAGCAGTGTTTCAGATGTTTATTGATGATTATGATGTGATATGACCTATGGACTACTGATTATTGCCTTTGGATTATTATCTTGTTGTTTTAGTCATCTTCATAGCATTGACTTGGTATATGATTCATGATGTGGCAGTACTATTTAAAATAAAATGAAATATCTTGGATGATGTTATAATTATAAAATGGATGCCGATGTATTACTTGCACACTTAGGTTTTCTGACAATACTCATTGGTTTCATTACCCTTTTATGAGCATAGATATGGTCTTTCCTGACATCCTTGTCTGCTAGCTTAGGCACCATTTCATTTGACTCCATCCATCCATGACCTTCCTTATTTGGCTTTCACCTTTAACTTGGCTTCTTGACTTCTTGATACTGAGGACTTCCCCATTTCTACCTTTGTGTTGGACCGCATCCATGTTTGTTTTGTGTCTCGGCTCTGAGTTGGTGACAGAACTTGCCTTTGGTAAGTTGGATTGTATGCCTAAATCATTTTGGTCGATTGTCCCGATGTTTGGCACTGTGCAAAAGTCCCCCTAGTCACTTGAGATGTTGTTGGCTAAAACTGAAAGCTCATGTACTACTTATATTGGAAATGTATTATGAAAGCCTGTGAACTTAAAATTCTAGAATGTGTTTCTTAACACACGTGAATAAAGGCTACAGCGATGAACTGCTAAAATACCCCTCGAAGGGTATAGAAAAGGTCCAAAAAGCAAATGTTACTCAAAAGTTATATCTATTATTGTTGACCTTGTATATGTGAATATGCCCCGGATGCACGCTGCGATTAGTTGTGCTTCTTAGCACATGTGAAATCCCAAAGGGGTCATATAGACCAAAAAGGCCATGGAAATGAAATGAATGATCCTAATGAACCTGGATCAGCTTGATGTAGACATGATGCCTAAGTTGAATAAGCACTCTCTAAACAACTTATCCATTTGTGAGGCACAGCCCTTCCCTTTGTTAATTTGTCCAGCACAGGGTGTAGCTCCCCCTTTCCCCATCCAAAGTGTCATCTCGTTGAGTTTGGTCAAGTCATCCGCTTTTGCCTAGCCTTGTCCTTAGCCTTCATCCTTATATAGAAGTTAGGCCATGCCCAATGGGTGAGTCTGTCATTAAAGCTTTTGTGCAAGTAAAATATAAATAACATTGAAATATATATATGTATTAACTACCACAGAATGATGTTTATACTTTTAGTTAAGCTGTGAATATGATCTAAAGGAACATGTCTTAGTCTTTGTCATAATTGTGTCCTTGGTTATATTTTGACCTAGTCAAACATAGTTTGACCATGGTCATTCTTGGGATCCGTGATGAGATGGACCATGTATGCTTATGGATGATGATTGATGGTCCCACATACACTTACTGATGATTACATATGATGGACATATGCTTCAGATGATGGTTGATACAGTTGATCAGTTTTATTATTATTTCCAGATCATCATATTTTACACTGTCCAGATATGGTGGACCCTACTATTGACCCCTTAGGTCAACCCATGGTGTATGAATACACATTTTTAGTAGATTTGGGTCTTTTGGATCCATTGAGACACTTATCTTTCAGTTCCGGGCACTTCTGATGATGATAGATGCAGTTATCCACCTGTTGACAAGTTTTGGGCATGCTGATCCAGCCTGTCCAGTAGAGGTTGGAGGCCAGTCGTTGTCTAGGGCGCTATGTAGGGAGGGGGTGGTACAACCACTTGTTTTTACCATTATGCCCCCCTTTCAGACAGCCTGGTGCACTCAGTTTGACAACGCAGGCACCCTAGGTGGTAGTTTGAGCAGTTTCAGGGTTTTTCAAGAGGATTAAAAATGGAATAAAAGGGTCACTGAGGAATTCGATTTGGGCAATTGAGGCAAGGTTTTGGCACTTGGTCTTCTCAGAGGTCTTCCAGGGTGAACCCCCCATCTTCCAGTCAATTGGCATCAGTCAGTGGGGTCCACAGTGGCCACAGGAGGCCTTTAACTGCATGTCTCTCACAGATTTTGAGGACAGGATTTGATCATTTGTGTTATTTGGACATGTCATAGTCCTATTATTTTATATTAGTGTGCCATGGGGATGAGCTAGTGAAGGATTGATACCTCCTAGCCCCACCATGTGTGTCTTGAGTCATGTCCATGTCATATTTGGTGGGCCCATGTATCTTAGCCCCTCTTGGAGGATGACATCACCCTCACTTAGTCACTTTTAGCTATGACATCATCTCTATTTTGAGTGATCCATGTGATATTATGTATTGGATCATCTTAGCCATTGATTAGATTGTGAGATCTTTTAATCTCAACCACTCATTTCAAAAAGTGGTTTTGAGGTTTAGGGTTTTGATCTTTATTATCCTATATAAGGACACCCCCCTATTGTAAAGGCACCTTTGGAGCTCTTGAATATTGGAATAGAATACTTCTTTGTGGATCTACTTCTCTTGTCTTGATGGATTCTTTTGCACTTTGAATATACAACATCTTCTCTATGTATCATTGTGGATCTTGGGGTTACTAGTTGTTTTCTTGCAAGGAGGCCAAATTGTTGAGGAGGAGGACGATTTGGAGGAAGCTATTGTTGGGGAGACCCACATATCTTCTCCTGGGTTGATCTTTGTGGCAGGGAGTATCATTATTGTATCTTTGTGACATAGTTGATGCTTTCTTTTACATCTCTTCATCATTTTCACAATTTTCTTACTTGGCTTGTTTCAACTTGATCTTGTCTTCTAGGAGGAGGACGATTTGGCCATCTTTGGAGGAGGACGTTTTGGCTTGGAGCACTAGATCTCACTCTTGAATATACACATAGGGGAATGCTATCAATTTGCAAAGTGGCCACAAGCATTTGAGGTATGTTCTACAAGGCATGTACCTAGATCTACTCTTCTTCTTCATTTGTCATCAAACCCTTAAAATCAAAACCCTCATTTTTCACTTTTTTCTAGATCTACTTGGATCTAGCTTGGCATTGGGGATAATATTGAAAACCCACCTCTATAGCATCCACGGCAATTCGGATCTATAGTTTGGTGGTGATTGGCCTTCATTTGACCCATTTCCCAAGGCACCTAGCCCTCCTTGAGGTAATTCGCACTCCTTGAGGAGAGCTAATGGGGCTAGTTCCAAGTTGTGGGTAGGTGAGATCCCACTTGATTTGCATAGATCCACCTTGATAACCTACCCCTAGTGCTTCACCTCTTTGATTTTTGCCTTGTGGGCCCCATTCCTCATTTTGAGGGTTGAGCCCCACTTGGGTCATTGGGTGATGCATTTTCAACCTTAGATCTATGGAGATCTAGCTCATATTTGGGCATGCCCTTTCAAACCCACCTTGATAATTGCCTTAACTACCCCGATCTACATTTTGGTGAAGTTTGAACCCCATTTGCCCCCTTAATTCAAGGCACTAGTCTCCCTTGGGTAAATCGCACTCCTTGGGCTAGTGGTCTTTTGGCTAGATCCCATATGTGGGTGTTGCATATCTCATCTTAGATACATAGATCTACTTTCTCTCACACCCTTTGGTGCCATCTCACCCCTAACTCAACCTTGCGTGCTCCACTTGGACCATTTTCCCTATTTTAAGGAGTGGGCCCCACTTGTGTCTTTTCATGGTACTAGATCTAATTCAATTAAGCTTCAATAAGTGGCCTTAGTCATTCAATTGTTGAAATACTTGTCACATCCTTAGCCTCTTCAACCACACTTAAACTCTTGGGTCCACTTAATCTACTCACGCATTGGTTTCCATAACCTACTTTACACGTTTCCCTAGGAACCTTTGTGTTAGCTAATCTTCATTGATTGGCTAGGGTCTCCCCCTTGGTCTTGATTCTTCTTGATCTAAAGTGAAGAGTGCCTCGGTTATCGTGACTCTCAGCTTGCATTTGGAACCATGGCATCTCTTGGGTCACCTCTTTAGTTGTTCGTCTCCTCTACCATCCCGGATGGGATACCTTTAGGGACAACTACAAGCTGTGCGATAACATTTTTGGCGCCGCTGCCGGGGAGGTAGAGGCTTACCTTAGGTGTATGCGATTATCCATGCATAACTCATATCTTATCGCATCTGGATTAATCTAGATGGTTATAATTTCAATCCTTAATTAAAAATATATCCATATATTTGTCACTCACTCTCTCCCTGCATTTTAACAACATACATCTTGGTCGAAGAGTTTAAAAGTCTACCTGGCAACTCCAAATCGTGACTCCGCTGAGGAGCAACCTCATAAGCATCCCTACGACCTTAGAAGTAGATCTAATCTAAATCAATTGGAAGGAACCCCACTCACTTATCATAGAAGAGATCCTAAAGCCCAATCATTTAATTTCTTTTGGAAAATTGTTAATCCTGATTCTCCAAACCGTTTCTTGGGATCTCCTTCAATCAATTCGGTTCCTCCTTCATCTCCAAATCCTAATCTTAACGTAAGTCCAGTCAATCCAATGGCTAGAACAAATCAATCTAATTCTGGAAACAATAATCAAAACAACCCTCCCGTTGCTCGTGCTTTTGGAAATAAGGCTAGAGCTTCACCTTTAGACTTTTCCCAAGTCCTTGGTGCCCCCCATGATATGCCCGACAAGTACTTTGAAAAGATCCCAAAGTTCAATGGGAACTGTGCGACCTCCATTGAGGACCACATAGAAAATGTCTGGGCTCACATGGAAGCTTATGGGGCTGAGGAAGAAGATGTATTCATGAGGGGTCTTTTTGCATCCTTGGAGGGTGATGCTCGCAAGTGGTTTGACCGTTTGCCTGCATCATCAATCACAGGATATGATGTCTTCATTGAAAAACTTAAGCATGAGTGGTTTGTCAAGTTAGACAGACGTTTCCTTTTGAACCAACTTTTTGAAATCAAAAAGAAAGAGAACGAGTCTGTCCATGAATTCAACCTTCGCTTTGATAAGATAGTGGCCAACATTCCAGATAACATTAGGCCTCCTGAGCAAGGTGTCTTAATTCATTACCTCAATGCATATGAGGGTTTCCTTGGCTATCACTTGAAAGATAAAGAACCTAACAACCTAAAAGTGGCACAAGACAATGCTAAAAAGGCTAAGGTAAATGTTGCTTCCATGGGGAAGCAAAATTTCTTTGACCTAATCAGTGCCTCTTCTTCTAGATCTGAGCCCAAGTTTAAAAAGGGGAAAGAGCCTAGCAAAGATCCCAATGAGATGATGGAGAACGTGCATGAAATGATGAAGAATTTAACTCTCCTGACTAGGGATCTAGCTAAGAGTAAAGAGTCGGAAAGATATAGGCAACCTTATGGTCCAAAACCTTATTGGAACCAACAAAAGAAACCTAATGAAGGGGATAGAAGAAACCCTGTGAGCCAAGCGTCACCTGAACCTCCTCTTATTAACTGGTCAGAAGAACAAAGAGTGGATGATCCTAAATATCCCACTCATGGTGGTGATACTCTTGATTCTCCAAAGAACATCAACTAGGTTGAGAACTTAGATTTTGACAAGGACTTTGGAAGAATTTTGATTGATCATGAGGAAGAGTCCATAGAAGACCCTAGTCCTAGTTTTCCCATTAATGCCACTCAAAAATCTAGTAGTAGTGGCCAAGCTCCTCTTAGAACTTATCAACGAAGAAGAAATGGCCAAAAGCCTACACCTTTCATTGAAAAGAAAAGCAATGAACTGCCTAGCCCAGTGAGTGAGCCAATTCCTCTTCCAGAGGATGACTTAGATAACAACATTGAAAGAGAATTGGACAAAGTTATGCACAACATCCCACTCACTGAATTAATGAAAATCCCATCAATAAAAGAGCAAGTCGTAGAGTTTTTCGAGAGCATCCCTGAGACTAACACAAGTAATGGTGAAGATCCATCTCCTCTAAACTCAGCATCTAGTGCTATGGTTGAAGACGAGGAGGATCCTCCCATTAACATCCAGACTGCTTTATACAAGAGGAGGAATGGTGGTCACCAACCTTTTTATCTTACACTTCGCATTGGTGACACCCTTCTTCATAACTGTATGTTGGATTCTGGTGCATCCATGAATGTTATTCCTTTGCAAGTCATGGAGGCTATGGGATTAAAAATAACTAGGCCTTATGGGAATGTGTGTGGAATTGATTCTAGACCAGTTCAAGTCTTTGGCTTGATAAAGAATTTGAGAGCTGACTTGTTTTCATGCCCCAATATATCCATGCTAATGGACATAGTAGTCATTGATCTTCCCCCAGCCTATGGAATGCTTCTTTGTAGGAAGCAGTCTGCTGGACTAGGGGGACATCTTCAGATGGACTTATCATACACTACTATCCCCAACTCTGATGGGTCATTGGTTAAGGTATATCGGGAGCCTTTTTATGATGGTCACCTCGAAAGTTATGAGGATGGTGTAAGGAACACTTATGGCGAGGGTGAACTTTTACCTGAAGGTATCTTTATGGTTATGGGTGGTCATAATGATGATTCGAGTACAGGAAGAGAAGAGATTTGGAGATCATTTGGAGATGATAGTTCCTCTGAGGAAGAAAGGGAAAGAGCTATTGTTGTTAGAGAAATGAACCTTAACTCGCTTCATGGAGAAGTGTCGGAAGAAATTAGAGCTTTGAACCAACCCAGTGATGTAGAGCCACACACTGATCAACCTGAGCCCATCACTGAAATAGACAACTCTGAGACCATTTTAGATGAAATAAGAAGGGGTGAGCGTATACCTAGAACAGTCAGGCAATGGCTTACCTTGGTTGATCTTAACATGGAAAGGGGAAGGCAAGGCCTTCCTCACATCATTCCTTGGGCAAACAACAATGAAGGGACACATCCTTCTCGTAATGTGAGAAGTAATGAAGACACAACTGAGGATCATTTCGCTGATGTCCCCAATCATTTGTCTCATATGTCCTTGGAAGATGGAGTATTAAGGCAAGTGAATGACAACTCCATGAGTTGGCAAGAACATGCCCTGATACATGATGCTCTTGGAGAAAACTTTTCATTGAATAATCTAGCCATCTTTCAGGAGGAGCCCCATGAGGATAGTTTGTCTTTGACATATCCAGACATCCCTAGTTTTCTTTTTACCCGTGAGTTACCTATTGGTGAAGAGAGTATGAACTCTACTGATACATTTCACACTCCTACTTCTTCACCAACATCCTTAGACACGGGAGGCTCAGAATGCTTCTAGCATGGTTCCAAGTCCCGTCTTTTCCCACTAATCATCTAGCAGCCTTAGAGAGTATGGTTGTTCCTGTCCCATCCGGAGAAGGTGGTAGTAGAAGTATTGAAAACCAGGCCCTACCATCTCCAGTAAGTATGGAAGAAGAAGAGGATGTTGTTAGAGACTTTTGGACTGTGGGAGAGACTCCAAAGTATATTATTCACCCACAAGTTGAAGAACCAAGAGTTGAAACTCCTAGGAGAAGAGTGATTCGAGAAGTCCTTGTTGGTAGGGTAGCCATTCCTCTAGAAGGTGGACCTCCCAGGTTTGATGCAATTCCTCCTGATAGGAATTTGAGGATAGTCACACCTCAACCTCAGTGCAATTCTGATTTCCAACCCATTCTCGTTCATAATGTTGAAACCATCCCTCAATCTATAAATCGCCGAAGGTTCGAAATCGGTGATAGGGTCGTTATTCCTAATGATTTATTTTACATATGATCCAGGGGATCTGGTGATTTTTGGGTTGGACCGCTCACTGTTGAGCGTTGCATTGGTGATATGTGTTTCCTCACTCTTGGGACTGACCAGCGTATCATGCTCCCTATCAACCAGAGGGAGTTAAGGGATTATCATCCTTGACTCCACCTTTGTTGAGACCTTGTTTGCATGTTTAGAGTAGGTAGGCGTTCGAATAAGCTCACTTGAGTAGTAGGATTTGTGTGCTTTTCTTTTTCTGAGTGTTGAGTATTGCCATTTTTCTTTTCTTGCTGAGTTGTTGATTGAGTTGAGCCTTGCTCCTCCCTAAGCTTGTCTCACCTCCTGCATGCATTGAAGAGTAGTTAGACTTTTTGACTTTTTGTTGTTTTTCTGTGTTAGTTGAGTTGACTATGCCTGCTTGAAAAGCTTTCCTTCCTCCTGCACAGTAAAACTAATAAAATTTATATGATAGATTAGTATTTCTTTTATGCATTTCAGTTTGTGTTATAGAGTAGATTTCATTTTCAGTTTTATTTTACATTTTTCCCATACATGCTTCATGTGGTATTTTAGTGGTTATGAGCGCAGATATAGGTGCAAAAGTAAAGTTGAAAGCAAGGATGACGAGTTGCTGGATTGAAGATTGAAGATTGATGCAAAGCAGTTCGAGACCAGAGACTCTGAGGTTCTCAAGCGCTCTCTCCCTTAGAGCACTTGTCCTAGCTAGAGCTAGATGTTATCACACCATAGTAGCTGGGCTACTATTCTTACTGAGCAGATATCTGCACTTTTCAGAGCTTGGATTTTACAGAGATTAGCTATGATGAGCTTGTTATTTGAGATCACTCATGGATCAGAGCAACAAATTGTATTAGACTTTTATTAGACCTTGTGCCAAGGCTGAGCCTTGAGAGCTTAGATTTGATGACCAATGTGACTCTTTGTTCCATACAGTTTCAGTTCAGTGCCCAGTGATGTTATTGCGGTAGTGTTTTAGATGTTTATTGATGATTATGATGTGATATGACCTATGGACTACTGATTATTGCCTTTGGATTATTATCTTGTTGTTTTAGTCATCTTCATAGCATTGATTTGGTATATGATTCATGATGTGGCAGTACTATTTAAAATAAAATGAAATATTCTGGATGATGTTATAATTATAACATGGATGTATTACTTGCACACTTAGGTTTTCTGACAATACTCATCGGTTTCATTACCCATTTATGAGCATAGATATGGTCTTTCCTGGCATCCTTGTCTGCTAGCTTAGGCACCATTTCATTTGACTCCATCCATCCATGACCTTCCTTATTTGGCTTTCACCTTTGACTTGCCTTCTTGACTTCTTGATACTGAGGACTTCCCCATTTCTACCTTTGTGTTGGACCGCATCCATGTTTGTTTTGTGTCTCAGCTCTGAGTTGGTGACAGAACTTGCCTTTGGTACGTTGGATTGTATGCCTAAATCATTATGGTCGGTTGTCCCGAAGTTTGGCACTGTGCAGAAGTCCCCCTAGTCACTTGAGATGTTATTGGCTAAAACTGAAAGCTCATGTACTACTTATATTGGAAATGTATTATGAAAGCCTGTGAACTTAAAATTCTAGAATGTGTTTCTTAACACACGTGAATAAAGGCTACAGCGATGAACTGCTAAAATACCCCTCGAAGGGTATAGAAAAGGTCCAAAAAGCAAATGTTACTCAAAAGTTATATCTATTATTGCTGACCCTGTATATGTGAATATGCCCCGGATGCAAGCTGCGATTAGTTGTGCTTCTTAGCACATGTGAAATCCCAGAGGGGTCATATAGGCCAAAAAGGCCATGGAAATGAAATGAATGATCCTAATGAACCTGGATCAGCTTGATGTAGACATGATGCCTAAGTTGAATAAGCACTCTCTAAACAACTTATCCATTTGTGAGGCACAGCCCTTCCCGTTGTTATTTTGTCCAACACAGAGTGTAGCTCCCCCTTTCCCCATCCAAAGTGTCATCTAGTTGAGTTTGGTCAAGCCATCCCCTTTTGCCTAGCCTTGTCCTTAGCCTTCATCCTTAGCTAGCAGTTAGGCCATGCCCAATTTGTGAGTCTGTCATTAAAGCTTTTGTGCAAGTAAAATATAAATAACATTGAAATATATATATGTATTAACTGCCACAGAATGATGTTTATACTTTAAGTTAAGCTGTGAATATGATCTAAAGGAACATGTCTTAGTCTTTGTCATAATCTTGTCCTTGGTTATATTTTGACCTAGTCAAACATAGTTTGACCATGGTCATTCTTGGGATCCGTGATGAGATGGACCATGTATGCTTATGGATGATGATTGATGGTCCCACATACACTTACTGATGATTACATATGATGGACATATGCTTCAGATGATGGTTGATACAGTTGATCAGTTTTATTAATATTTCCAGATCATCATATTTTACATTGTCCGAATATGGTGGACCCTACTGTTGACCCCTCAAGTCAACCCATGGTGTATGAGTACACATTTTTAGTAGATTTGGGTCTTCTAGATCCATTAAGACACTTATCTTTCAGTTCCAGGCACTTCTGATGATGATAGATGCAGTTATCCACCTGTTGACCAATTTTGGGGATGCTGATCCAACCTGTCCAGCAAAGGCTTGGAGGCCAGTCGTTGCCTAGGGCACTGTGTAGGGAGGTTCAGCCACTTGTTTTTACCATTATGCCCCCCTTCCAGACAGCCTGGTGCACTCAGTTTAACAGCGCAAGCACCCTGGGTGGCAATTTGAGCAGTTTCAGGGTTTTTCAAGAGTTTTAAAAATGGAATAAAAGGGTCACTGAGGAATTCGATTTGGGCAATTGAGGCAAGGTTTTGGCACTTGGTCTTCTCAGAGGTCTTCCAGGGTGAATCCCCCATCTTCCAGTTAGTTGGCATCAGTCAATGGGGTCCACAGTGGCCACAGGAGGCCTTTAACTGCATGTCTCTCACAGATTTTGAGGACAGGATTTGATCATTTGTGTTATTTGGACATGTCATGGTCCTATTATTTTATATTATTGTGCCATGGGGATGAGCTAGTGAAGGATTGATACCTCCTAGCCCCACCATGTGTGTCTTGAGTCATGTCCATGTCATATTTGGTGGGCCCATGTATCTTAGCCCCTCTTGGAGGATGACGTCACCCTCAATTAGTCACTTTTAGCTATGACGTCATCTCTATTTTGAGTGATCCATGTGATATTATGTATTGGCTCATCTTAGCCATTGATTAGATTGTGAGATCTATTAATCTCAACCACTCATTTCAAAAAGTGGTTTTGAGGTTTAGGGTTTTGGTCTTTATTATCCTATATAAGAAGGAGACCCTCCTATTGTAAAGGCACCTTGGAGCTCTCGAAGATTGGAATAGAATACTTCTTTGTGGATCTACTTCTCTTGTCTTGATGGATTATTTTGCACTTTGAATATACAGCATCTTCTCTATATATCATTGTGGATCTTGGGGCTACTAGTTGTTTTCTTGCAGGAAGGCCGAATTGATGAGGAGGAGGATGATTTGGAGGAAGCTATTGTTGGGGAGACCCACATATCTTCTCTTGGGTTGATCTTTGTGGCAGGGAGTATCATTATTGTATCTTTGTGACATAGTTGATGCTTTCTTTTACATCTCTTCATCATTTTCACAATTTTCTTACTTGGCTTGTTTCAACTTGATCTTGTCTTGTAGGAGGAGGACGATTTGGCCATCTTTGGAGGAGGACGTTTTGGCTTGGAGCACTAGATCTCACTCTTGAATGTACACATAGGGGAATGCTATCAATTTGCAAAGTGGCAACAAGCATTTGAGGTATGTTCTACAAGGCATGTACCTAGATCTACTCTTCTTCTTCATTGGTCATCAAACCCTTGAAATCAAAACCCTCATTTTTCACTTTTTTCTAGACCTACTTGGATCTAGCTTGGCATTGGGGATAATATTGAAAACCCACCTCTATAGCATCCACGGCAATTCGGATCTATAGTTTGGTGGTGATTGGCCTTCATTTGACCCATTTCCCAAGGCACCTAGCCCTCCTTGAGGCAATTCGCACTCCTTGAGGAGAGCTAGTGGGGCTAGTTCCAAGTTGTGGGTAGGAAAGATCCCACTTGATTTGCATAGATACACCTTGATAACCTACCCCTAGTGCTTCACCTCCTTGATTTTTGCCTTGTGGGCCCCATTCCTCATTTTGAGGGTTGAGCCCCACTTGGGTCATTGGGTGATGCATTTTCAACCTTAGATCTATGGAGATCTAGCTCATATTTGGGCATGCCCTTTCAAACCCACCTTGATAATTGCCTTAACTACCCCGATCTACATTTTGGTGAAGTTTGGACCCCATTTTCCCCCTCAATTCAAGGCACTAGTCTCCCTTGGATAAATCGCACTCCTTGGGCTAGTGGTCTTTTGGTTAGATCCCATATGTGGGTGTTGCATATCTCATCTTAGATCCATAGATCTACTTTCTCTCACACCCCTTGGTGCCATCTCACCCCTAACTCAACCTTGTGGACTCCACTTGGACCATTTTCCCTATTTTAAGGGGTGGGCCCCACTTGCGTCTTTTCATGGTACTAGATCTAATTCAATTAAGCTTCAATAAGTGGTCGTAGTCATTCATTGGTTGAAACACTTGTCACATCCTAAGCCTCTTCAACCATGTTATCACCTATTTTGTACATCTTTGGCGCCGCTGCCGGGGACAAATCTTTTTGTTCCTGGACGACCTTAGTTTTTTCTAGTTTGTTTTACCTCTTGATAGATTTTCGTATCTATCTGGCGACTCCACTTCACCTTTTTTAGTTTTTTACCTTTGGTAGATTTTTAGTTTAATCACTCTCTGAAATTAGACTTGGATTCACCTGGCGACTCCACTGTCAGTTAACACATCAAGGTATTCAACTAGAAGAAACTCTGAAGGTTTGCTTAGTTTTATCCCTGAGCCTGAAAAGGTTTATAGGAGGAGACTGAACAAGCTTGCTTCTCGTAGAATTCTTGAAAATCTTAGATCCGAATCTATTTTACACATCCACTCTTTGTTTCAAGAAAATCTAAAAAATCAAACAAATTCTGAAAATAATAACTGTTTCCTTTCCACAATGGGTGAGTTCTTTACTCAACTCAACTTTACTCAGATACCAGGTCAACCTCACGATATTCCCGAGAAGGCTATTGATAAAATCACAAATTTCAATGGCACTGATGCCTCATTATCTGTTGAACAACATATTAGAAACTTCACCAAAATGTGTAGTGCTCATGTCAGGGGAGCTGATAAACATGAAGATGTTTACATGACTCTTTTTGCCCTATCCTTGGAGGGTAAGGCAGGGAACTGGTACGACAATCTGCCAGACAACTCTTTTACCACCATAGCAGCCTTCAAAACGGCTTTCCTCAACAAGTTTGGTTGCAGAAAAGAACCTAGACATTTAGTTGCATCTCTAACTAGTATGAAGAAGACTAAGAATGAAACTATGGATGAATTTAACACTAAATTCATGGAGTTGTCAAATTCCATCCCTGACACTTATGCGCCTCCTGCGGCTTCTTTGTTGGACTACTACATAGAAGCATTAAGTGGCAAAGTCCAATACCAGATCAGGGATAAGGAGCCAGCTACCTTGGTTGAGGCTCAAGATTTGGCCATCAAGATTGATAGGAACATGAAGTCTTCCGGAGAGTCAAATATCCAGGGGTACTCTAGATCTCAACTGCTTTCAAAACCAATTGAGCACAAAGACAAGGAGCCTATGAAAGACTCTTATGAAAAGAAAATGATAGAAATATGTGAGAGAATGGAGAAAGCAGAACAAAAACATGTAAGCCAGATAAAAGAACTACAAAACAAGATCATCAACATGGAAAGAGCACAGGTTCAACAAGTTCAACATACACAACCAGCTCCTAGAAATTTTCCTACTAAACCTACTTGGCAAAGAAGACCTCCTAACCATGAACAGAGGCCTCCTCATCAACTAGAGGCTGCTAACATGGTTGAGCATGCCAAGCCCTTTTGTAGAGCATGCAAGGATTTCCATGAGGAATCTGGTTGCCATTATGCCTGTTTTGTTCAAGAGCATGGATATCCTGAGGGATGTGATCCTAGTACTTCATCAGACGAGCCTGTTTTTATCAACCATGTGGGAAATGACTATGAGAACCTTGATATGACTCAAGCCAGCCAGGGTTATCAGCAGATTGACTATATGACTCAACTTTATGGAGAGATGCCACCTAGTATCAACAACAGCCAGAGATTCAAAGGAAACACTTATCAAAAGAAACCGAAGGAAGGACCTGCTACTCAAACTGCTCCTAAGGTAACAGCTCCTCACATCACTCAAAAAATTAATATTGAAAAGGAGCCTGTTGATTTAAATTTTGATTTAAGTAGTTGGTTGTCCAACACTAAAGTTCCAGTCCCGGTACTTGAACTATGCAAACTTCCTGGTCAGAGAGAGAAACTGTTAAAACTGTTAGAGCCTCATGCCAATCATAGTCCCCCTCATACTCCTAAACCTATAATTTCTGAAAAGCCCCTTGCTGTTCCTCATCCCATTGCATCTGAAAAGCATCCTCCACCTGCAAAGTACCCTACCCCTAAAAAGGTAACTTTCTTAGAAACTAAGGAGCAACCTTCAACAAGTTGTATGAATGATTATGGAGATCCCCCTATAGTCCTACATACCAGGGAAACAAGAAAAGAAGCTCACCCGCCTTTCTACATATCATTGATGATAGGTGACCTTCTTCTACATAACTGTATGTTGGATTCAGGATCTGGTGCCAGCCTTATGACCAAGAAAGTCATGCAGCAACTGAATTTAAAGACCACTAGACCTTATGGGAATGTTTGTGCCATGGACTCTAGACCTGTCGAAGTTGAGGGGATGATTCAGAATCAAACCGTCAGATTAGCCAAGTACCCAGACATCCATGTCACCATGGATATCCTAGTCATAGATGTGCCTGATAAGTGGGGTATGCTTTTGTCTAGAAAGTGGGGTGCTTCTTTGGGTGGTTCATTACAGTTAGATTTATCCTATGCAACTGTTCCTGCTTCAGAGAACACTCAGGTTAAACTACACTCGGAAAAGGAAAGGAGGTACCATGTTGAAAATCCCCAGAAACCTTCAAATGAGTACATTTACAATTCAGATGACATGGGAACCCACCAGATCAATTCCACTTTCTTAGATCCAGTTCATAGGGAAATGAAAGACAAGAAAATTGATGGGCTATGGAAAATGGAATTTGATGGAGCTTTTTCTAAAGCTGGTAAAGGTGCCGGTATAGTCTTAGTATCACCTGAGGGTAAAATCTTCAACTTTGCATTTAGACTTGAGTTTGAAGCCACCAACAATGTTGCGGAATACGAAGCACTCTTACTAGGCATAGAAATTGCTAAAGACATGAAGATCAAAATGCTTAGTATCAAGGGAGATTCTGATTTAGTGGTACAACAGATCAAGGGTAATTTTGCATGCCATTGTAAAAGACTCAAGAGATATAGGAATGCAGTATGGGACACCATGGAATATTTTGATGCACTAAACATAAAAGCAGTCCATAGGGAAGAAAATAGTATGGCAAATAGGTTAGCTGTTGCGGCATCTACCCTCCAGCCGTCAGAAGAAATGTTGAAAGGAGATTGTACCCTTGAGATCAATTATAGGCCATCTGTCCCAGACAATATGAACCATTGGCAGGTTTTCAAAGATGATGAACAGATTCTGAGATTCATAAATAACTTAGATGAGTTTGCCAATTTCAACATTAATGAACAGGAAGAAGGCAAGCAGTATAAAGATGAGAGCCAACCCATGAACCCAATTTCACGTGGCTTCACTAAGTTAGAGAACATCTTTGATAGACATGATGGGAAGAAAAACAACATTGACCAGATGAAGCCAGGAGATTACATTGAGGTAAACATTGGAACGGAAACAGATCCAAAAATTATAAAAATTGGAAAAGGAACATCAGAAAAGGAAAGAAATGCATTAATAAACCTTGTCAAAGAGTTTAGAGATATATTTGCCTTTACTTATGATGAGTTGAAGGCCTATAGGGAAGATGTGTTCCAGCATACCATTCCCCTTAAACCAGAAATGCAAGATGCCAAACCTTTCCGCCAAAAACTCAGGCAAATAAATCCTAAGTTGGCCCCTATTATCAAAAGAGAGCTAGAGAAGATGCTGGCAGCAAGCATTATAGCTCCTACCCGACACACTTCATGGTGCTCCAACTTAGTTGTCGTCAGAAAGAAGAATGGAAGTATCAGAATATGCATTGATTTCAGAAACCTTAACATGGCATGCCAAAAAGATAATTATCCACTTCCCAACATGGAGACCCTCCTCCAACGGGTCACTGGATCCAATATGATGTCCATGCTTGATGGATTTTCAGGATACAACCAGGTTGTTATCAAAGAAGAGGATAAACATAAAACTGCTTTTACAACTCCTTGGGGAACCTTTGAAAATCTGAGAATGCCCTTTGGCCTTACAAATGCAGGAGCTACTTTCCAAAGGGCCATGGATTATGCTTTCAAGGAATTGATAGGAAAAATCATCGAGATATACCAAGATGATTTAACTGTTTTTTCAAAAGAGAGATCCAGCCATGTTGATCATTTGAGAAAAGTTTTTGAACGATGCAGAGAATATGGTATTTCCCTAAATCCGGCAAAGTCAGTATTAGGCATCGAAGAGGGAAAACTCTTGGGGCATATTATAAACAAGGACGGGGTCAAGATTGACTCTGAAAGAGTTGAAGCCATCAAGAAGATACCTCTCCCTAAAAATGTGAAGGGCCTTCAATCTTTTAATGGTCACATAAACTTTATCAGAAGATTTATTCCAAACCTTGCTGAGTTGATGAAACCCATGCAGCGGTTACTTAAAAAAGATGCTAAGTTTGTGTGGACTGATGAGGGGAAAGAAGTCTTCACCATTATTAAAGATGCTATTACTAGGTCACCTGTATTGGTTAGTCCAGATTATACCAAAGATTTCATGATTTTCTCTTTTGCTTCTGAGGATACTATAGCTGGGGTTTTGCTCCAAAAGAACTTCGAAGGGTTCGAGCAACCAATTGCATTCATGAGCAGGGCTTTACAAAATTCAGAATTGAAGTACACCATAATGGAAAAACAAGCTTATGCCTTGGTTAAGTCCTTGAAACATTTCAGAACGTATATTGGCTATAATAAAGTTATAGGTTATGTCCCCCATGCTGCAGTAAAAGACATCCTATCCCAACAGGATTGCTTAGGAACAAGAGGCACATGGGTATCCAAGATCCAAGAATATGACTTGGAAATAAAACCTACTAAGCTTATCAAAGGACAAGGCCTAGCCAAAATGTTGACCCAGAAAAATGAGGAAGCCATTGACATAAACTGCACGGATCAACCTGATTGTCCACGTATGACACCTGCCTTGCGAGAGTTAGATATCCATTGGTATTCTGATGTTATATATTTCCTCTTACATATGACTTGCCCTGATCACCTTAAAGGACACAAGCGAAGGGCACTAAGACTGAAAGCTGCTAGATATTGCCTTACTCAAGAAGGCTTGGGTTGGAGAAGCCCTGATGGGGTTATCCTTAGATGTGTCCATGAGCAAGATTCTAAAAATATCTTGGTTGACCTCCACTCTGGGTTTTGTGGAGGACACTATGCAGCGAATACAACTGCTCACAAAATCCTTAGAGCCGGATATTATTGGCCGACCATATTTGCCGATGTGTACAAACATGTCAAGTTTTGCCAGGAATGTCAACTATTCACAGGAAAGCCTAAGTTGGCCGCCTTACCCCTCAACCCGGTTGTTGTCATTGCCCCCTTCCAGCAATGGGGCCTTGACTTTATTGGTAAATTTAAAGATAACTCTAGCAATGGATTTTGCTGGATTCTAACAGCAACTGATTATTTCACCAAGTGGGTTGAGGCTATTCCTACCAAGACGGCTACTTAGAAGGTTGTTATGAATTTTATTGAAGATAAGATCATCACTAGATTTGGTACCCCTTTGAAGATAACTACCGATAATTCCAAAGCTTTCAGTTCAACAGAAATGAATGATTTCTGTTTCAAATATGGCATTGTTTTATCTCACTCTTCCGACTATTATCCACAAGGTAATGGCCTTGCTGAATCCTCAAACAAGAACCTGATGACTATCCTTAAGAAAACTGTTGGTGACAACAAAAGATCCTGGGATAGCAAGATCAAATATGCCCTTTGGGCGGACAGAATTACAAAGAAAAACTCCACGGGAAAGTCCCCCTTTGAACTTGTTTATGGCATCACAGCAACATTACCTCTTAGCATGCAGATCCCCATCTTCAGAATGCTAACTGATTATGACTCTGAGAAGTTAGAGTTGGAAGATAGGGCCAACCAAATCATCGAGCTTGATGAAAACAGAAGAAATTCCTTGGACAAAATGTTAAGACAAAAGGAGAGTATGAAAGCTACATTCGATAGGTCAGCCAAGCCAAGATATTTTCAAGAAGGGGACACTGTTCTATTATGGGACAAAAGAAGGGAGAAACCAGGGATGCATGGGAAATTCGACAGCCTTTGGAAAGGTCCTTTTATTATACGCTGCCAAGTTGGAGATAATTCTTTCGGCCTCAACACTATGGAAGGAGAAATACTGCCTCTTCCTATAAATGGGCAACATTTGAAGCCCTTTTACCGGAACAACATACAAGATGACCAAGGGGTCATCTCAGGACTTCCCTAAACTCTTATCTTTGTACTTTTATGTATCATTATTTCTGTATCATAGTGTATTTTTGTACGATAGTTCATATATATGCTTGAAAAAGAAAAGATTTCCATTTTTTGTACTTTAAATTTGAAAAGAAAAAGCAAAAAATAGTTTCATATTTGATATTTCATTTTGGCATTATTTATCATGTACATGGGAACTAAGACACTTCTCTTTCTGTGCAGGAAATTGATATTCTGGGATTCTCGAACACCTTCTTTGACTCCTAGATCAAGCAAGTGTCCGTCCCGCAGTTGGAGCCAGATGTTATCAACTGATTTGTACAATAGTTGAAACCTTATTGAGCCGTCAGTGTTGGAACACATCAGTGTTCACTTCCAGAGTATCTGGGTTTCATATATTTGGGTCTAGCCAGTTTTGTTTTTTGAGTCGACATGACCATGGCCCCATGGGGGTTTGTATCAAAGTGTGCTAGTAGGGTCTGAGTGGCTCGGTTCCCCATGACTGGATTAAACAACTAAGGTATTCCAGGGAGTTTTTTCACCGTCAGATTATACTTTGCTTCAGGCGAGATATAATCTCTTGGTTTTTCTCCCGCTTCCTCCAAAGCTGGAATGCCCGATTTTGGAAATTTGGCCATGGGGGGTTATTAGGGTCCAACTATAATGTATAAACCTACTAGACACTATTAGAATAGGTTTTGGTCATGTCCTAAGTCTCTAGGACCCCCAGAAAAAATTTTGAAAAAATTTTACCGGACGCGTCGGAATTGGGGTTTTTAATTTTTTAATTATTTAAATTTTAATTAAATTTCTCTATAGTTTAAATAGAGAAATTTGAGTCTATAATATGTCAGTCATCCAGGGTCCGATTTTAGTGTTTGATGGCTCGTTTCATAAGCCAAAAATCACACATGACCCATGGAGCAGCTAAACCCAACTTTCAGATGTCAATTCGGCCTCATAATTAATATTTTCTCTGAAAAGTCATTTTCAGAGAAATTATTAATTAAAATAATAAAATTGAATATTTTGGAGATAATCCAAATCTCTCCAAAATTAATCAATTTGATTAAAATAAAAGGCTAAATGACATGGCAATGAGCATTTAGGAGGATTCCAATCAATTCCAAGTCTTCCCAGTCAACTATCCAGTCACTAGAGTGTTATCCATTTAAGGCAATTCGCCCTCCTCATGCAAAATTCGATTTTGTGTGTTGGCATTTGATAATTGGGTTGGTGAATGTGCATTAATGTTTAGATGGGCGCCCTCATGACTCACCACACCTACCAAGCTTGGCTCCCTTTGTTGACTCGAGTCTATACCTACTTGCCACCACATGTCTCCACCACAACCCACTCGCATATCCTAAAACCCTCACGTCAATCCTCATCAAACTCGAGTTTAAGCCTTGTTGGAGTGTGGTAATTGGTTGTGATACATCCCATGCTCCACCCATGCGAATTAGCACCTACTACATGCCACTTGCCATCCATTGAACTAGCTCGCAACCTACCACTCCTCACGTCAACCCCTCCACATGCTCACGTCAACCCTTGTTGTAGCATGCCCATTCGTTGGATGATACTTCCCATAGTCGAGTTCTTGCCACCTCATGCCATTCCACCTACCATAAACTCGAGTCTAGCATGCCAAGCCTTGTCTTGATTGGAATTCGACCTATCTACCCATTTCCAATTCGACCTAGGGTTAGCTAGTGTGTTTTACTATAAAGAGAGGCCCATTTGGGTTATTATCTCATGGAAAATTGTTGTAAAGTTACTGTTATCACACAACTTGTAGTTGCCCCTAGTGGTATCCCATCCGGGACGGTAGAGGAGCTAGGCAACTAAAGAGGTGACCCAAGAGATGCCACGGTTCCCAATGCAGGTGGGAGTCACGTCAACCGAGGCACTCTTCGCTTTAGGTCAAGGTGTAACTAAACCAAGGGGGAGACCCTATACCCCAATCACAGTTGATTGGATCCAGACAAAGGTTTCAAGGGATATATAAATGATGAGTTACGGAAACCAATGCGAGGCTAAGTGGACCTAAGGGCTAAGGAATGGTTGAAGGTGGTGTAATGGAAAATAAGTGCTTCAACCTATGTATGGTTTAGGCCACATGATGGGGTATGATTACTAGGTGTAGTACCATGTGTTTACACAAGTGGGTCTTGTTGTCTTGGGAAGTGTGAAATGGTTCTAGGTGGACCCACAAGGTGAAGTTAGGTGTGAGGATGGTACTATAGGTTAGATCTAGGCTAGATCTATGAGTTGGAGTTGGTTCTAGGATTACCCATGTACTAGATCTAGGGTTTGACACAAATCCCAAGGAGTGCGCCTTGCTTGGAGAAGGACTAGTGCCTTGTTGGATGGGCTAATGGAGTCAAGAAGTATGTCAAAGTGTAGATCGGGACACCTAGAAGCCAAGTCAAGTGGATTGGATGAGATCCAATGGTTGGATCTTACTAGATCTAGGTTTTTAAAAGATGACCAAAAATGGACCACAATCCCTTAAAACAAGGAATGCAATCCCCAAGGCGGATCTTGACAAAAGGACAGTATAGACCTAGGTTTCAAGGCATGGGCATTCCAAATCCACAAAAATCTCCAACACCCACTTCCTAGAAGTGGACCAACTCCAAAAAATCAAGGGGGTGCGACTTGCTCAAGGAGGGTCCAAAAATGGGTTTTGGTGGGCCAAATCAAGTCTAATGGCCACCAAAATGCAGATCCGGGATGTTAGTACCCCGATCTATGTTCCTTCAAAGTTTCAAGTGAATCAAGTGGCTAGATCTTAGTAGATCTAAGTTTTAAGGTACCAAGAAGATCAAAAAGGGGGTTTCAACCCCTTAAACATGGAGAGATGTCCACAAGGTAGTTTTCACCAAAGCAAGGATATGGGTATAGGTTATCAAGTGTCTAGATGTCAAATCAAGTGGGATCTCACCTACCCATGTGCTAGATCTTACCCAACAAGTTTCTCTTAGGAAAATCGATTTAGGTTCAAGAAGGCTTTTTTTGCATTGAAAGGTGTGTCAATTTTTAGCCAATCACCACCAAACTATAGATCCAACTAGGGGTGGATCCTATAGAGGTGGGTTCTTAATATCTTTTCAATTGCAAGGGTAGATTTAAGTAGATCTAAAAAAATACCAAAATTTGGGGTTTTGATTTAATTAGGGTTTTATGACCAATGGAGATAGAATGGATGAAAAAGACACATACCTTGTAGATCTTACCTCAATTTTCTTATGGCCACCTTGCAAGTTGATAGCATTCTCCTATGTGTATATTCAAGAGTGAGATCCAAGTGCTCCAACCAAATCGCCCTCCTCCAAGATAGCCAAATCGTCCTCCTCCTACAAGACAAGATCAAAGAAACAAGTCAAGCAAGATGATTATGAAAATGGTAGAAAGATGTAATAGAAAGCATCAACTATGTCACGAAGATACAATAATGATACTCCCTGTCACAAGATCAACTCAAGAGAGAATATGTGGATCCCTCCAACAATAACCCTCATGAAGTCGCCCTCCTCTCTCCAATTCGACTTTCCTGTCAAAGGTTAGCAAAAACACCAAAATCCACAATGATACATAGAAGAGATACTTTATATTCAACATGCAAGAGAATCCACGATGCAAGAGAGATGTGCTCCACAAAAAATCTTCTATTCCAATATTCCAGAGCTCCAAAGGTGAGCTTTACAATGGGGGGTCTCCTCCTTATATAGGATAATAAAGACCAAAACCCTATACCACTCTACAATACTACATCAAATGAGTGGTTGAGATTATAAGATCTCATCATACAATCAATGGCTAGGATGAACCATAACATAATATCACTTGGATCACCCAATATAACAAAAGCGCCCTCACTAAATGGTACAATGGAGGGTGACGTCATCCCACTAGAGGGGTAAAAAGTACAATAATCCACCTCATGATGACTAGGACATAATAAAATAAGCACATGGTGGGGCTAGGAGGCATCAATCCTTACTAGCTCACCCCAAGGCACAATAAAATAATAAAATATGTCCAATATAATAAAAATGACCAAAACTGTCCTCAGAATCCATGACAGTCAAGCAGTAAATGTCCTCCTGTGATCAATCCGGGCATACCCACATGGTGAAAACTGGCTGGAAGGTAGTGATGCCACCTTGGAAGACCTCTGTGAAAACCAAATGCCAAAACCTTGCCTCAATTGCCCAAATCGATTTCCTCAGTGACCACTTTATCCCATTTTTTAACTGCCTCGGGAACTGTGAAAGTGCCAAAACTGCCTCCTAGGATGCTAGCGCTGTCCATCTGAGCCCACCAGGCTCTCCGGGAGGGGGGATAAATGGTAATAACAAGTGGCTGGACCACCCCCTCCATCATCAGCGCCCTAGGTGAACTGGCCTCTCGGGGCCCCTGCTGCTCAGGCTGGGAAATCAGCCCCAAATCTGGTCAACAAGTGTAAAACTGCATCAATCACTGTCAGAAGTGCCCGGAACTGAAAGATAAGTGTCTCAATGGATCTAGAAGACCCAAATCCACTAGGAATGAGTACTCATACACCCTGGGTTGCCCTAATGGGCCAGCTGTAGGGTCCACCATATATGGACAATGTATAAACCTGCTGAACTGGATCAAACATCATCTGCATCATATGTCCATCATATGATATCATCATCAAACATGTGGGACCATAAATCATCATCAATAATCATCCATACATGGTCCACATCACCACGGATCCCAAGAATATATAATCAAGGATAAATCACATCAGTAGACTAAGACAATGTTTCTCTAATCATTCCCATAGCTAAGCTCAAAGTATAAATTCCATTCAGTGGCATTAATCAAGTTAACATATTTCGTGGTTATATAAAATTACTTGCACAATAGTTCAAATGACAAACTCACCCATTGGACATGGTCAAACTGCTAGTGAAGGATGAAGGCTAGGAGCAAGGTTGGGCCAAGGGTTTGACTTGTCTAACTTAACTCAAAAATACTTTGGACTGGGAAAAGGGGGAAGCTACAAACTCTGTGCTGGACAAAAGAACACGGGGGATGGCTGTGCCTCACAAATGGATAAGTTGTTTAGAGAGTGCTTATTCAACTTAGGCATCATGTCTACATCAAGTTGATCCAGGTTCATTAGGATCATTCAATTTTATTCCATGGCCTTTTTGGCCTACATAACCCTTCGGATTTCAGATGTGCTGAGAAGCACAACTAGTTGCAGCTTGCATCCAGGGCATGTTTTTCACATATTTATAAGGTCAGCAATTGTTTAGATATAACTTTTAAGAACCATTGCTTTTTAGACCTTTCTTATACTCTTCGAGGAGTATTTTAGCTTTTCATTGCTCTTGCCCTTTTTTTTGTTTCCATGGGCGAATTTTTTAGTTTCCATAGGTAGAACATGAGCTTTCAGTTTTAGCCAACAACATCTCAAGTGACTAGGGGGAGTTCGAGCCAATGCCAAACATCGGGACAACCGACCAGAATGATTTAGGCCTACAATCCAACTTACCAAAGGCAAGTTCTGTCACCAACTCAGAGCCGAGACACTGAATAAACAGGGATGCGGTCCAAACACAGAGGTAGAAAAATGGGGAAGTCCTCGGTATCAGAAAGTCAAATGAGACAAGTCAGGATTTAAAGTCAAACAGGAAGGTCATGTATGGATGGAGACAAGTGAATATGGAGCCTACACTAGCAGACAACCAGTGTCGGGAAAGACCATGTCTATGTAAGGTGAAATACCAGTGAGTTTTGTTAAATGACCTAAAAGTGCAAGCAATTGTCCATTTTATGATTTACAGTTCATTTTAAATAGTTTGCCACATCAGGAATAATATACCAAGCACATGCCATGATCATGACTAAATCAACAAGATAATAATCCACAGTCAGTGAGAACATATCCACAGATCATACAACATCATCATAATAATCATCATCATGCATCATCTGAAACACTGCTGCAATATATCTCTAGGCACTGAACTGAAACTGTAATGGGATAAGTGGTCACATCAGTCATCAAATCTGAACTCTCAAGGCTCAGCCTTGACACAAGGTCATAAAATCTGAATAATGTACTGCTCTGATCATGAGTGATCCAAAATATATAGCCATGCTCTGGAATAAAGGAAGCTCTGAAATGTGCAGATATCTGCTGTACAAGAATAGTAGCCCTGCTACTATGGTGTGATAACAGTTACTCTGCTCATATTTGTCAAGAGCTTATTGGAAATAAATCGACTTTGGAGGTCTATTGATGCGCACATTTGTCCATGAGAAATTGTTAAAGCTTCAATGAGGTGATGTTGTTTCATTAATGCTATTTCATATATAATTGTTTGATCATTCTAGCTTAGAAGTCATTTTTATGTCCATGGAATGAATATTTGGGTTCAACTTATTCATTTATGTTTGGTTAATTATGATCTAGAAGTAGCAAACAGTAATTGGTTATACTCATGCTCTTCTTGCTCTTTTTTGGTTAATCATACTAGACTTGATCAAATCGTTGTTGAAGTGGCTTGGTTTTGCAGATCTCCTAAGTGCAAAGTGGGATCTTGAGCTTGGTTGCTTCTTCTTCCCCTTTGTCATCATTTTGCTAACTTTTGTGCATTTCAGGGTTCTTTAAAAGATCAATTCGTGCTTCAAGGTTGAGCTAGAGAGGTTTCATAAAGAATCCATCCATTTTTTCAAAATTTCAAACTGGTTAACTTGGTCCTTAAAGGCTCTCTCTTCAAGCCTTCTCTTCTTCTCTTTGAGTCTTTTGCCTTTGAATTTGCTAGCCCACCTTCCTCTCGTCTTACCCTAGAAAAGTGCCTCTCTTCTTTTCTCTTTAGCCCTACCCTACCCCTCCTTTCGTCCTACCTACTTTTGGCCCTAGATCTTCCCTTCTCCCTTGCATTCGCCCTTCTCTTCATTTGCTCTCGTCTCACTTCCTTTAAAATCTCCTCTCTTCATCTCTTATCTCCGTTTATTAGCTCCCTTCATCCTTCACTTTCCTCCTTTCTTCCCATTCGCCCATCCCTTTATCTTTGCCCTAGATCTACCTCCCCATCCTTGCATCCGTTTTTGCCTTCCTCCCTCTCGTCCTCATTCCCAAAAAACCCCTAAAAATCACAAAAAGTACAAAAACGAATTGGCTAAGTCATTTTTGGAAGTTAGTTGCTAGAGTTGTTTCGTTGATAGATTAGATCTCAATTTATTATATCATTGGCATTGGCATGCATTGAAAGTTAGCTTTAGGGCATTCTAGATCCCTTGTTTCACACTAGTATAGTTTGCATTTTTAAACCCTAGTTGCAAGTTGAAAAGATAGAATATTTTCCACAAAATTTTCTCAAAATTTTTATGATCTAGATCTTTTCCCATTGCATTTTAGGAGTTTGTTGTTCGCTGGTCGGTTTCATCATAGTTAAGGTTTTATGTCAAAATCTCATGCATTTCACATTTTAGAGTTAAATTTGTAAGTCTAGACTTAACTAGTTTCAAGTTTGTTTTATTTTCCTAATGATTAATGGGTGCCTTGTTGAGATGTTTTGAGCTTGTGTAGGTCATTTGAGAGAGAGATATTTGATAGATCTTGAAACAAAGAAATCAAAGCAAAATCACATGAACGCCATAAGGAGTGATTGAATATACGAAAATCTTGTTATCCTTTGTAATAAGCTTATAAGAGCTGGCTTTGCTTTCCTAGTTACTTCATTCTCAAAAGACCTTGCAAGGTTTTAAACCCAAGGCATTTGTAATCATTTAATAAAAGTTTCAAGTGGAGGAGGCCTCCACTTTTTTGTCTTCTTCCCCATTTGGGGAAGAGTGTTGGGTTTTGTGGATTGGCTTAGTTTAGATCTTTTCATATGCTCTTAGTTTAGTTTTATTTCAATAAAGTCATTTTGTTTATCTTCCATATTTACTTACCCCCGTGCTCTCCCGAGTAAGGTCTTCGGCCTGAAAGAGACTCTTGGGTAGTTTAGTTTTATTTTCCGTTTAGTTATCTTATCTTCTCTTCCAATCCTTGACCAGAGAACAGCTAACTTTGGGATTGTATCCCAAAGGCCACATAGTTTTGTGGTAGCTTCTCGCTCCCCCATCAACTTCTTGTGGACATCCAGCTAGCTGGACGGTTTCCAGGATTGGTGGCTTCTAGTGGTTGATCTTGTTCGGAGATCGATCCCACCTATTAGATTAGAAGTTGTATGGTAGAACACTAGATTTACTCAGTTTCATTTTATTTTGCAAGTAGTATTGTTAGTAGTATTCATGTCTTGCTGACCAATCTTATTGTTTAAATCTTTTCCAAGTTGAGATATACTGCTTTTACAATTCACCTGCTTCTTAAAACGAACCAAAGTCTCTTGAACTTGGCCAAATCCAAGTCAAGAGCACCCTCTATCGGAGGGCATTCTCAGTTTTGCATTTTCCCTGCATTAGGCATTTTAAGCTTAGTAAGTCTCTTGAACTGTGGTCATAAGATCAAGTCAAGAGCGCTCTCTGTCGGAGAGTTGAACAAGTTCCTCTAATAATAAAATTTTCCACCCACGTACCCCTTAATTAATTTATCTTGGTTTCTGTCCTACACCCGTATGCTCTGTCAACCGGAAACGGTTGGGCTAGTACTCAGAAAGGTGGAAGACTTGTTAAATTTATAAGTGATAACTAATAAAACTTTCATCCCCATAACCAACCAATCCGGAGTTGATCGATAAGATAATTTCAGTGGGTAATCTCTTAGTGGGGGCGCCGGGATTCCATGTTCAGCCTCTAGTTTGCTGGTTAGCATTGCGCGACCTGGCTAGAGCACTGGGTGGCCCGACATGTCCTTGAACGGAGGCACTTGATATTGTCTTTTCCGGACTTTCTCTTGAATATCCTTGGTTTTAGCCTAATAAACAAGATCATTAAAATATTCAATAAACCAAGATAATTTGCACAACGATCTCACAAACAGTACTTTTCAAAGACCCACACATTCAGCATCACATTTTATTAGTCTTTGACTCCATAAGGCACTGGTTATTTAAAGCTTGTATTTTATCAAGACCATTTGTCCTTGTGGTTATTTTATCTTGTGAATGCTAAATCTGGTTATCAAATCTTGAAACGTACTGTAATCTTGTTATCTCATTTAGGAACGTGGATTGAATTATTATCTTGTGTTTATCTCATGTTTTAAATTGGTCTCATTCTAAAAAACTCCTAAATAACACCCATCCGCATCACTACACCAAAAACATTTAAATACACAAAGAGCCTTAGACAACTCTTTTTTAGGGACTACCCCCCTTGGCTTCGTTAGGAGTTTTGCCTAAACGGAGGAGCTGGGATTCAGGTGACAGTACCTGGCTCATTGCTTGCCCCCAAGGCCACAC
This sequence comes from Larix kaempferi, assembly GCA_027924585.1. Lineage (NCBI taxonomy): Eukaryota > Viridiplantae > Streptophyta > Pinopsida > Pinales > Pinaceae > Larix > Larix kaempferi. The sequence goes on from BSBM01000779.1 coordinate 759,700, forward strand.
CTCTCTCACTTGTAGTGAAGAGACAGCTTTCGAAAGATTTCCGCTGCTGGTGTGCATATTGGCGGACAACAAACCACACTTAAACTCTTGGGTCCACTTCATCTAACTCACGCATTGGTTTCCGTAACCTACTTTACATGTTTCCATAGGAACCTTTGTGTTAGCTAATCTTCATTGATTGGCTAGGGTCTCCCCCTTGGTCTTGATTCTTCTTGATCTAAAGTGAAGAGTGCCTCGGTTATCGTGACTCCCAGCTTGCATTGGGAACCGTGGCATCTCTTGGGTCACCTCTTTAGTTGTTCGTCTCCTCTACCATCCCAGATGGGATACCTTTAGGGACAACTACAAGCTGTGTGATAACAGTACTAAAGCATAAGATTGTTTCTCCATGATAGAATGCTTTAGTTCCTAATCTTTGAGTGCTTTTCTAATGAATACTAGGGGTTGTTCCATATTTTGCTCATTCTTTTGGAGCAACATTCCCGCAATAATGTTCTCGGAAGCAAATAAAAATATCTAAAAATATAATCCAAGCTCACTAAAACTAGGGTTAAGGCAATAGCTTCTTTGATTCTCTTGAATGCTTCTCTATTCTCATCTTTCCACTTACATACTGCATCCTTCTTCAACAAATTTGAAATGTGTTTGGTGATTTCTGCAAAATTTGGTATGAACCTCCTTATTAAGTTTATCTTTCCAAAGAAAGATTGAACAACGTTCTTACATTTAGGCTAGGGATATTCTAAATGATTTCCACTCTTTATGGGTCAATCGTTACCCCCTCTTTAGATATGATGTGACCAAAATGTCTCCCTTTAATCTACCCCAAAAGCTAATTTCTTGGGATTTAATGAAATCCATACTTTCTACGTCTCTCAAATACTTGCCCCAAATGTCGAATGTGATCACCTCTCTCCTTGGAGAAAACTGTCAAGTCATCTTGGTATATCTCAATGATTTTACCAATCAAAACCCTAAATGCAAAATCCATACCTCTTTCAAATGTTGATCCAGCATTCATCAAACCAAAAAGCATCCTCAAATACTCCTAGATGCCCCATCATGTAGTAAAGGTTGTCTTGTGTTGATCTTCCTCTTTGACTAAAATTCAAATATGATTATATCTTGAAAAACCATCCAACGTGGACAACATACCCAAACCAATAAACCCTTGCAACAAATTCTCCATATTGGGCAATAGATAGTTATCCTTTAGAGATAACCGATTCAAGTTTCTAAAGTCAACATGGAATCTTATCTCTCCATTCTTCTTCCTTACCACCACCAAGTTCACCAACCAAGATGAATGTCTATTTGATGCAATGATCCTTGAATCCAACATCTTTTACAGCTCTTTTTGGATTAGGGAGGCCAATTTAGGATTATTTTTTCTCAATTTTTGTCTAAATGGCTTGTTATGCCTTGTACTGTATGAGCATAATATCACTTATTTTTGCTTTACTTTCTCCTAGCCTATTGATGTACTCCAAACTGTTGTGCCCCATTTTTTCTGCTTATGGGGTTTCTATGTGATATGAGTGATGTGATGATCATGAGATGATGTTATTTCTTATGCCTTGTTCTACTACTATACCATCAGGTGTATGTACTATGATGATGATGTATTACTTGATGTTGTAGTATACTGTATACTGTTGTTATATGATGTATTTGTATTTGATTGTTTTGATGAGTATAGCTAGTAGTACCTTGCATAGGTTGACAAAGGTGAAGAATTGTGGAATTAATAACATACCATGCACCAAGATGACTTTGGGCTTATACTCGTGTTGGTATTTCTAAGGACTATTCCCCCTTCTTTGGTTCCACCTTTAGCCCTGTTCATTTCATCCACACCACTCCATCTTGTGTTCACATCCCATTGGCTTGAAGTTGATTGTTTGACTCTTACTCTCCCCCTTTGTGGATATGTCACCATCTGTGCTTTGTTGTTTCATAACCATGTCTAAGGGTTGTTGTGTTGTAGCAAATCCCCAGTATAGGAGATCCCCAGATATGCTCCATGAGGCCGACTGTCAATAGTCAGGAAGAGCTATACATGAGGAATGCCTTCTCCCGAGATCCAGATTCCCTCTGTTGTTGTTATATAATGGTTAACGATTAGAAGAGTAGGCAATCCTTGTCGAGGCTACAAACTGTCTGGCTGGTAGCAGTTGTTATGCCTATTTTCATTTATATGCATTAATGTGGCAACTTCGTCGGGGCTATGGACTACCTGCTGACAATGGAGCTAAGGTTGTGTCAACACTGGTATCTGAAAGGTGTAAAGCCAAGGCCAATATCTTCCATACATTAGCCCTGTGCTAAAAGAAAAAGAAAAGGAAAAGGAAAAGTTGAATCAAGGGAACGGTTACTACTATGGGTCAAAGGAAAGGTATCTCATAACACACCCCTTCTGATAGACACATGCTTTTGTTATCCATATTATTGGTGAAACCACAAAGGAAGCCTCGATTCCCTTATCTTGAGTCAACCATCCAATCAAAGCCAATACACTTTCCAAACCATCTTGTGAGTTATCCATCTACACCTCAAAGAAGAACTAGTTCTTTGGTAAATACTTTGATATTTGCATGGTACTAGTATGCTCTTAAATCATTGATCCAATGAATTTGTTTGAAGATACTTATGGGGTATATGATATATCATCATGTTTCATGAGTATGCTATATGATGACTCACACTTAAACAATTAAATGCATTATGTTTATTATGTACAATGATTCTATAGATGTACACCACTATTGGTCCACCTGGGACACTCCTTGGTAGCAGTACAACATCATAACAGAGTTTTACACATTCAGAGACATCATCATGCCTCCCTCGTAGTTATTCGATGATTTCAGTGGTTGTTGGTCCAGTTTTGTATGTAGCCAGTCCAGTCACTAAGGGACCTATTGTAAATTTCCTTAAAACCCAATCTTGAGTTAAAGTATGCCAATTTATTTTTAATTAAACCCCAAATATTACTTTTAACCACAAATGGATTTCTTCACAATGCAGCGGAAAATAAATACTGAGAGAAATATAACATCAATCACACCAATAGAGACACCAATATTTTTGGGCATGAAGATATAGAACAATGCAATCCAAAAAATCAATTTTCACCCAACCTGGCAAAATCGTACCACCGAACTTCACTGAGACAACCCCACAAAAACATACAGCCCTCCTACGTCACTGTACAGCCCTCTGCATCACTGTACGGAATCCGTACGGCCCTGCGTCAGCGTATGAACAGATCCGTACGGCCCTGCATCACCCGTACGGCCCTCTGCGTGTGTTGTACGACCGACAGCTGGCTACGGCCTTTGCGTGCATGTATGGCCCCCTCTGCGAATTTGTACGGCCCCCTCTGTGAATTTGTACGGCCCCCCTTCCTTTGCTCAAGTTACCCTGTCAATCCTCTGGATGAAAGTTCCTCTATCTTCCTCTCTGTAAAATTCTTCTACAAACTGTTTTCTTACTCTCTGGCTGAAAGCTATGAGCAAGAAATCTCTGTGTGTATATGTGTGTCCTCTCCACAAAATCAATCTTCCTTTTAACTCAATGGCCAAGCAAAAACCCTAACTTGTCACTACGGATCAATGGATGAGATCCTCCAGTGAGATCAATGGCCAAGATTAGATTAGCCATCACTTAAATTATTTTCACTTGAACTTTATAAAAGTGACTCCATTAAGTCAATTAATAAATAGATCACATAATGCACTTTTCCTAAGTCTAAACTTTGGAAAAGACATTAATACGTTTGGCTTCTTGTTTTATGTCTTCTAGCATGAAAGGACACATGCAATGATAGAAGACCTTCCTTGTTGCCACTTTCTAACACTTATTAGGCCATCTTTCATTGTACATGTGATTCATGCATTCTTAGCACATATTTGGATACCCATTTGGCCATTTACTAATGTATATGCCACCCGATTGGTCACTACTGCCATAGACCAATCATTATTGTAGGGTGGTAAGCTTCGTTGCAGTGTTTTGCAATCAGATCCTCATGCTCGTGCATGGATTTAATGCACACATTATTTTCCGAGTCTACTGATGGATTTGGATACCCATTTGGCTTGTCTATCTAGCAAACCCTCAGTTTGCCCAACGCCCTTCATCACATGTGATTTCCAAGATAGCGGTTCTCAGTTTCTGCAGTGGGAACGCTGCCAAATTTCATGATCGTGCATGGGATTGATGCACAGACATTGGGTTGAGTGTTGGGGCACTTTTGGGAACCCATTTGGCCCACTGAGGCTCCAGGACATTTAGATAGCCCAACACTCAAGTGGATTGCTAGTTTCCAATTACAAGTGGTCAGAAACTTATAGTTTAGCGGGTTGACAGATTATTGAGGTCATATGCTTTGGGTTTCTCTCTTATTTACCTAAGTTTGAGCAAATATTACTACTAGAGCCCCTATAGTGCACTTTTTGTTATATTTTGACATTGAGTTGCACTTTTTCACTTGGCTCATTAGAAAGGTCGACTTGCTTATGTGGATGAGTTAGACACATGTTGAGGCACTTTTTAATGACTTGGCACTTGGGCACACATGTGGAGGCACCTTGGTTTTACTTAGCATGGATCTAACTTGATGATTATATCCTAGACCTTGATCTTCACTCTACACATGGATCGCTTGACTCTACAAGTGGATTGTACCACTAGTACGACTTGCTCATGGAGGCTTCTAGACCAACGACTTAGCATTGGACCACTTCTAACTACCTTGCACTTATGAGGAAAACCTCTTGAGGAATATTATGTCATTTTTGACATGGTCTATTGATATTTTATCATCGTATGAGGGTTTTCCAGCTCATGCGCCCTTCCTAGAGAAGGGGACTTGGCCCATTATGGATTATTTTATTGTATATGGTTAGATCCACCACTTGGATAGTGTATCTAAGCCATTGATTTATAACTTCCATCCTCATTTGTATCATCACTTGTATATTTTATTTACACCATGGATTTTGTCTAAAACCCAAAGTGCACCCTCCTTGTGTTATAAAAGGAGAGGTCAATTTCAGTTAGAGTGGTTGAGAATTTTGAAATACTAAGATATTGGGGATTTGTTTAGGGGATCAACTTGTGTCCTGCTTCAAGTTTTTCATGTGTGGAAGATCATTGGATTTCCAAGTTTTCTTTCCATGGTAATGATATTGTTTTTCAATGAAGCTTTGAGGTAAAATCATTCTTGTTTTGTTTAGATAAGGTAAAAAGAAATCACAGATTGCTAATAACCTCTTTGAATTGATCAATAATAGGATTGAATCTTTAGATTGCCAACAACCTCTTTGCATTTATTCTATTGTTGATCTTGCCTTGGCTATTTATCTAACCTTGTTGTGAGTCTACTATATGGTTTTGGATTGTTTGTAGCCTCCTTTGTCTTTGCAGGTTTGCATCAAGAAGTAGAACAAAAGGATTGATCCAAGGAGAAGGGATTATTAAGAGCCTCCCATCTCTTTACACTGGAGTTGCTACCGAGAGGGGTTCTAGACTCCATTGCCCACCACCAACAAAGAAAATAGGCACTTGGTCTTCCTTCCCCTTATCTATTCCATCTCTCTTCCATTTTACTTATTATACTTTTCCCTTATACTTGCATTCATTGTAACAAGTCCTCTTGAAGACTTGAGTTTCTTATTGGGAGTATGTTATCCTAAGCTTCCCACTTGTACTTAAACACAACTCATAAGGAAGCCTAAAAATCGCATAACACACTAAGAAGATAACTCAAAAATAACCACTAGGTAAATATCTTGGATTGCTTGTTTATTGGATGTGTATTTTGACTAGTAGGTGTTTGTTTCTAGTATTGCTAGTTCAATTTTGCTTGCTGCCCTGTTTATGACAGCAGTAAACCTCTTATGGTTTCAAGCTTAGAAGTGTTGAATGATCTTAAAATCACACTAGCATTTGTGCACTTTTGAGTTGGGTAACTTGTTGTAATTTTTGAGCAATTCGATTTACATATTTTATCAAGTCAATTGCTTAAATTTGCATGCTTACCATTGCTGGTTGTTAATTTTATAATTTCAACATTTCACTACTTCTAACCAAGATAAAGAGGAGTCTAGTCTTGACCTTTAGCAAGGCCTCCTTTGCTCAAGGTCAATACTTGCCTCTTTGCAAGAGGAGAAGTTTCAAAAGAGAGTCTCTTAGGAAACTCTCTTTCTCAAAGTTGTGGGCAATCATACAGTCACATAAGTAAATCTCAAGTACCTTGGGTACATCCCAAGGGAGCACTCTCACACTTGTGTTTTAACTTGTTGCACTTGATTCTGGATTATCAACATTTTGTATTTTACACTTGGATAGGTGAATCAAATATTTAAAGTCTAAGTGATATCATTTGGTAAATGTTGATGCTAATTAATCATGATATGTTACTTCTTAGTTTGAGCACTTTACTTTCACATATCTAGAGCTTGAACCACATTTTATTGGCATGTTATAAGTATTGAATTCATGGTATAATTTAATAAATCAAGGCTTTAATTAGTTAAACCATCTAGTCAATTTAGGTCCTTGGGAAACTAGGAAAGTACACCACCACCATATGCTAGAAGACGCAGACAACTAAGAATAAGACTTGAACCCACTATGCAACAACCAAATGGGAGTAGTGACTAGAACATCATGAGCAAGGGGAAATAACAAGTCTCCCTAACAATGATCCAACATGAGCAGAATGTCTCCATCAAGATGAAAAGATACATGATACGCAACTAAAACAAACTCCACCAACGGTACAAACATAGCCAATCCATGCTGTTGAGAGTGGAAGGGCATGAGAAACTAAACATGCAAAGTCTCCATGAATACCACATATAAGGGTGGCACCAAGGAAAACATGTGAACCATGATAATGCCCATGATCTGAAACTAGTCCATAGAAAGTCCACAGGTATCATCCTCTTAAGTGTCTTAAAAAAATGGTCCTCTGACACCCCATACAAAATATGGTGTAACACAGCCCTACATGGAAGATAACATTTTTGTATTTACCAAGTGATAACTTTGCCACATTTGTCATTTGTTTTTTGTTGTTGCCCTTATTCATGCCATATCCTCCCAATGAGATATAACTAGTCATAATGGCCAAAGGGTGCACTGCCATGCCTACCAAGTTTTTAATGTGATGTTTCTAATATAATCAAAGATATTTTTATAGTAATTATATTAAAAAGAAAATAATCTGCCATCAAAAAATTATACCATGAATCTAACTCGGGGATAACATGACAATGTTGCTCCATATAGATTAGCTTTGATTCTTGTTTATATAGGAGTAGACTTCGCACTGCCACTATGTATTGCCACTTATGTACCGAGCAGTCCCATTGACCTACTTTTGGTCATTTGTTAGGCATTAATAGACTTATCTTATCTTATCTTATGACATGTGACAAACTTTATAATTTCTAGTCTATGAATAACCATATAAACAATCCATATGATATGCTTGCTAGACCTAAGATCTACTGACGTAAAACCATTATTATCTAAATGATGGAGAAGCCCAATGATTATAGCTTCCACATGAGATATTACAAGAGGCAAGAGGTATATAATGTGTCATGTAGGAAGAAGGGAATCAAATATGAACTGCCTTGTTGAATAATTATACTATGGTCAAAGCTAAAACATCCATGAAATGTTTCAAAGACATTGAAGGCAATCTCTAGATGCAATAGGCTTAGCCACTTTGTGCTCATGGACATGTTTCCAAATTGGGTTTTGAGCAAGCAACTAGAAAGTATTGTATCAAGGATGGATCAAGATAGAAAGTTGATGAGGTGCTTGGAGACATTAGTGGATCATCTAAGAACAATTACATTAGCTATGGTCCATCAGGTTAAAAGCTCTTACTAAACTGACTTTCTATATTTACAGTGACAAGCCGAGCTCCTTATTCCTAGGCAAGTAACGATACTGATGTTTGGATTTTATTTAGGGGAACCACAGAAGAGATGCAAGACAGTGACATTGCCAGTTATAGTTATGGAAAAAAAAGGTTTAGGACAAATTCCCATGACAATTAGAACAGGGTATTTTCCTTGTTCATAAGTGAGGGTAGAGTAAACACCATAAAATTTACTAGTGAAGGATATGGCTTTACTATCAAGCATAGGTGGTATTACTATAAATTTGATAAGTGGGATGAGCAAAGGGTAGACAAGGGAAAGAGAAAGAGGTGGGGGAAAGATCCCTGCCTCAGACAATACAAGAAGACATGGATGTTGACTAGCCGTAGATAAAAAGAGACACAAAATCACTCTATGCTACAGATCCCTACAATATTGGAGAATGTTTTTTTTTTTTTGCATTGAGTATTAAAAATAAAATTAATCAATTTTCAAAATCCATAGATTCCTATCACATTTTCAATACTAAGAGTTCAAAAATATTCTAAAAATCTAAATGAACAAGGCAAGTTACTACATGTACACAGCAACGTGAAACAGTCATTCCATTATTAATTTCACTTTCAATGGTTATTGCAAGGCCATCATGAGGAGTTAATAACTCTGAGACCAAACTTACTTCTTGTTATCCAGTTCAGGTAAATTAGTCCTGGAAACTCTCTCTACAATCACCTATGCATACAAGGGCATAGTCATGGATAAGTACGCATCCTTTAACAATCAAGATGACACATAATAAAAGCATTGTTTGTAGAATGAAAAAACAGACAACTTAATTCAATAACCATAAAGAGACTACAAAAGTAAACACTATCAAAGACTACAATAATATATTTTATGTTATAGGACATGTACCTTTATCCCTTCAATTAACTTCATTTTCCATGATTGCTTCTATTCAGTGGGTGTAAGTTAAACATAAACCTAAGCTAGTCAAAAATCTACCTTCAAAAATCATACCCTTCAAGTTCAATGGCAATTATTCTTGTGTGGAGAGACTAAGAGCTCTAGAAGATGCATGGAACTATCAAATTATCATTTATGGATACTTGAAGTCTGGTAGATTGTTAGCTTGAGTGTGACTCTCTCTAGCCATATGACTCAGTCCAAGAGTTAAGGGTACAAACCATCAAAGGAGAATCTCTAAAATGTGAAAGTTTACAAAGGAGGAAGAGTAGCTAAATGGTAAAAACTCAAAATAAAAGGCACTATTGACAATCTAAGGTAAGGGCCAATTGAACATTGAGTTAAAATTACAAACCTTGGGTGATTGCTGTCCTTGTGTTCTTGTTATCACATCCATGTTAGCTGGAGCTACCATACTGCAGATTGTGTGGTCAGGGACCATACTACATTTTTTTTTCCAGATCAAAGATCAGATGGCATTAGAGGGGGCATCTATTGTATTGAGATTGCCCACAGCAGAGATTGCAGAGGGGACAGTATATGTTTTGATGGTCCAGAGCTACTATAGAGCAGTGATTACGGGGTCCCTCTTCCTTGCCTAGCTTTGCATGACCCCAATGAGAGGGGTAACTTAGCCATATTATGATAAGAGCAGCATTGATTTACAGCTGGTTTGCCACTTCTTGCTGGATAGAGCAGAGATTGAGTTCCAGATCCACCTTCAGCAGCAGGTATATGGTATGGCAGGTATATCATTCTATGGTTATTGCTCATGTTTTTGCTTTGAGACTTGTTTATTTATGATAGTACATGGACTAGATGTATGATGTCTGATTTTGGTGGTCTCATGTTTTATTGTGATACTTGTGGCCCTTGGTGAGGTCAGTCCACCTTTTTCAGTAGACTCATGTATATGCACACTGGTTCCTGTTCCCATTGTTGGTATAGACTTGGTCATTCATCCTTCTAGGAAGCTAACATTGGTTCCACCTGTCACTTTCTTCCACCCATCCGGCTCATCCATTTTTGGTTCTCTCCCGACTTAGACTTTGATATGTGGCCTTGAGGACCCCTTCCCCCAGTGACCCCTGAGTATGCCATGACTCCATGTTTCTTGTGCCTCGGTTCTTTAGTGTGTGAGATGCATTCTCAAACCTGGGATTTACTCCTGTCGGTTTCCCCCGATGTTGTAATGCAGTATAGGATTGTGTAGACTCACTGGGTGTTCCCCATTAGTCATCGAAGCATGCACACTTTCCACCATTACTTTGCAATATGAGCACCATTGTTATATCTTATGAGATATGTATGAAGCCGGAAGGGCTATGTATGAAATGAATTGAAATGTAAATGAAGCCAAAAAGGCTATATGAATGTAAATCAAGCCAAAAAGGCTAAGTATCAAAGTGAAATGTAAAGTCCAAGAATGTGTTTGTCAACACACACGGGCAAAGGCTAGCCATATGTATCAGAGCATTGTATTGGTTATTTCCTCACCTAGTCCTGCAGGGCAAGGAGGTGGGATGGAGTAAGGGACAGCTAATTCTAAGTGTCCCCTAGAGTCTCAAGCTACGGTTCGTCGGACACCCAGTCATGGCGGCTCTAGAAAAGATCCTCACGGAGTCTGTTGAAGGCATGGATGTGAGTTGCAAGGTGTGTGTTAGATGATTAGTAGTGGTTTCCCTGCACTATACCCATTTGTGAGGCACCGCCCTTCCCTTGTGTTATCGTGGTATGCTTATGTCATTGGGTCCCGCTTTCCCCGCTTATCCAAAGGGTCACACGGTCATGGTCTTTGTCATCCCCCTATCCTTTCACCTTGTTTGTCCACCTCACCCAAAGTTAGCTAAGTGACCAAGTCTATAAGTGTGCATAGCAGTTTTGAGTCTTTGTTGGAGGTGGTGGGCCCACCTCACCTGGGGCCTGTTTTTCTTGAGATATTATTTATTATGATCACCATGCCGTCATTATATGTTTTTAGTTATGTACTAACATAATTAAGGAAGCCTTGGCATCCCATGTTGCATGCAGGTTTCAGCCATTGCCATTTTGACCAGAGTTGACTTGGTCAAACTAGTTTGACCAAGCCAAAAATGGGTCCCGAAAAAATTTGCAACCAAAACTCCGATTTCGGTTATTTATTATGTGTTGGGGTCCCATACATGCCTCCAAGTATCAGATTGCAAAAATGTTGAAGCATCGGTGATATTTTTAATTATCACTGGCCAGCAGGGCCCTGTTTTAATTAAAAATCCTTGATTTTGGGCAAACAGTGCTCAATTGATGGATCTTGGTCATTCCAGTGACCATTTCTGGTAGATTTGGGGTCTACGATCACAATGCAACAAACGGTTCATCAATCCGGGCAAGATAAGTGGGCCAAAAGAGCAAATTTCACCTTCAGCAATAAAAACCAGCAATTAATTAATGGAAAAAGATCAAATTTGGCTAAGTGAACCTTTGAAATCGCAAATGCAATGGTAGGCAAAGGTAAAAGGGTCTTCTAATATCATTTTGATTATGTTTGGACATGAAATATTTGGTGTGGGGCCCCCATTTCTGCCCAGCTATTTTTGTGGGGCGAATTTGCCCATATTTGGGCATTTTTCACTATGTAAAAATCAAAAATTTGTAAATTTGAAGTGTTGAGACTTAAGGTGTGGGGTCTAGGGGGCTAAAATAGCCTAAAGCCACCCCCTAGACACCCCCCTTCACATTGTAAGGGCCCCAAGTGGTCCCCCTCTTCTCCTTTGGGCGCATGAGGGCAATTCGCCCCCCCTCCTCCACTCATCTCAGCCATTCGTTTGGCTCTTTGGGGATTCAATCCCGACCATTCGTTTTTGGTGGGAAAGGGTTTTGATTTGGAGCCATCTCTATAAGAGAGGAAGCTCTCTCATTTGGGACGACTCTTGGACATTTTTTTGTAACTCTTGAACCTAATAGAGAGAAAATTCTTGGGAGAAATTCTTGGTGGCTCATGGTGTTATTGTTCTTGGCTAATTGGTATCTATTTTCTGAATGCATTGCTGAGATTGTTTAGTATCTTCCATATCATTTCCTTGCTGGTTCGTTTTGCAGCAGTAGAGACCATCTTGAGAAGGGCGCATTCACTTGGAGGAAACTCCATTTTTGCTTCTTCTTTGGAGTACCAACGAAAGGGAGTAAATTTACATTATGTTATTCTCCTCTTTTATCATTTGTCTCATGTCATTTGTTGCTGATTTCTCCATGTGTTTCAATTGTTGATTGTTATCTCGTTGTGGCAGGTGAAGGAGGGCACAGTTGGGCACACTAGCAACAGTAAAACAAAGGGAAATCTTTGCAAGCTTGGCACTTGGTCTTTCAGGGAGTAGTCTTCATACAAGGTGCAGCAACACCATCACTACCAAGTAAGTTCTACTTCAGCTCTTCTCTTCGTTTAATTTTCTGAGTACCAAGAGATAAAATTCACATAAACTCATTAAAACCCCAAAAATTTGTATCTTTTAATTTAACCATAGGAATTTGCCCACATGGGTGTGGCTCATTGGCGGTTCAGTTGTTATGAAGTCACAATTGTAAATGGAGGTCACGAGTTCAAATCACACTCGGCTTTACCCGTGTCCCATGCTTGCGGGGTGTGTGGGGCACCTGGGGGTATAGTGGTAGCAGGATTGGATCCCTGGACCCCGTGTCGCGCGAGTACCAGCCCAATCTCCAGTTGTCGATTCCCCTAGATACAAAAACAAAAACAAAACAAAAAATTAACCGTAGGAATTTATTTCTGTTGTAAACCAGCTTCTGAAATATGATTAAACGCCTAAATCCTAAATTTCAGTTTGTTCCGACTCCATTTGCCCATTAAACCAGCACTAGTCCATTCACTAATTTCGCCCTCCTTAGGCGTTTTTGCTCTTCTGCTTGGTTGGGTCATTTTGGGTTTGTGGGTACTTTTGTTTTCACTTTGTATTGGCTAGGTAACATATATTATCAATTAAAAATCACTAGAAGCACCCTAAAAATCGATATTTTAACTATGTCGTGTATGCCCTATTTGATTGAGTTAAAATCCCCCATAGGCAGAAAACCAATTGGCATTTCTAGTACAATTTTCAATTCTGATTTAATTTCCAGCCATATATCATTTGAATTTCACTATTTATAGCTTCATATCAGACCTGAAATTACTCCAATAATTGCTTATATCCATCACCCAATTTCAGTCCATTTGGCTGGAAGAAGTCTCGAACACATAGGCATTCACCTTGCATCTCATTTTCCTTGTCTTTTGGGTTGGGTGTCTGATTGTTGAGCCTCAACCTTAGCTGGTTGAGTAGGGTCTCCCCCTTGACTTGGCTACGTGCCTTGTCTAAAGTGACGAACACCTTGTCCGGAGTGACAACTGCCCCATCGGTGCAAAGGACCTGGTGTTTGCGGGTGTCACCTGCCTAGCTGCCTACCTCTACCGTCCCGGATAGGATACCCTTAGTAGCAGCTAGTGTCTGTGTGATAACATTTTTGGCGTCGTTGTCGGGGAGGTAGAGGCTTACCCCGAGGTCTTTTGAATTTGAGTCTTTTTGCCTTTTTCTTTTTCATCTTATCGCATTCATACTTAAACTCTGTTGGCTGATTTTTATTTCTATAATGTATCACAGCCATCAATTTTGTTTCACTCACCTCTTCCCTCACGACATCTTACCTTCAGTGAACAAGGTTTCACGTTCACCTGGCGACTCCACCCTGCGGCTCCACTAGAGGCCGAACCCATCCCTATAACCTCCAAAGCCTAGATCGTTCTGACACCACTCACGATACACCTACCACCTACGTCAGAAGAACCTTAAGAGAGCACTCCCCTAGCTCGCTTTGGCAAGCAGTCAACTCTGTTGCTTCCCCTAGCCACGTAGTGCCACCCTCATCCACTATCCCTAGTCCACCCTTAACCAATCTAATGGCCAACCCCAACCCAGGACCACGAGTGTTTGGGAACAGGGTGAGAGCCTCTCCCTTCAACTTCGCTCAGATACAAGGGGCTCCTCACGATATGCCTGATAAATACTTTGAGAAGATCCCCAAGTTCAGTGGAAACAATGCTATTGTCATTGAGGACCATATTAAATCCATATGGCAACACATGGAAGCGTATGGGGCCTCTGACAAAGATGTTTTCATGAGAGGTTTGTTTATGTCTTTAGAGGGTGATGCTTGTAGATGGTTTGACCGTTTGCCAGTCGGGTCAATTGATGGTTATGATAACTTCGTAACCAAACTTATAGAAGACTGTTCGGTTAAACTCAACGGCAAATACCTGCTTAGCTAATTGGCTCAAATAAAGAAGAAAGAAAACGAAACTATCCATGAGTTCAATCAAAGATTTGACAAGACAGTAGTACAAATCCCTGAGACCATTCGACCAAAGGACCCTGTTATTCTCATACATTACCTCGATTCCTTTGAAGGATGGTTGGGATATCATTTGAAGGACAAGGAACCCACCACCTTGAAAATAGCCCAGGAGCCCACCACCTTGAAAATAGTCATCTGCATATTTTTGAGCTTTTCCTTTGCACAGTTTCAGCGAGATCAGCTATGATGAGCCGTGTTATTTATGATCACTCACACATCAGATCAGCCTTATATCAGACATGCAGTAGACCTTATGCCAAGGCTGAGCCTCTTGACCTCAGATTTGATGACTGAGATGACCCTTTATTCCATACAGATGCAGTGCAGTGTTTGTAGTTTCAGCAGCAGTGTCCTCAATGGTTACAGTTTGTTCGGATTGTAGATATATGTATATGGCCCAGCATGGTATATGATGTGCATTGGTTTCTATTATCCTTGTTGTTTTGGCCATTTTGATAGCTTGACTTGGTATATAGTGATCACGATCTGGCAGTCTATATATATAAAAATGAAACTAGTTGTTATTGAATATCTATATGGTTGTATTACTTGCACTTAGAAGGTCCTGTTTTATACTCATTGGCTTTTACCCTCATAGGAAGTGTGGACATGATCATTCCCAATCTCTATGACTTGCTAGCTTAGGCATCACCTTCACTTCCACCATCTATCCATTACCTTCCCTACATTTTTGGTTATTACCCTGACTTACACCTCAGCCTGTGATATGGAGGACTTCCCCATTTTTGCCTCTATGTTGGACTGCATCCATGTTAATTTGTGTCTCGGCTCTGAGTTGGCAACAAAACTTACCATTGGTGAGTTGTATTTTATGCCTTTATCACTCTAGTCGGTTACCCCGATGTGTGGTTTTGACTTGAGAAATTCCCCCTAGTTGCTTGAGTTGTGTTGGCTAAAACCTAAAGCAAATTGTACTACCTCGGAAACTATTGTTATATCTTTTGTAAAACCCAATGAAAAGGGTTGTGGAAATGTAATGCAATGAAATGCAATGAAATGTAAATGCACCCCAGATGAAAGCTGCGATTAGTTGTGCTTTTAAGCACATGCAAAATCCCAAAGGGGTCCTAAAGGCATAAAAAGCAATGGATAAATGTATGCTAAATCTAAAGATTGTTGGCCAATAAAGTGAAATGAAATGAAATTAAAAGGTCCAAATAAAGCAGTGGTTAAACATATGTCAAATCTAAAGACTGCTGACCTTAAGTGGAAATTTACCTCATTGAGCCTACGGGTCATGATATGAGATGGAGTAAGGGACAGCCAATTCAAAGTGTCCCCTAGAACCTCAAGTTATGGTTAGCCGGGCACCTAGTTCACAGCGGTTCTAGTAGTAGACATTTTGCCAAGGTTGAATAAGCACTTCTCTGAACAACTCATCCATTTGTGAGACACCACCATTCCTTGTGTATTCCTGTCCAACACATGCTTAAGTGTGTAACACCCTATCCTTTATCCAAAGTATCACAGTGTTGAGTCAGTCAAGTCATCCCCCTTAGCCTAGCCTTGTGTTCTTAGCCTTCACCCTATGCTAGCAAATTGATTATGTCTACAAATGATCATATTCTCGAGGTTCTTTTGTGAGTAAATATTATTTAAACTTGATGAATTATTATAATTAAATGCTACTTGCCAGTGAAATGATTGCTTAATGCTTTAAGTGTTGCTATGAAAATGACTAAAAGAGCATGTCCTAACCATTTGCACTTGTACCAGTAGGCTCTCCTAGCCTGGGTCATATTTTGATCATTTTTTACCTGGTCAAACCTAGTTTGACTAAGTCAACCTTGGGATCCGTGATGAGTTGGACCTATGATGATGTATGATTATGATATATGGTCCTTGATGCACCTTATTGAGGTTCCATACAGTGGGAACAAGTTTCAGATGATGGTTGATGTACTTTTTTATTGATTATTATTGTCTCCAGACCATTAGTTTATAATTGTCCGGGTATGGTGGATGCTACAGATGATGTTACAGGATGCCACAGGGTGTATGAGTACTCATCCTTAGTATATTTGGGTCTTCCGGATCCATTGGGACACTCTATCTTCAGTTCCAGGCACTTTCTGGGATGATATAGGCATTTTTCCACCAGTTGACCAGTTTGGCCATGCTGAGTTGGCCTGTCCAGCAGATGTTTGGAGGCAAGTCATTGCCTAGGGCGCTACAAAGAAAGGGGGTGGTCCAACCACTTATTTTTACCATATTACCCCCCCTTCCGGACATGATAGTGTAGTCAGATTTTGTGCCTGGGCACCTTGCAGTTGTTTTCAGGTAGTTTGATGGATTTTCAGGTGGGATAAAAATGGAATAAAAAGGTCATTAAAGAAATCGATTTGGGCAATTGAGGCAAGGTTTTGGCATGTGGTCTTCTCAGAGATCATCTATGGTGCATCCCACTCCTTCCAGATCAATTTGCAGCATTCAATGGGGTCTACACAGTCTTTAGGAGGTCTTTTGATGTATTCTTCTCTCTACTGAGGGGGGCCAGGATTTGATCATTTGTTCACTTGGAGATGTCATTGAGTCATATGTTATATTATTGTGCCATGGGGTCATGCTAGTGAAGGGAAGTAATACCTCCTAGCCCCACCATGTGCTCCTAGTCACTTGTCCTAGTCATCTTATGTGGCACACGTGTTTTAGTCATCCTGATGTAGTGCGCCCCCCTCCTACCTCATCTTTTAGTGAGGTCGCACTCCCTCATGTGAGTGATCTATGTCATATTTGTACCGGCTCATCTTAGTCGTTGATTATATTTATGTATCTTTTGATCTCCACCACTAGTTTTCAAAAGTGGTTTAGGGTTTTGGTCTCTCTCCTCCTATTTAAGGAAGAGACCCCCCTATTGTAAAGGCATCTTTGGAGCTCTGGAAACTTGGAATAAAAATACTATTTTTGTGGATCTGCTTCTTTAGTCTTGATGGGTATCTTTGCAACTTGAATATACAACTGTTTCTTTGTGTATCATTGTGGATCTATCTATCCAAAAGTTTGCTCTGCAGGAGGTCGTGTGGGTTGAAGAGGAGGACGTTTCAAGGGGACGCTATTGTGGGGAAACCCCATATCTTACCTTTGATCCACCTTTTGTCTGAGGGAGTATCATTATTGTATCTTAGTGACATAGTTGATGCTTTCTCTTTCATCTTTTCATCCTTATAGTCATTTTCATGCCGGAATGATTCTCATATAGATCTTTTCTTGCAGGAGGAGGGCACATCGGTTGACTTGGAGAGCTAGCGACTTCACTTGGGTGGCTTGGATCTCACTCTTGAATATACACATAGGGGAAGGTTATCACTTTGCAAAGTATCTTCAGGCTCTAGAGGTAAGATCTACAAGGTTAGTATTTTGTTTCATGCATTTTCATCCATTGATCATCTCAAACCCTCATAGTCAAAACCCTTGCATTTTTATTTTTCAGATCTATGGAGATCTAGCAAATATTTGGGCTTAATAATTAAAACCCACCTTAATAAACATCTTAACATTCCCGATCTAAAGTTTGGTGGACATCCGACTCCATTTGCCCCCTAATCTAAGGCACTAGTCCTCTCTTGAGGAAGTCGCACTCCTTGGGTAGGTGGCCATTTGCTAGATCCCACACATGGGTATTGCTCATTCCTTGTTTAATCATCAGATCTACATCATAGCAAACTCCCTGGTGCCATTTTACCTTGATCTTCACCTTGTGAGCCCCTTTTTGGCCATTTTCCTCATTTTAAGGGTGGGCCCCACTTGGATATCCATACTTGGCATTAGATCTATCTAGATCTACTACTTTAAACCTATAAGGGACCTCATTTTTTACTTGGTTGAATATTTGTCATCTAGATCTAGATCTAATCTACCCTTGGTCTCTCTATACTTCATCTTTACATATCCCTAGGAGGTCTTGAGTGGGTCCGCTAGTCCTCATTGGCTAGCTAGGGTCTCCCCCTTGGTCTTGCTTAGGCTTGATCTAAAGTGAAGAGTGCCTCGGTTAGCGTGACACCAACTTGCATTGGGAACCGTGGCATCTCTTGGGTCACCTCTTTAGTTGTCCAACACCTCTACCATCCTGGATAGGATAACCTTTAGGAACATCTACAAGTTGTGAGATAACAAGTCATAGATTCACTTTATAGTAAAATAATCAATTATTTCTTAACCTCTAACAAACTCCTAACAAGCTCAAAATAAAAAATTATGATCAATGCCACAAGTACAAGGTAAAAAACCCATTTTTAATCATCCTAGACCTCATGAGTCGACCCCTTTAACACTTTTAACCGACTCATGAAAATGGTCAAAACCACATTTATAATGCATAAGATATAATAGTATCCCCTCTTGCTCAAATAAAGCAACCACCTCAACAAACATTTTTAAAAGTGATTAGGTCCACATGATAACTTCCAAAGACAGAGGATGTGAGGGGGTCCCAACAAATAAGGGATCAAGCTCCAAGATAAATTACATCGACCCCCGTAGAAACTCTCATAAACTCCCACAGCTCCATCTAAAAGATTAAATTTTTAAAAAAGGGTACATAACCCCCAACTCTCATAAACTCCCATGGCTCTATCTAAAATATTAAATTTAAAAACAAAAATGGTCCATAACCCCAGTGAAAAGCGTGACCCATCTTACCAATTACAACGATACCCTTAAGCTCATGAAGAAAGGGGTCCTCATGAGTAAATGGTACACACGGACCCATTTCATTTGTAGTTTACAACAAAATGAAACCATAAACTATGACACTGAACAGCTGCATGTTATGTTGAGATGTGAGATACATGTCACGTGTAGGTAGAAGGAGAAAAGCATTGGGCAAATCGTGGCCCTTCCAAGGCTGAGCATCTCACCAAAAAACCACTCCAAATAGCGGATCGGAAGGCATGCAATCCACATAATTATTTGAGATTTGCTACAGGACAGCACCCTTCCTCTTCCAATTCTGCCCATACGAAAATCGCTGCTACAAGAGATGGGACGATTTCCTTCAGGTTCTACAGGAAACGTTAATATTTCTGAGGATCATGATTCCTTACTGGTTAAATTCTCCAGGCTGGACACTGCCATTACCTTATTCATTCATCGTCAAGTCTGTTTCGGACATTAATTGTGCATGAATACTTCAAATCTGCTGCCTTGAAACTGCTCATACAAGACCCATGATGCTCTAATGAAAGGAAAACAATCCAGTTGATTCACGCCTCCATGCTGTACACAGGTACTTGCAAACCCAATTTTGCACAAGGAAGCTCCTCAAACAGTCCTACAACATCATCATGAGAGGATACACATTGCTGAAAATGATCATGAGGGTCCTCCACATCAAAATGCTCATCAAGGTCTGCAAAATCTACACTTCTCTTATCAGAAGAGTCATAAATAGGATCATCAACAAAATGCCAATAATTCATATCCATACTATGATCACCATGAGAAAAATGTACATTACTATCATCATGTCCATGGCAAGCAAAGAGATCCTCAACAATATCATCGTATGAGGATTTGTCTTCAAGATTCTGATTTACCCTCTCAATACCACCATCAAATATCAAGCCAAATTCAGAAATTTGAAAAGGGGAAGATAGTACCAAATCTTTCCCTTTTCAAATAGGTGTACCAATGTCTTCATCAACATGGACATCATCATAGGCCTCCAAAGGCTCACCAACAAGGCTTTCAAGGAAAGTCTCAATAATGTCTTCAAAAACCTTGTCTTCTTCAAAAGCTTCTTCATGGGCTTGATCTTTAATAGCATTCTCTTCTTTGGCTTGATCTAGGCTTCCCAAAAAGTCTTCAGTGATTTGCTCTTGGTCTTCCATGGGCAATGAGGTGGGAGCTTTAGCATCTCCAACAAAGAAAATGCTTTCAGCAACCCTTTGATCCTCAAAATATGCAATATCAAGCTCAAGGATTCCCTTTGGTATGATGATAGGCTCTTGATATTTTTACCCAAAATCTCACACCATGATCTAGTATCAATACTTGATGGGGGTAATAATATGTAAGGTAGATCACCATGTCTCTTTTTTACGCATTCACATTAATACATATAAGAATTGATTCTTTTATTTAATTCACCCAAGAGGAACCTTGAAGGGTCTATCTGATATGCACTCATCAAGATGTGAACTGTTACATCAAATTTGTTACAAAGAAGATGCCAAAAGTACCCATCTTGCAAGCTAACCACATTTTGCTTATGACCATATTCATAAAACCTTTTGATCAAGTAAGGTAGAGATTTTACCTCATTTGGCTTCAACCTACAATACCACTCCTATGCATCACCCCCAAACCATGAAAGTGCAAATGCCATCATCAAGATGTCCTCACCAATAATGTCGAGGTTTACAATGAAACCTATGAACGATACAATGTGTTTTGAAACCATAGAAGGAGCCCCGTGAAATTTTGGAAGATAATTTAACCATAGTTTACCGTGAAAAGGATGTGGATACCCAGAACATACGAAAAATCCAAAGGTCTAAGCCAATCTTTAAAATATTTTCCTACTTTGCACAAAGTCATACTCCCTCTTCAAAACTTCAAACATATAAGGTGTTGATTTTGAAATCTGAAAATAGCATACCTCATAGCAAATATGTGGAGTCGCCAAGGTGAAACTTCAATGCCTTCACAATGTTGCTTGCTTCACCCAACAAGCAACAAGCATTCAAAATCCAGTGAGGCCAAGGGCTTCGTGCGTAGGGCTTGGTCAAACAGTTGACCAACTACAAAACTAAAGAAACAAGAATCAGGATCATTGCTTCCTTTTGTAATCTGAACTCTCTTCAGAATCTTCAAGGTGAGAACCTTTTGTACAAAACACTACATCAACGACCTGCCAACCATCTTTGTCCTTCATGCCATCTTCATTGGATAGAATCTTCTCACACCACATCATGAACTGTTCTAGATTTCCTGCATTAATGAATTCATCTGTATACAGGGCCAAGACCAGTGTATCAGATCTATCAAATAAAAAATTGAAATCTGCACTAAACTCATTAAGGTCCAACATGAGTACAAACTCATTGACACTGAAATCCCAAACGGGTAGTGCATGTATTAGCCCATCCAAGGAAACTCCCTCTTCCTGGGAGAATACTCCGACAACTAGAGTAAGAGTCTCATCAAGGTCAGCTCCCTCTTGTTGAGAGAATCGTTCTATAACAACCTTATCCTGGCACTCTTTCATACTCCCATCACCTATAATCAAGGAATCAATCACCAATTCCACAATTGGTTCTAAAACTGTCTCCTCAAGGCTAGAGGCACACTCCTCCATCATGAATTCCGGCCATACCTACTCAACTAGATTTATGAGTAGCCTATAAATCCCACCTTCTCGCACTCCTCTGACCAAAACTTGACCAAATCTATGGTTGTCTCTAATGGTGACTTGCTGACCATCAAACGGAACCAAACATTGTAAATATGTCATGCAAGAAACTGAATGAAGACAGAATCTAACTCAAGAACATCACCTGAAGGCATCAGGAAAGATATGGAGCCCAATCCCTTCACAAGATACATGGCATCATCACCCAACTCCACATGTAGTCCTCCCTCTTGCTCTTGAAACCTACTAAAGATCTTTCTATCATAACTCATATGTCTAAAAGCTCCATTGTCCACATACCATCCATCACTTGAAACTCTATTTGTGGAAAGACACGACACCATGGCAAAGGTAGTATCAAACCTGGCAGTCAACTCATTTACACCTGAAGCTTTTGAACTTCCTACAAACTCCTATTATTGTTGCTGCTACTTTCCCTTCCCCTTCTTCCTCTTAGGACGTTGAGAAGTATAGTGACCAAGCTTGTCACACCTGAAGCACTCGATATGGCTCATGTCTTTATTCCCCTAACATGAAGAATTTTATTCTTCTTCCTTGCTCTTCTAACCTATCCTCAGTCCTCCTTTACTATTTTCCTTATTCATCTTGCTAATGATGGAAAGATTTTGCTCCTCCTCCTCCATACTTGCAACAATCTCTAGTCTCGTCTCCTCTTAGATGATGTCATCCCATAGCCTCTCAAAAGTGGGAAGCTTTTTCCAAGCAAAGACTGCACGCACAAAAGGTTGCCAAGAAGAAGAGAACCCAGTTAATGTGAAGGGTATTTACTCTTCACCCTTGACCTTCTCTCCAATTGCTGCAAATCACAAAGTTTAGTAATCTTCATCAAGTAGGCAGCTAAGGTATCCATCTTGCTCATCCACGTAGCTCTAAGATTATTCCTCAACATCATCTTTTGATTGATGTTCTCAGTCTGATATAGAGTGACTAGAGCATCAAACATGTCCTTTCTCATGGTCTTCTCATCAATGTGAGGGATCAAACGATCCTTCGCAAAGTCAAGGATGACTTACTTGATCTTGGCCATCTTGTTATGATTTGCCAACAATGCACTATCGATAGGCTCTACAACTACTATCTCAACAAAATCCCATAGATCATGCTCCTCCAACATCTTTACCCGACACTTCCATGGGAATAAGTTAGAGGGACCTTCTAATTTGTCTTCATATCTGAGACTAAATGTAGTCATACTGCTACACTGGAATATTCTTATCATAGGTCCACTGCTTTTCTCAAGCACGAATCACGAACATCTCACCCCTAAAACCTCCCGACAGCTCCCTCTTACAGATAGCAGTTGTACTATCCATTCAAGGATTCCTACCTTACTACCCATTCAAGGATTCCTAGAAGGTTTCAAACTTTCAACAAACTGATCTAACATGATGTTAAAATTCCTCAGCACATGGAAACAGTCTTAAGCTGATTTCTGACCTACCTGCTTAGGAAAACAAAAAACTGAAATCTCAATCTAAATTGCAATCTGATTTTTACTAGGAACTAAAACACATCAAGTTAAAGAAGGTTGCAGCAAGCACACAGATCTGAAACTCAAATCAAATCACTGTTTATTAATCTTGAAAACAAGAATTACATTGAAAGCTTCAAACTCTACCCTTCACCCACTGCATCCTACTTTGAAAACTAAATTAATAAACATATACCTATACCTTCTCTTTTATAGATTGAGAAGAAGAGTAGGTACAGTGAATATGGACACATGCACAACAGTGCCTCAACTAGAGATGTTCTGAGGCATGCAAGTATGCATCATCCTCGAGATATGTGCCTTAACTACTAGGTTGAATGCACTTCACTAAACTGAGCTAGGTTGCATGCCCCTTACCTAACAAATGCATGCAAACTTAAATTAGAAACTCAATGCATACAAATTCTTACTAAAGCAAAATCATAAATAGATCTAAACTGCTAGATATAAAGGGCATCCAAATTGGAACTAAACTGAGGATGGTGCATGCATGCACCCTCTATCTCTCTCTCCATAAATGCTCTTGTTCCCTCATTACTGCTATATGGAATTAAAGAGAAGGGTTGTAGGGAACTATTGTACTACTGCACAGAACTCTGTTGAAGAAAGGTTGCCTCGCTGTTGTAGAGACCTGCACACATTTCACCTCTACTTGTTGCCGCCATACACTGAGGTACTAAAAATCTAGCACCAATGGGCTCTAGGGACTCGTGGCTTTGGTGGCTACTCCAGAGAATCCTTGGCTTGCAAATAACTTCCATTGAAACCTGTTGACCACCAAGCCAACTTGGTGGGCAACCATGTACCATGTACCTTGAAGACGAGAAAGATGTACCTAACAAAGTTTTTCTTCTTTCTCATCTTAACTCTTCTCCATGAAATTTCTACACCCCTGCTTGGGATTTTGTAATGATATGTCAGCGTGAGGGTCAATTTTTGTAAAACTTAGTTGCCTAAAACTTTATCATTAGGAAAGTCCTTTCATCGAGTGTTTTTTTCCCTTGGATAATTAAAATTCATTTTTAGTGATTTTAATTATCTGAGTTTTTCACTCAAAAATTCCTCCAAAGTGATGAAAGACGTTCTAATGATCAAGACCATGGGGTGATTGAGGCCTAGAAATGTTCTATATTACCATGCTAGACATTATTCAGAGTCTTGCGGAATTTCATTAAGTTTTACTTAGGATTTTTTTAATTTTTTGTAATTAAAAAATGTCTCTCGACATAAAATGTTGTGATGTAAAAGAGGGATAAGTGGCACCTAGTGCTCATAAATAGGGGTATGGATACTCAAAATAAATGGCATGAGACCCCCTACACCCTTGGACCAAGTTTGAAGACATTTCGTTAAGTTTTGATAAGGTTTTGGATGGATTTCCCTAAGTCAGTCAAGGAAAATTGGCCATTAATTAGAATGGTAAAATTTTGTAAAGTGACTAAAGTCACTTGGGGAGGGGAAATTAAGTTTTCAAAAGTTATATTATGTGCGTAAGGTAAAGTTAGAGACTAAAAGAGGCCCCCCATGCAAGTGTTTCAAGAGTTTGAAGTTCTCTCCCCAAGGGGGGAACCCTCTCTCATCATGGGCCCCCTTTCTCTCCAAGTGACAAGTGTCTCTCATGCAAAGGGGCTCTCTCATCCCTTTTTTCATTTATAAGGAGGCATCTCCTCCTCTTTTTCGTTACAATCTCTCATGCTCTTTCATGATCTTGCTCTCTTGCCATTCTCTTGCTCCCATTTGCTCCCATTTTTGAAGCTATTGTAATTTTCAGTCATTTTTTGCATTTTAATAAAAATCTTTGGAGGAAAGCTGGTGTGTCTTGGTGTTTATGGTGGTTTGCTCCTGTGCTCCATTGCTACTCAAGTGGTTGGAGGCCAAAGAGGCAAATTTCTTTGCCTTGGTGAGATCTACTCATTTTTGTTAGATTTCATGAATTTTCATAGTTGTTATTAAGAAGTTCATAGATTTCTTGTATGAATACTGTGATTTCTTAGTACATCTTTTGGAACTCACCTCTTTTTAGTTGTGTAGTAAAATATTTCAAGTTGCAGGTTGCCAAGTTTGGAGAGTGGGATTCTTTGGTCAGATGCCCCATTTCTTCAAGTTTCAAAGAACCAAGAGCACTCTTTCCTAACCTATTCTCTCTATAAATTTCTGTAATTGATTTATCTTATTTAGCACTCTAGAATCAAGTTAAAATCCATGTTTTCACAAGTTATTTGAAGTTATTTGTTCTATAATTTTTTTAGAAATTTTGAACATAATTTTATTACTCACAAATATAGTGTCCCAAAGTGATATTGGGCACTTTCTACTTTTAATTAGCTTGTTGTTGTGTGCAGGCTTTTAGCAGCACAAGGGGAAACTCTATCGAAATTTGGCCTCAACTAAGCGCAAAGGACATCCTGAAGAAGCCATCCCAAGTCCCTTCCAAGAAAAGGGTCAAAATCTCTCTTCTTTCTCACATTTTTCATCATTTCTTAAGTGCTGAAAATTATTTTGTTGTAACAAGTTCAAGAGAGTCTCTTGAACATGACTTCTTGTTTGTTTCCAAAAGATATACTTGTGTTCCATTTTCAGCCATCCCTTGCATGCAAAAGAAGTTGGGCTTGCCCACCCTTGCATTGCAAGTGAAGAGAGGCTAGAGTGTGTACTTAGTTTATTTTTTCCTTCCATTTTCTTCATTCATTTGCCCCACCTCTTCACTAGGAAGAGGATAGTGTGGCTAGGTAATTTGTTAATTTACTTTTCTTTGTCATCCATTGCTTACAAAGGAAGTTGGGTTCTCCCACCCTTGTAAGCAAAAGAGAATGGGCTACGATTTGATTTAGTTCTTGTTGCATTAATTCACTTTGTTGCCCACACCTTGCATGTGAAGTGGCTCTGCCCATCCATGCAAAATCGTGCTAGCTAGTTTTTGCTTAAGATTCAAGTTATTTTATTTTGTTTAAGGTTAATAAACTTTGCTCACACTTTGCATGTGAAGGGCTTTGCCCATCCATGCAAAATCGTGCTGGCTAACTAAATTTGTTTAAAATAACAGCATTCTTTTGGGCTAAGCAATAAACCTTGCCTCGCTTTTACCCCGTATTCACTCCCCTTGCCAATTATTCTGATCCTGGGTGACAAGAAAGGGAAAACGATTGAATTGGCTAGAATAATAGGCATTCTAATAAATTATCTAGAAGTTGAGAAAAAGAGGATTGATCAGTGGAGTTAGAGGGGTAGAGGCTGTTGGAAGCCTCGTGGCACTTTGTGTCCTCTTGTTGAACACCCGGCAATTTTCGGAACTGACTTGTGAAACTAGAAGGGAGCCTTGTGTTTGCTTGTTGAGCACCCAGTAGTTTCTCTCAAATTGAAAGATAATTGTTGGAGGTAATCACATTAGCTTAGGATATTCAATTTTCAATTTTGCACTTTCTCAACACACATTAATCCCCTAAGTTAAAGTGAGACCTTAAAATCATTTAAAATTAACAGGACCACTCGCAAAACATTCTAATTTCTTGTCTCGTTCTCACGTTTATTTCAAGTTCTTTAGTTTCAATTGCAAGTTATTTCAAGTTCAAGAAAATTTCATGGTTAGTTGAATTATTTTGCAAAAAAGTCATTTATTTTCAATTCTCGCAATCTTGAATGTTTTCAATTTGGGAAAACATTTCATTGCAATTTGTTGTGTATCTTGTATGGTCAATTAAACAAGTATTGACTTATTATTGACTCCATAGCCCAAGTAGAATAGGCACTGGTTATTTGGTTGTTTCATACTTATTTGGTTGAGTGTCAAAGTAAGGTTTGCCTGTCATTGAATAATTTGCACATTGCATGATTGCTTGTCATTCAACTTAAATAATCATAATTAAATTTGAACTCATAAAACCAAAACTCTTAAAAACTTAGTAAATAGGGACTACCCCCCTTGACCTTTAGGAGTTGGGTCTAAACAGAGGAGTTAGGAATCGAGGTGACAGTGGGTTCTCAACTCATAGTTGTCCCTCAAAAACACACCTAGTAGTTGGGAGACTTTTCTACGGATAAGTGTGTTTTAGGCAGCAACAAGACCCTAGTCAGCTTCTGGAGGGTAAAGGATGGGATTGATTACAGGTGTCAAGATTGGGCCAACCACCTGATCTAGGTTGTATGTGCTTCAGTTTTCATCTATGGCTTCATTTTCTCTATTTTCCTAGGGCTTCTTTGTCTTCCTTCTAGTTGCTCTACTTTTGGTTGAGCATCCTCCTTTTCCTCGTTTTCTTCCCGTTCTTTCTCTTCTAGTTCCAACACTTTGAACCTTACTATTTTGTCCCAATATTTTCTAGCTATTTACTTTCAACATAATGACTTAGGCTTGCTTTTGTTTTTTGTTATTTGGGTTGATCCTTTCTTTTTCTATGCCTCCATAATAGAAGGCTACTCTTAATTAACCCGAGTTGGTTCTTTGAACGATCCTTCACAAAGTGGCCATATTCATGGTACAGGTTGCATTTGAATGAGATCTATTAATAGTCTAGCTTCTACAGATGTACCCAATCATCCACAAAGATTCATCGCTTTTCAAGAGCAAATTCGACCCAAATACCAACATGTGTAAATCTCACATTTTGAATCTAACTTATCCATGAGCTTTCCCCATCTACTCTAAGGTTTGTTCAACCCATAAAAATCAAGGGGAGGTGTTATCACCTATTTTGTACAAATAGTTGAAACCTTATTGAGCCGCCAGTGTTGGAACACATCAGTGTTCACTTCCAGAGTATCTGGGTTTCAGATTGCAACAGTTAGCCAATTTTGGCTAGCCGGTTTTTGTTTTTAGTCGATATGACCATGGCCCCTTGGGGTTTTGTAATAAAGTGTGCTAGTAGGATTTTGAGTGGCTCGGTTCCCCATGACTGGATTAAGCAACTAAGGTATTCCAGGGAGTTTTTTCCCTTGTCAATTATACTTTGCCTATAGTTGAGCTATAATCGATGAGGTTTTCTCCCACTTCCTCCAAAGCTGGAATGCCCGATTTTGAAAATTTTAGCCATGGGGGGTTATTAGAGTCCAACTAGTGTGTATAAGCCTACTAGACACTATTAGAATAGGTTTTGGTCATGTCCTAAGTCCCAAGGACCCTCAGAAAAAAATTTCGAAAAAATTTTACCAGAGACATCGGATTTTGGTTTTTAATTATTTTTTAAATTTTAATAAATTTCTCTATAGTTTAAATGGAGAAATTTCAATTTGTAATATGTCAGTCATCCGGGATCCGAATTCAGTGATTGAAGGCTTGAACCTTAAGCCAAAAATCATTCATGATCCCTGGACCAACTAACCCTAAGTTTCATACAATTATTTGGCCTCATAATTAATATTTTCTCAAAAAGTCAAAAAATGAGAAATATTAATTAAATTATTCAAAAAATAATAAATTGGAGATAATTTAAATCTCTCCAAAAAAGGCCAAATTGAATAAAGTAAAAGTCTAAATGACATGGCAGAGAGCACCTACAATGATTGTAATCAACTCCAAGTCATTTCAGTCAAGTATCGGAGCACTGTCAGAGCATCTTCATGAAGAATTTCGCCCTCTCCTTTAGCTTGACGTTTTTGTGATGTGGCACTTTTATATTGGATGGGTGGTGTTTACAATGTGTAAGGGTGGTCTCTTGGCTTATGTGGAGGCCATGTCACCCATTCACAACCACCACTAACTCGAGTTATGAGTTGGAGCTTCACTCCAAGCTCTTAATTAATTGGAATTTCAATTTATTTGTGATTGGAAATTGGCTCTCCTTGGCCAATTCGAATTAGGGTTTTAGCTTAATTATTTTGCTATAAAGAGAGGCCATTTTGGCTCTCTTCTCATGGACTTTTTTGCAAAGAAACTCTGAGGAATTGTAATTCGATCTATATTAATAAAATTGTGACTTTGGAGGTCAATTCGTGGGGGCTCTTGGTGACCATGCTTCATCACAATTCTGAGGTGATATTGTGTAATTTCTCATATGCTTAGGAATTTTTGGTTTTGATTTATATGTTTAGAGGGCTAACAATCTAGCACATGCATATATATCTTCTCTTTTTGCTTGATCATATGTAATTTGCAGGTATTTCTCAAGGTTTTGTGAGCTTTTGCAGGTTCTCCTTCACTCCACTTGTGGCCAAAGGGTTCTCAGTTTGTTAAGCATAAGCAAACAGGAGTTTCTTGCTTCACCATCAACTCTTCAAAACAACTACCTTGGTTACTTGTCCTTCAAGCTTATCTCTTCAAGCCCATCTCCATTAGATTAGCTCCATTCACCCATTCGTTTTTGCTCTTCTCTCCTCCATCCACCCATTCGTTTTAGCCCATTATCCTCTCATCTTAGATCCATCCTTGCATTCGTTTTTTCCATCCTAGTAGATCTCATCCATCCCCTCTCTCCTTGCCATTCCTCTTTCCTCCATTCGCTCTTCTTCAAGAAAGTGCCCTAAAACACATTAAAAAAAAAGCACAAAACATCAAAAAGAAGAGGTTTGAATAGTTAGCAATAGTTTGGTTTTATTTGTTAGTAGTTTAGATCTTACATTGTAGATCTCATTTAGGGCTTTGCACTTAGTCTATTTCTTGCATTTTTGTAGTATCATTCAAAAGATATAAATTTGCATATAAAATATTTCCAATTTTTTATAGTTTAGATCTCTTTCCTATCATTTTTAGAAATAGTTTGTTCGTTGGTCCGTTTTACCATTTTAATAAATTCAAATCAAAATTTCATGCTTTTCACATTTTAGATCTTATTTTTCAAGTCTAGACTTACTTAGTTTCAAGTTTATTTGATTTTTATTAACATTTAATGGGTGTTTGTTGAGTGTTTACTAAGCTTGTGTAGGTCTCTTTGAAAGAGAAGATAAACTTGTGGAACAATTTTCAAAGAAGAGCAAAGTGCATTCAAGGAGAAGATCCAAACCAAGCAGCAGAACCAAAACCAATCTCCTTTTGTACTAGCCTTCAAGGGCTTTCAGGTTTTATTGCACTAAGTTGTTTTTACTTTTCTCAAAAAGAAATTTCAAGGGTTTAACTCCCAAAGGCAAATTGTAATCTGTTTAATAAAAGGTTAAGTGGAGGAGTTCTCCACTTTTGGGTTTTTTTCCCCATTTGGGGAAGAGTCTTGTGTTTTGCTAGCTTAGATCTCTTATTTCATGCTTTCGATTAAACTGTTTACTTTCATCATTTTCCATTTCCAATTTTTGACTAGAGTAAGCTAACTTTGGGATTGCATCTCAAAGGCCACATAGCTTTGTGGTAGCTTCTCGTACCCCATTAGCCTCCTTGCCGAAGTTCCAGCTAACTGGAAAGTCTCAAGGACTAGTGGTTCTTAGTGATCGACCTTGTTCGGAGGTAGATCCCACTTTAGATTAACATTGTTTGGTAGAATACTAAGTCTACTTTTAGTTATTTTTAGCATCTTGTCATATATTATTATCATTTCTTTACTTTCAGTAAATTAAGCTTCCTTTATTTCTTCAAGTTTTACAACTGCTCCCATTTTCATAAAATAATCAAAGCCTCTTGAACTTGGCCAAATCCAAGTCAAGAGCACTCTCTGTCGGAAAGCATTTAGTTATTGCATTTCCCTTGCATTAGGCATTTAGATTAATTAAAGTCTCTTGAACTTTGGTCTTAAGACTAAGTCAAGAGCGCTCTTTATCGGAGAGTTGAACTGTGCTTTAATAATAAAATATTCCAACTCACACCCCTTCATAATTCATTTATCTTGGTCGATTATCCAACACCCGTATGCTCTACCAACCTGAAAGGTTTGGGCTAGTACTCAAAAAGGTGTTGGGTTTGCTAATCTCACAAGTGATAACTTAATAAAACTTTACCCCGACCAGCGAATCGGCGTTGCTTTCGAGAATTACTGAGGTTGTTTCCTGAAACAGGTGGTGCCGAAATCTCGCTATCAAACTCGAGGGTGGTCAAGCCAATTGAACACTTACCCTTTTGCAATCTGGGCGGCTTCGACCTATCATCTAAGAGGTTACCAGTATTATTTCCGGACTTTTGATATCCTTGTTTTTAGCCTAATAATCAAGACCATTAAAACTTGTAATTTATCAAGATAATTTGCATAACGATCTCACGAACAGCTACTATCAAAGACCTACTTTTCAGCATCCCCCAACGCTATACATACTTTTGACTCCATAAGGCACTGGTCTAATTGTTGTATTTTTCATATATCTATATTGTCGGGCCATTTGTCCTTTTGAAATCATTTATCTGTGAATGCTATCTCATTTTTCAAGTCTTTGATATACTGTTGATCTTGTACTCTTATAACGCAACATGGATTGCTTATTATCTTGTGTTTATTTTTGTAATTGTGGTCATCATCATCAAAAAACTCCTAAAAAACACCCATCTGCATCACCATACACTTAAAACATTAAAACACATTGAGCCATAGTCAACTCTTTATAGGGACTACCCCCCTTGGCTTCATTAGGAGTTAACCTAAACGGAGGAGTTGAGATTCAGGTGACAGTACCTGGCTCATTGCTTGCCTCCAAGGCCACACTTCTCCCCACTTCTATTGAGGGAGACAGCTTTCGAAAGATTTTTGTTGCTGGTGTGCAATCTGGCGGACAACAGGAGGAAGAGAAGCCTTACCCCGATCAACACTGCTAAAGGAATTACTTCTTTTGGATCAAATTGCAGTGTCCATCTGTCCAAGTATATTCCACAAGGATTCCCAAGGGTTAGCTCAATCAATCAAACCATCCTCCCAAAGCATGTTGTTAATGGGGAGGCCATGGGTCACAAGTTCAAATCTAATCAAGTCCCTCCATCCTAATATTTCAAGGAAGGGGAGGATCCCATGAAGTTTTCCTTGGATTAAAAAAGTATAGTCCACAAGGACTCAAGAACCATGGGTTCCCTCTGAAAATTGTCTTTGTCCTCCTTGAATTCAAAAGAGAAGAAAAAACCTTTTCCACATTTCATGTTTCCTTTCAGCAAAGGAATCCAATATTAATTCAGCCATCCCTATACGATTTTCATTGCAAGCTAAGAACCCATTAACCTCCTGATCAAAATGTGTTCAACGCATAGTTTTCAAAACTGCTACAACTGGACCAAAAATCAGCCATGATGGCTCCCACCTTTGGTTGCAAAAGCCATCCTTTTTCTTAATAGAATGGAGCATTCTAAACCTCAACTATGGGAATCATACACATAGATTAAGACAAGGAAGGCACTTAGTTTGGATTATATGCAGATTTAGAAATAATTGCTTTGTTGAAAAACTCTTTCATTTTTAATGACTAACGTGCCACAAAGATACTAATAACTTGGCGATTTAGCAGAGTATGAAGGAACCGTGTTCCATCTAACATTGTCTGTAACTCAACACCCAGATGGAGCGCCATTTTTTACTACTGAAGTTCCAGCTATCTAAAGACGCAAGAAGATGATGAATGAAGCATTACCAGTCTTGTTAAAGCACTTCCAGTTTTGTGAGTACAACCACACTTACCAGGAGGACATCATAAGTGGATTCGATACTACTCGCAGATCATCAATGGGAGGCCTAGAATCCACAGAGCACTTGGCGACCACTTAACATATCCAAGGCAGCGCCACATCACTCTTTTTTATCTCGAGTGATCACACCAACACACTCGGCGTTAATTGCATGAAGTCTTTTAGATAGACTAGATGTTAGCAACTAGAATAGAAGATACATTTTTATATTTAAATCAGAAGGGAGCAACTAGAAAGGCTAGAGCCCATTTTGTTATGAATTCGGTTTGATTACAGTTTGAAAGAAGAAACTAAGTTTATGATGTTGAACAGTTATTTTCAAAGCAAATGAAGACTTTTATTTCTCCAGCTTATTGGGTAATCTTACCGATCTTGTATCACCTTGGAGCAGGGCCCATCCATAGGTGACTACAAGGACTTGTGCATTAGAATAGATTTACTGTTTTTGTATGAATGTTGATAGAACAGAGCAAATAGCGTAGATTTACTACAATTTGTAGAAGATTTCCAATATTTCAACAGAGTAGATTTGATGAATTGTTTCTGCACTTTTAATTCAGTATAAATATCTTTTTACTGTTTCTGCAATTTGAAATTGAATGCTTATTTTTTTTATCACATGAGATCTTGTCATATGAGCTAGGTAAAGCATTAAAGTTCTCAGTTTGTTTCGTTACTTGCTCAGAATTTGTTGTCATTGGAATAATTGTACTTGGTGCATGAATGGTAGGGTAAATTAGGGATGTCCTCAAAAGGTTTGTCTAAAACTAGGCGATGAGCTTTCTGAAACTTGTCACTAAGACCACTGATAAAGGGATAGATGCCTAGTCGAATGAGGGAGTCCATGTCCCTTGCAACCCTTAGATCATAGATTAAACTCTTCTTTGTTTTTTACCAGCAGTGCTTTTGATTATTTTGAAGTTACATACTACTAGGCATCATTAAGTTTCTTTGTAGGTTGCACATATTGTGCAGGACCCTCAGAAGTTTGTACGAACCCTGGGTTGATGATTAAAGGAAAGTTTCAAATACAGCACTCTTGCTGGCATCTTGTCCCAATAGGATACAATATTGATGATGATTGATTAATCCCATCAGGCTAGACGAAACTGGTTTAGTCAATAATTAGTCCAGTTGTAGTAAAAATCCAAACCGGGACTAATTCAAACCAGTTGTCTGAACTAGCCAGATCAATCAAGAACCATGAATTAGTCCATATGGAACCGATAAAACCCGTGGCCCCAAAATGAAAAAAAGGATGCCTCCCCACTCTCTTCTATTTGCCAGTTGTCAGTCAAGAGAATCTCTCATTTTATTTTCTATTTAACTTTTACTATTAAATTCTTCGGGTTAATGTTAATCTTTTCCTTGTACTTAAATTTTTCACATTAAAAGTTAAAAGTGTGACCCTGTTTTAGGATGTTTGGTAATGGTCTTAGACTCATAAGACCTTGTTGAAATATTTAACTCCGAAGGTCCTCCCTCATAGTTTTGGTGTGTGTGATGAGGGGGACATAAAGGCCTTTTGTTCCTTATGTTGTATTTATGTAAAAAGAGACATTATGTAAATAAAGAAATGTTTGTACTTTATGAGTTGTGGGTCTCATTTAAGTGATGTATTTAATAATTAGTCTTTTATTATTAAAAGGTGCATCTAATATGGACCCTAGATCTTGTAATCTAATCCTAGCCTTTGGATGGGTAGTTAGAAAGTTAGTTACAAAAACTAAAGTATAAAACAATGAGAAGGGACAAAGGAGGAGACACCACCAAGAAGAGAAAGAGAAGATTAGAGAAGAAGGAGAAAGGGTTTCCAAGACAAAACTGGGCACATTTTCCAAGAAGATTCAGCAACATGAATCCCAAGGCAGCCAAAGGTAACCGTACAGCACTCTGACAGGACCATACAACAGCGTGTGTGGACACAAATTCCAAGGCAGCGGCTGTAGCATTTAATGCAGTCTGTTAGTACCGTATAGTAGAGTTAATTTGGCACGTGTGGCACAAAAATAAAGGCAGGAAAGTGAGCAGACCGTACAGAAGGTACAGGCACGTGTGAGCAGAACCGTACAGCAGGCCGTACTGTTGTTCATTGGCACGATTTTCAAAGTAGAAGTCTGCTGTTATAAATTTATGAAATTTTGTCCGTGTTGGGAAAGACAAAAATTCTATGTAAAGAGAATTTCTGACTTTCTTCTTCTTAATTAAAATTTCTTCTCTTTGGGTTTTCCCCGGGTTGGGGTTTTGCCCTGGTCAAGATTGACCAAAAATATAGTTGTGTTCAATGTGGTTGTTCAGTATCTTGGGTTGAAGAGTCTTTTGGAATGGTGTTTTGAGTTTCAAAGTTTGCATGTGATTCTTTAATTTAAAACCTAGCAGCTAAAAGTGTTTGACAAAATGTCTAAACCACACTCTTGATAATTTTCTCATTTTCTTCATGGTATCAGAATTGTACTGAACAAGGCAGTTTGCTAGTTTGTTTCACAGTTTGTTGAATTTTTCAGTCTTGAGGTTAATGGCTACCAACTTGAGGTTTGAAGACCGGTTGGATGGAGAATCCAACTTCAATCCATGGAAGGAACGCATTGTTTTATTGTTGGAGGAAGTTGAACTATGGGATATAGTTGAGAAGGCAGTCACAATACCTTATAAGACTGTTGATGCGGTCAGTTTTGTAGCCTATCAGAAAAGAAATGTGAAAGCCACGAGAGTGATACTTGATGCTATCAAGGATCACCTTGTTCATCATATTGCAAGGAAAACAAATGCCTTTGAAATGTGGACATCCTTGACAATCCTGTACCAGAGTAGAAATGAGAATAGGAAGATGGTACTGAGAGAAAAGCTGAGAGACATTAGGATGACTGAAAATGAGAAAGTGGCCTCATATCTCACAAGGATTAACGAGTTCGGGATGAACTTGCTGCAGTTGGAGAAGTTGTAACAGATGGAGAAATGGTAAGAACTACCCTGAATGGTTTTTCAAGTGCATGGAACACCTTTGTAAAAGGTGTGGTCTCCAGGGAGCATAAACCCAGTTGGGAGGGACTTTGGGATGATTTCATCCAAGAAGAGACTCAGGATGAGGCTCTTAAAAGACAACAATCCATGAGTGGTGAAATTGAGGAGAATTTGGCTCTTACGGTTAAGAGCAAGAAGAACAAGAAGAAGAAAGATTTAAGTAAGATTAGGTGCTTTCGATGTAATCAGTTCGGGCACTATGCTTCCAAATGTCTGAAAAATAAGGGGAAGGTGGAGAAAGATACTACAGCATCTGCAGTGAAAGAAAATGCTTCAAACTTTGAACGGGAGTTTTCTCTAGCTTCCATTGACTCCAATGTAGGGAGTTTAGTCTTTGAGCATGTATGGATAGTTGACAGTGGGTCAACTAGACATATGACCGAACTGTATGGTGCTTTCCAGATCATTACAAAGTTGGTCCCAGGGCATTATGTGCAGACAGATATCGGCAGTCCACAGATAGCAATTCGAGGTGTTGGAACAGTTAGGTTCCAACTGGACCTTGGTGAGGTCCTGGAGATACATGGAGTTCTTTTTGTTCCTCGGATGGGAGTTAGTAAACTCTCAGTTTCATCTTTAGAGGATGATGGTTTTGGATTGATGGTCAGGTCTGGTCATATTTTCCTTTATCGGACAGAGGATCTAGTTGGCACCACAATCCTTATTGGTGATCGCAGGGACAGGTTATATGTGTTGAGAGGACATATTGTACATCCAGGGTCAGGAGGATGGCTATCTGAATCAGATTCTGAGGATGGGGTAGGAGTTGCATCTAGTCAGTCAGTTATTTTTATTTCTTCTGATGAAGAGAGTTGATCTCTTCAGAGCACTAGTAGGAGACTTAGCCAGTGCAATGATGGTGAGCAGGTTCATGAGACTCAGGTGGAGTCTCAAGCATCAGAGTTCCAGTTCAAGGTCGGGCACATGTCTCCAAGATGCATTCCAGAGTAGGAGGGAGTTGCTTCAGGAATCGGAGATGGAGATTCAGATGATGCCGGAAGGACCTCCCTCATTAGGAGAAGTGTTGAAATATTTAACTCTGAAGGTCCTCCCTCATAGTTTTGGTGTGTGTGATGAGGGGGACATAAAGGCCTTTTGTTCCTTATGTTGTATTTATGTAAAAAGAGACATTATGTAAATAAAGAAATGTTTTGTACTTTATGAGTTGTGGGTCTCATTTAAGTGATGTATTTAATAATTAGTCTTTTATTATTAAAAGGTGCATCTAATATGGACCCTAGATCTTGTAATCTAATCTTAGCCTTTGGATGGGTAGTTAGAAAGTTAGTTACAAAACTAAAGTATAAAACAATGAGAAGGGACAAAGGAGGAGGCACCACCAAGAAAAGAAAGAGAAGATTAGAGAAGAAGGAGAAAGGGTTTCCAAGACAAAACTGGGCACATTTTCCAAGAAGATTTGGCAGCACAAATCCCAAGGCAGCCAAAGGTAACTGTACAGCACTCTGACAGGACCGCACAGCAGCACGTGTGGACACAAATTCCAAGGCATGTGTGGCACAAAAATCGAGACAGGAAAGTGAGCAGACTGTACAGCAGGTACAGGCACATGTGAGCAGAACCGTACAGCAGGCCGTACTGCTGTTCATTGGCACGATTTTCAAGGTAGAAGTCTGCTGTTATAAATTTGTGAAATTTTGTCAGTGTTGAGAAAGACAAAAATTCTGTGTAAAGAGAATTTTTGAGTTTCTTCTTCTTAATTAAAATTTCTTCTCTTTGGGTTTTCCCCAGGTTGGGGTTTTTCCCTGGTCAAGATTGAGCAAAAATATAGTTGTGTTCAATGTAGTTGTTCAGTATCTTGGGTTGAAGAGTCTTTTGGCATGGTGTTTTAAGTTTCAAAGTTTGCATGTGCTTCTTTAATTTAAAACCTAGCAGCTGAAAGTGTTTGACAAAATTTCTAAACCACAATCTTGATAATTTTGTCATTTTCTTCAGACCTCACATGAAAAAAGTAAAAATTGAGGTGTTTTTCAGTTTCAACGAGCTTAAAAAAATTTCAGCACTATATGAAATAAAACAACACAACCTTGTTCTTCTGCATCTTGTGTGTTGGGGGATTGTAAGGTTGTAGCCTGATAAATGTGTGTGTGATATCTTTGTGATAAGGATCACGGTCTTGAGGATGATTTTGATGATATGTTGTAGTATATTTTTTTGGCCTCTAAAGTTTATTTAGAGCCCCAATATTTATGTATCTGCATTCACGTATGTATCATGGTTTATGCCATTTTGCTATATTCACACATACATGCTATATGAAATTATGAATGAAAAACTTTGCATATTTAGTGTCTCACTGTCTAATGGTCTGGATTTATACCAGTGTCCATGAATATATAATTATTTTTATTAAAATGTTATTATTTATGTATTTCCTATACCATCGATTCCTTTTCCAATTTTTCTCAGTTCTGGTCCAGTTTGAGATTTTGGCTTTTCCAATTTCAGTCAATTTCTGGTTCATAACTTTGGTTCAAACTTCAAAGTTGGCAACATTTTGCTCTAGAGTCTAGAGTAACTCAGAAGAAATTTTCAGACACAGGTCTCCTCCCATTCTTTTCACAAATTGGGGATCAAAACTCAAACCCAATTTTGAGACTTTCTTTACAGTTGCATTAGCTAGGGCTCAAAATCCAGCTTCATCTTAACAGAAAGAAGGAAGGCAGAGCAGGGGGGAGGGAAGCTAGCACTCCCCACAACAGTAGCCATTGTAGGGGCAAGTGGCAAAGTAGAAACACCAGTCCAGAGTTGAAGATATGCCAAAGATGGCTCCCTTTTTTCGCTAGTTTGTCTGTGACTTGTGTGACTAACCTGTGGTCTAAAAAACCACGACCCAGGGGCATCTAATCCATCAAAATCACCTGGGGATCACACCCAGCCTAAGCCACACCAACCCTTAACATGGCTGGATTTAAGTGTCTCCTCCCAGACCTTGCGGGGCTCGAACTCAAGTCACCATGCAGAATGAGGCCCATCAAAACCAACCGTGCTAGCAAGATTTGACATCAAATATGGCTCCTTAAAATACATTTAAAAACATATTACTTTTGCTTTGTTCTAATATATTTCAGAAAACCTAATTAATTTAGTTTGTTGTCATCTCTTAATGGCTGAAATGCCCTAAAAATGTCATCTCTTAACATATTTATTTCCATGGGGCTTAAGTATACAATGCTAGATGAATTCCAGTAACATATCTTATATAGGCAAGAGAACTGGCACATCTGCTATCATCCAGATTCCAGGGTTAGTACTGCCAACAAGGAAGATAAAATTTGATTATACTGCCTCAGTTGGAAACTTTCTGGTATGTAGCTCTAGTGGAAGCCCTGATGACTTCACTGGTGGGTTGTTCCCCAGCTAATAGTCTCAATTGATGGGAAGCATCTCATGAATTTTTCATTATGGAGAATATGGTGAAATCTTGTTGTCCTCAATTTATCTTTCATCGGATGTTGCTCATTTAGGACTAGATCTCTAACAAATAAAACTACATATGGCTTGTTACCACCTAAGTTGTACTTAGGTGGACTCCTTGTGAACCTCAAAAGACTTGAACGACTCACCTTGTTCATTGCCAGAGTTCAGAAGTTCATCAAGCCAAATTTTTGGCCTTTTGCAAAAATTGCATGTCCAGACCCCCCATGGGGGAATTGAAATAAGTTGGTCTAAGCATGATACTTTTGTAAAAGGATTGGCCTACCTTAGGGTTTGCCATCAAAGGGATACTCTAGAGTGTTTTTTCCTTATGAATTATGCGTTGCGCTTCAGTGGCGTATAATCCATGAGCTTTTCACTCATCCTCCAAAGTTGGAGTATTTTCCATGGTGGTTGATCTTAGGGAGGTTATTAAAGCTTACGTGTCTATGTTTTTTTTACATGCTAGCCATCAATAATAAGTCGTATGGACATGCACTAGGTCCCCTAGGAGTTTGAGTTCATACCGGCATAAATATTTTTTTCCATAAAATTTAGATCATGTTTTAATGGTTTAATTGGAAAATTTCAAATTGTAATAAAAGAGTGGTCTGGAGGCAGAATTTGGCATGGGGATGCACGTTTTGACGCTCAGAGCGTCCTCTTTACCCTAGGACCCACTTTCTCCATGTTCCTGGCGATTACATCGCCTCTGGGAGCATTATTCATTAAAAATGCGACAAAATGGCACTTTAATGCTAAGAAAGCCCAAATTGCACCAAAATATAAAAAATAGATATATTAAATAAAGAATTTGGCATGTGCCAAATGAGTTGGAATCTTATCCAACATGGAGGGCGACATCATTCTTTAACAAAAGCGTTGGATTTTGTTTTGATTTGGAGGTCAATGGTTTAAATCAAATTTGAGGTACGCCCTCTCTCCATTGTGGACGGCTCTTTCCACATGGCACGAGCTTGTTTGTGGTGGTAACTTCAAGGAGGGAGGCGCCTACCTCATGGAGAGGTGGCACACTCCCATAAGATTGCGATCCTATCAGCTCCCTCAACTCAACGTTACACTCCCTCAATCGCATATGCGCCCTTCCACATGTGCTCACATGTACTTTATGTGGCGGATGAGGAGTGGTCTGATGGGCATTGGAGTGAGGGCGCATCTCTCTTATGAGATGTGGCGCTTCCACTTTGAAATCATAGCAAACATATCCCAGCAATCTCTCATCAAACTAGAGCTCACGCCAAGCATGGATTCGCTCCTCTCCTGGAGCTATTCGCCCTCACCTCTCTCTCATGGCTATAAAAGCGAGGTCTTGCTCCATTGTTCTGGATGGATGCATAGAACCTTTGCCCATTGTAATCTTGGTGATATTTTAATGCAAGTTGAGGACTTTGGAGGTCCGTTGTTGTGAAAATGTGATGCATGCTACTGTATGAGGTGATATTGTTTCAATTAAGTTGTTCTTGTGTTATTTTGTTGATAGATCTAGCTTGGTATATCCTGGAGTAAGCATTTACTGTTGTTAATCTGTTTACTTGTGTATTGATTTTGAAAGATTAGGAAGTAGCCGACTAAACTAGGTTGTATTTAGGCTCTTTCGATTTTTCTCCTTCAAACACACTAGATTTACCTCATTGTATACAAAAGATTTGTCTTAGTTGTGCAGATCACAAGCTTGAAGTGGGATCCGAACTCAGTTGTAGCTTCTCTCCTCTTCAGCACATTTTTATTTGCTAATACTTTGTTTACAGGAGCTTCCAAAAAACAACATCAAAGATCAAGCTTGGGCTTGAAAGGCTTCATCCATCTCTTTCATTCAAAGAACCTCTCTCTTTCCCATTTTTTTTGTTCTATTATGTGCTTGAGAAATAGATCCATTCTAGTAAAGTTTATCATTTAGATCTATTTTGTTTTCAGCATGTTGTAAATATCTAGATCTAAGTATTTTAAAAACGTTCATTTCTCACTAGATCTAGAGTAGGAAATTGCACTTACACTTGACAATTTTTTCCAAAATTCTTAAGTACAAAAATTTCGAATTTTTTTTATTTTATTCATGATTGCCATCATATTTTGATCAAAGTTGTTCGCTGGTTTTTAGCAGGTCTGAACAGAAAGAGGAGGAATTTCTGCCAAAATCTTGCCACATTTAACAAAATTTAGCTTATGAAGAGCCTCTTCCATCACGCTTTCTATCTCCTGCATTGTAAGCCCTTAGATCCAAAGTTAATGGACTAAGAGGCATCTCTTTTTGGCAATATTTTGTAATAATTATTAAACGAGAGCATTGGGATACTCAGCGCCCACACCCCATCCCCCCTAGGGGGATTTGTACTTGTGTAATTTTTGTGAATATTTTTTTCTAACAACACAACAAGCACACACACACTTTAAAATCGCATAGTGTATACTTTAGTTTAGTTTATTTTGCTTTCTTAAATCATTTTACTTTTGCAAGCGTAAAATTAGAAATAACACAACCTCATTGCCACGAATTATGCTCTCGCCACCACACAAAAGCTTTGTCGATTAGTGGTGGATGATCATAAAAGTGACACATAGGTTTGTGTTGCTTTCATTACTTTCAATTTTTGTACAATTGTTCTACAACTATCACAAAATTGGAATAAACATTTGGCTTACATATCAAAGTATGCTCTTTCCCCTTGTGGGCATCTTGCCTGGGAGTGTGGGAAATCAGAAATGATTGTAGCCATTCTATTAATTCTTTCACATCTAAGTTAAAAAACTCACTTAATAAAATTAACCACCCATTCACATAGTGGAAATCTGACACTTCGTAATTATAGTTGTGTGGGGAAATTTCTCAGAGGAAGCAAAAACAATTGGGAGGCGACCTCAAGGAACAATTAGACTACACCCTAGTTGGTGTAGTGTTGAACACCGCCTTAGAGGCTCCATCCTAGCCCACACGTTCTCATGAGGAGCCACGAATTTTAATTTCCAGACATTCCTCCCTGTACCTCAAGGTATCTCAGGAGTTCCCCTTTTTCCCTAATAAATTTCGAACCATAATAAATATAAAAGTAACCAAGAAGCAATTGCAAAACATTTCTCTTTCAACAACGTTGTTTATCTTTTATATTGACTCCATAGGGCACTGGTCTACTATAGTTTATCTATTTGCTTTATATCATATCATTGTTATACTCTTTTAAATAGTCATTTCATTGTATTGTTGAAAGTACTTTTATAAACTATTTGCAAGTCATCTTGGGAAACTCTTAGTCAAATCACAAAACTCCTTAAACAACACCTTTTAACCAATTCACCGAGAAACTCTAAAAACCTTAGAAACTTTCCATAGGGACTACCCCCTTGGCTTCATTAGGAGTTTGGCCTAAACGGAGGAGTCAAGATCAGGTGACAGCCTTGACTCAAGACTTGCCCCCAAGGGCGCACCGAGCAATAGCATAGATTTCTACTACGTTAACCAGGTGCACAATCCGGCGGCAACATTCTTTGGCGCCGTTGTCGGGGATAAATCTTTTTTTTCCCGGGTTACGACTTTTGAGTTTTACCCTTTTTGTGTTTTGCTTTGTTTGATGAATCCTTAGATCTAATCTTTAATTTTTCATCTGGCGACTCCACTAACCTTTTTTCTCTTTGAAAAAATTTCAAAGTAAAAAAATAGAACTCTTTGTGAGTGTTTTAAAATGTATATTTTTATTCTCACATGACGACTCCACTGAAGGGATAAAACCCTTGTTTTTCATAATTTTGTTGAGACTTCTTGTGTGTAGATGAGCCCATGCAACACAGAAAATCTTTAAAGCTCTTTACTTAAGCAAACCTCCTGATGTAGTAGCAAATACTTTCCATGGTCATTTCAAATATATGCTTATGATCGTTGAATATGGATGATGAAGACTCTGGTGATGAATTTTCAAATGAATATCCTCCTATTGACTTCTCAAACATCCCAGGTTTCCCTAATTATCATACTGGTAGAGATATATTTGATCATTTGCCCATCTTTTGGGGAAATGGTGATTCAGAAACCCAGCATGTCATATCCTTTCTTAAAGTCCTGGTCGACTTCAAAGTTTTATATGAAGATAACATGATGGAAATGTTTGTTAGCACTTTGCGGGAAGATGCTTGTTATTGGTGGTATAATGGTCTCTCGGATAAATGTATTACCTCTCTTCCGAGCTTCCTTAGAATATTTTTGAGGCAATGGCACAACAAAGGATTTGGTATGGGAGCTTTGGACAGTATCCTTGAGAAGTTATTTCCCATCTTCCTACCTTGGATAGAATATCATGCGGAGAACCCTAAGGCTCATTGCCTCATCATAGTGGAAAACAAAAAAATATTGGGAGTTGCCTCTGAGTTATTACAGTGACGGAGAGATTAGGCAGCTTATTCAAGAAAATCATGCATTTTCCCATCAAGCACTGTGTGACCCTATTGAAGAGATTCATGAAGATCCATTAATTGAAAATATTGTTGAAAACCCTCCTCATGCCACCGTAACAGAAAACATTGAAGATTGGGAGTTTTCTTAGATTTATTTTAGTGATGATGAGCATATTTGTACTCCTAATCCACCTCCAAAAGAAACCATTGCAGAAGCCCATATTGAAAATCATGAAGAAGTATACAATGTATATAATGATGATAGTTTGGAAGATTTCCTTCCTTATGACCTTTTTTCTGAAAAGGATGATTATGAGCATGAAGAAGATAGACATAGCATGGAATATGATATTAGTGATGAAGAGTCCCTCATGACTGACATGGACGTTGATGATGATAATTGGATATTCTTGGAGAACCCCATCTATGCCATGTCTGAAGAAGTGAATGATTAACCAAAATCTTTTGAGAGCATAATTGTAAATACCACATATGATATATATGAGGAAATGCAGCTAGACCCCGAGTCTCTTGATGGTTTTATTGAAAAACCTATTTATGAGATTTTCACAAAAAGCATGGACCTTAGGACCTTGGAGTGTGAAGTCTTTCTACATGATCAGTTTGAGCCATGCATCAGCAAGGAAGACCTGAAGAAGCACTGCAGTAAAGAGCCGGAGCAGATACATCTATTTGAAGAGCAGTCTCAGCCATTGTCTCCGTACACAGAGGTTCCTTATGATTTGGAGAAGCTTGGGGTTTATGCTTTCACAAAAAGTTACTATCAGAAGAGCCCTTCAGATCATTATGATGAGGTAGTTGGTTTGCCTTATCATTCAGAATTTTTTCTCAACCCTATCCAATCATGGATAGAAGAAACTTGCAGGAGGACTTACCATTTGGAGAAGCAGTTCAAAGATCTATCACATGCCTTTGATTTCCCATCCAGCCCTCCCATCCAGAATATCCACGCAGGTTTGCAATTTCTAATAAACATATCCTTGCTTTGGCTGGTAACCAAAGACAAGGCAAAAATCTATTATATTGATAAAATGTTAAGATGGTTACATTGGATTTTTCATTTTACTTAGCATTTTATTATATTATGTTTAGAGTAGGAAAATAAGCTCCTCAAAGCGAGCATTTTTACTTTATGCATTCATTTTCAGTATTTCCCTTTGTGTACTTAGGAATTTTTCTTAGTTTCATTTTTCAAATAAATACAACTGGTGGTTCACTGGCGTTTTCATAAAACTTGTGCTACTAAAGGTTTTTCTTGTCAAGCTGAGATGTTTTTACAGGTTGTATAAACTAGAGATTCTGGTGTTCTCGCATCCTCTCCTT
Organism: Larix kaempferi; assembly: GCA_027924585.1. Classification (NCBI taxonomy): domain Eukaryota; kingdom Viridiplantae; phylum Streptophyta; class Pinopsida; order Pinales; family Pinaceae; genus Larix; species Larix kaempferi. Next base: position 804,549 of record BSBM01000779.1, read on the forward strand.
GCCTAAAGGCCAGATCGAGCACACCTCCCGCATTTGGAGCCAGATGTTACCTCCTAAGTTGTACTTAGGTGGACTCCTTGTGAACCTCAGAAGACTTGATCAACTCACCTTGTTCATTGCCAGAGTTCAAAAGTTCATCAGGCCAAATTTTTGGCCCTTCGTAAAAATTGCATGTCCAGACCCCCATGGGGGAATTGTAATAAGTTGGTCTAAGCATGATACTTTTGTAAAAGGCTTGGCCTACCTTAGGGTTTGCCATCAAGGGGATACTCTAGAGTGTCTTTTCCTTATGAATTATGCGTTGCGCTTCAGTGGTGTATACTTCCTGAGTTTTTCACTCATCCTCCAAAGCTGGAGTATTTTCCATGGTGGTCGATCTTAGGGAGGTTATTAAAGTCTACATGTCTATGTTTTGTTTACATGCTAGCCATCAATAATAAGTCGTATGGACATTCACTAGGTCCCTTAGGAGTTTGAGTTCATTCCGGCAAAAATAATTTTTTCCGTAAAATTATATCATTTTTAATGGTTTGATTGGAAAATTTCAAATTGTAACAAAAGAGTGGTCTGGAGACGGAATTTGGCGTGGGGAAGCTCGTTTTGACGCTCAGAGCGTCCTCTTTACCCTAGGGCCCACTTTCTCCATGTTCTAGGCGATTACATCGCCTCTGGGAGCATTATTCATTAAAGATGCGACAAAATGGCACTTTAATGCTAAGAAAGCCCAAATTGCACCAAAATATAAAAAATATATATATATATATTAAATAAAGAATTTGGCATGTGCCAAATGAGTTGGAATCTTATCCAACATGGAGGGCGACATCATTCTTTGACAAAAGCATTGGATTTTGATTGATTTGGAGGTCAACGGTTTAAATCAAATTTGAGATACGCCCTCTCTCCATTGTGGGCTGCTCTTTCCACATGGCACGAGCTTGTTTGTGGTGGTAACTTCAAGGAGGGAGGCGCCTACCTCATGGAGAGGTGGCGCACTCCCATAAGATTGCGATCCTATCAGCTCCCTCAACTCAACGTTACACTCCCTCAATCGCATATGCGCCCTTCCACATGTTCTCACGTATAGTTTATGTGGCGGATGAGGAGTGGTCTGGTGGGGATTGGAGTGAGGGCGCATCTCTCTTATGAGATGTGGCGCTTCCACTTTGAAATCACAGCAAACATATCCCAGCAATCTCTTATCAAACTAGAGCTCACGCCAAGCATAGATTCGCTCATCTCCTGGAGCTATTCGCCCTCACCTCTCTCTCATAGCTATAAAAGCGGGGTCTTGCTCCATTGTTCTGGATGGATGCATAAAACCTCTGCCCATTGTAATCTTGGTGATATTTTAATGCAAGTTGAAGACTTTGGAGGTCCATTGTTGTGCAAATGTGATGCATGCTACTATATGAGGTGATATTGTTTCAATTAAGTTGTTCTTGTGTTATTTTGTTATAGATCTAGCTTGGTTGATCCTGGAGTATGCATTTACTGTTGTTAATTTGTTTATTTGTGTATTGCTTTTGAAAGATTAGGAAGTAGTCGACTATACTAGGTTGTGTTTAGGCTTTTTCAATTTTTCTCCTTCAAACACGCTAGATTTAACTCATTGTATGCAAGAGATTTGTCTTAGTTGTGCAGATCACAAGCTTGAAGTGGGATCCAAACTCGGTTGTAGCTTCTGTCATGTCCCAAATTTGGCATTGGGTCACAATGGCCTAATCACATTGGCCCTATTCATTAGAGTTTGTCAAATTGATGCTAAAGGTCAAATAATTGCCAAGGAGGAAAATTACTAATTTCCTAGGTTTGGGGTGGAAGCTTTGAGATTTGGAATAATGGGGATAATAAATGATGTTTGAACATTAGAATGGCATAAATATTTAATAAAGGAGTTAAATAAATATATACAAGTGAAAATCAAAGTGGCATTTGATCATGAAGACACATGGAGGAAGTGGGACCCACATATGGCTAGATTTCCCCACTACACTTGGCATCATTCTCTCACCAATTTGAATTCAAGGTTAATGGTAACATACTTGGGGGAGTCCAAAAGGTATTATTCATGGCATGACTCATCCAAGGTCGAAATATAGAGGAAGAGTAACTCCCATGGAAGAGGAAGAGGCAATTTGGAGCTAGTGAGACACTTGGGCTAGATTCCCTCGCTTTATGACAACAATGATGAAGATGCTATGACACCTATGACACAAATCAGACCTGAAGGCTAACATATGACATATATGACATGTCAGGGATAAAAATAGACTCCAAGAGGGCGCTCAAGGGTGTTAGGGCAGCTAAGATGCTTCCACATGTGATTTGGTGGAAGTGGGAGACTAGGAATTGTTGTACAAGTGGCGTTCTTTGGAATCTCTTCCCAACTTGAGTTGGCATGAATCTCTTGGAAGGAATTCGACCCATGGAGGACATTAGAACTTTATAAATGTCAAGAACAAAGAATGAAACCATCTTTTGATCATTTGTAGAATTTGTAATTGCATTTGTGTTGAGGGAGAGCTAGTGGAAGACTAGTTTCTTGCCTTAGCCAATTTCGAGGGTGAAAGATTCCCATCCAAGTTGGTAATTGGAAAGGCCATTCAGACCTTTCATTTGGAGCTTTAATGGAGTCTTTATTTTCAGGTGTAAGCTACAGGGCAGCTCATGGTTTCTTCTATTGCAGCTCACTCCTTCAACCATTTCCGGTTTTGATGGCATATTCTTGATCCTTGAGGGAGGGCGTTTTTGGTGAGCTATTGTACTCTTTGGGGGAGCTTCTAATGCCCCATTTCTTTTGTAATATGAAGTAAATACTCTATTCTTCATCTCCAGAAAGTTTCAGGTCGAAATTCCAAGTAGAAATGTATAAATCTCATTTTTAATGAAAGAACAGTGCCATTTCCCCACTACCTTGTTGCGAATCAATGTAATGTTGATGATTTCGAATGAATGGGTGATTCTCTAATGCATTTTTTATTAATGGACTTCCATGGATGTATTTTACAAGTTTCATGTACTGTACTTGAGCATTTGAAGTATTTTTACTCAGTTTAATTGCATTGGGAGAAGAAATAGTTCCATTTCCCCAAGGGTCGAATTGGTGATTTTTGCAGCTGAATGGGAGAGGGTTGGAACAGATATAATAATCAATTAATGGTGCACATGAGACCTTAATAACATCCTTAATACATTCCCTATCTCTATTCAGAAATTTGAGTGGGTTTGGAGGCATTTGGGAAGCCATTTTCAGTACTTACCCCAAGGGGATTTGAACCCCAAATTACTAGTAAAATTGCATACTTGGTCCAAAATCTTAAGAGAGTTTGCAGAGGTCTTTTGGTAGCCATATATCATCCTTGAACATCATATTCAAGTCCTAATATCATTCATACACCTTCCTTGAATATTTGAAAGCATTTGGAGTCAATTTGAGACCTAGAGACCAATACTAGTCAAAGGGAAATTACTAGTAAAGTTCCCTACATTGGCCTGAATTGAAAGAGGATTTGCAGAAGTATTTTAAAGGTCCAAAAGCATCCCTGAAATACATATTTATGTTCTAACATCATCCATATACCTTCTCAGAAGATTTGGGAGCAATTGGGGCAATTTTGGGACCTAGAGCTCAAAACTAGTCAAAGGTCTAACTAGGGGAAAAAGTGAAAAATTGTCATTTTAATAAAATTCCTAACAAGGGACATTACAGCTTCTCTCATCTTCGGCACATTTTTATTTGCTATTACTTTGTTTACAGGAGCTTCCAAAAAACAACATCAAAGTTGATCAAAGTTGTTCGCTGGTTTTTAGCAAGTCTGAACAGAAAGAGGAGGAAATTATGCCAAAATCTTGCCAGATTTGACAAAATTTAGCTTCTGAAGAGCCTCTTCCATCACTCTTTCTATCTCATGCATTGTAAGCCCTTAGATCCAAAGTTAATGGACTAAGAGGCATCTCTTTTTGGCAATATTTTGTAATAATTATTAAACGAGAGCAGTGGGATACTCTGCGCCCACACCCCATCCCCCCTGGGGGGATTTGTACTTGTGTAATTTTTGTGAATAATTTTTTCTAACAACACAACAAGCACACACACACTTTAAAATCGCAGGGTGTATACTTTAGTTTAGTTTATTTTGCTTTCTTAAATCATTTTACTTTTGCAAGCGTAAAACTAGAAATAACACAACCTCATTGCCACGAAGTATGCTCTCGCCACCACACAAAGGCTTTGCCGATTAGTGGTGGATGATCAGAAAAGTGACACATAGGTTTGTGTTGCTTTCATTACTTTCAATTTTTGTACAATTGTTCTACAACTATCACAAAATTGGAATAAACATTTGGCTTACATATCAAAGTATGATCTTTCCCCTTGCAGGCATCTTGCCTGGGCCTGTGGGAAATCAGAAATGATTGTAGCCATTCTATTAATTCTTTCACATCTAAGTTAAAAAACTCTCAATAAAATTAACCACCCATTCACATAGTGGAAATCCGACACTTCGTTATTATAGTTGTGTGGGGAAATTTCTCAGAGGAAGCAGAAACAACTGGGAGGCGACCTCAAGGCACAATTAGTCTACACCCTAGTTGGTGTAGTGTTGAACACCGCCTTAGAGGCTCCATCTGAGCCCACACGTTCTCGTGAGGAGCCACCAATTTTAATTTCCGTACATTCCTCCCTGCACCTCACAGTATCTCGGGAGTTCCCCTTTTTCCCTAATAAATTTCGAACCATAATAAATCTAAAAGTAACCAAGAAGCAATTGCAAAACATTTCCCTTTCAGTAGCGTTGTTTATCTTTTATATTGACTCCATAGGGCACCGGTCTATTATAATTATCTATTTGTTTTATATCATACCACTGTTATACTCTTTTAAATAGTCATTTCATTCTGATGTTGAAAGTACTTTTATAAGCTATTTGCAAGTCATCTTGGGAAACTCTTAGTCAAATCACAAAATTCCTTAAACAACACCTTTTAACCAATTAACCGAGAAACTCTAAAAACCTTAGAAACTTTCCACAGGGACTACCCCCCTTGGCTTCGTTAGGAGTTTGGCCTAAACGGAGGAGTCAAGATCAGGTGACAGCCTTGACTCGAGACTTGCCCCTAAGGGCGCACCGAGCAGTAGCATAGATTTCTGTTGCGTTAACCAGGTGCGCAATCCGGCAGCAACCTGGCTAATTCTAATACTTGAAGAAGGTGGAGTGTTACAATCAAATACTCCAGAAAAAGATCACAAACTCTAAATGGGTTCAATCTTACTTCTTGAGAAGTGAGTGCACCTTGAACAGTTGAGCTTGTGGCTACTCCAGTATTATTGTATATTTAACTGATCATTATATTAGTGTTTACAAGTGAACAAAGATAGGTCAACACGACTCAAGTGTGTAGTGAGTATTAAAATCAAATGAAGAGTGTTTGGGGCATCTCCACTCTAGAGCATAGCACAAACAAATGTGACAATATATATAAAGCGAGGATGAACCCTCGCTCATACACTAAAGAACACCCATGTAAAGGAAGACAAGAAACAAGCCAGTTCACAATGAAGATGACAAGTCAATGGAGGGGCCTCTAATCAAAACACTAGACTAGTTCAATATCTAGTCAAAAGACAGGCAGACTCAATCCATTACTTACATAATTACTTAATGATGCGGAGCATCCATAACCCTCACTATAAATTCTACTTGTCGTGACAAGTGTTGCTCTATTCCATGCATTATGGATGCCAAAATGAAACGTGGCAGCCTTGCATGCCATTAAAGGGCCATGTTCCCTTATCAGGAGAGCTATTAAAAGAAGACAGTGTATTAGAAGCAGGGAGGTGGTGATTATGCGGAAGACCATTTTGCAGAAGTCTAAGCTTAGGGGAGCGTCTTTGTACGGTATATGAAGATAGTGAAAAGGCTTGATGCCTTTGTCTGGCCTGCGTGCCAATAGACCATATGTCTGTGTAATCAGGCCTGTGGGTCAGTGGTTTGAGTCTTTAGGGCCTTTTCCTTTTTTGGGTGATTCCGCCTGGGATAAACAGGAAAGGGGAAGACGAGTTATGGTATAAAGTTTTTGGGGTTTTCTTAGTGTTTACTGTGTACGTAAACTGGGTGAAACTATATGAAAAAGAAAACAGAGTATTGTGTAGATGGGTGTGTTCTTGTCTGTTTAAATCATCCAGGGTATGTTTCAATATTACTATATATTTGCATATTTGCGTGGATCTGTTTATTGCAGCAACCAGTAACAGTGTAAGTTGTCTGCATCATTTTGGTATGAGAGCAACCTGATCTTTAGAGAAGAAGAGGCCCAGAGGAGAGCAATTGTTGCCGGTTTACAGCTAGCTGCTGAAAACGAAGAGTTAGTTTGAGAGGAGAACTAAGTGTGCTTGGGGGAGCACTAGATTGCACAGAGGTGCATTATTGTTACCAGTGGATAACGTGTTGGCTATGGAAGGCCATATTGTGAACAGCTTTAAGAGAGTGAGTTGTTGAGAAGCCAAAGAGAAATCGCAGAGCAAGAGTTAATTTGCTTCAGTAATCCTTGCTGTGCCTTGAAGAGCATCATAACGTACTGAGGTGCATGTGAGTGTCTAAGGACATCAAGTTGGCCGGACTAAGTGTTATGTGTTTGCTTTTGCAAGTTAAATTGCAGCAAGTTAAAAATGGCGAAGGGGAAGCAGGTGAGCCAAGAAGATAAAGAATGGATCAGGGTTGAAATACAAGCAAATCAGCAACTAATCAAAGAGCGTGAAGAAAGACTGCAGAGAAAAGCAAAGATCCAAGCCATGAAAAGAAGAATAAGGGCTTTGGACCAAAAAGAAAGACATCGAATGCAAAAGAGGGAGATTTCAAAGGGGGTCTCAGTTGTGGAAGTGCTTGCTACCCGGAAGAAGGTGAAGCACTTGAGTAAGAGTGCATAATAACTAAGAATGTGTGTGTTGTTCAGAGCATGCAACAAGAGGCTAAGAGGATAGAGAAGAGAGTATTTACCTTCCGGTGGAGATAGTTGCAGCAAACAGAGAAACTGTTAACAAAAATTACAACATTGTTGGAGAAGAATACAGTGATGCTGGGCACATGGGAGCAAAAGAAAAGCAACAAATTCTTCCATTGCTGGAAGAACAAATTGTCAGGCAACGTGTGAAGAATGTGGCTGAAATTGAAGACAGGCCATCAGATTTGGATGCTGGGAAGGAAAGGTGTTACTCTGAATTGACAGTAAATGCGGCTGTCAACACTCAAGGAGATGAAAATTAGACTTCGAGGGTGGATAACCAGATCCAAATGTTGATTGCTGGAAAGAAGCATGAGGAGAGTATATGAAAGATATTAAGTTGTATGTCAAAAGAGGGATCTGCAAAGGCATGCACGAAGGTGAAAAGAAGTAGAGGATTCATTATTAAGAAAGATGGTTTAAACCAATGTTTGCTGGTGCAGCTGAGTACGTGCACAAAGGATTATATATGGAAACTTAATTCTAACATAACAAAAACTTAGTGGCTGCTGTTGTTTAGACTCTTAGAGTTCTGGGGCAGTATTTTGATCAATGGATAAAGTTGAGGAAAACAAAGTTCAAGACTATGAACCAGGAGGTTCATAATTATTTAAGGAGGGGAGTATAATGCGGAGCATCTGTAACCCTCACCAGAAGATCTACTTGCCATGACAAGTGTTGCTCTATTCCCTGCATTATGGGTGCCAAAATGAAACATGGCAGCCTTGCATGCCATTAAAGGGCCACGTTCTCTTATTAGGAGAGCTATTAAAAGAAGACAGTGCATTAGAAGCAGGGAGGGAGTGATTATGCGGAAGACCATTTTGCAGAAGTCTAAGACTCTAAGCTTAAAGGAGCGTCTTTGTACGCTAGATGAAGATCGCGAAAAGGCTGATGCATTTGTCTGGCCTGCGTGCCAATAGACTATATGTCTGTGTAAACGGGCCTGTGGGTCAGTAGTTTGAGTCTGTAGGGCCTTTTCCTTTTCTGGGTGATTCCGCCTGGGATCAACGGGAAAGGGTAAGACAAGTTATGGTAGAAAGTTTTTGGGGTTCTTTTGAGTGTTTACTGCGTATGTAAAACAGGTGAAACTATATGGAAAAAAAACAGAGTATTGTGCAGATGGGTGTGTTCTGGTCTGTTTAAATCGTCCGTGGTATTTTTGCATATTCGCGTGGATCTGTTTATTGCAGCAACCAGTGACAGTCTAAGTTGTCTGCATCATTTGCAGCCTGATGTTGTCTGCATCACTTAATTTGCCAGAGTACTAAACCATCCATCCGGGTTACAGCCTTGCTGTGATCTGTCCCATCAAATGGCACGTGTATCAAGAGGATGAGTCCGAATGAAGACAACAAGTCAATCGAGTGGCCTCTTATCAGAACACTGGACTAGTTAGCTCTCTAGTCAGAAGGCAGTTAGACTCGATCCATTTTTTTCATAACCACCTAAATTTTTACCAGAGTATTAAGCAGCCCATCCCTGCCGTGGCCTATGCCACCCAAACGGCATGGGTATCAGAAGGATGAGTCTGAATGCAAGTCATGGGCGATTTTGGCAAAACAGCTACCCCTCAAACCTGACACCTAAGGCCCTAAGCCCAAGTCCACTCTATGCGGTGCAGCCCTTGCTTCTCTGAATTCTCCTTCCATCCCTCTATGGAATTGAATACGACTATCGAATATGCAATATATATAGTGTTCGATAGGGTAATTAAATTGAAGGCTGTAAAATACCCCAAAGAAGATTGATCTTGAGAAACTCAAAACAACAAAAGATGATTACGCTTTCAGAGAAAAACCCCAATAATAAGGCGTTTTGAGGAAGCTTTTGCACGGGTGGAAAAAATAAAACTGCAGGCGGGTGTGTCTACTCACCGGCGATCTGTCGGGATACTTTTCACATATTGTTTGTGCTTCAGTTTTCCTCTCCTCTGTCGTTGTTCAACGTTGACAAGAGACAATGGATGCAATTAGCTAATATGATAGAAATGCAAGGGAAAAAATAAACTGCGTATGAAGGCTGAGAGCAGACCGAGTGTATATTCGTCTTTGAAGGAGCATCTATGTGCCATACTGTTGGTGAAGCTTATATGAGTCGTGCACCGTGAATTTAGAAGTAAATCACAGTATCATGTTCTTATGAAATAACGAACGCTGACTCAAGATTACGAAAAACTCCAGATTATAAGATGTATATCAATTCGAAGGGAAAAAGCTGGGCAATCCCAATAAGATACAGGCGGAAGAGTGCCGGGAAATCAAAGATGACAAGTGTGGATCTCTTTTAAGACACGAAAATCGGGAACGTCTTCTTTTGCTTAGAGATTGAAACATGGTTGCGTGCAATTTGGTTCCTATGTATTTTTTTAATGTAATAGTTTGAAGTAATGTTTAAAAACTGTGTTTTTTCATGATTGTTAAAAAAGATTACAAATTGAATAATAAATGATCGTCAGGGACCAATAAATTATTCTAAGTTAGGTGGTTTTCTTTTAAGTAATGTTGATGATTTTAAATAATGTTGATGAGTGTAGATAGCAATCATTTTGAGGTTGACTATTACTATCAATTGCCCTCATAAAGTGTAAATGGATTCTGAAAATGGATTCTGAAAGGTGCAAATGGACTCCGAAAGGGAAAAAAATATAATTAGACACAATAAAGTGAAAAAGAGAGTAGTAAAACAAATGTCATGAAGAGCTTGTTGTGTGGTTTCCTTTGAGTTGTATAAATGATGATTAATTGAAGTTTTTTATGAATATGATGCTAACTCATTTTGCAATCTCTTGGTTTGATTCTAAAATTTTCTTTTCAAAGGACAGGAGTTCTATTACAATTTTAATCTTTCATGGTTGTTGAAAAAATAAATTTATATTTTGATGTAGAAATTTTGACATTAGAAAAATATCATTTTTCTCTTCTAAACTCTCCACCTTATGATTAAGTTATATCTCATTTGGACTTTAAGGCTCAATGATTCCTTAGTAATTGGTAAGGGTGTAGTTGTGATATCTCCAAATATGTCCCGCTATAGTATATAGCACAATATTATCTTATTCTAAGGCACTTCCAAAATCTTGAGCTTTTAATCATTGAGAGGCAAAGATGGGGATAACTCATGACCCACCCTTTGGCTTTTGATTGTTCGAAATCCAAGAAGGGGACAATGTTTGAAGCCACGAAAGACAATTTGGAGCTTTTCATAATTAAAGTCAGGATTAACAATTCTTTTTGTTTTTATCAAATAATTAGATTCTAATTTCTTTTGAATTTGAGTAGCTAATTACAATTATAATAATATAGGTTTAGGTTTAAAATAGACTACCTAAAATTTAATTGAATGTATATTTGTAGAGTTTATGTCTCCTCGCTAGTGATATTAAATGTTCATAGATATACCTTTCTTCCTAGTTTCACATTTTTTACATGTTTTGTGTTTGATGAATTTTACAAGGATAGTGGAGGCTAGATAGTAATATTAAGTATATGACTTCTTTGAATTCAATTAAAGGTAATGTTTCCCTTTCTCAATCTAAGTTTTCTAATTCATGCCATGCTTCATTTCCCTAAAGTAATGCCAGTTGTAAGAATATGTTTATGAGGGGTTGGATTTGTTTTGTAAGATTGAATGCATGTCTACATCCTCTACTTTCGGCGAAAGGATTGGGACCTTTAATGTGTGCTAGGATTTATCCATACTACGTTGTTCTTTTTCCCTTCCATTGAAAAAAATATTTATAGGTTTACAAAACATGGAAGATGATAATCCTCGATATAATTATTTTGCATGTCACTAATTTTTATGAAGTAAATGAGTATCCATTGTTGATTACATATATTTTGAAATTTGCATAGTGAGTATGGAGAAATCATAATTCTGAAAATTTGATCATAATTCTGAAAATTTGATCATAAATCAAGAAATATAGTCATGCAATATTAATTGAAAAAGTTAAAAAAAATTTATTGGTGCCTAATCAGATTTGTTAGACATGTTATTGAGTAAATTGTGTTGTAGATTCAATAATATTTTTTTTCTTTGAAAGAGTCTTTAATTACCTTGAGAATCAATTACTCAATTCCTTTTGTAATGTCTACAGAATTAGGAAATTCAATTGATGGCCAAATTTCTCTAGAATTATATTATACATTCTGAAAGTAAGAAATCCAAACTAAAAACAAGGACACTGTTTTTACATTAGTAACATGTAAGGAAAGGCATGAATTAAACCTAAATTCTTCCAATAGGTGAGGCATTTGTAATTGCTAAATTCATCATATGAGTTTATTTTCTTATATTATGATATAGGTAGTTTTGAATATTGTTATAAATCAATTTCCATACAGCGTGATTTCTATAGCAAGTAGACAATAGACATATGGTAGTATGATAATGTGACATATTTAGGATGTGTTCAAGTAGGTAGTATGTGTTGAGATCCATTTTTGTCAATTATATTCTTATAGTACTCAAGTTTCTATAGCAAGTAGACAATAGACATATGGTAGTATGATAATGTGACATATTTAGGATGTGTTCAAGTAGGTTGTATGTGTTGAGATCCATTTTTGTCAATTATATTCTTATAGTACTCAAGTTGTTCATCTTCGCCAACTCTACTCTTGTGATGGTTGATCTTTAAGACAATAATCATTTGATGGAGTACTTGTAAATCCATTTCTTCACATTTTGGGATGGATTTGTCTCATTGGATTGTAGTTGGCTAGTTATGTGTCTCCATAGCTTTGTACCAACAAAATAAAATATTTGAAGGAACAAACATTATAGAGTCACTTATGTTATTGGACAATCACATAGTTTATATTTCATGGACAATGCAAGAAGAAGAGAATCATTATGCCAAGAACAAGTTAACCATCAATCTTTGTTATGCTTGCATTGCAAAGTAAATTCTTGTCATGACTTTACGTGATCATACCCCCCTTAAAAAGTTTACATTTTGGTTTTTAAACAAAGTTGGCCTTGAATTTTTATTGTGTTCTTCATATTTCATCCATCCCATTGTTATATCCAAATACTTTTTTTTTAACAAAAACGGGTAAGATATATTAAAAAATAAAAATAAAAAGGAAGAATGATATGGAACCGTGGCTGAGCCAATCCGGTTCACTACATGTTCGTTCACTTCAAAGTTCAAAACTATGCCCAATACAGAGTTCAAAATTCATTTAAAAAATGATAGAGTGCAAATGTATTGGCAGACTGCGTTGTTGGAGCTTTGCTGACCAAATCGAGTTGCGCTAAATGACTATGTCCAAGTTCGTTGCTGGAGCTTTACTAACCAAATCGAGTTGCGCTGAGTGACTATGTCCAAGTTCGAGAAGCGTTGAATGTCTTTGCCCAAGACGAGCTGCGTATAGTGAGCAGCCGCATGAAGGAACTGAACATGTTAAATTAAGAGAGTGTAAGTTCTCAGAGTGTTCCAGAATGATGATGGTCGGTAGGGAGTGATGTTCGAGCTTCTGATTTGTTCACAATTGTCAAATGTAGCATTCAAGGGAAATTTTGATGAGTTGTCTCCCCATTTGAGAATTCAAGCTTCCCGTAGTCGACCCTTGTGCCTGGTTTGCCTTCTTTGTCTGCTTCGTTGTTTAAATCTCTCGATATGTGGAATGCTTTGAAGTGGGCGAAGGAGGTCACGATTTGCCGGATACGGTGGATGATTCATGTTATTTCCATACCTTTGGAATCAATGTGCATGTTGAGAGCTCGAATGATTAAGTTGGAGTCTCCAAATACGTGTATTTTGTCAATTTTGTGATTTTTGGCAGTCTGACATCCTTTCAAGAGTGCCAAAGATTCTGCAAGGTTGTTGGAACAGGTTCCTAGACCCCACTTGTATTTGATTACCATTGAACCTCTTGCAGAGAGAAGGACTCCTCCTGCGCCATCGAAAAGTAAGCTGATAATGTTCTATTTGTTTCTCCATTCTTGAAATTTAGAGTTGGTGAATCTGAGTTGTCAATGTGGCTGAATTCGAGGTTGTATTCTTGTATTCTTTTTGGGATTGGGAGGGAGGGAGCCAAGCCATAGGAGCTCGTTTTCATTGAGATTTGTGTCCGTCTTGAGAGAGGAGGAGTGTACGCATTCTATAAGGAGGCCTTTTTCCTGTCTAGCAACTTGCAGGGGGGAGGTGTAGGAGTCTTGAAATAAGGCTTTGTTTCTAGCTAACCAAATTTTCCAGAACACAAATACACACAGACATTCTATATAAGCATGTATAATATTGTAACATACATCAATCAATGAATCGATGATATCATACCCAATAATAGAAGATCAGTTCCCATTCCTGCATCTTGTTTGTGTGTATTTGTATTATGTCTATGTAGTGTATTCTTGCTTTGCTCATTGTATTTCTCAAGCTTCCGCCATAACATACCTGACTCATTCAATCGAACTATTGTCCCCCTCGTGCTTCCTGGCCACGTGGAGATCATTGGTATCAGAGCTTCTCAGCACATTCTATATAATCATGTATAATATTATAACATACATCAATCAATGAATCGATGATCTCATACCCAGTAATAGAAGATCAGTTCGCATTCCTGCATATTGTCTGTGTGTATTTGTGTTATGTCTGTGTAGTGTATTCCTGCTTTTCTCATTCTATTTCTCAAGCTTTCGCCATAACAGAGCCGACTCATTCAGTCGAACTGTTGTCCCCCTCATGCTTACTAGCCACGTGCGGATCAATGAGGGACCAAAGTTTTCTTTTTGAGAGAGGGAGAGGATAGGTGGAGTTCCAGTTTTTAAACAAGCAATTGATGGAGTTAAAAGCCGACATGGTCACATTAAGGCTATGGAGCATGTGGCTCCAGACAGTTTAGCAAAATGGCAATCCAAAAACAAGTGATCAATTGATTCGGTGTTACTTCGGCATAAGATGCATCTGTGAGGCCCAATGATGCCTCTTTTGGAAAGATTGTCTCCAATCAGTATTTTCCCGTGAGCAAGCGTCCAAATAAAGAAATTTATTTTGGGCAATCCAAATGGATTCCATACCATGCACCATAAGCTTTTCATGGAGTTGTCGTGTTTTTTAAGAGCCTTGAAGCCAAGAGCAGCTGAATACTTACCTTTTGGCCCCCAGCCGCGATAGTCTTGATCTTGGAGATGGGAAAGGACACAACCGACCAGATTTTGCATGAGGAGAATACTGGAATGCTTGAAATTAACAGGGATATCAATAATTTTCCAAGTCTGCCAATCACCGTTGGAGTTCCAGGTGTTGAAGTCTTTCAACGTTTTAATTCTATTGTGGGTGACCCAAATTGCTAAGTCGTGGAGATCGTTCTTCTCCTGGAGTGGTGGGTGCCCCATGATATTGTTAGAAAAGATGTTAATGTTCCTTCCATTTCCAGGAATCCAGTATAATTATTGCTCGAAGGTGTCCTAGGAAGCTCTGCATAAAGCCCAAATTGGGGTTCCTTTAGAGTTGGGTTTGTTGTCGAGGAATCTTAGCTTTGTGCCATTTAAATATTTCTTTCTGAGTAATTGACTTATACAGTGTTGTCTGTTGGATAGTATATGCCAGAGAATTTTGCCACCAAGTTCTAAGTTTTCTTGGTGAGGTTCACAAATTTGGAGGCTGCCGGAGCATTTCAGCTGCTTAATGATGCTCCAGTTCACCAGATGCATCTTGTTTTCATTGTGCTTGCCCCCGATCCAGAGGAAGTCTCTTATGAGATTGCTTATTTGGTTTGAGATCCCTTTGGGTGCTAGCAGGAGAGATGATTGGTATATGGGGAGTGCTGAGAGTACTGCTTTTATCAAGATTAATTTATCGGCTTTGTTGAGCCAGTAACCTCCCCAGTTTCTGATTTTGGCCTTGATTTTGCAAATGGTCTCCTTCCAGAATTCATTCTTCGAGTGACCCTATGCAATGGGGAGACCCAGATATTTGAAGTTATCCCATTGTTCATGCACTTTAATTCCGAGGATGTGACCGATATTGGTAGCAGAGTTCTTGTTTAAATTCCAAGTGTAGACAACACGCTTGCGCTAGTTGATAATACCTCCCAAAGCATTGAAATACAATGTTAGATTCTGCTTGAATTTACGGGCTATGATTGAGGAGCCACCTCCCAAAAAGAGGGAGTCATCGACAAAGAGAGAATGGTTCAGGGCCATGGAGTTGGGGGCTAAATTGAGGCCAGGGAGGGATCCAGTTTGTAAGTCAGAGTTAAGCTTCCGGTTGAGAGAGTCTGCCAGGATGATTTATAAAAAGGAAGACAGTGGGCAGCCTCGCCGGATGCCACGCAATGCTTGGAAAAATTGAGTGGGGTGTCCATTCATTAGAGGGGCTATCCACGGCCTGCTAATGCAGGCATAAATCCATTTTATGAAGGTTCATTGAATCCGAAGCATTTCATAATTTTGAGAAGGAAGGAGTGATTGACGCGATCGAAGGCTTTAGCCATGTCAATTTTGAGTAACATACCTTTTTCCTTGCGCTTCTTGCTGGAGTGAATGGCTTCTTGAACGAGGATTACGTTGTCGAGAATTTGTCTCCCTTTTAAGAATCATCCTTGGTTATCGGAAATGATATTTGCGAGGAAAGGCTTCATTATGTTAGCCAACATTTTTGAAATAATCTTGTATGAAGAATTGCAGAGCGAAATTGGTCTGAATCGACCGAAGGAGCTGGGATTTGATTCTTTTGGAATGAGTGCGAGGAATGTGGAGTTGGTGCAGCCTCCGATCTTTGCCTTGGAGTGAAAATTTCTAACCATTCTCATATAGTCATTCTTGATATACTGCCAGCAGGTTTGATAAAAGTGAATTGAATATCTGTCCGAACCTGGAGCTTTGTCGGGGTCAAAAGACCAAATCGTATTGATAACTTCTTCTTCTGTGAACGGTTGAGGAGCTCGATATTGTTGTCCAGTGTGATGTTTTTTGGAACGTGGTTAAGGAGAACCTGTTAATCTTCTTTACTTGTATTATCTACTTCCATGAATAAATTGGAGAAATGATCATACGCTGCTTGCTGGAGTTTTTCATGCCCTTTGACACTGTGTCCATTTTCCATTCTGATTTCAGAGATGTGGTTGATTGAATGTTTGATTTGTTAGATTTCCAACATAAGATCCAAAGAGATAATGTAACCTCACAGTGAAAGAATTAAGGAATTAAGGAAGAAGAGAGAAGCAATAGAACATAGATCCAATAGAGGCAGAATAATTACACACACTACATTAATCAGAATAGTAACCGGGTAAATATACAATTGCTGAGTATGAGGATTCGAATTCACTAGGTGTAATTCGAATTATCCTTCATGCACAGATCCATAATCAGTGGAGAGTCATCAGTGCCAAACTAGGAGTCTATCTCATCATCAGTGAAGTCATCAATGCACAAGTAGTGATCAACCGGGAGTCAAACTGAGTCTAACTGAGTGTGGTTGGTGTAACTGGCACATGGAAGCACTGATATAGTGAAGGAGACTCAGTGGAGGGCACTCATGGAGCTAACTGGAGTCAAAACAGTCTATCTAGTCACACTGGAAGTCCAAAAGAGTGATAAGGTCAGTTAGGAGTCAGTTAATCCTTAAATCAAGGAAGAACTGAAGATAACTAAACTAAACTGGACCGGCAGATGAAGAAAGGCGCCCTTCTCATGCAATAACTGAAAAGAGGGCGCACTAAGCTCTAGGAGAGCTAAGACTGATCCGAGAGAAGCTCCTGGGGCTAGTTTGCTGAGGTCTAGGTGCTGGTGTTGATGACTAGGATGCATGTAAAATGCATGCAAACCCTAATTGCATGCAAACCCTAATTTTGCATGCAGGACTGAAAATGTAAATGACAGGAATGTTAGAAGGACTAGGATGGAGTATAGGAATATCCTAACATGATTTTGGTTTGTTTGTGGAAAAAAGAAGTATTTCTGTCACCATCTTTGAGCCATGTACTGCGTGATTTTAATCTCCAAAAGTCTTCTTCTTTCTGAAAGGCTTGATGGACCTTTATTTGTTGATTGACCTCTTCTTGGAGTTGTGCGCTATCAATTCGAGCATCAACCAATGAGGTTTGAAAGATCTCCAGCTTATCAACTGCTTTTTTTCTGGAATTGGAGGGTGGGGGACAATTGTCTTTAGCCCAGATATTGAGTGCTTTTTTGGTAGCAATGAGTTTTTGCTCCCAAACGAAGGCAGGGGAACCTGAGATTGGAGTTTTCCAAGCTTTGTCTAAGATGTTCCAGAATCCTTCATGGTTTAACCATAGAGGACTGAATCTGAATGGAATTGGCCTGAGGTTCTCTTCTTCTTTAAAGTGGAGCAGAATCGGTTTGTGGTCTGATGCTATATTGGGAAGGATTTTTTATGATACAATATATCCCTCTTCTAGGAGACTGATGCAAACAAGGAATCTGTCAAGTCTGGCCATTATGTTTGCTTTTCCTGTTCGCTTGTTGGACCAAGTATATCTGCCTTTTTTAGGTTTGATATCCAACAAATCTCGAGTCTGAATAATGGCTTCAACTTGTGATTTGAAAGCATCCCTTCCGGGGTTACTTCCTTTTTTTTTTCAGATGCAGAGAAGGTTATGTTCATATCTCCTGCAAGAATGAGATTATGGGGCATGTATGCCTCAAGGAAGCCTTCCAGAAGACTCCAGCAATCTTTTTTTTCAGAGTAGAGATTAGGAACATACATGTTGAAGAGCGCAATCTGAATATTGCTTTGAGTGTGCGTGAGTTCTGTAAATATGCAGTGTTGAGTAGCGTAGGAGTTGAGTAGTTGGAACTTGTCGGAGGACTAGAGGGTTGCTAAGCCACCAGAGGCTCCTCTTGCACTGAGCGCCATACCGACATTCTTTTTCCATTTTTCTTTTCCAATTGTGAGGATGGTGTTTTCATTGAGTTTGGTTTCTTGGAGCATGAGAATTTCTGGCATATCGATGCTTTGAAGATCTTTGATTGCGTCTAATTTGTTGAGGCTGCCCAGACCTCTGCAATTCCAAGAAACCAGGTTCATTATTTACTATTGTAAATGGAGGGCCCCCCTCCTAGCGTGTCTCCCATTTTATTTCCTGTTATTCTGGCTTTGGTGTTTTTGCTAAAGGCCATGTCAAGTGTAGCTTGATATCCTTGAGTCTTTTCATGTTCGACTTCTTCTTCTCTTATGTCTTTGCTTGATTTCCGCCCAAGTTTTTTAGAAGATTTATCTACAAAGTCTTCCGAAGAGGTGGGGGAGGCTACAGATATGGATCTAGTGATTTCAGCATAGGAAGGAGAGGGCGTTTCTTTGACTTTCTTAAGGCTTGCGGAGTTCTGGGGTTGGGGATGTTTTGGGGAATCATGAATCAGGGGGTTCTCTTGGGTTACCTGGTGTTCGGGGATTTCTCCTTCTTTAGGGGCTTCATGGGTTTCATGAGTTTCTAGGGTTTCGAGGATCTTGAATCTATTCTCATTGGTAGTGGGATTGGATTTTTGTTGCTGCGGGTTCTTTCTCGTGCCTTGATTTTCTTTTGAGGGGGGATTTGGTCCAAATCTAGGGTTAGGATTTTTTTGGATGGTTGTCCAATGATCTGTTTTCCCTTCTAATTCCATATCTATGGTTTTTTTTTTGTAATAGCATGCGAAATGGCCATATTCATGGCAGTACCTGCATTTGAAAGGGATTGGATTGTAATCTAGCTCCTGTATATGAGACCAGCCTGCCACAGTGAGGTTTATTGCTTCGGGGAGTCCATGCTCGAGATCGACCTCAACGCAGATCCTTGCGCATGAATATTGATTCTTCCTGTCAGCCTTGTCAATGTATTTTCCGAGGACATTCCCGATGGCTTCTAGTGATTCAGGATTCCAGCAGTGAAGAGGGAGGTACGAGAGCCTCACCCAAACCGGAACTGTGGATGGGACATCTTGAGTCGGATCGAAGTATGGGTTCCATTTGTTCAGGTAGAGCTCGTGTGATCCCATGAAGTACGGTCCGTTCCTGAAGATTAGCTCTTGGACATGTTTGCTTTTGAAGACAAAAGCGAAGAAGCCCCTTTCCTAGAAGATAAGAGTTGACATCTTCGGAGATTAGGGGTCTCCAATTTTTTTGGACCCAAGTTTCGGTAGCTTTTGGAGAGGGTTACGGTCATGTGAATTGACCGATCAAGCCCCGTTCCGAGAGATTGAGGGCAGTTTTGCATGGTTGCTCAATCGGTAGCGCTACCGTAGGTATTTCGGAGATCTTTTTCATGAATTTTTTCTGAGATGCCGTCAGATTCTTCTTTCCTTGCGTTGTAATGAAATTCATAAATGCATTGAGCTCGGGTGGAGGGGGAGGGGATCGGGGGCTTCATCGTGGGCCATCAAAGGAGGGCCTGATCCATAATCGGGCACGACTAGGGCGAGTCAGTCGAGGCGCAAGAACGAACCACGATCGATGAAGGATGGGCGTGGCCACGGGTCGCAGGCTCGAAGATCACCAAGTCAACGTGGATAGAGATGGGCCAGGCCTGATCTACGGACGACCGGAGTCAGGGTGACTCTTGACAAGGGGCCACCGATCAATGTGCAGAGGAGATAGTCTCGATAACATCTAAGTTGATATCAATACGAGGATGATGATGTTATATCCAAATACTTCACATAATACCACATGTAATTTTAAAATTGAGAAAAAAGTTAGCAGTAAAGAAAAACATCAAGGAGACAAGTCATTAAACACTAAATTGTATTTGTGCTTAAGTAGCAGTCCTAAGTTATTCTATATTAACATTTCTTTCATCATCAATGCAAAAAGTAAGTTATCTGCAAATTTCATCCCGCATATAGTAGCATAGGTTTCCTTCATGAGTTGAGACATAAATAATTAGACAATCTTGTCACTTGTCTTTGACATTTTTCCATACAAATCAATACTAAATATGGTCTCCAAATAGTATTATTGGCAAACATTTACTTTAAGATTATGAAACTTTGAGCACCTACCTAAACATAAGTAGGAATATCCATCAATCCAATATATTGTGATGTACGAAAAACATAAAACATTTACTTTAAGATTATGAAACTCTGAGCATTTGCTTAAACATAAGTAGGAATATCCATCAGTCCAATATATTGTGATGTACGAAAAACATAAAATATAAAGTCTTAAAGTCGCCTAATGGTGTCACAAAACTCTTTAAAATCTTTGAACCTTTCTTGCAAAAGAAAATGCACAGAGAGCTTGCACTTTAATGACATAAGAGCATTTGTTTTTGAAAGTCTCAAGTTGTTCTAGATTTGACAAAAAACATATTTCTAGCAAAATAAAAAGCAGCTTGATCTTGGCATGCAAAACGTTGGGACAAATAAGAGTCACCATCTCCATAATTGATTTCAATTTCATAATGCGAGATCCTAAGGGTATTAAGATCATGGCACAAAGATCATTTACTAGTAAGTTGTAACCTAAGGAATATATGCCTAACCTGTAAGGTTCATCTCATATGCTACACAGTGAGATATAAATTTGGATATAAATAAATACAGCTTTTAGGTTATTTGTAGCTCAACAGATCAGTAGGGTAGACTGTAATATCCTTCCCTTGAGCAAAGAACCATGTAGAACGGTCTCTCGATTGATTTGTAGAGAATGCTAAAAATAAGTAGTGACGTCACATAGCTTAAAACCCTTATGGAGTATTTGCTTCACACACTAAAAAATAGATGGCCTATATGCAGTAGAACCAAAGGAAACTTCTTTAACAATGGGTGTTGTTAACACTAAAATTCACCCCATCAATTTTTTTAGCTTTTCATCACTTTTGCATCGAACTTGCCAAAATCTCCGTCACCAAAGTTTTGTCCGAAGAATCATTGTATTTTGTTTAAAATATTAGTCTCTAATTTTTCTAAAATCTTTTTCCTTAGGTAACTCATTTATGGATTTTTAATGTCTTATGGCAAATTTCAAACTTTTTGATGTTGAAGTCCACTTTGTTTAGCCTTTTGAGTCTAATGTCAAGGTTTCATTTCTAAAATTGCGTTGCTTGTGCATGATCCATTTTTAATTTTTATCATAAGTGACTTATGCTTAAGCTTTTTTTTTTTAAGGATGGCTTATTCCTTTTCTTTTCCATTGAAATAATCAAAATTCATTTTAGACTTTTTAACATTAATCATTCCATATGCCTTTTAAACAAGGCTGCATGGCAGCGGATACCTGCCGAGTTAGATTTGTAGGTCGAAGCTTAGCTCTTTATGGATCAAAGTTAAAAGAATATCATTGTCGAGTTATATTGGTAGGTGGAAGCTTAGCTCTTTATTACTCAAAGTTAAAAGAATATTGCCAGTGTAAAGCCTTTGTTTATTTATTTCTTCAATCGTTGATGTCATTACTGCTATGTTTTGTAATTCTTGGATTTTTCTGTGTCAAATAAATAATATGGAGGCGTAAATATATGGGTTCAAAGAAATGCAATGGTGGTTGACACATAGAATGCATAAAGCCTTCTTCAATCATCCCTCTCTGCATACTGCGCCCAAGTCTGTGACGATCGTTAAAGCAAAGGGATTTTTGTGCTTCCCTTCTTTTCTTATCGGTGACCATGTTTTCACACTCACCCTAACGAAAGGTGATGGAGTGAAGTTCAAATTGGTGGCGTAAATGTTGTAGTAATTGTGGGCAAAAATAAGATAATTTTGTTGGTGATTTTGAAATGAAAATGCAGGAAGTTATGTGTCAATGCCATCGCATTTACAAGAGCTAAAGAATTTTGGAGACGAATTTGTATCACACAGAACCGCTACCATTGTAGGTGGTTAGCATTTTCATTGTCATTGTCATTTGCCCCTAGGAATTTATGTGTCAATTCCATCGCATTTACAAGAGCTAAAGAATTTTGAAGACGAATTTGTATCACACAGAACCGTTATCGTTGTAGGTGGTTAGCATTTTCATTGTCATTGTCATTTTCCCCTGGAATTGATGTAATTGGTTGGTAGCATTTTGATTTTCGACGTTGGAACTACAACGCTTGTTATTGCTCCTACCGGTGTTCCAATAACAACCATTAAAGTACCCATTGCTTGCCATTATTGAAGGCCATCAACGCTAAGTCTGGCAAGATTGGCGGCATTCAGATTCCTAAATAGACCAGCCTAGCTAAACCTTTGTTCACTCTTTTTAAACATAATTAGCCAGCCCATAGTTTTCGCTTTTGCATCCTAACAATCGTCACGTTTACAATACAACATCAAAAATCACACAATCTCCATATAAGCAAGACCTCAATCTTATTTGATCATTCCTCCGGATCGAGACTATGCAAAACGGTAAATAGGAGCTAAAAGCTCAACTAAGTATATTGGTTCTTTAAATTGTGTCATGACTACTAAAAGTATAGTCTTAGAAAGGTCTAGTTGATTGTGGTTCCAATTAGTCAATACGATAGCAAAAGAACAAGACAGAAATTGATGTATTATGAGTTAGGCAAATCATTAAAATTTACATTGTTTATATTTTAATATTATACAACAAAATCAATCCCATAAAGTGACTATAAGCAAATATTTTTAAATTTGTATTTCAAAAGAGTGTTGCTTGTTGCACCGAAAGAAACGAGGTGCTCTACAGCTTAGTATGGGGGAGATGTTGTAACGTTCCTAACAAAATAATTAAAAAAAACCATGTTGGCTCATAAAAATATATATATATATGGAAAGTATTTAAAAAAAATCAATGTTGGCTTATAAAATAAAATATTATGAAAAGTAATTAAAAAATCACTGTTAGTTTATAAAATAAAAACTTAAAACTTAAACCCGGATCTATCAATCAATCAATCAAGAGAGATCAAATTTCTTAAGTTTAAATTTAAAAAAAAAAAATACAGCTCAAGAAATTGGATCCCTCTTGGTACTTGATAGATGGTACTTGATAGATACAGGTTTAAGATGGATCTATGCTGGCAATTAATTAACGCTCCATATATATTATAATTATCAAAACAAAAACTTTTTCGCCATAAGAGCTCCTTCCGGCTGCTCCTTTTTGCCACCCGCATTTCCTTAAACCCGCGTCCTCTCTTGCTCCCTCCAAGCGTTGCGGCCACCACCCTTCATTCGCGGCTCCCCTTCGCTTCCACCGAGCCTTCACTCCACTCCCTTTCTCTTACAATCCGCGGCCACCTTTTTCTTCTGACCACGAGCTCCTTCCTCGCTGCAACCCTGCTCCCTCGAACCGTCTGCGGCCCTGCTGCGACCTCCTTTCCTTCCATGTTCACGGCCATCCCTCCGCCGCAGCCTTCCCATCCTCTATTCTTTACACAGGATTGCCCTTTCGGGCAGCCCTTTGTGTGACCTCTTCATTTCCCACCTGTAAAACAAATAGAAACATAAAATCAAATTAAAGGGATAGAAATACATTATCATTCGTAAATGCTGAGATAACTACGACTAAATTATGTGGTTGGATGGTAAATGTTAACGATACATCAGGTTGGTGTTGATTTAATAACATACCGAAGTCTGGATTTTACATGAGAATATTAGTTCTTTGACATAATTGACACCTGCAGTTTAAAGATCCATGATTTTGTTATACACTTGACATTGAAGGACACTGAAGGATACTTTTTTTTTCGCATGAAAAAAGCATACTTATATTAGAAGTATAAAGTAATACAAGCCATCAACAGTATCAGAACATATACATAAGTCCATTCCTACAACCAGAGAAGAGCAATGAACCCAAGGCCAAAACCAATCAGCCAGAAGATAAAATACTGGGATATACCAATCCCCCAAAAAGAAAACCAAAAGTCCAAAGAGATGGACCAACCAACCAAAAAAAAATGAAAATACAATAGACGATCAACCAACCAAAACTAGAAGAATAAAAGCCGCAAAAAAAAACGCAGAACTCATACATCAAAAAAGAGCCAGCATCCACGAGGAGGAAGGGGAAAGCCATCCAAAATCTCATAAAAGATCCTACCCTCCTCCACCTCAAGCCCACGACGGGACAGAGAGTCTGCCACAAAATTGTGCTCACAATAGATATGTATAATGAAAGTCATAGGACAAAGACATAAGTTGACGAGTCTTAGCCAACCATAGGACTCAGTGATACGTTTACTTAGACATTTTCACGTGATGTTTATTGAATGCTAGTAAACGGTTATGATATATCTTGAAGTCAAATTATTTCCCTCGTTATTTATTTTATGTACGATTTTAGTGACATTATAGTTCTGATTTCTGTACCTACATAATGATTTGATACACCTCTGCATGCTAATCAATATATTCTTTTTGATAAATGAAACTGACATCTTGTTGCCACCTTATGATATTTACATGATAAATGATTTTTTTTACTTTTCATTACTTAGTCTCTCATGCTACTTGCTTATATCTAATTAATAATGACACTTGCCACCTTACGATATTTACATGATAAATGATTTTTTTTACTTTTCATTACTTAGTCTCTCATGTTACTTGCTTATATCTAATTAGTAAATGACACTAACCGTTATTAGTTGGTTCATTATTGGTTTACATTAAGTTTATATTGTATTGAATGACGTAAGTGTTATATATCATTATTGGACATTACCTTCATTATCACTTTGAGATATATTTTAATGCATATTTGGTTATTGAGTTTATTGGCAATATAGTCTTTTGATTCAATATTGATTATTTTTACATGTGTACATGTCTATTCATTTTATTAAATGATATAAGTGGGTTGTTGATCATTATCTCTTGGCGATGAGTAATTGATTATAGCATAATTGACTCCATTAGGCACTGGTCTAACCATAAATAGCATATAGAATATCGTTGTTGGTTGTTTTAGTGTCTTTACAGGATTTTCATGAGGATACTTCTCCTTGGAGGTTTCGACTTCCGAAGAAGTTAGAATGGTGACCGAGGTGACATTAGGTCATTGTTCTTAGTTGTTCTTACTGGGAATTAGCCCTGCTAATTTTCCTGGTAACAGGACTATTCGTCTGGAATGGTGGTAGGGAATGCGGCCCTTTCTGCTTTCTCCTTAGCTCGACGAGTAAGGCCTCCTGCTTCGGTTTCCTTCCCTTATCAGGTATTTCGTGTTGGCTCTTCTTTGGTTTTCATTTGGGAGGTTTGGGATACACGATTTGGTGGGCACGGTGATATATTTGATTTTGGGCTTAACCATGGATGGAATATCATTTGCATTTGTTAGAAGGAAGTTGGTGGTATACTTTGTTCTGGTCCTATTTCTGTTTTTATGAAACTAGTTAATTCTCAGTTGCATCTTTTTGGGTTTTTTAGCGAATCTGGTTTTGCAAATATTTTACCAATGGACTTGGAGAAGAAAGTCGAGCGTCTTGCAAAACAGGTGAACGTTGCTTCTACTGGCATAAAAGATTTCAAAACCCATCTTAAGTGTATGCAGGATTGTATGGAAGGAATATTTCAAGCCATGCATCAGATGCTAACTCATTCCTCGGTCGTGGATAATCACTCAGACCATATAAAACAGATGTATCAGGAACTTAGTGGCAATATGAAAGATCATTTCAATAATCTACAACCGGAAGTGAAACAATGTGTATACAAGGTTACAGGTATGACGCTTTTAGTTTCCAAGCATGAAGACCAGATTGGAGGCTATTTTTTTAAATTTGATGAGAATTATGTTGCTCGTAGTGGGGACGGTATCTCAGTCCTTCAATCAGTTAGAGAGGTTTATGAAAGGAGGGTGCAAATTAAGGGAAACGTAGTAATGAAGTCAATAAACTTGTTAATATAACATCGACAGACCATGATGAGGACATCGAGGATGAATTTGTTGAGGGTTCCAAAGATAAATCTGGGTCTACCTTAGAATTTGGACAGGTTGGACAAATGGAGATTGATTCCTATGATATCGAGGAAGAAAATACAATCAATGAAGCTAAGAATCTGGAAAGTGAAGAAGATGAAGAAAATTCTCTGGTTAAGAGGTCTACCAGTTATTCAAGCAGTTAGTTTATTTATGTTATGTTCTATTTTTGCATCTTATTACTAGGACAATTTGTAAAGGTCTTTAGTTATTGAGGGTGTCCATAATTTTTGAAAACTTATAGCTTCTATCAGATTACTATATACGTCAGTCGTTTGTTGCAATATTGTCTATGCTACTCTGATGAACTATATCAGTATCTTTTTGTAACTCTTTGATGAATGTGTTCATCCTTTTTCAATATAAATATACGGTCTGTTCCTGTTAAAAAAAAAGAGATAGCTCTAAAAGATTACTTCAATATTTATTTGGTCTTTCATGTATCTTGCCTCAAAAAAGTTGGGGCTCCAATTATTAGGAAAGCTCCATTTGGTTCCAGTTCAAACAGTATTGGATATAGGGAATGTTGATTGCATGGGTGCATAGTCAAAGAAGTCTTGATCTAGTGGAAACATGTGCAACTAGAAGATGCCACATGGGAAGTAACATGGATTATGCAACAATTTCTTCACCTTTAGCCTTGAGGACAATGCTTCTCTCGAAGGAGGAGGGCATGTTAGGCATGATGTTAGGGTCCTACTCTAACCCCCTTCCTTTAGGTTACATAGGAGTTAGTCAAGTAATGTGTGTGGCCATCTCTTTGAATAAGGCCAAGTAGTTAGTAGTGGAAAATTAATTACTGTAAAAAGGGTATATTTGTTAATTAAGGACAACTAGGTAGTTGGTACTTAATAATTATGGGACCACAAGTAGTTAGGGTTTTGGAAATGGGGAGACTATTTAAAGAGTTAGGGAGCTATGGATTGTTTTGTCGAGTATTGTTGTATTTGGAGCTTGGCTAAAGTGAAAGGTCACCTAACCTACAAATTTTACTGAATAATTGCTTTTTATTGGATTATCACAATATGAGGGTTTATTCAACAACATCTCTTCTCTATTATCTTGTGTTTGGTTATTCTACACTATATGTAATACCCCCGATTTTGACTTGGAATGTATTTAATCAAAATTATGTAAATGATGTAAATATGCTAATATGGATTCCTAGTGTGGAGCTCAAGGCCAAGGCCCAAGTAGTGAATGACTAGGCATGTATGATGTATATATTTCTATTTGGACCATATGATTGGCTTACTATGCCAATTCAAAATGTATGTAAATATTATATTGGAAATTAATAAAATGATCCAAGATGGTTGTATAAAGAGCACTAGAAGGGCTATGATTCCACCAGAGTTTACCCATTGAGTTCTGTTACTCTTGGATGCTTGACAAGCGATGGATTAATGTTGCAGGAGGTTCTCCATTAGCATACAACAGGTTGGACTCTTACTGCACACACTGGTAAGCACTGTAAGGGTTGGATTTCCTTAGGGAACTGTGGATCAGTGAAGGGAAATGCCTTCCTTGTGTTGTGTGGGGCAGTTGGAAGGAGTGCCATGGCTGTGTTGGCTTAGTGATACCCCTATAGAGCTTTGGTTGAGTTTTTTGGCTAAGCACAGTGAGCAGAATGGGTTGTGGGATGAGAGATAGAAGCCCATAGGTGTTTCCTTCGCCCTGGTGGCCTCATAGCCCAACTTGGGGGTGGCCTCTCAGCAGAAAGAGTATATGTTGGACATAGTGCCTATCGTTTGGTGGAAAATCGCTCTTACACAGCCAATTGCTTGGATCCTCTTTGTTTAAAGATAAGTATTCTTGTGTGTTTGATGTGCAATGATTTTAATTATATGCCTATGAGAATTATGCTTGGAATTGCATGTTATGTGTGTGTGGATCAATTTTATTTCCGCTGTATGTTTTTATTTACCTATCTCCACATGCATTTTAGCTGTATAAATTCGTAATTTTGGCTATGGGGTGAAATTTAGAGGCCCCGATTTAGTTAATGTCCCCTTCTGTTGGTCGGATTGAGGCCTGGGAACGTTACACTATAATTTATGGTTTCTTGCATCATAAATCTCTGTATATCCTGTGCTTGTTATGAGTTTAAGGGTTATGAACAATATATATGAGGAGGATTTTTCCATTCTTGTAAAAACCCATTGGATACATTTTTATGGATCTATGCAAAAATCTATTGCAATTCAATTTGCAACAAACCTAAAAAGGGTGAAACATAAAGCTATCAATTCGACTCATATGAAAAAAGAAAGAGATGAAAATAAGTTGGAAGAGGTTGAGGAAAATTTAGATACTTCGCCAATCTTTGAAGGTGGGGTTATATAAGTGAGGCATCCAAAGACGAAGTTCATGCACTAGAGAATATGAGAAGGAAGCTATTAACTGAGAAAGAAGAAGCCTAGAGACTGAAGAGTTGATCACAGTGGCTCAATAAAGGGAATGAAAATACTAAAAAAATTCACCAGTTTGGTAATCACCCCAAAAACATTAACATTTGGAAAGTTGAAAAAGCTTATGGGTCTATGGCTACTAGTTTGAGGAGTTTCGTAAGGTGGAAGTGGATCATTTCAAATCTTGTTTTTTTTTAAGCAAAAAAAAACTTTCATTCTATTAAGGTAGTACAAAAATTACATTCATCATCTGATCAACCGTTTGGGTGCTACAGGAGCCACCACAGAGCTCAAAAATACCCACATAACCAGTAACCCAAAGCCTAGAGTCTTTCAACATCAACAACAAAATACTAAACAGAGTTTACAGCAGCCGAGCCGTTTACAAAAAACCTGACTGATAACAAATACCAAACTAAAGATACTTGCCCCAAACCCCCAAACCAACCAGAGGCTGAACCCCAATTACAAAAGCAGAAGCCAAACAGACAGACATCATCCAAAGAACTAAACCTCCGCTAGAGAGCCAGAAAAAGGGATAACAGTTGATCAGTAGTAAGCCGGTAATCACCAAGCCGATAAACACCATGTCGAAACATAACAAGCCCAAACCGAAACCAGTCACCACAAGAAAGGAAATTAACCAAATGGGCCAGCTTCGTCTTCAATGATCACAACCGAAGGTGCCTCCACAGCCTCCCCCTTACCACAAAGATTTATCTCACGCGGATTCTCCACTTTTTTGGGGCAAGTAAGGAAAGAAATTCCTAAGTCCCCGGCCAGCGCATCCAGTTTCATATGGATCCAGTGCGATTCCTCCGCATGGTCCTTACAAATTTCTTCCAGCTTTTTCATCCGCGAAGAGCCGGACAGAATGTCGCCCCGAGTTTCCATGAACTAAGCAACAAGAGTCTTGGTAACCCACAATGTCATGACAACCCGATTGTACAAAGCCATACGCCCCATTGTATTACCCGGGTCGTGGATCCAGTCGGCCATGGTAGTCGCCTCCCTGGGTAGCTCTTGCTCACTTACCAGGAGCCATAAGTCGACTTCCACATCCTCAATTTCCTGCTGCACTTCCAGCAGAAAGAAACGACGAAAGAACATAGTTGTCGCGATAGCGTTCCATTACTCCCGACTGGGGGTATCCTGAACTGGGGTTCCCCCAGCGACATTGCTAGGCTCACCATGAGCTCTTCTGCCTCTCCTAACACTTCTCCCTCTCTATGGCATGATACCAACACTCTTCCTATCACTCTGCACTCCCCAAATGTATACAAAGGAACTATGCCAGGCACCAGTGTAATACAGGAAATAACCGCGATGGTTGATGCTACCTCCGAACACAAAATTTAAAGGGAAGCCGTCCCTTGCAACCATTAAATCAGTCATCATTGTCTAGATTCGGTAGTGATTAAACATTTCATGTGCCTTCATCATATCCACCCCCTGCTGATCAGACTGAGCCATAAGAAACGTGCGAGGCTGATCCGCCATGACCTTCTCACATACCAAATCTTATAACATAATATCCCCAGACGACGGGAAATCTACGGAGAGCCACACAGTTATCCATTTAACCAGATTACCAGAAAGCCATCTGTCCAGATCATCCATATTATGGTACCAACTGTTAAATGTCGTTAGAGTTCGTGGTAATGCTGTCATCAACTGGAGGCATTGTCCCTTCACGGTCACACTTGGAAATCCTCATGCACTTAAGATGACACATACCCAACGGTAATTCCAAATCCTCCCCATCCCATCGTTCATTGATGGTGCTGACTCCTTGGTTGGCTAGCGCATCCGCTAGGCAGTTGGAACTTCTCCTGACATGCTGGAAAGTAACAGCGTTGAGAGACACAATGAGGTTTCCCAAATATGTCAACCGCCACGCCAGACACCACGAAGTAGCCAGCTTAGCAGCCCGTGTCCCGTTGTTAAGCTTTATAGCAGTCTGAATAAGCATGTTCGAGTCTCCTTCCACAATAACGCAGCTTAAGCCACGTCGTGCCACCATACTTAGTCCCTACAACAAAGCTTCACATTCAACGACATTATTTGTTTCACGACCCAGATATCCATAGTAACTGAACAATACCTCGCCCTGAGCATTGCGCATAACACCTCCCTACCCAGAATTCCCAGGGTTACCCTTAGAGGCTCTATCGAAATTCAGCTTCAGCCACCCCTGTAATGATGGAGACCACATCAACGGACTATCCTGCACAATAATACCAGAATTGCTATGCCCGAAAAAATGAGGAAGCGTCAGGATACCCCAGGTATGAAGAATTCGTAACTCATTAGCCGGTAACTGCAGATCATGTTCAGTCCACAAAGTTAATTTCAGCGTCTCAGTAATCCCATGCTGAATATGTCCCCAGACCATCTTCCACGTACTACTTTTGCCAGTATAAATACGCTTGTTTCGTTCCTTCCACACCTCCCATAAGGTGAAACCTGGAAAGAGTTGCCAGATCCAATTAAGAATTCTCCCTTGGAAAGGGTCATCCCTCCATTGTCTAACAATTTCCCTGGAGCAGTCCTAACAAGATCAGACCGACGGAAAATCCCGGCGCCTTCATCCCATAGAGCAGATGAAAAGATACATTCATCTAAAAGGTGGGCTATAGTTTCACCATGTTGGCCACAAAGGATACAAAGGGAAGGTCCCTCCAACCCTCTCTTCACAATATTGTCCCAGGTTAAGATTCAACCTCTTAAAACCAACCAACCAAAGAGGGTTAGTTTAGGCCATAGTTTGGCTTTCCACAAATGTTTCCAAATCTGGTCTGCCACTAGATTCACAGAGTTGGTGTGAAGATTATAAGCCTCTTTAACAGTGAACATACCTTTGGGGCTATAACCCCAGCGAAGGAAATCCTTCCCCCTCTGAGTTTTTATCTGCTTGTTACTCACTATTTCATAAACATGCCTACCAGTATCCTCCCCATAGTTGTCGATCCACCATTCCTGTGGTTTCCAGATACGAAGGCCTCTGTCATCAATGTCCTCCCGCTAGTATCTATTCACCATCATCCAATTTTGATACTCATTAGGGGCAACACTAGGAAGAACAGTCACCAGGCCCGCAAGAGGGGGTTCTTGTTGCCAGGCATCCAACCAAATATTCGCTGATGCTCCTTCCCTTATTTCCCAAAAACTGTGTTTCCTGATGATTTTACTGCCAGCTTGTGCCATATTCCAGATATGAGAGCCTTTCTCAGGTCCCTCCTCCCGAATCCAGTCCTACTGCTCCGTAGTCAGAGTATACTTTTTTCCCCAAAAACTGGCCCATTGCTCATTAGAGTGAGTAAGCCAATGCCACCAGATCTTGGCTCCACAAACAATACTGAGTTCCTCCATATCCCTGAGACCTAAACCACCCTCCTGCTTAGGTTTACATAGAGTTTTCCAATCAACCAGGGGCCACTTCCTATGTTCCGTCGTGCCTTCCCACAGGAAGGTGCGTTGGATGTTCCTGATTTCCTTCATAACCGATTTGGGTGCAGCCAGAACAGAGAACATGTATAGGGGCATAGCTTGCAACACAGACTTCACAAGAATCGCTCTACCCGGGAGATTTAAAGATCGAAGCATCCAATTCGACAGTCTATCCTTCATCCTATTTAAAAGATCTTCCCAAGAGACCTTTTTAAGAATACCCTCAGATAACGGAGCACCGAGATATTGGGTTGGAAGGGAGCTCTTTTTGAACCCTAAAATTCTTAAGATGTTCTGCTGACTAATGGGAGGGGTGTTAAAGAAAAAAACTAGAGACTTATCCATATTAATTGTAAGCCCCGAGGCTCGTAAGAAGATGTTCAGAGCCTGTTTGATTTGTCTTGCTTCCTGAACAGAAGAGTGTCCCATAAGTAGGGTGTCATCTACAAACTGTTGGTGGGTGATGGCCTTCTCAGAAGACAAAAACTTAAGACCTTTGATGCGTCCCTGATCAACCAAATGAGAGATAAGTCTTCCAAGACCTTCCGTCATGAGCACAAAGAGGAACTATGAGAGGGGATCACCTTGTCAAATACCTCGAGAGGGTTTGAACACAGTAGAAGGATGCCCATTGACCATAATCGAGAAGAAAGTCGAGGAGGTAAGATTAGCTATCCATCTGATCCAAATATCACTGAAACCAAAGGAGC
Organism: Larix kaempferi; assembly: GCA_027924585.1. Taxonomy (NCBI): domain Eukaryota; kingdom Viridiplantae; phylum Streptophyta; class Pinopsida; order Pinales; family Pinaceae; genus Larix; species Larix kaempferi. The sequence goes on from BSBM01000779.1 coordinate 836,954, forward strand.
TCATAATTTCTTTCATGTATGACCAGTTTAGTTTATCATAAGCTTTGGATAAATCCAATTTAAGCAGCATCCCTACTTTTTTAGTACTCCACAGAGAGTGAAGAACTTCATGAGCCAGAATAATACCATCCATAATCTGACGACCTTCCACAAACCCCGACTGTTCCAGGGAGATCAAGGAAGGAAGAAGCGGTTTAAGTCGATTAGAAAGAACTTTCGTGATAAGTTTATAAATAATGTTGCGTAGGGAAATCAGTCTAAACAGATCAGCTTTCTCTGCCATCGGGGTTTTGGGAATCAAGGTTAGGAAGGTGGAATTCAAGGCCGGGAGAACCCCTCTCATTCTCTGGGATTCTTCCACCACCTTCCAGACTTCCTATTTAATTAAATCCCATAAAGCATGAAAAAAATTCGCAATGAAGCCATCTGATCCAGGGGATTTTCCATCCTCCATTTGATTCATGGTTATCTCTACTTCCATGAACTCAATAGGATGGATCGGCATTTCATTCTGCTCATCAGTAATCAGGCGAGGAATGACTGCTTTAATCGCCCTACAGGCCTCGGTTCTATCAACAGGAATTTCAGTTACCACTTCCTTGAAATGATTGACCAATTCCTGTTCAATTCCCTCATGAGATTCCATTACCACACCCTCCTCGTTCTGCAGGTTACATATCTGGCTATTTTGTTTATGCTGAATGGTAGCATGGTGAAAAAACTCAGTATTCTGATCCCCATCTTCCAACCACAGATTACGGGATTTTTGCTTCCACAAGATCTCCTCCTGCTGCTATCTTTGAAAGAGTTGCTCCGCAAGTTGCTTTTCCTCCAGGGCAAGCTCAGGGGTCACGCCTGTCTGCATGATACACTCCTAGATTTGTTCCATCTTTAAATCCAATTCCCTTTTTCAACCTGAATATTCCCAAAGACATCTTTATTCCATCGCTTGATGTTCTGTTTGAGCATCTTCAATTTTTGTTGAAAGCAATACATTTTAGTACTGGAGGGTGGAGTAAACCCATGCCACCATTCTTCCACACGAGATGCAAAATCTTCATGTGTTAGCTAGAACTTCTCAAACCAAAAAGGCTTGGTCATTTTAGTTCCTACGTTGCTCCACATCAGGGACACATGCCAATGGTCGGATCCAGAGGACGCAATCGGACGAGAAGTCAAAGTTCCACCCAGAAGCATGATGCTTTCAGACAGAAGAAATCTATTGAGCCTAGCTGCCACCAAATGTTCCCCTCCCCTTCTATTGTTCCAGGTACAAATCGTGCTCCCAAGATCCACATCAATCAGATTATTAGCCTCGATGAATTCATCAAATAGTGTATTTTCAGGAGTGAGATATCTTCTGCAACCTCTTTTCTTGGATATAGACCTGATCATGTTAAAGTCCCCACCAACAATGCAATGGGTTCCTTCAAACATTCTCCTCAGATTAGTCATGCTACTAAGGAATTGTCGTTTATCAGGGTAACTACTGGGTCCGTAAACATTGGTCAGAATGCCTCTCACACTCGAGCCGAGAACATGGAATTCCACTGAGAGACTAAACTTAGTCGACATAAAATTGTAAAGAGAAACTTTCCTAGGATCCCACATCACCGCCTGAATGTCCAGACGTGTCCAGTGCCATACTTTTACAATGTTTCCAAAGATTCTGAGCATTGGCCTATAATTGAATTCCAGAACATTTTGTTTCTTGCAGCAAAACCACCGTGGGTTGTTCCTTCATGATTTTAGTCTTAAGGGTTTTCATTTTATGAGGACCATTGGTACCTCGAATATTCCATGATAAAAATTTCATCAGGCACTATATCTAGCTGAGAGAAGAGCCGCCTGGATGGTCAGATATTGTCCAGAATCTACCAGTCTTGCCCCAATTTCCCCAATCCTGTCTCTATTCGATCGCCTTCCCCTCTTAGAGCTACCGTCTTTTAATTTCCTTTTATTTTCCTTCAGTTTCAAAGGGTCGATTCCCAAGCTGGGGGTCGGTTTGGTTTTCAGGATAGCTTCCTTCAACAGCTGGAGCTGATTATCCGGGATAGAATGGACCTCAATATTATTGCATGCCTATTCAATACTCTCAAGATCCAGGTCCCCAAGTTCCATTTCATCCTGATCCTCATCCATACGTTCTGTTTCTAGTCGGTTTTTACCACTAGATTTTATAGGTTTCTCCATCGCAACCGGCACCTTCGGAGTGACTTCCGTAGGCTGTGAGGGTTCTTGATCACTTCCAGTAGGAGGGTATTCGGCTAGAACAGGCTCCAAGGCTGCAAAACTATTAGTCTGAACAACCTTTTTCCCCAGATCCAGACCATTATGTCGTCTCCCCATCCGTTTTCGGTTCGTGATTTTGACAAAACCATCCTTATCATGCTGCTCCTGAGTACTGCTTCCAGGCATATCCGCAGGGAGGTTAAGGTGACAGTCCCTAGCAAGATGCCCGTGGGTATGACATCGCCGACAACGAAAGGGAATGTGTTCATAATCCAGGGTTTTAAACCACTCAGAATCTTCCTAGTTTAGAGTGATCCCCTCGGGGAGAGTTTTGGAAATATTCATATAGACATAGATACAGGCATATGAGACATACCTTCCTTGATTAGTTTGATCATATATCTTGACAAAATGTCCCAGAGTTCTGCCAATGGCTTTCAGAATGTCCAGATCCCAGTATTTTGTTGGCAGCGAGTAGAGATGAATCCACACCGGGGCGATTGAAAGGTCCTCCTTGTCTGGGTTGAAATGATCCTTCCATATCCTCGAGAATAGACCAGCATAGTAATAAAAATAGGGTCCTCCCTCAAATATCCAATCCTTATCCTCCACATTGAGGAAAACAATAGTGAAGAAACCCTTAGAGCCCAGCAGGAGGTCGAAATGCCCTTTCAGTTTCCAGGTCGAGTGAATCCACCAAGTCAAAGCTTTCTCCATAGGCCATATCCCCATAAATTTCCCTGTTAGAGCATGATCCATCATATGATGTATTCTTTCTTTCACCCGGGTGGGGTTAAAAGTGATGGTCGAGATGTTGGTCGATTTGGGGATGCAAACCCTTTGTCCCGTTTCACCTCTAGCCGTCACTTGCTTCTCCACCCGCGGGCTCAAACCCTCTCCTCCTATCCCTGCCTCCTGCGCTTTAACTGGCGAATCCTCAAATGATGGAGCTATACCTTGATGCAAAGGAGGGGAGAGACCCCTCCCCTGAGAATGCACCATCGCACTGCTTCCCTAACAGGCGCCCCAATACCACACACGACCTTCACAAAGAAAAAACATCCGAGGAATCAATCGTTAAAAAGAGTCATTTCTTGGAGCCTCATAATTGTCCCACCATGTCATTTTCATTTCAAATCTTGTTTTAAAGAAAATGATAGAGCCACAATTCCATGAGATATTAAAATGATCTATCCCTTTCCCATGATTATAGAAGAGGAGAACAACCTTCCTTTGTTGGAGGAATTTTCTAGGGAAGAGCTGCAATGTGTCCTTCACAATTAAAAAAAATGACAGAAGTGTTGGACTAGATGGATGGGCAAGAGAATTTTCCTGGGGTTTTATGGCATGTTGGAGGAGGAAATTTTGAAGGTTCTTACATAATTTAGGTTGTCCTGAAGAATACTTGTGCATTTAGTTCAACATTTATCACCTTCATTCTTAAATCAGATAATCCAGTGTCATTTGTGGAATACAAGCCAATCACACTATGCAACTGCATATACACGATTACTACCAAAATCATCTCTAGAAGGGAAAAGAGTTTATGATCAAGGTCTATTTCTAGTGAGCATATGGGTTTCTGAGTAGGAGAGAAATACATGGGGCTATTGGAGTGGCACAATAAGGTCTACATTCCATTAGAACAAAAAATATCATAGCTATGGTCTTAAAGGTTGACCTCTTAAGGGCATGTGATAGGGTAAAGTGGTTGTATATTCAATTGATTACTATTTTATAATCCCTTTGTTAACTAGGTTATGAGTTGTTTGTGTTCTATGTCATTTGCGGTGTTGATCAATAGTTTTGCATCTTCTTTCTTTAGGGCTCGGGTAAGGTTGTTCTCTCTCTCCTCTATTGTTCTTGATCATAGTTGAAGGTCGTATGGATATTATGAAGGCTAAGAGGAATGGTTCAGTTAAAGGCATAAAAATTAGAGAGGGTTTCTATCTTTCACGTTTCTTTTGTGTGGATGGCATTCTATTCTTTTGAGATGGGACAAAAAGGGATGTATTGAAGTTGAAGGAGATCTTGGATCCCTAATGTATTGCAACAAGTATGTTGGTAAATGTCGGGAAATTGTTTATATCTTATCAAGAGATTCCCTATGATGGGAATTTTTATATCTTCACTTGGTTTCCATATATTTCTATAGTTTTGTATGAATATCTAAATTGTTTAGGGTTTATGCTAAAGTCAAATGACTATTTGAAAAAGGGTTGGAGGTGGTTGATATCAAAAGTGGAAACCAAGGTATACTTGTGGTGCCATATATGATTATCTAGAAGAGTTAGCTTGGCGTTAGTAAAATATATATTAGAAGATATTCTAGTGTATTGGATGTCTCTATCTGCGGTTCCTAGGGGTATCCTAGATGAAATTAGGAGGATTAGTTTTCCATTTTTATGGTCTGGTTATAGGGAGAAGAAAGGGACTCCTCTAGTCAATCAGAAAAGGCTAGCAATTCCAAAGGATTTGAGGGGCTGGGGACTTGAAAATATATGAAATTAGGAGTATTAGTTTTCCATTTTTATGATTTGGTTGTAGGGAGAAGAAAGAGACTCCTCTAGTCAAATGGAAAAGGCTAGAAATTCCAATTTGGTTGCCAAATGTCTTTGGAGACTAGTTCAAGGCAAGGGATTATGATGTAGGGTGGTGGTTCAAAAATATATTATGCTCGAGACTATAGAGGGATGCATCAAGAGGCTAGTTTGGGATCTTCAAAATGTATTTGTAATGTGGAAGGTTGTTGTCCTGGTTTTTCTCTTAATAGGTAGTTGGTTAGTGTGGAAAACAGGGTCAAGGCACAAAGCTAGAGTTGGGAAGGATCCATGAGCAAGGTGTAGAGATGATTACAAACTATTTGTCCACATGATCTAGTCTCCAAGAGATAGTGGTTTCTTCTGCTTCTATCAAATGACTAATCCAGTATTGACTTCTATTTGGAGCTAAGAATGAAAGTCATATGAGGATTTAGGGTTTATTGAGGAGGATATGTCCTTTGAGATTATTTTGCATGGAATGTAAAGGGGAGTCATGTATGACTAAGAGTTGAAGAAGATTGTTTAATATAAACATTAAACACTCATGGGACTACACTCCTAAAGAAGGATATAAGGTGTTATGCTCCAGAGACGATGGTGTTCAATCAAATGGTGGTGAAGGTGGATTAGAAATTTAAATGTCCTTCAAAATTCAAAATATTGATGTGGCTACTACCCAACAACAAGGATATTACTTGGGATAATTTGTAGAAAAGAAATAAGTTTGGCTTTGGGAGATGCTCTCTGTGTCATAATTTTAAGGAATCCAATCATCATTTGGAAACGTCATGTCCATACACTGTCCAAGTTTGGAAAGAGGTGGAGACTTTGTTAGGCTTAAGGAATATATAGTTAGGATAAACTATTGAACAAGCTTTGAGAAAGTGGTATGGTAATCCAAATTCAAGGACGATTAGAGCCCTGTCTGTAATAATATCTTAGGGTATCTAGAAAGAAAGGAACTATAGTTTGAAATCATATCTTGGGGTATCTTTAAAACAAAAACCCAAGATCATAAATACAAGGTAGATTGTTTAAAATCATATTGACAAGATAGGTGCCTAGGCCTATTTTGATGGGGTGCTTAATATGACTCTAGACTTTGTGGAGCTGGAGGGTCACTATTCCTTGGAGATTATCATTATTATAACTTCAAAGTTGTGTTGGGACCTAGAACTAGTAATCTCAGTGAGATAACGTCTTCAAGGTTGACTCTTTCATTGGCTATAGAGAAAGGTGTGAACATAGTATTTAGAGACTCACTACTAGTCATCAAATGGACAAAAAAGGACTACACTATGAGAAACTTTAGATTACAACTTGTGTTAGAAGAGATATTAGATTTGTCATGTGCTTTTCATCATATTTATTTTCTTTGTCTTTTGAAGGAGAGGAACCTTGTTGTTGATGGTTTGTCCATGGAAGGTATATTGCTAAATCACGGAGAATGGAAAATTCAAGAACATGTGTAAGGCATATTTTTTAATAGCCTTGTCATCCTTTTTACTAAATCATTTTTCATATGATGTGAAAATCTTGCATGTTTCTTATGCAAATATTTGGAGCTATATGGAGGATTGTTATTTAAAGGATTTTATTGATGACTCGTTGCTTCTAATGTAAGCTAAACGGGGACATATCCATGCTTTACTGTTCTGTTCTCCCTTTAAAAGGCTATGTTGTTGTAATTTTCACTCATGTGATGATATCCTCTTGTAGGTAGTTTGGTCACACTATTTTATAGAGGCAATCCTACTATAAAGGCCCAAAAAGGTTTTCACAATGATATTGAGCATCCATTGAATGCAAATTTGTTTCGTATTAATAAAATTATGATTTTTTTCCTTGAAAAAAAAAGGATTCCTCATGTTCTAAAAAATACATTACAGTCCATAGACAAATTTCTATCATCAAAATGCTATTTGATATCCAATAGTTTTAGAAAATCAAAGTAGAAACCATAAACTTGTGTCATACTACTCAATAGTTAGTAAACATATTCATACATCAATTTTCATCAAGTTTGTGACTAGATTATTCCTTCTTGAAAATCCATGACACATAAGTTGACCCCCATCAATTGACCTTCTCTATATAGACCATTTGCCTATGTATTAAGTTCTTTATATATATGATGAAAATATATGTTGGAAATTAGCATTTCCATTCTTTTTAGTTGAGAAAGCATTAGGTGCAATTTCATATTTCCCATCATGTAGCTTTCCTTCATCCAATTTACAATCACATAAAAATCTCCAAATTCCAACAATTTTACTATCCCATATTTTGCTACGAATTTCATTAATAACTTCAATGCCAAAAATTATGCATAGTTGTTTGTACCCCCTCCCCTTGCGTGTCCAAAAAAAACTTTGAAAACAAAGAAATGAGCATCATTAATATATAAGTAACCTCGAACGCCACACACATCTTGATGCTCTTAGCTAGCACTGTTAATGAAGCCCGAAGACCATGTTTCCTTATCAGTTTTTTGTTGTTTCAATAACATGCATTTTTTAGACTTTTTATTTATTCTAAAGCTTCTAAAAATTGATCTAATTTGAGATGGATATTGAAATGGTGGAATGCATCTATCTTGAAAATTGTTTGCATTTCGTTGATTCCCGCTAGCTTATTCGGTTAAGGTGTGGGTCTCATTAGAAGGGCGACCTGGGTTCAATTCCCCTTAAGGATGAGCTAGTTGGGAGGAGACACCCAAAATCCAACCAGTTGAGGGTTGGTGTGGCTCAGGCTAGGTGCAATCCCCAGGTGATTTTGACGGCTTATATGCTTCAAAGTCATGTTTTTTTAGACCAAAGGCCACTCCCGCAAGTCAAGGAGATTCTAGCAAACAAACAAAAAATTGTTTGCATTTCTAGCTAAGAATATGCCCAAAGAAACCACATAAGAAATAACACTATAATATTTCAACTCTTTATTATGGATCTAGTTCTTCAAGGGCTCCTCCACAAACTATCCTTTCCAGCACCCCTACAACCTATTACTGCCTACATTTATGCATAAACCATATCTTCATAAGAGCAACTATTTAATAAATAATATATTGTTTCTCCTTATTTACATAATGTACATTGCCCATCCCCATTTTGACTATGTCTTTGTAGTACTTCCAAAGTTATTGGTTTGTTTTACACACATAACCACATATACACCTTTAAGTTCAAAGGAGCCTTAACCTTACACAATACCTTCCACCACCAAGCCCCCTCTTCCCTATTTGTATATGAAAACAAAGCTTTATACCCTAATCTTAATCTAATGTGACTCTTCTTGAGATGATCGTCACATATCTTCCATTGCTCTAATTCTCTCTTTGCCATACCTAAATCCTCTCCATTCTTCCAATCTTGTTTCTAGAACGAAGTATATTATGCATTAGTTGCCTAACCCAAAATATGAATTCCTTGACTTTGCAGAGTTCCAATCAAATCAAAAGGTAGTCTATAGGTTTCTTTGTAACCCACTCGAGGGTTAGCCCCTATTCTTACCTTATCCGCTTTTCTAACTCTTGAAATTAGCAAGTTACTCACCAAAGGGGAAGACAATATTGGTGCCTTCCAAACTATAAACCCATTTTGGATAGGTTTGTTTTCCTTCCCGATCCATTCTTCCAAAATAAGGGGTTCAATGTGATTTTGGTCGCATACCTCCACAATCCTTCTTTTTATATAATCTTCCAAAGAATTTGGCCTCTAGACCTTTTCAAAAAAAAAAACTCTATATTCCTTTGGTTTATCCAAGTAATATCATTATGTAAGCAGGATGCCCTCTTTATCTCTCTTACATGTCCATAGAACTTAAATAATTTATTTTTAATTGTTATCCAAGTAATAGATTGGAATTTCTTCCAAAACTATCTTTGCCAAAGTTAATCTACTTCATAAGGAAAGGCCAATGATCACACCATTTCTTTGTTCTATTTTCTATCTTCTTAATCAACCACTTACAGTCATTCTTCTTGCAATCATTTGGTTTAAAAAATAAACTAAAATACTTAAAGCTTGCTTGGAGATCCAAGCTCTAAAATGGGAAAACCTACACAATCTTCCTAACATTTTCACCCTACATCCCATTAAAGGCAATATAACATTTCTACATATTTGTTTCCATACTAGAAGTTGTACGATAAAAGTCAATAATTTCCTTTAACTTATTAACCCCTCTTGTAGATCCATCACAAAATAACAATACATCATCAACAAACAATAAATGAGTAAAAAATAATGTTCTTCCCAATTTTATCATGTTCAAATTACCTAATATTTTAGCCTCTATAATTGATTCACTTATCCTTCAACTATAATTATAAATTTTAAGGGATCTAAGGGGCACCCTTGCTTCATTCCTCTAGTAGGCCTATAATACCTTGATGTTGAACCATTTATCAATATTGCAAATGAAACTGAAGGCAATCACCCCATGATCCAATTTACCATTTGAATGGAGAAACCAATATGTATTAATATGAATCTCAAACAGAGCCAATTAGATATTTCATAAGCCTTAGATAGATCCACCATCATAACCATTACATCTAATCTTTGAGTTTTAATAGTATGTAAACTCTGTTGTACCACTCCTATAGCTTCATGAATCTATTTCCATGCAAGAAACCAAATTATTCTTTAGACATCATCTTTGAGAGTATCTTTTTCACCTTAACAAAACATTTTTTCTATTATCTTGTAAAATGCGGTTGCATAATGAAACAGGCCTAAAATCACGAAATTTTTTAGGGCTATCCTTATTTGGAATTAAAGAAAGAAACGTGGAATTAAATGATCCAAGCACTTTTCTTGTTCTTAGTGTATCTTCCAACACCCTTAAGAGTTCCTCTTCCACCATATCATAAAACCCTATAAAGAACTCCACGGTCCAGCCATCTAAGCTTGGACTCTTAACCATATGAAAAGATGGCAATATAGCTATTAATTCTTCCTTAGACACTATCTCCACAATATTTCATTTTCCTCCTCAGTGACAAAATTTGGGAAAAAGGAAGCGATCTTTACTATTTCAACAACGTTTATTCTATTTGGCTCTTTATATAACCCCTTAAAATAAGTAACCCTAATATTAATGACTTCCTTAAGGGACCTTGCTTTACTACCATGCTCTTTCCACATTTCTTATATATTGTTAATATTCTTTGTTGTGGTTGGCATAATTTTGAAATTAACTTGTATTTTCATCTCCTTTGGCTAACCACAATGTCTCGCTCTTTAATCTACATTGAGCTTCCTTTTATTCTAAGAATTTCCTCCCATGATTTTCCGGTTCCCTCAACCCGACCCTATCATTAACATCAAACTTGCTACATAATCTTGGGAATATAATTTTGCTATATCTTTCTCTAATGAAATTAAAGCCTGCACATCTCTCCTTTGTGACCTTGCTTTGATACAACAATTTTATCCTTTTTTAAAGTTTGTTGCAAATCGAAGATTAGTTTACCCCCTTGAAGAATTGTCATATCTTACCCATTCAAATTTAACAAGGTCTATGAAACCTCATCATCTAGCCACTATGACTTAAATGTGAAATAACGGAGAGGTTTGTTATATCCCTTCTCTATTTGGAGTAAGATTGGAAGATGGTCAAAATCCCTTGCCACCTCAACCCAAAGACCTATACCTTTATGGGTCATTGAAAATTGATCAAAACACTAAAAATCTATCAAGCCTTTTAGCTGTATTCTCTTTCCCAATTATTAGATTCACATGGGTTGGGGATAACTTAATTGGATCCATATCCACCAACCCTGCTTCATCATTTTTTTGTAATTTTTTTGCCAATGTATCCTCCTTGCAAAGTTTTTCCATGTGTCAAGTCTTTAAGTGGTAAGGTTAAAATCTACTCCGATGGCACTTATTCATTTACACTAAAGTTAAGAAAAAATTGCTCCGGCGGTCTGAGCTGAGCGACTCGGTGAGGTTCGGCGTAGGCTCTGCGGGCTCCGTTTAGGGTCTAGAACCCTAGGCGGCCCTGGTTCGAATGGACTCTGAATTCCCTGAGGAGAGAAGGAGGCAGCTCGACGTTGCCTTCAGGGCGTTGGTTGCTGCGACCCCTCCTCCTTTTGCCTCTGCGTCAAACGGGCAGACGCCCCAAAAATCCAGATCATGTCGGCTGCTTCTAGAAGAAAGCCCTCGCTTTAAGTGATAGAGGTTTGATTGGCCAGTTCATAGGCATCTAGCCATCGCCTAAGTCTATGGATTTCTGGGTCAAAAAAAACTGGATGCCCTTGATCACTGGAGGCCTGCAACATTGTTTCTGTGGGAAGGGCTATTTCACCTTTTTATTTGAAAATAAAGCCGATTGGGATCTCATTTTTAGAAGCGAGCCTTACTTAATGGGCCCTCGAGGTCTTTATCTAAATCGTTGGTGTTTATCTTTTGATCCGGATAAGGACGTTCCCTCTGGGCGTATATGGATTCGTCTGCCCCATCTCTCGTTTCACTGCTGGAATGATGAATCTCTTCAGGCGATTGGTAACTCCCTTGGCAAATACACTGATAAAGTCGAACCTAAAGGACCTCTTTTCTCCTGTGCTCGGATTTGCGTGGAGGTGGATCTAGAGAAGGGGTTACTTGACGTAGTTAATATTTGTATGGACGGATGGGAATATGAACAAAAGGTAGATTATGAGCAGTTTCCATTCAAATGTAAAAAATGTCACGCATATGGCCATTTCGTTAAAAATTGTCCAAAAGTAGCACAAGAAGCTCTAGAGAAAAATCAAGATGAGGGCTGGCAACAAGTGAAGAAAAGTAGGAAAATGCCCAATCCTAGTCCAGCGGAAAAGGAAACTCAATCTCAAAAGGGGGCAGCACCATCTCAGGTAGAAAAAGAAGCCATAACAAACAATCCATTCTTAGCCTTAAATGTCGAGGAAGGCGAAATCATTATGGAAGAGGAACAAACACTCGAGGAGGGGGGAGAGCCTCAGGATGCAGTGAAAAACAACAACGACTCTACTCTTGGGGAAGAGAACTGTGACCTTGCGTTTGAGTTGCAATCTCTAGGTGGATCCTGGGATGAAAAAAGTGAAAAATGGCAAAGCCATGGTAGTCTGCTCATCCCCGTATTCTTCTTCAAAAGGAACTCAAGAAGAAGCAGTCCCGCCACGTCAAAAAACGTAGAGGTATCTATAGGAATAGGAGGCAGAGCGTGAGATGGATCTGGGAAGGCAGAGAAGTATAGAGGAAACTAAGCTTCTTCAAAATCCAAAAATCCTAGGGAAAGCAGATGGAAGGCCAAAGGCAGGGCCTCAATCAATCAAGAAGTAATGAAGATTGTCTCTTGGAATTGCAGGGGTCTAGGGGGAGCAAGCAAAGTAGAAGCAGTTAAAGACATCATCAAATCTGAACGTCCCGATATCTTGCTTGTCCAAGAGACAAAAATGAGTGATGTGGAGATCTTATCCCTTTCACAACACTTCTGGAAAAACAATCACGGGGTTGCTATAAGCTCCAAAGGCGTTTAAGTAGGATTAACATATATCTTCTCTAGTAAGTATGATATTAAAAATATGAAAAAAATCAACACCGGTTATTGTCTGAGCTGCAGGATAAAAATAACCAAAATAGCTTATATGTTTGCAATGTATATGGTCCCACTCATTATAGAGACAAGCAATCATTTTGGGAAGATCTTTCTTCTCTAAAATATGAGCTGAGAGGGAAGAACCTTATCATAGCTGGAGATTTCAATGCAACAAAATCTCAGACTGAAAAGAGGGGCGGCTCCAGGGTAAGGGATCCCTTCGGGGAACACTTGGAGGACCTTATTTCTGACCTGGACCTTATTGATCAACCTTTAAAAAATGGAAATTTTACCTGGAGTAATAAAAGGGTTGGAATTGGACATATAGCGGCCAGGCTTGATAGATTTTTGCTAAGTTCAACTTTCCTGCAAAAAACCCTTCTCCCTTCCTCCTATGCCTTTCCTTCTGCAACTTCGGACCATAAACCGATTTCCTTAGTTCTCTATTCCCCTGCAAACCTCAGACCCATTCTGTTTCACTTTAACCATCTCTGGCTACAAGACATCAAGGTTCTGACCATTATCAATCAGGCGTGGAGTGAAGAAAGTTCGGGCTCCCCCAGTTATATTTGGGAATCGAAACTAAGAAAAGTGAAAACAACCCTGAGATATTGGGCGAAAAGGGAGTATAAAAGCCCCCAATTTACTAAATCTCATCTACAAAAAATACATTGCAGCGCTGCAGCTAAACATGGAGACCAACAACATCACCCCTGGGATCATCTGTATGGAGAAAGATCTCAACAATAAAATTCTCAAAGAATCTAGGCGTGAGGAAGAGGAATGGAGAATCAAATCAAGGAAACTCTGGTTAAAAGGTGGGGATAGTAACACTGATTATTTTCATAAACAAACCAAGCTAAGACTCAGTTACAATATGATCAAAGAGCTAAAAGATAAAGACGGAATCAAAATAATGGAGCAGGGAGAAAATAAAAATCATGTTTTTCAGCACTTTCGAGATCTCTACTTGGATAAAAATGAGACCGATCGCTTAGCTCAGGAAGATCTCCTTTCAGGTATCCCAGCTCTCATCTCGGATGCTGAGAACGGGGAATTAGCCAAGCCTATCCTCGAATTTGAGATCAAAGAAGCAATCTGGTCCCTACAAGCTGATAAGGCACCTAGTCCTTGTTAGGAACCCATGTCTTTACTTTGTTAGTATATTGTTGTTGGACGCATATGCTTTGTAAGTCGTCCCGTAGTATTTGTTGATCAATAGTTTATGTTATTGTTGTTGGCGCATATGCTTTGTAAGTCGCCCGTAGTATTGTTGATCCATAGTTTGTAGTGGCCCATGGTTTTGACCCATAGTATTGGCGCCTAGACTTAGTATATAAGTGTGTGTTGAGACCTATGAAGGCACCGTGAAGTTATTGTATTGAGCTTGCTCATAGGAGGTTGCCCCCTTGAAGTGGCATGTGATCAATATAAAAGTGATTCTGAGTTCTGTCATTTCTTCTATTTCGCATATTCTTATTAATTAATTGTTGCAGGTGCATCACATCTGGTATCAGAGCACTTTCTTGGGCTCGCTGGGTGAAATTTCTGCCAAATTTTTTTTTTTCGCATCTGTTGCAGGTTCGGATTTGGGAATAATCTCTATCCACTTAACTGTGGGAAGTACTTGGGCATAAGCCCTAAAACTCATTGTGAGGAGTACCACAGGAACCCCGAAGTTGCTGGCCCATTGAGAAGACCTGCCAGCGAAAAGGGCAATGACCCCTACCTGATTGACTATTTCCCACCCGTGAGGTAAACCAAGAGCTGTCGTTTGTGGCAAAGCGGTTATCAGTTTTACCTGAGCCGTGGAGTGAGGGGTACTGCCCCAATACGCAAGCCGTCAGACAGCATTGGTGGCCGAGTGAAACTGTTGAACTGTTAGGAAGCCGCACATACCTGGGGTCCATATCTATTTTCAGCTGAACTGTTGTCGATTATTGCTGTGCCGTTTTAGATCCATTTTGCAAGCCGTTCCAGATCTAGCCGTTTTCAATCCATTCGGCGCCGTTTCAGATCCCTTCCGAGCCGTAGCCGCTCCAGTCTGAAAAAATAAAAAAAAAATAAAAAATAAAAAATAAAAAATAAAATAAAATAAAAAATAAAAATAAAAATAAATAAAAAATAAAAATAAAAATAAATAAAAAATAAAAAATAAAATAAAAATAAAAATAAATAAAAAATAAAAAATAAAAAATTTCTCCATATCTCCCTTGTTTTGACTCTGTTTTCCTTGAAATTTTCAGGGAACCCCTGTCATCCCATTCTGCATATTTCATTCCTGAGGACCCTATCCCCAATTCCCCTTCCCAAAGTCTGAAATCCCACATTTGTCTATTTTTAGGGTTTGCCATAACTTCCTCAGATTTCACCCAATCACTTTCAAATTTTACCACAGAGTTCCTTTCTAAATTCTGCTTCCTTTTTCCCCTCTTCTAAATTTTCCCATTCTTTGACCCCGCTTCTGAAATCCTCATTTTTGCTTCCCTGTCTATTCGACAGTGTCCAAAACCTGGTCAAACCCCAATTACCCTTCAGATTTTTTCCCAAGTCTAGATTTTCCTTTACTGAAGTAGTTTATATTTTTGTTTTCCTACCCAGTCAACCGGAAGGAAAAACAAAAAACAAAAAAAAACCTCTTGGTTATGGTTATCACCCGTGCAGGAGCAAAAACCATGGAGGACGCACTTGCAGCCATCCAAGCCAAACTCCAGGATCTGGATGAAAAATTTCTCGGCCTCCATCTTGAACATTCAGCTATGAACAACAAACGACAATCCGAGTCTTCATCAGACAATGGGTTCTCTTCTTCCAGCAATTTTCGTGGACCGAAGCTTGATTTTCCTCGCTTCAATGGTACCGATCCAACTGGATGGATCTATCGTGCATAACAGTATTTCAGTCTGCATAATACTTTTGATGTCAACAAAGTTCCGCTGGCATCCTTTCATTTGGAACATGAAGCTCTTCAATGGTACCGTTGGTACATCAAGGCTCATGCAGAGCCAAAATGGCCAGACTTTTGCCAGCTCCTTTTGCAACGATTTGGTCCTAGTGCTTTTGATGACTTCACAGTAGCCCTCACTAAACTTCGCCAAATTGGCACTGTGAGAGAGTATCAAACCGAATTTGAGAATCTAGCCAACCACACCGAAGGATTGTCTGATTACTTTTACCGGAGTTGTTTTATCAGTGGCCTAAAGGATGCCATCCGCTCTGAAGTCAAAATGTTTTGTCCCAGCACAATGATGGAAGCCCTAGGGTTGGCTAAGTTGGCAGAAGACAAGATTGCAGCCCAACAACGCTCCAAGCCCACCTTTGTTCCCTTCCGAAATATGGGTTCTCAATGACCACCTATACCGCAGGCTCTTCGACCAACTCCTATCAAGCGTTTGTCTGAAACAGAGATGCAAGCACGCAGAGAAAAGGGGCTTTGCTATAATAGTGATGAGAAATTCACTCGGGGACATAGATGTGTTCAGCAAAAGCTCTATCTCTTGGATGTGGATTCTCCGCTTGCCTCTGAAATTGGTGACGAAGATCCAGAAACACTGGATCCTCCGGTCGACATTCAGGAACCGCCTATTGACCCTCCGTCTCAGGATGACCAACCAGAGATATCTTTCCATGCTTTATCTGGGATAACCACCCCCCAAACAATGCGGGTCAGGGGTTACTTCAAAAAGCTTCCTCTTACAATACTCATTGATTCTGGTAGCACTCATAATTTCATTGACCCTCGGATTGCCAAACAAGCTGATTGTTTTATCCATCCTTGCTCCAACTTTGAAGTCATGGTTGCCAATGGGGGCACCTTACCTTGCAAAGGGAAGTGTCGAAATGTGCGTATCTCTATGGGAGATTATACCTTGCGCTCTCACATGTTTTCCTTGACCTTAGGCGGATGTGATGTGGTTTTGGGTGCTCAATGGCTACGCACACTTGGCCCTATCTTATGGGATTTTGCTGAACTTTGGATGCAGTTTTCCCTCAATGGCCAAAAACACACATTGACAGGATTACAACCAGGTTCTCTCAGCATCATCAGTTCACATCGCATGGAAAAACTCCTTAAGAAGAATTCACATGGTGTCATCGCTCAAATCCATTCCATTAAGATGCAACCATCAGCGGTCTCCACTACTCCTTTGGATCTACAACAAATTCTGGATCGATATGCAGGTGTCTTTGCTGAACCAGTGGGATTGCCACCTTCCAGGCCAGAAGACCATCGTATTCAGCTCCTTCCTAGCAACGTTCCTCCCAACATCAAGCCCTATCGCTACCCATTTCACCAAAAAACGGAGATTGAAATGCTCGTTCGGGACTTATTGAAGCAAGGTATTATTCGCCCAAGCACTAGTTCCTTTTCTTCTCCAGTTATTCTTGTCCGCAAAAAAGATGGGTCATGGCGCCTCTGCATTGACTTCCGAGCACTTAATCACCTCACCATCAAGGATAAGTTTCCAATTCCTGTTGTTGATGAGCTTCTTGATGAGCTTCATGGGGCTCACTTTTTCTCCAAGTTGGATCTTCGTTCTGGGTATCATCAAATTCGGGTTCATGAGGATGATATGCCTTAAATAGCTTTCTGCACACATGATGTCCATTATGAGTTTTTGGTCATGCCCTTTGGCCTCACTAATGCTCCTTCCACATTCCAGGCCTTAATGAATAAAATATTTCGACCCTACTTGTGGAAATTCATTCTGGTATTCTTTGATGATATCCTCATCTACAGTAAAACTTGGGATGAACATCTCCAGCATCTTGATCTTGTCATGCAACTTTTCTCTGACCATCATCTCCATGCCAAGCAGTCTAAATGTGTTTTTGTACAGAAGGAAGTTGAGTATCTCGGGCACATTATGTCAGCACAAGGGGTTCGCATGGATCCTGCCAAAATCGATGCCATGAACAATTGGCCGCATCCTCAGACACTCAAGAGCCTTCGTGGTTTTTTGGGGTTGACTGGCTACTACCGCAAGTTTTTCAAGGATTATGGGAAGATTGCAGCTCCATTAACTGCTCTATTGATTGTGGCAGATGCTCTTTCTCGCACATTTGATGCCCAAGGTTCTCTTTCAGCTATTTCTATGCATGTTCCAAATTGGTTGCAATCTGTTCAACAGGGTTATGTCAATGACTCTTCCTTATCTCAAATCATCCAACGCTTGAACAACAACCCTTCTGCTGTACCACATTACTCTTGGGATGGTGCTTCTCTGAGATACAAGGGTCGTCTAGTGCTTCCCCAGAGCACAGATCTTCAACAGGTTGTCTTCTATGAACTCCATGCTTCTCCATCGGCAGGGCACTCTAGGTTCCTCAAAACGTATGAACGGGCACGGCGTAACTTCTTTTGGCAGGGCATGAAAAGGACAATTCAACAGATGGTGGCCGAATGTGATACCTGCCAGCGCAATAAGGGTGAAACAACACTCCTTCCAGGATTGCTCGAACCCTTGCCCATACCTACACGGATTTGGACAGATATTTCTATGGATTTCATTGAAGGGCTCCCTAAATCTGGCGGGAAGACAGTGATTCTCGTTGTGGTTGATCGCCTCTCCAAATATAGTCATTTTTGTGCTCTCAGCCATCCCTATACAACCTCTTCAGTCGCTCAAATTGTCCTAGACCAGATCTTTCGTCTTCATGGCATCCCTTCTTCCATTGTCTCGGATCGTGATGCGACTTTCACCAGTCATTTTTGGACAGAACTATTTTGCCACACTGGCACCAAACTAAAGATGAGTTTAGGGTATCACCCACAAAGAGATGGTCAGACTGAAATTATCAATAAATGCTTGGAAACTTATCTTCGTTGCTTCACCTTTGAACAACAACATCAGTGGGAAAAGTGGCTCCCTCTCGCTGAATGGTGGTACAATACCTCTTACCACATTGCCTCTAAAATGAGCCCATATGAAGTAGTCTATGGTTAGGCACCTCTATTTCTTCTTCCATACACCCCCACCAGTTCAGGAAGTTGACACGGTCCTTCGAAACCGCGATCAGATTCTTCGCATTTTGCGGGACAATCTTCACATGGCAAGAAATCGCATGAAGCAACAAGCTGATTAGCACTGTTCTGAGCGCACTTTTCAAGTCGGCGATATAGTTTTTCTTCGTCTCTAGCCGTACAAGCAGTCCTCCCTGAAACTCAAAGGACGTCATAAGCTCGCTTCAAAGTTCTATGGGCCATATCGGATTCTTCAGAAGATTGGGTCCGTTGCTTATAAATTGGAACTTCCTTCTTCTTCCCGCATTCATCCAGTCTTTCATGTCTCTTGTCTGAAGAAAGTTATTGGCACCAACATCAGTGGACAAACGATTTTACCTGAACTAGATAATGAAGGATCCATCCTTTTGGATCCGGAGGCCATCCTCAATCGGCGCACTCATCAACTTCGCTCTCGCTTTATCACAGAGGTCTTAATTCAGTGGCACGGCATGCAACCAGAGGATGCTACATGGGAACCACTCCTTCAGATTCAACAACAATTTCCACATCTAAAGCTTTGAGGACAAAGCTTTTTTTAAGGGGGAGGGGATGTTAGGAACCCATGTCTTTACTTTGTTAGTATATTGTTGTTGGACGCATATGCTTTGTAAGTCATCCCGTAGTATTTGTTGATCAATAGTTTATGTTATTGTTGTTGGCGCATATGCTTTGTAAGTCGCTCGTAGTATTGTTGATCCATAGTTTGTAGTGGCCCATGGTTTTGACCCATAGTATATGCGCCTAGACTTAGTATATAAGTGTGTGTTGAGACCTATGAAGGCACCGTGAAGTTATTGTATTGAGCTTGCTCATAGGAGGTTGCCCCCTCGAAGTGGCCCGTGATCAATATAAAAGTGATTATGAGTTCTATCATTTCTGTTATTTCGCATATTCTTATTAATTAATTGTTGCAGGTGCATCATAGTCCCGATGGTTTCACCATCAATTTCTACAATGCATCTTGGGATATCATTAAGACAGATATGAAAAAATGCTAAATTGGACGAGAAAGAAGGATAAGGTGGGGGGAGCTACCAATTCCTCTTTCCTCACACTGATCCCTAAAGACAAATGCCCCATCTCCATCGATCGCTTCAGACCAATATCTTTGTGCAACACTTCCTACAAAATTCTCTCAAAGATCTTGGCAACCAGAATGAAGAATGTTATGGGAAAACTAATCTCGAATACTCAAGGAGGCTTCATCGCGGGGCGAAAAATCCTGGATAATATCATCATAGTGCAGGAGGCCATCCATTCCAGCTTGGAAAGAGGACAACAAGGTATGGCAATCAAACTCGACATGGCTAATGGATTTGACAAGGTAAATCATTCTTTTCTTTTTGATGTTATGTCAAAGTTTGTTTTTTCTAATAGATTCGTAAGATGGATTAAGGCTTGCATTAGCAGCCCCTGGATTGCTCCCCTAGTTAATGGCAGGCCAACAAAGTTCTTTCAAGCTTCCAAGGGAATCCGACAAGGCTGTCCGCTGTCTCCTTTTCTCTATCTTTTGGTAGCCGATTCTTTGAGCAGGAAACTCCAGTTCTACCAAGACAATGGGGAGCTTAAAGGGATCGAAATAGCCAAAGGTGTTAAGTTGACAAACCACGCACAGTTTGTTGACGATACCATCTTGCTAGGGGGTGCTTCCACTATAATAGCTGAGAGATTCAAGAATGCTCTATCCATTTTTCTTTCCGCCTCGGATGACAAGGTAAACTCTGTAAAATCTAAAATTTATGGGTGGAACTATCCTCCCAGTACCTTGGCAAGAATTTCATGAATTTTGAACTTTGAAGGAATTTCAGAATGGAACTCCTTCAGTTACCTGGGTATTCCAATTTTCAAAGGAAAAAAGAAAAAGGCGGATTGGCAGGACCTCATAGACAAAATTAAAAAAAAAGATCAACGCTTGGGGTTCCATGTGGCTCAACCTCGCTGGAAAGCTCGTGTTAATCAAGGCGGTTCTTTCTGCATTACCAATCTACGTCAGCTCCATCTCTATTGCCCCAAAATACATCATTCGGGAGATTAATAGGGAATTAAGAAACTTCCTCTAGCAAGGTGGAAAGACTTCGAATACCAAAAAGTTTCATCTCATTGACTGGGACACGGTCTGCAGCCCAAAAAGCAATGGTGGAGCAGGTGTCCGAAGCCCTCTACTTATGAACCTTGCTCTTGGTGAAAAAATTCTTTGGAGATTAATCTCTGGGGAGAATGTCTAGTGGAAGAAGGTCCTTCAAAAGAAATATATGACAGGCTCTAGGAGAAGATGTATAGAACATGTAGACATGGCCAGGAATGGGTCTCCTATATGGTATCTTTGCAAAAAAGCAGCTCATATAATCCAAGGAAATGTGTATTGGCTTGCTGGAAACGGAAAATGGATTAAAATTTGGCAAGATAAGCTGGGATCCAGTTCCCCAACCAACTATTGTCGTGAATTAGGGGATCTAAAAGTTTGGCTTGACCAAAAAAAATCAAAACTCTTTGTGATATGTCTACTTGGACAACTAGTGGTAGATGGGCTGGTTGGAAGAAATTGGAACTCCCAAATCATCTTCTTGCAGACTATAGAGCTCTCTTAGCCCTCTTAAACTGTAATAATCCCATAAATAAGCACATCAAGGATATCAGGGGCTGGGGGAAGAAGGGTCTCTATACGGTAAAGGAAGGATATAGCTATGTTTTCAATAGCAAGAACAATCCCAATAATGACGTAAAATGGAACAAGGTCTGGAGTAAAGATGGACTCCCAAAAATTAATGTCTTCTTTTGGACTCTTGCTCATCGAAAAACGTTGACTGCTGAAAATTTGAGAAAGTGAGGAATTGTTGCGCCACTTAGATGCACTCTGTGTAAGGAGGCAGAAGAAACTGTGGATCACCTCTTCATCGACTGCAATTTTTCTTAGGAGGCCTGGAATATGGCCTTTAAAGGTCTAAATGTTAACATCATTTTGCCCACAAACTAGAACAACCTCTTCAGTTGCTGGAGAGACTACTATATTGGCTCTTTAAAACAAAAAACCTGACCTTGATAGAGCGTGGGATGCCCTCCCAAGATTTATTTGCTGGAAAATGTGGAATACAAGAAACTCTGAAATTTTCGAAGGGAAAAGATCTAGCCCAAAAAAGGTAGCTGATTCGACAAAGGCAATCTGGACTGAGACTTTATGCTCAACAGGAATATCAAATTTAAACAAGGATCCTCTGACCACTAAATAAATAGACTGGATGGCCGATTTCCTTGTTCCATCGCCTTATCTTCATCTTTGGACAAAGCCCCCAAAAAAACCGAAATACGAGCAATGGCAGCTTAGGTTGAACAATGAGAGGTTTCAGACTTGGAGAACAAAGTTACGATGTTGTCTTCTGTTCTTTGACGAGGCCTCGAAAGGCAACCCAGGGTTGGTAGGTGCGGGGGGGTTATTCTCGACCCCAGGGGGAATAAGAAGAGAGATTATTCTTGGAGCATTGGGAAAAAAACCAACAACAACTTCGAATGGCTTGCCTTAATCAAAGGGCTGGAACTCACCAAAGAATTGAAAATTGAAGATATGACTGCGATCGGGGACTCATTAATTGTCATAAGAGAAGCTAGAACCTTGGTGAGAAATTGGAAGAATCCCGCTACCAAAATGCAACACCTTTTACTTTGTTTAGCTAAAGAATTCAAGAAGATCAAGTTTTTTCATGTCCCGCGAGCCCAAAATCAGCAGGCAGATGGATTGGCAAACAAAGGTGTAGGCTTGAGCTATGGAACCTTGGAATGTGACAATGTGTTTAGGGATGATAGATGGATCCATTAATTTCATTGTTTTAAAATGACTGATTCATATAGAAATAACATCCACTCAAAGATCAACAAGATCGTGGCTCAAAATCCCTACTCAAGCCCTTCAAATCTTCATTGGATTCACTGTACCCTTGGCATTTATGAGCCTCGGTTCACGCCATGCCAGATGGGCTGCATGTGTGAAGCCGAGGGGAGGCTTTGGCAGCATAGATCCTTCAAATACATGAGCATATGCGAGGCCCCCTATTGTATCTACGTTGTTAGACGTTGGTTCACTGGTAAGGATAGTTTGGAGTTAATTATGGAGCACATTGTTGTGGTTTTTGGTTCGTCCTGTTCTCTCTGTCGTCAACCTGTTAGAAGTTCCAAACATGCCTGTAGTTGGGGCCATCCTGTCTTCGAGGGCGTTCAAGTTGTCTGCGAACAACTTTTAGGTCACACCGATTACAAGGAGGAAGATCAGCTGGAGGTCCTTTTGGAGGATGGGTCTTGATTCAGGGCAGAGAAGGGGTTCCATCTCGAACCCAAGGGACCTTCAAATTCATGTCACGGAGCTGGAACAACAGGTCAGACTGGCGAGAAATGAAAATTTGGAAATGAAAAGAGCCTTATCCAGGCTTTATACTCTTGCAGAATCCACCCACTCTGAAGTCAAGACTCATAAGAGAAAGCTGGAGGAAAGGGTAAATGTTCTCAGCGTTGCAATTTCTTTGGAACCCCACCTGAATATTCCTATGGAAGCCATGAATAACACCAACATAAATATTGGTAAGAAGCTGGAGAAGTTTGTAAATGCGATGGTAATCTCTGGTCTGCATTTCGGAATTAGCTCTGCTAAGGAATGAAGCGTGGAGATATATGAAGATCTCAGCCCCTAAGCTGGTTGGTCTCGGTTTAAACTACTTTTTTGATGATAGTTATGCTGTTTGTCAGTTTTTTGGAACACGTTTATGTTGGAATGATGGAGATTGGCATTGTATACAGAATGATTATGAAAAAATTGCAATTACATCTCCCTAGGGGTATTAGAATAGCTCCCAATAATGTTTTGTTTCTGTTTTTTCTTGCTCGGACAATATGTAAGAAGCTACAACTTCCATAGATTAGGCAAGTTTCATAAAAGCTATAAATTAGAGAAGGATGAACAAGGGGTGATGGACACTGTACTGCTTTGGGAATTGTCATCCTTCTTCTACTATATGTAACGTCTGGTTTCTTTTAATGAAAAGCTCTTCATCCGTTCTTGTTAAAAAAAAAGGGTAAAATCTACTCCCATGATCACAAACAATTACAAACAAATGTTCCAACAATCCCTCGTAGAAATAAATCTTTTCCTCATAAGGCCCATATAGATTAACTAGATTGAAATCCTTTTTCTTGGTAGTTGCAATGCTCTTATAGGTTTCAATAAGAGGTATCTTTGTTTAGTGCATTTGAGCAAATTGTGGAGTCCAATGTTTGCTTTAACCATTTTCATGTCTTATGGTATGATAAACCAATATCTATTTTCTCAATTGAAATAGATGGATTTTTGGAACTAGAATCATGTGGTATACTCTCTCGGGAAGGTGGCATGGAGGTACTAAAGGGTTGTATAATATAGTTATAAGATAAAATCTTCGGCCTTTGTTGGCTTAGACTCATTTATGTCTTCCTATTCCACCCATACTTCCTCAAACTTAGCTAGGGGTAGGCGATCACGCAAGGCCATGGCAATTGATAAGGTCAACTCACTTTTACTCAGGGTAAAAGAATATTTTTCAAACTACTAAATTCTTAGGCCATATTCATGAAATCTTGTTGAAATTTGAGCAATTATTTCCATTGCAACATGCTTCATGTTCTTGGAACCGATGGTATAGGGCCAGGTCATATACATTGAGTATGTTATTTCTTGATAGTAGGGTCCTAGGGGCATTATTGTGATTCTTTGTTGAAGATTTCATTTTCAAACATATCTATAATTTATTTCTCCTCCTTCTCCATCTATCCTCTACAAACCAATGAAGGCAATTGTTAGAATTTGGACAACACTTTGGATGCTCTCTAATTTTGGGTTAGCAAGGTTTGATAGGAATTTAGGGTCAACAATTGAAAATATAGCTTTATTTCTATCAAGGCTTGTAATGACATTGCATCAATAACAATATTCAAGGCTTGTAATGGCATTGCATCAATAACAATTTTCATCCAAGCATAGAACACAATCCTTCTCTACCGCTAAAGCATTTTCATAAGAATCATCCATATGTGTTTTCTTTTCTCTATGCATACAAAATGACATCGCAATGCTCACTATTGTTAAGTATAATTTGAAAGTTAGTTCAAGTTGGGGAAATTTGGTTTTAAGAAACTGAAGAATTTGTTTTTGAATTTTGAAAATGAAGTAGGATAGTCAGTTGTTGTAACAAGCAACCCACCTCCTTGTCATCCTTGAAGTTGTGTGGGGAGACCTTGTGGAATTCATCCCATCCATGTATTTATTTTGTGGGTATGTTGTAGAACCATTCCAAGGCTTTGTCCTTGCAAGAGAATGGAAGCAATCGAAACACCACATCTCGATTCCTAGCGTTAGACATTTAGTGACCTACTGGCTTGGATGTATGCCTCGACATGCTCCTCAATTGAAAGCATAAGCATAATACGAGTCAAACACTTTTGCACCCTTTGTCATAAACATTATAAAATCTCATAAACTAATTGCCTTCAAAGCCACTTTTTTGTAGTGTACTAATATTCTCTAAAGAGTAGAGCCAGTTACATAATCATTAGGAGAATTGTGAACTCTTTGAGATAACCATGATCCATCTATATAATAGTTAGATAACTAAATTTCTTGTACCTTTTACTTGATCTAGTAGGAAAAATGGCAATCAATGCTCCAACACAATCATGATTTAATTCAATCTAAGCATGTGTATTTGTATATGTGCATAAGAATGTTTATTATTGAGACAAAAATTTGGCTCGCAAAGGCATGCGGGTGAGACACTGAATCATGTTATTGAGGTAGCATGTATTGCCAATATTCTTTCTCACAACCACTAGAAACATTAGGTTGTTGAATTCATTAATCAAAATTATTGAAGACATATGGTTGTTAAGCATAATGTAATGGATGTGTGTAAGCAAGGAATTAAAGCACCGTGTTAAGTAAGGTATCGTCGAGATCTTTTCTTACAAATACTAGAGACATTATGTTGTTGAGCATATTACAATACGAGTGTTTGCTCAAATATTATAAACATTACCATATTGTAATGCAAGGATTTTCTTGAAAAAACTAGAAACATTAGGCCACTAAGGAGGTTTCCATCCATGTGTGAATTATGTTACTGTCCTTGCAAGCTATAATCAACATTGCTATGTAGAATGTTTTCAATTATAAAAAATGACTCAACACATTTGAATTTGCATCCACCTAACATAAAATCTTCCAAGTATCTCTCCATTATTGTACATTATAATAATTTATATGGTTATGGATGGATGATTGACAAAAGCCTTCATAGTTAAAGTTAAAAAATAAACCAGTTACACAAGCCAATTGGAGTTAATGGAAAACAGATAGATAGAAGGTAAGATCGATGCCAAATGTAGTTAAGGGAGAATAGAGACATGGAAGGTAAAATTAGGTAAATGTAGTGAACTCAGAGAAGATAATTGGAAATTAAATCAACTTATTCTATAAGGAAAGTCATATCATGTAAACAATTTTTTATTACTCAGTGCCATGACACTTCATTGTAAATGGGGTGTTTGGGTATGCCAAATTAAGGAATAAAGGTTTTAGGGTCTTTGTGGTGTTAACATGCACATTGGTCCATACCCCTATCTATGGACACTAGCATTTTGAAAAGGCCTAAAATTAGAGAGCCAAGACTAGATAATTATAAACAAGATAGTTGATTTTTTCTATAAAAATTGTGCATTGAAAATTCCTAAACTTGGATGCAATTGTCCCTTTACTATGATGCATGTGGTTCCCATTACTTATACGATGATCCACTCACCAAAGTCTCCGTGGTGTTAACATGCACATTGGTCCATGCCCCTATCTATGGACACTAGCATTTTGAAAAGGCCTAAAATTAGAGAGCCAGGACTAGATAATTATAAACAAGATAGTTGATTTTTTCTATAAAAATTGTGCATTGAAAATTCCTAAACTTGGATGCAATTGTCCCTTTACTATGATGCATGTGGTTCCCATTACTTATACAATGATCCACTCACCAAAACTCTCGACACTTAACCCTTGACTTATAACCTTCAACCCTAAGTTCATAACCTTTATCTCTTAACATCCCTTAATCCTATTCCCTTGATCCATGACCTTGAACACTTAGTGCCAAACCCTGGATTGATAACCCAAAACACTTATTCCTTAACCCCATAACTATAAAACCTAAGCTTTATTCAACCATACATAAATCTAAACATGTATTCTTACATTGTTAGAACCTTAACCTTGGACCCTAAAGCTCAACAT
This sequence comes from Larix kaempferi, assembly GCA_027924585.1. Classification (NCBI taxonomy): domain Eukaryota; kingdom Viridiplantae; phylum Streptophyta; class Pinopsida; order Pinales; family Pinaceae; genus Larix; species Larix kaempferi. The sequence continues at coordinate 863,589 of BSBM01000779.1, forward strand.
TTAATCTTTAATTAATTTAAGCATTTAATGAAAAGTATACTTTTTATCAATATCCTAAAAAGTTTGGTAGTGATGGCTGGGGTTTGAAAGAACCCATAACATTCTAAACTAATTGAAGCTAAGCTACCATGGATACCATAAGAGGGTGTTGGCCCTCCATGAACCCACCTTCCTTCAAAGATCAATCATCGGGGACCACCATGCAACCTTGCAACAGCCTCACTAGTAGCCCAACGAAGACATGGTGCCTCTAGAGAAGACTACTAAAAACCATGATGATGCCTCTTCTAGATTTGTAATTACATACAATACATGAATGAACATGTTGTCACTAGTAAATTTATCGGCATATGGCCCTAAGAGAAAGTCCTTGTAAGTTGGATAAATAGTCAATTGAAACCCAAAGGAGTCATGGAACTCAAGCATGGCTCCAAAACCTTTTTCAAATTAGTCTTCACCAACATAGAAGATAGAGAGAGAGAGAGAGAGAAAGAGAGAGAGAGAGAGAGAGACTTCAAAAATGGCCATGCTTCTACAACTAGGCATCAAACCCAATGCACTCAAAACCCCGACAAAGGAAAGAAGAAAAAGAAAGGCTAGGAAGGAAAACCACAAAGTAAAACATCCAAGAAGAAGGGTTCTTGCTTAGTGAATCAAGCAAATTGAGGCAACTCTTGAAGAAATATACCTTCTCCACCCAAAATAATTTAAAATGAAGACCTTCTCTTGGAACACTAGATGCTTGAATGGGAAAGGAAAACAATGACTCCTTGAGAATAAGATTCTACAAGAGCAACCATAAATCATGCTTTTACAAGATATGAAATGTGACAAAGAAACTATGAAGGAAATAACCAAAAAAAACTTTGAAAGTATGTAGTTCCCAAACCACCAAGGCATAAGGACAATTTAGAGGAATGGCCACACTATGGAACACTACCAAAATGATCATTATAGATTTGACTCTGACAAACCATGGTGTAATGGGTTAGTTTAGAGAAATAGGTTCTAAACACAATGTCGTCACCAACGTCTATGGGCCACCCAACCCACTCCACTAGAGATCCTTCCTTGAATCTCTCAAAGTCGGTAGGGAGATCCTATTTGAAGATCAATGTATAATAGAAGGGGATTCTAGCGCAATAGTCTAAACATGCTACGATTGGGCCTTTCCTAGTTGTATTTTTTTTACCATTTTTGCTTGAAATCTGGTCAAAACTTTAGAAGAATTGTTGGAAGTGCAAATAAAAGATGTTTATATTGCATATTGTGAGTGTAATAGGGGTATTTGGGGGTGCTTAATACATTTGTGCATTCAAAAATATAATTTCAATAATTAAAAATTGCAATTTGGCCAAATATTATATAGCCATATTTCAGTGATGATAACAAAAAAAGGTCCAAATCCTATAATGCTTAGACTACTTTGATTTTAACCTAATAAGATTCCTTAATAATAAAAAAGGAGACTAATGAAAGTTAGAAAATCATAACCTACTCTATAAGTAAGCATTGGAGATTTAAGACTTGTGGATATGCCCATAGTCAATGGCCAGTTCACATAGGACATCAAGAGGGGTGGCTCAAGCTAGATTGTTGTCCATTTGAATAAGTTTATGTTATTTGAAACCTTACAAAGGCTTTGGGGTAATATTGGAAGTCTTGCTAGGAGTAAGTGTGGACGACCAACCCGTCTCCTTACAATGGAACAAGAATTGTACTATATGGGAAACACTATTTAGATTTGAACAATTTTGGTTAATGCACTTTAACCTATTAGAGAGAGACATTAAATGGTGGCCTAGAGGATGGAGTATCTGATGGGGCGTTGGGTCGACCTCAACCAACTCAACCCTCTACCTTCCAGGATCTGGGATGATTCACTCGAATCAGTCCCTGACACGGCCATAAACTAGCCTAGTCCTTCTGCCACGTAGTCTTGACCTTCAAAACAGGCTTTCCGCAAGCTTTTGGGGTTTCCACCCTTCAGAAATGGCTTCCCGAAATTTCTTTCGGGATTACCCTTTTTTCGCAGCTTTGCGAGTTGCGGGTTTCGGGCATGCTTCTTGCGTCCTCTGGAAAATATTTCCGCAACTTCTTCGCGAACACTTCTTTCCGCAGTATCTCTCCCACCACTTACGGGTTTCGGGTTTCGTGGTGTTCATTGACTTACTCGAAAAGTCCTCCCGAAATGTTGTTTCCACACCACGTCACCACTATCCGTCGCTCTTCTTCCCTTTTGTGAGCGCTATCTCTGTTGTCGATCTTTGCGAGCGTAATCTCAGCCATTGATATGAAATCAAGGTGGGATCCTTCACTTCGGCTTGCGGGAATGATAATTTTCGCGCAACTTCGCTTCGGATAATCTTTCCTTGTCGTCGATCTCCTGTTCGGCTTCGATCTGAGCCGTTCGACGCTGCTAAACCAAATCTACTTGGTTTCTTCACGAATTCTCGGTCGATTGACCATGGAACAATCAATACCGCTTCGATCCTTGTCTGAATGCTTGGGAAAATCAAACACAAACAAGAATCCTACTTAACCATTCACAGGTGATTAGTCTGCAAACACATTGGGGTTCTTTTCTGCATACTGAAATCAAATGAACGCAATACAGAGATTCTTTCACACAGAAATCAAGTCAACAACGCACACAACTCGACCTGACAGAAACTCAAAGCATTCTTGATTCAATTACACAACCAGATGTCTTCAATACACAGTTCTTCTAACTTTACTTACAGAAATATGAAAGTTGCATTCTTGATAGAATGACCCCTAATACAGAGTTGAACAACCCTGCCCTGCATCCATTAATCAACTAATTAACCCCTTGCTCATCCTATTCTGCCCTACTTATGCACTCGGTTATCTAACATAATTTTTTTGAGTCACACCCACAACTTAACAACCTAACAGACTCCACAACGGCGGGTCTGCATTATCACTTAGCCGACTTCCTAAACCGGCCTAATCTCCACGCAGGGAGTATCAGCTCACCGCTAATCCTATCATGCCAAAAATAGACAACGCATCAATTTATAACATGCGTGATTTCAAAGGATAACAGAAAACAGGTCATCACGAAACAACTCAAACTATCCACATCAAAACAGTTCATCCTCGCTAGTCACAACATGTGGCCATGTAGTCACATTGCTGAATCAACATCGATGCTCTTGCATCAGACTCCCAAGGTTAAAATAACTGAACCCATGTTCAACAAGTCTGTTACTGAGAAACCCTTGGTTTCCAGCTCTTTAGCATCCATCCATGTAGAATCCTCTACAGGACGTCCCTTCCACTTGATCAGGTACTCCATGTATTCCCCCTATCTGGTACTTCTTGCAACTCTAGTCTCCAAGATATGCTCAGCTTATAAAGGCTGGGCCATAGGAATTTGTTTTAGCCATTGAAGATCTCCCTCCTCTGGCGCTTGTCCAGCATCATCTGTCACATAAGCATACAGGTCTGCAACATTAAAAATAGGTGATATGCCAATTCCTGTTGGCATTTCCAGTTCATAGGCATTTGCTGAAAATTTCCTAAGTATCCTGCAAGGTCCAATCTTCTTCATCTTTAGCTTGCTGTACTCTCCTTTTGGAAACCTCTCTTTCCTCAAATGTGCTAAGACTAAGTCTCCCACTTCATAGTTTTTCTCTCTTCTTTTGACATCTGCTCTGGCCTTGTACCCATTGTTACTCTGCTGCAATCTTGCCTTCACTTGTTCTTGCAGTTCACTGATCCTTGCTGCAAAATCTTCTCCATCTGCACTTCTTTTTTCCAATTGACCTAAATCTTGAAGTTCACATGCTCCTCTTGGATGCATTCCATACAGAATTTGAAATGGACTCATCCCGATACTCATGTTTGGTGAATCATTGTATGCAAACTCAGCTTGGCTCAATACCTTATCCCATTGCTTGGGACTTTCTCCGATTAGGCTTCTCAACATGTTACCTAGACTCATGTTTACTACTTCAGTCTGTCCATCAGACTGTGGATGATATGCTGAATTGAAGTTCAACTTAGTACCCAATTTCTTCCACAAGGTTCTCCAAAAATGACCTGTGAACTTCACATCCCTGTCAGACACAATACTCCTAGGTAAACCATGTAGCTTCACAACTTCATCAAAAAACAAGTTAGCAATGTGTGTGGCATCACTAGTCTTATAACATGGAACAAAATGTGCCATCTTAGTGAATCTATCTACCACCACAAAAATAGAATCATATCCCTTCTAAGTTTTTGGCAAACCCAAAACAAAATCCATACTCACAGAAATCCAAGGCCTAGTTGGAATAGGCAATGGTGTATATAAGCCTGTGTTCTGGATTCTTCCTTTGGCATGCTGACATACCCTACATCTACTCACAAACTTCTCAACTTCAGATCTCATCTTTGGCCAAAAGTAAAAATGACTTAACTGACCAAAAGTTTTATCACTTCCAAAGTCTCCTGCCATTCCTCCATTATGCTTTTCCTGTATTAAGTTCTCTCTCATGGAACATTTGGGAATACATAGCTTACTGTTTTTAAAGAGTAAACCATCTTGTAACATATACTCAATCCATGTCTCTTTGTCGGTTTCTACGGGATTTCTACAAGCTCTATATGCATTCTAAAAATCAATGTCAATCTCATACAAATCTCTTAAATGTTCAAATCCTAAAACTTGGATTTGATTCTCTTGCACCATCAACTGCCTTCTACTTAAATCATCGGCTACTCGATTTGACTTCCCACTTATGTGCTTTATCACAAAGGTAAAGTTTTGCATGAACTCAACCCACTTGACATGTTTCTGGTTCAGCTTAGGTTGTTGCATGATATACTGCAATGCATGATTATCTGAAAATAAAACAAACTCACTAGGCATCAGATAATGTCTCCAATGTTTTAATGTTTGAACAATAACATAAAATTCCTTATCACAAGAGGAATACTTCTGTTCAGCCTCATTCAAATTTTCACTAAAATATGCTACAGGTCTGTCCTCCTGACTGAGCACAGCTCCAATCGCTACTCCACTGGCATCACACTTCACTTGGAAAGGGTGTTTGAAATCTGGTAATTTCAATACTGGTTGTTTAGTAATCTTCTTCTTCAAGAACTGAAAGCTCCTTTCAACCTCTGTTGTCCATTGGAATGGTTGTTGATCTTTCCTAATGGTTTCAATGATAGGTGCACAAATACCACTGAAATTCTTTATAAACTTCCTATAAAAACTTGCCAATCCATGGAAACTTCTTACCTCAAAAATACTCTGTGGTGAAGGCCAATCAATGATTACCTGCACTTTCTCTAGATCCATCTTCAATCCATCCCTTGAGATAACAAAACCCAAGTATACTAGCTCTGACTTCAGGAATGTACACTTCTTCAAATTCACTAACAACTTTTCTTGTGCTTTTCCTGTTGCAGTCTTTCCAAGACATATCTCAGGTGCTTCAAATGCAATTTTTCTGATCGACTGAAAATCAGAATATCACCAAGATAAACTATCACAAACTTACCTATGAAATCCCTTAAGACTTCATTCATCAATCTCATGAATGTGCTTGGTGCATTGGACAATCCAAATGGCATCACCAATCACTCATACAACCCCTCATTTGTCTTGAAGGCTGTCTTCCACCCATCTCCTTCTCGAATTCTAATCTGATGGTATCCACTCTTCAAGTCCAGTTTTAAAAAGCATGTTGCCCCACTAAGGCAATCCATCATGTCATCCATCCTTGGTAATGGAAATCTGTATCTGATGGTAATCTTTTTAATTGCTCTGGAGTTAGTACACATCCTCCACTCACCATCCTTCTTTGGTGTCAGTATTGCTGGTACTGCACATGGACTCAGACTTTTCTGAACCAATCCCTTGTCTACCAATCCTTGTACTTGTCTCCTGACTTCTTCATTCTCTTGAGGTGTCAGTCTGTATGCTGCCTTGTTTGGTAAACTTGCTCCAGGAATAAAATCAATGTGGTGACTTATATCCCTCTTCGGTGGTAACTCATTGGGCAAATCATCTACCACAATGTCATTAAACTCTCCCAGCATCTCCTGAATCTCCTCAGGTAGATCTGTAATGTTAGTCTTCATTACTACCACTTTGGGCTTACATACTACATTATAACTCAGTTCCTTCTCATCAATCTACTGCAAGTGCTCCTTGCCTGTCAACATCAACACTTTAGATACCTGCTGCTCTGTTGAACTCTCTCCTTGTAAAGGATGAAGAATATGTTTTACCCCGTCTTGGATAAAACTATGACAGTTACTCCTACTATCATGTACTACCTTTTTATCAAATTGCCAGGGTCTTCCTAGAAGAATATGGCAAACATCCATGGGCATAACATCACATACAATCTTATCGTTATACGTGCCTATTTGAAATTCAACTTCACACTGTTCACTTACCAGAATTTGATGTCCTTTATGCAGCCATGATACTTTGTATGGAACAGGGTGCTTGGTCCTCTTCATACTCAGTTTGTCCACCATCTCTGTGGGAACAAGGTTGTCAGTGCTCCCACTATCAATCACCATCTTACAACACTTTCCTTTTGCTTTACACATGGTTTTGAATAAAGCCTTCCTTTGGACAGGTTCCACTTCCTCCTTTTCAGGTTTCAGTAAGGTCTTGTTCATCACTAGATACTCTCCATTTTCTGGCATGTCCTCATCTATTGTTGCCTATTCTTTCCGCTGCTCTTTCTGAGCTACATAGGCCCCTCTTTGTCCTAAGCCTTCCCTCTCTGGGAATTCAAAAGATCTATGTCCCAACTTGTTACACTTGTAACATCTATAAACATTCTCTCTACCTCTACCTCTATGGTAAGGTCCTCTGTCTCTGGAGTTACTTCCTCTATCTTGGTTCTCATGCTGGTGTGAATTACTGGGTTCTTCTCTCTGGGCTGCAAACCTTCCTCTTCCAGTTGTTTTCCCCCTCCCTTGGGTTGAACCTCTGCCTCTCTTGAAGCTCTATTTTCTCAACAACTTCTCTTCTGCCCTCAAGGCACATTGGTATGCCTCATTCATCATTCTAGGTGATATCACACTGATCTCATCCTGAATTTCCATTCTAAGACCATTGACATATCTAGAAGTCTTCTCTGTTGACTCCTCTACATAGCCTGCCCTTAGGTTCCTTTATAAAACTCTTCTGTATATTCTCTTATAGTCAATAATCTTTGCCTAAGGTTCTACATTTGTCTATACAATGTCAACTGGTAATCCTTGGGTAAGAACTTTGCTCTCAGATTAACTACCATCCTATCCCAGTTCTTTATAACCGGTTTGTTCTTTCTTTTTCTTTCAGCTTGTACACTATCCCACCATAAATATGCATGTCATTTCAATCTAGTCACTGCAAATCTGACTTTCTTGTTCTCTTCAACTTCATCATACTCAAAGTATTTATCCAACTCATTAATCCAATCAATGAGATGCTCTGCAGTAAGACTCCCTTCATAGGTAGGTAACTCAGGTTTCGGCCTCGAAGTTGCTCCAAGAATTGACCGAAAGTATCTCAACTCTGGTGTTTCTTGCATAGGTGCTGCTTCCTCTTGTTCTTCTTCTTCAGGGTCACTTATATCCCCAACTTCTAGATCTCTACGCTGACCCATCTCCATAGCTTCCATACGTACTCGCATTTCTCTCATTTTCTCTAGGACTTTGGCATTTTTTGCCATTCTTCCTCTGCCACGCATTCTTGCGCCTCTCATGTGTGCAACCATTTCTTTGCTTTGTCACACAAACAATCCACGCTCTTCTGCTACTGGATTCTGCTTCTTACTTTGATACCAATCTGATGGGGCGTTGGGTCGACCTCAGCCAACTCAACCCTCACCCTTCCAGGATCTGGGATGATTCACTCGAATCAGTCCCTGACTCGTCCAAAAACCAGCCTAGTCCTTCTGCCACGTAGGCCTGACCTTCAAAATAGGCTTTCCACAACCTCCAGGGGTTTCCAACCTTCGGAAATGGCTTCTCGAAATTTCTTTCGGGATTACCCTTTTTTTGCAGCTTTGCGAGTTGTGGGTTTTGAGCGCGCTTCTTGCATCCTCCATAAAATATTTCCTCAACTTCTTCCCAAACGCTTCTTTTTGCAATATCTCTCCCGCCACTTGCGGGTTTCGGGGTGTTCATTGACTTACTCGAAAAGTCCTCTCGAAAAATCCTTCCCGAAATGTCATTTCGGCACCACGTCACCACTATTCGTCGCGCTTCTTCCCTTTTGTGGGCGCTATCTCTGCCGTCGATCTATGCGGGCGTAATCTCAGATGTTGATCTGAAATCAAGGCGGGATCCTTCACTTCGGCTTGCGGGAATGATAATTTATGCGCAACTTCGCTTCGGGTAATCTTTCCCCGTCGTCGATCTCCTGTTCGGCTTCAATCTGAGCTGTTCGACGCTGCTAAACCAAATCTACTTGGTTTCTTCATGAATTCTCGGTCGATTGACCATGGAACGATCAATACCGCTTCGATCCTTGTCTGAATGCTTGGGAAAATCAAACACAAACAAGAATCCTACTTAACAATTCACGAGTGATTAGTCTGCAAACACGTTGGGGTTCTTTTCTGAATACTGAAATCAAATGAACCAATATAGAGATTCTTTCACACAAAAATCAAGTCAACAACGCACACAGCTCGACCTGACAGAAACTCAAAGCATTCTTGATTCAATTACACAACCAGATGTCTTCAATACACAGTTCTTCTAACTTTACTTACATAAATATGAAAGCTGCATTCCTGATAGAATGACCCCTAATACAGAGCTGACCAACCCTGGCCTGCATCCATTAATCAACTAATCAACCCCTCGCTCGTCCTATTCTGCCCTACTTATGCACTCGGCTATCTAACAGAATTTTTTTGAGTCACTCCAACAACCTAACAACCTAACAGACTCCACAACGACAGGTCTACATCATCACTTAGCCGACTTCCTAAACTAGCTTGATCTCCACGCATGGGAGTATCAGCTCGCCGCTAATCCTATCATACCCAAAAAGACAACGCATCAATTTACAACATGCGTGAATTCAAAGGATAACAGAAAACAGGTCATCACGAAACAACTCAGACTGTCCACATCAGAACAGTTCATTCTCGCTAGTCACAACATGTGGCCTTGTAGTCACATTGCTGACTCAGCATTGATGCTCCAGCATCAGTATCCAAGGCATTAAAATGTACATTCTTCAAAAGAAGTTGAAAACCTCAAATTCAAGCTAAAAAAATGGAATGCAAAGTAATTTAGTAACATCTTTAAAGACAAATGGCAGTTGGAAAAGTAGATGCCAACTTGCTTAAGGAAATCACGGAGGAAGGTACTTCAGAAGATATGTCCCTTTCGAGAAGAACAACTTCATTAAGATATTAGCACGAGAAATAAATAGGAACAATGTTTATAGAAACATAAGTCTAGAGTAAGATGGCTCAAAGACGCCTACAAAAATATGCAATTATTTCATCACACTACCATGAACACGAGGAACCACAACAAGATTTTATTCATGTGAAATGCATAGTGAAACATAATAGAGGGGCATGATGATATACAAAAGTATATCAAGAAAATTTAGTGACCTTCTCACTAAACTTGTGGAAGATAAAACCCATGCCATGGACTTGACCTTTAGCCATATACCTAGTTTAGTCTCTTAGGAGCAATTTTTTTTTTGCGAGCAAGATATCTCCAACAAAAGTGGAAGGGGTGGTTAAAGAAATGGCTTCAAGCAAAACCCCAAGACCTAACTACTTCACAAATGATTTATTTCAAGCATGTTATTGACACAACACATAAATACACGAGAGATGAAGTAGTATTTCACGGGATTGCCCCACAAAGGGTTAATCTCGAGGATTATGACTTAATATCTTTTTCCACATATAAACTTCCTTGCATTGGGAGAGAATAACAAATCCTTGTAGAGGTATCTTTAAATGAAGAGTTCATCACCATAGAGGGGCATATATATGACTATTGATAGGGCTAGAAAATAATCATTTAAGGAAGGAGAGATAACCTCTTAAAGGAGGAGGGCATTGTGTTCTTCAAAATACTTGTGGATAAATGGATTTTGCCTCCTGTAATGGGGTGTAAGAGTCCATCTCTATTGAGGACAAGGGAGGAGCTTCAAGCAACTACATTAAAGCCATAATTTCCCCGTAAGATCATGATGCATGATGCTCAGAATCATATTCTAGGGCAGAGTCAAGGTGTTCGACAGAAGGGTGAGAATAGATACAACCATGGTAATTAGGGAAAAAACCTCAACTGTGCTCAACTTGGCTATAGTTGTGAATCCATCTTTCAATGTACATTAAAAAAATAAAAATTACACATAATTTATCATTAAATATTAAAAAAATTGTCTATGACATTCTCCTTTTGTATATCTATGTTTTTCAATGCCATTACAATATTCAAATATATCAAAGTGACTCTCCTTTTTTTGTTGGTTTGCTCAAATGTCCCTAGTTTGCAGGACTGGCCTTTGGTCTAAGAAACCATGACCAAGGGGCATCTAAGTCGTCAAAATCACCCAGGGATCGCACCTGGCCTAGGCCACACCAATCCTTAACATAGCTAGAATTTTTTGGTGTCTCCTCCCACCACCATTAAGTTTAGAACCCTAGGCCGCCTAACAAACGAAACCCCTCGAATACCAACGACGCTAATGGAACTTGACATATCAAAGTGATTCTCATAAACTAGCATAGATACCTCTTAACCTTAGATATCAAGCACCAAGAGAGATAAAAAAAACCCAACACATAACTTAATCATTTAAAATTACATAGTTTTTTTTTTGTAAGTTGCAGGTAGAAATTCAATTATCATAAACAGAATATAGATCGTAAGCAGAAAAGTTTGTTGCAGTTTGGGGAGGCCTCAAATATTGAAGCCACCATCCCAATTGCTCAAAAAAACTGAAATGACTGACATAGTACAAAATATAGACCCTGTGGGTATGGTCTGCCCATGAAAAGACTGGGACTTACTGCAAAAATGAATACTCATAATGTCTGATAGTGCTATAAACTAAACCATACAGAAAATAAAAACAGAGAAGCTGATAGTCACATAGATGACCAGGGGCTATGGCCTTCCAATTAGCGATTTGCAGGTGGATTCTCCGGTTCTTCCTCAAGGATGGGGCAGGCAACATAGAAATCCTCAAAGGTGCCCGGAGGGGGCAGAGTTGGAGAGGGAGACCCAGGAGTGCGCAGGTCATCTGGAGCGGCGTCCCAAACAACATCACGAACATCGTCACGAGCAAGGGTTGCAGAGGTCGAGCCCTTGTTCTTCTTAACCTTGGAATTTTTCTTTGCAAACCCAGTGGCCGGGGCTTCAGGAGCATCGTCCTCATTGTTTGCCTGCATGGCTGGTTCAAAGTTGTTGCCCAGGGAGAAAATGTCCCATGTCATGTTGGCGTCCAACGTGTTAGAGTGGTCCGTAACCTCTTTCAAACTAGCATTAATATTCCTTACAATACTGGAGCTAGCTGGCCAACTTGCCTCCATTTCCTCAATAAGGGTGCTCATCATGTTCTTGAGCAACCAGTAGTGATTTATAGCACCACCATTGCTACCAAAGGCGAGGAGAGCCGCCACCCTACGAGCCTCCCACCCGTTGATAAGGCTTTGAGTCCTCGCAGAGATTCGTTCTGCATAACCATCCATGACTGTCCAGTCCATGGCAACCTTGGGCCTGCGGCTAGAGCTCTTTCTGCCACTGCCACGACGAGAAACACCCCTATTGCGAATCATCATGGCTGTGAGAATCGCAGAATAAGCCACACCTAAAATCCCAAACTCTGCGAAATAATCCTCAAAGAATAACCGGAACTCGACGGTAGAAGCAAAATACATGTCGACTGAATGTTTTAAAGAGCCGAGACCATTAATGATACAGTCTGTCATCCTTGTAGAAGGTGGCAGAATTGAATGTAGGACACACCAGCCGAGGGAGAACGTCATCCTAGATGCTCGGGAGGGGATCGTAACCATTACTCTCGTCCTGTAGTCTTAAATAGGTGCCGACGCTCAGGGTGGTGTGATGATTGTCGTTCCTGGTGGACAAGTGTGCGGCAGCGATCGTCTCATCATTGGGCTCATGCATGCGAATGATCGTCTCAACATCACCACGTGCAACAACTCGAGGTGGTAGCTGCTCCCGATTTGCATTAGGCACGGTGGAGGATGTTGGAGCACCCACATCCAGGGCATTTAAAATTACATAGTTAAAATAAATATATGCTAGTTATTTATTATTATAATTTCTCTATATTCTTATTTTTTAACATAATCAAGAATCAAAAATTTATATTTTCTATTATATATATATATAATTCTTTTTTTATATCAACCTCATTATTCTAAGCCTCAAAAGATTAGACTTGTTCACGAAACTAATTACACAATATACATGCATATCTCATATTCACACATCACATAACTCATAGAAGAAGTGGAGGTGTAATTGCACCTACCTAACTTCCCTAAGTACAACACCCTTATCCTTATTCATCATAAAAAATATATTTTCATAAATATTAAAAATAAAACAAAATAGAAAAAAAAAACATTTTTTAAAAATAGAACATTTTAAAAAAAAAATTACAAATCATTTTTATTAAATATACAAAAATTAAACAATTTTATATATTAAAATATATCGACATTTCCTATGTTTCTTCCATTTCTTCTTTTGTCACCTTGATCTTGCTTGACCTAGCTATAAATCTTGAGCTTAATTAATCTCTCTCCCTCTCTATCTTTCGCTTGCTTGACCATCCTCGAAATAATTTCTACCACTTGAAATCTTAATCAACCCATATAAATAAAGCTCTGTTTTACTTTAATCAACCCATATAAATAAAGCTCTGTTTTACTTTGGCCAGCAAATTCACATTTTTTAAAACCAGCCGAGCCTTTTATTGTCTGTTCACGAAGGGCGATGCAACCTTCTACCTAGTATTTGAATTTTGATTTGTACTTCCTTCCATCCAGTCCAATCCAATCCAGTGTGCTTAGTATTTAAATTTTTGATTTATGCTTTGCTTCCTTCCATCCAACCCATTCCAATCCACCGTGCTTAAAATCACGAAGGCATTAACCAGCAGGGTTGGTTAGTACTTGTTTCTCTAAAAGCGCTGTCTCACACGCATGTTTTGTAGTAACAGATGCTACAGGAGGAGGGGCTGCTTGTATTGATGCTCACATCAATACGCGAGTGAGAAAGAGCAGCGGCATCATCATCTAATTCTCTCCGCCCTCAGTTCTACCACAGGAGAAGGTAGGAAGTAGGAAGGAGTAACAGTGGAAGGAGTGAGTATGCGGGCTTGCAGTGTTTGTTCCATTCAGTCATATTTTTAATTTAGTTTAACTTCGCTCTGCACAGTGAGAGTGTTTCATATTGCCTACAATGATAAGTGTGGTTGTGTGAATAGAATAATGTTCTTCCTCAGCTTGCTGGAACATACAATTCGGATACCGCCGCAGATGCTCGATGTTCCTCTGGTGGAGGCCATTTCTGGGGAGCTTCAGAAACTTTTTGTTGATAAGGTACTCTTCACAACTTTCGATTCTTTAAAATTGATTTCCGTTCCCCACATTCTCCACTAGTTTCACTTTGGTCGTTTTCTGGAAGGGGATTGGAATCAGCGAAAGTATTTCAGGGGCAAATGCTTTTGTCAACATGTTAGGTATTTAAAGCAAAAAATTCCATGACCGATATCTTGTAGAGTCTCCATGCTCCATGACGAGTTGTTTTGGATTGGAGCATTATTATATTCCTGTCTAGACTCCTTTATAGAAACTTTAAGGTGTTAACGATTTTGGTTCAATGTCAAACCGGGGATGTTTCATACCCACGAAGGTTCAAAACTTCAAATCCCCAAGGACATTTTTTGCCTCTCGTGGGCTATCTCGCCCATACAAGCGTGCTGTCTTGCCTGTGCAAGCAGGGCTTCATATGGATGGGGCAAGGTGCTATTCCTTGATGAATTTGTTGGGGTAGATTCCACCCAGTCGTAACACCTTAACCAAGGGGTGTTTTCGAGGGTTCTAATCTAGCTTGTATTTCGTTGTAATATTCCTACACAGGGGAAGGGCACACTTGCAGCCAAGTTAATCAGAGACATTGGCAAAAGCAAATAAAAATTAAGATAGGTATTTACAGCTGAACCTGTAGCCCATCCAATGGTATTGGTGATTTTTGTAAATTTTCATGGAATTACCTGGCAATGACTTATGTCTTCATTTTTAGCTGATGGTTGGGATAAATACTTCTTGCTCCCCCACTTCAAAATATTGCCTCTGTTCAATACATTGAAAGGTAATCAAGGTATCTTAGCTATGGACCTATCTATCAAAAACCTAGTACTGAAAACTTAGTTCTACACAGTGGGCCACCATAGCCTGAGCAGGGATGCAAGAATTGTTGGCATGTGACATCGATGTCCCTTTTTAGGAAAATCTTGAAAACAAGATCCCGACCAGGACAGGCACGATCACTTATCAGAAAGCTTTGTTGCTAGGAACTTGTCTGCTCCCATCAATAGAGTCCAGATTCCACGGCTAACGACTGGCTGAAAACATAACAGGGGTCCTAAACAATTATGCCATCCATTACTCCTAGTCGCACAGATTGCACAGGTGATGATGACCTGCTAGTGGAAGTCTATAGGCCAAAGAGGATCATCACCAAGCCACTTCCAGGGCCATCTAATTTGCATTTATACTAGGGACACAACTCTGGGGATACTTCCTTGGCAGAATTGAGAAATCTTTATGCATTTTGACATGAAGAATATATGGTATGAATGACAAAATCAAGAAAAAAAAACTATATTGTTCAGTTGATTAAATACTTGACAGATTGTCCTGAAGATGAACCCAGTTTAATGGTCGTTTGGAACATTGACTTTAGTCTTAATCATGCGGAATTTCCTGAAGAAGAAAATATGAATAATAACCACTGCAGAAATCTGATGTATGAAAATATGTTGTTCAGGTGTAGTTTCTTCTTTTAATGAGCTTATAAAAGTTTGCAAGTATCTTTAGTTGAACTTTCTTTGTTATGCGATCTACTTTCATAAAAATATGACCAAGAGTCAAGACTAGCCAACTACAAAATAATAAAATATAAAACCAAAATTTATCCTGCTTATGCTTTTTCCTTTCCAAGTAATATATCCTGGGGAAAACCTCCCGAGCATTTCTCCTCATTCCAAGGATGGTACCTAGGGTAAACCTTAGATCCTTCAGGGCACAAGGCCAGGTCAACAACTTATGAATAGATCATATATAGCTCATCAACATTTGGTTCACTTATAGCAAACATGTCACAAAGTAAGATTTGAACTTGGGTGGGGAGGGTAACAACTTTTCCTCATGGTCACTCAAGTTACGCCCAATTGACTATGCTGAAGCAGTACCTAACCATGGGAAACAAATTATTAGTCCCTTGGCATGGTGTGGGATGCTTTCATAATCTCTAGCAGTAGATTGCAGGCAGCAATTTGCTAAAAGTGCTGTGTCACATTTGCAAATCAACGTAGTCCTTTATAAGAAAATGGGTGCCTAGTTGCCAAAAGCTAGTTGTCGTCATCTCTTCAACGAGGACAATCAATGCAGAATGAAACTGGCTTGTTGCTAGGGAGTAATGCTTTTACCACGAGAACCAGTAGAGGCCATTATTTTCAAAGCATAATGAAACAATGAGATTGCACACACAAAATGTGCCAGGGTTGGAAATCCTAGCTGCTAGCTGTCATATGCAAGAAGAGGGTGAATAGCATCATCCTTGATAAAACAAATAACAAGGGTAAAGCTTGACCTTAGTAACTTTTGAATTTACTCACACCCTTATGCTGGGCTAATGAAAACAAAGACAACTCCTTGCTAGAAAAGCAGTCCCAGACACTCATAATGCTTAGCATGTCGAGTGCTTGTTATATATCAAGGAATCTGCCTGTTTTTGCCAGAATTCCCTGATAAGCATCCTCTTTGGGAACATAGTTTCACTCTTTAGGGAATCCTAATTCTAGAGCTGCACCAAAGCCCCTCCCCTGCACACGCCATTGCTCTTGAAGTGTGCTTTGGGCAGGAGTGTGCTCTCGGACTGACTCCCTTGGTAGAGTTTTCTAAGATCATGCTTTGGGGCTAAAAATGGTGCTCCCCACCTTTGTGGGGAGTGTGCTCCAAGACTAAAAATGGTGCTCCCTGCCTTTGTGGGTTGCGCCCTCTCAGATTGAAATTGCGTGGTAGCATTTTTTGAGAGACTGCTCTGGGGAAGAATGATACTCCTTGCCTTTGGAGTCTGTGGAAGTGCTCTCAGAAGCTTGCTTCTTAAGTGATCCTAAAGCACTCCCTAGACGAACTTGGAGCACTCCTCTCAGTAAATAAATGCTCCTAGAGCATCCTAGTTCCCAGCGAAATGCTCTTGTTGGAGCCAAAGGAAAGTCCCCAATAGGCCCCACAATTCATGGCCAGGGTTTATAGATGGATAAAAACCCTACGTCACTCCATTTTCTCTCCCATCACTCATTTGACTTGTCTTTGCCAGGGTTTTAAGTTGGCTTTTTGCTAGTTGTTAAGGTGCAGATTTGTGAGATCTTGGAGGGGAGGTTGAAGGGTGCCATAGTTACATTCAACTAGTGTTGTAGAGATGAAGAGGTAAGCTCTAAGCCTCTCGTTTGTTTTTCCTCTTTGTATTGTATGTTTTCGATGTTGAATGTTCTCTTCTCCTACTCTTTCCCATTCCTTCTTCTCCCTCATTCTATTGCAATTTTGTTTCAAGAAGCATGATGGGTATGTGGTGTATGTTTCTGTTTTTGATTGTGTCAGTGTTGATGGGCAATACCAAATGAAGAAGAATATGAATATCTTCATGGTGAGTGTTACCAGACAAACTAGTAGGGCTAGTGTCCAATAGCCAAATGTAAGGAGAGTGTGACCCAATGTCACCTCAGCCACACTTCCACAACTTCTTAGGAGTGTCGTAACCTCCAAGGGGAGAGCCCTTTAGCTATTCTGCAAGACACTTAGACAACCACACTATATCTTCCACACAATTGAATTAGTGACCAGTGCCTTTAAGGAGTCAACTAGAGAATGAAGAGGACATACTATATAAATGTAAATGTAATAGATGTAAGACAAGTGTATCAATGTCATTGACAAAGCGTTATTCACATAACATTCATTATAGACATGTAACCATTCAATCTAGTGAGACAAAGTATGTATACTGCTGTAAGATAGACAGTAATTTTCCAACAGTGAACAATCCAACTATCATTCAATTATTTTTGAAATCATTCACCATTAATAAGAAAGCAAAGCATATGAGTGTTATAACTCCAATAGTAACCACAAGTTATGATAACAATCTTCAACAGTGAACAATCTATTTATGACAGTGATTGCAGCAATAGGCAATACAGTAAAATGTATTAAAGTTATGATATCCCAAAATAGTGCTTAGTGTCCAAAATAACAATGCTACTACCAGACCTTTGTATAATTTATCTAAGTCTGAAAATATAGTCCTGTAGCATGTGTTCAATGTAAAATTTCAGTCCTTTGCATCAGTCTTCATCAAGAGTAATTAAAGTCCTTTTTTGTTAACCTTTTGATGTTGTTTATTGTGTGTTGATGTAACAGTTTTATGGCAGCAGGGAGTATATGACAGTCCTGAAATAAGGTCTGAAAATGGTCTGAATGAGGGAAGGAAGGCTCCCTAAACAAGGCCGAGTCTAGTGCAGGCTTGGGAGAGGAGGGGTGAGCTCTTATTGAGGCAGGCCGAGGGTTTGTAGTGGAGGCCAAGGCCTATGAGGAGCAGGGCGAGGGTGTAGAATGGGAGACCGAGGGTGTAGGCAAGAAGGAGGGAGGTCGAGCTCAACAAGGGAGAAGGCGAGGTCTCTAGGGAAAGAGGGAGAAGGTTGTGAGGCCTAAAAGGAGGTAACGACTAGGGTTTAGGACTGTTTTTAGATTTTAGGGTTTTATATTTTTTTTGGTTTTTCCATGACAATAAACATAAATAAAAACCTAATTTAAAATAGTAAATAAAGTGCAGACCTAGTTAAATGACCTAAATTAACATGAAATGCAATATTTACACATGCATATACAAGAAATATTTGGTAAAAGATTGATAACTAGGGTTTTTATGGATGAGTCCCTTAACCCTAGGCCTAGAGGAGAGGTGACCAGCCTCCCTCTTGGAGTAATTTCTCTTGATCTACTAAACTAGGGCTTCCTACAACAACCTCTAGGGTTCGTTATAGGAACCTAATCTAGGGTAAAATTGGAGATCCAAGGCCCAACTATGGAAAAACTCCTCTAGGGAGCGTTTTCCGCTATGCAAAGAAGACAGAAGGCAGACAAAAAGGCCCTAATAAAAAAGAATGCAGCTCTATGGCCACCATTCAATCATCAAGAAGCAAGAATTCACCTACCTTCATCAAGCAAGGCTAAAATCCTAAGTTGCCAGGAAACTTGGGGATGGGGACAAGGACGAGGACATGGATGCCACTTTTTGAAACATGGGACTTGGGTACGTTGGGGGTAATATATATATATATATATATGAAATAAAAAATCAAATCATTTTCACTAGTATTCAATTTCAATAAGTAACATGCACATTGCTTCAAAGTTCATGAATCATTGATATAAAGTGGAAATTACATATGAACCTTAAGTATAAAGCTATAATTTATAAACATGATATTAGATAATCATAAGACATAAACCAAGTGGAAATCAAATTACTGTTGGCATATTCATATGAATCATGATTCATCAATCATGATATATGTCCAATGTCATACAGCATGGAGTATACTACAAGTCTACTTCAAAATGCAAAAAACATTGAACAATGAACAATGAACATCAACAACATAGCTAAGTTGGCTTCATCAAGCCATGTCATCTAGGCCAACTGCATCTATAGCATCACTATCATCATCGCCACCTCTCTCTAAGTGACAAGTCAAATGAAAATAAAAATGCGTTGGGAGGGCAGGGCATGGTGTTAAGAGGGTAGGGGGACCTACGTCCACCCCTTCCCTCTTCAAAATGGTAAATTTTTTTATTATTATTTTTTTAAATTTTCAGTCAACAAAGTCTCCTCGGGGTCCCCAAAATCAAGGGACGGGGTCCCCAAACCAAGCGAAGTTTCCAATTTTTTTGCCAAAGGTTTCTAGTATTTGGGTACTTCGACGGGGACTTTAGGAAACGTTTGAGAGGTCCTCGACCCGGTTCGAGATGTGGGGATGGTACTCGGGACGTGGATGCAAACCCAACCCTTGGGGATGGGTACCCTGGCAACACAGCTAAAAACTATACTTACTTGAGCTTTGTGTTGTTCTAACAATTCCTAGCATCCACCATGCATGGAAAAAACCCTAGAAAACATCCAACTTTCATCCACAAGCCAAAGAAAAAGCTACTCCAGGAGGTGCACATCCTTTCCCAAAAGACTATCTTGGGTAAAAGAGCAACATAATGTAATTTATCCCATGAGTTATGATTTACAAATGAAGTGAGGAGTTGTATTTATAGTGTTCTCAACTCACTTTTACAAAATAACTAGGTCGACAGAACAAATAAATGTCAATGTAAAAATCTAACATGAAATAATATAAAATAGTCTAAAAGATGGCTACCTGGGGTATTTTCCCCCTAGGTGCCGGAAAAATTGATGAAAATGACTAAAATTGAACAAAGGCTTCACTCCGAAAGGTGGAGTGAGCAGGGGGGATTGTCATGCCCCATCTAACCCCAACAATGCTGAAAAACCCTCAACGTCCCCGCTCTACAAGCGTGTGGGCCTGGTGACCAAGGATGACGTCATCATTGGAAATGCACCAAGGAGAGAGGGCGCTCTGCTGGAAAGGTGCCAGGATGGGTGCATAGGGTGATTGGAAGAGGAGGCAAGTGCCTCAACGAGGAGGCAAGTGCCTCAAAGTTGAAATACTATCACCGGTGTAGAAAACAAGTAGGGGGTCATGTGACCCAGTGACCTGCCCCTAGGAGCCCTGGACACCAACCTCAGGGCTACAAGCCCCAGAATGAGGCAGTTAGCAATGCCGCTAAACCATAGTACTCCTAAAGGAAGGATCAAAGGGTCCAGTCATAACCACCTCTCAAAAAGTGTTGATAATAACCCCATCATGGCCCTGAAGAAAAAAAATGACCCCTCTCCCTAGGAAGACATTTGAAGGTGAGCAGGCACTGGTACAGCGTAACGGTGAGTATGGCCTATACTACGGAGAGGAGGAAAAAGTAGAAAGGGATGACGATGCTGAAAGTCATTGTGAAAATACCAACAAGGATAGTTTAACATCTTTGTGGAAGTATGTGGCAAGACTTGAGGGGAGGGGAAGGGGGTGAAACCACTAAAGTTACATACCTTCATTATAACAAAACTTACACATGTTTGTGTACTCATGTGAGGGAGCATCTCTGTGGGCTATTTCGAAGTAATGAAGCCAAGCACATAGGACTCAAGAGTCAAAACCCGGGATAAAGTATCAAAGGCAGATAGACAAAAATGCTAGGCCAGATTAAAGACATTGTTGAGTTGAAAGATGTGATCTTGTATGATCATGTTTGTCAACATCTAAGCAAAAGTTGGGATAATCTAAATGTTTCACTCCATGCCTTAGCATATGTCCTTACATCGAAATATTGTTCTGCACCATGGTTCGCCCAATCAATCACTTGGGTGGGGTTAAGAGAAAACCATGCATGGATCCAAAGGTCCAGAATGGGCATATGATTGCATTAATAGTTAGACAAGCTGGTCCATGATGAAGTTGAGTGTGATCAAGTATGAAGTGAATTGAGCTTGTACACTAGTGGCCTTGGAGTCTTTTCTTATGTTCATGCAGTTAAAGATCATGATAGGATCAGTCCTATATAATGCTGGAATGTGTATGGTTGTTTTGCCACACAGGTTTTGAATGCTTCTTTTGCAAAGGTGTTGGAGCACCTACAACTTGATCCACAATGTTAAGAGAAACAACCTGGACACAGTCTATGAAAAAAGCTTGATTTATGTGCACTACAATGGATGTTGTTGAAGTGAAATGAGCTTGTACATTAGTGGCCTTGGAGTCTTTTCTAATGTTCATGCAGTTAAAGATCAAGATAGGATCAATCCTATATAATGCTGGAACGTGTATGGTTGTTTTGCCACAGGTTGTGAATGTTTCTTTTGCAGAGGTGTTGGAGCACCTACAACTTGATCAACAATGTGGAGAGAAACAACCTGAACATAGTCTATGAAAAAAGTTTGATTTATGTGCACTACAACTGGATGTTGTCGTCCCTCAAATGTGAGGCAGTGAAGAATGATATAACATATACAACTTGGGACTAGAGGATACTTTGGAGGATGGAGCCATAGCCTTAGAGTGCTTGGGGGCTGAACTTTTCACTGATGATCATGCAGCAGAGATGCCACCCCCATTCACTACCATTGTCAACATTAGCAGGATTCCAGACGCAGCAGCTTTACCTTCACAACCTCCACTGCTGTGGGGGTTGTGTAACTCGTGGTGGTGTTCGTCTCCGTGTTCCATGACCACTTCCACCAACTTTTGTTGTTAGAACATGGGAAAACAAATTACAAGTTGTGCATGGCAACATGAAAGCTTAGTAGATTGTAGAATTATTTGTCGTTTTCAGTTTAGAATCTAGATTCTAGAACTTAAAATTATGTCTTGACTCTTTATTATAGCCTATTTTGCAAACACTAAATGACAATAAAAACTTGACTTGTTTCATTTCATGGTTGATGTTATCTGTTGAAACTTGAAACTAGAAGGTTGATGTTATGGTTGATCATTTGATGACAATGTTATAAGTTATCACTGCTAGATGGTTGATGCTATTTGTGTACTAAATGGTCGATGCTTTAATGATTATCATTAATCCACTACAAAAATCTGTGTTTTGATATTTTTTGCAACTAATTTGCCATTCTGCATGTTTTTTTTTGAATAGATATGCATCAAAATATATATTATATAATAAATGCTTCCAGAATGCTTTTCTCCCAGAGTCTTTTGCAATTTGGTGCTTTGTGCTCCTGCTTCCTCTTTGCACTCACACTCCTGCTCCCAGCAGCCTTGGATATTCCAAATAACTTTGTTATTGGGATGAGATTCATTCTTACCACCTTTTCTTTGATAGGGAAAATATTTATGCAGTAGAACTGGACTCCTGCATGTCCAATTTCTTCATTTTCTCTGTCATAAAAAAATTAACAATGTTCATCATTTTCAAGTTTGATTTTTCCCATTAAACATTGACAGCACAGCATTCTAAAGTAGCATGATTAAAGGGTTTCAAGCTTTTTGTAAGTCGATATCTCAAAAGAATACTAAATGAAGTTTTCAGCATGTATGAGTGAAATAACTGATTTCAGTTTTTTATAAGTATGTATGCAGAAGAAAGGTGGAACCAATCGAGTGAATTATAATTGCTCTGTAATCTAGCAGCAAGATAACTGTGTTTATGATGCACCATGCAATATATGGAGGTGTTGTGTTTGATAAATGATATAAATGGATATATCTGGAGAAAGATTTTTTTACTTGTATTGAGGGCTCAAACTACTGTGTTTATTTTTCCCAGGTTATCAAAGACCTAGGTCTTTGTGTTTCTGTATATGATATCCAGGCTCTTGAGGGTGGCTTTGTCTTTGCGGGTGATGGTGCACCTACATATACAGTAAGAATTATCATCAGTTTCTATGTTCTGATAACTCTTTCTGCAAATGTGTTTTGAGTTCCAAAGCTTGCAACCTTAGTTTCAAAAGATGTTTAAACTTTATATGTTCATGTTGTATGTTCTTTATGGATAGGGCTTTCTAGGTTGTTGGGATTATTCTTTGATTCTATAGGTTGAGAGTCGAGACACTATGTTTTGATGCATATATTCTGTATATGTAAATTTTCAAGCATTGACTTCAGATGCATTTCATATCTCTAGATAATACATCCTTGTTGATGCTTTGAACCTTTTTCATTCTTCTAATTTATTGCAGATTTTGTGCAATCAAGTATTTTTCAGTCGTGGCCTCAATATTTATTATTTTGTGAGATTTCTGTTTCTTGGAAACTGGTATAAGATTTTGCTTTCACCCACTTTCAAGGTACCAGGTTAAAAGGGGTTTGGGGATATGCTAATTATGGCCAACAGTATCAGATTTGGAATTCCTAAAAGTAGGTTTTACAGGTCCGAGTATGGCTGTATTCTGTGTGTGTGTGTGTACATATATTTATATTAAAAAAGGAAAATTAAAGAACAGTATTGAAATTTCAAAATCCTAAAGATCAGTTGTATCAAAGAGAAATGCGAGTATCTGAATGATATTATCAGTCAAAGGTTAGAACGAGTTCAGTACTGCATGGCAAGTCAGTCATGACTAAAGATATATGCAATGATCAAAAGACAGAAAGACATAAGATAAGAAGCTTGAAGGCTATGCATCTGGTGGATCTTTAATATCCAAAGAGGTGAGCTTATTGACATCATTGTCAACCATCAATTTTCGAAGGAACTCCTCACTCTTAAGCTCTGTAGCGTCAGCCGTCAGGTTCTAGGGGTGGATCATCTTCCACAATTAACTTTGAGTGGTAATCTGCAGTGACTTGTCATGCAAAGCAATGTCTCTAGGATTCATCTCCTAATCCTTAAAAGGATCTTCCCCATAGACAGGATCTCTGTATGTGACATTGATGAAGATTGTCATGGATGAAAACTAAGTTGTCAGCTCTCTTGAACATCAAACTATGTACCACAAGGATGTGTCCTTGGGGCAAGGGATATGTCCCTAGTGTCTTCAGAATAGAGGGTGGGGTGTGTATGTCCTATGGCCTCCTCGATTTTTAGGGATGATTTGGGGAGCCCATGGGATGTTCCTTGTGAAAGGGGACTGAATAGAGGATACTCCCTGGAATCAAGGATGCTTGGTCATCCCTTGAAAGTTGATTCCCATAGGGGACACTCGATTGTCCCTTGAAACTACCCTTTCACCTAAAGAAAAAAAAGGAAAAACCGTTAATTTTCTTTTCCATCTTAAATCTAACAAGGAGCTATGAATCCCACATCCGCATTGCCACATCCCACTTCAGTGTCGGGGTTGTCAAACTTAGGCAACATGCA
This sequence comes from Larix kaempferi, assembly GCA_027924585.1. Taxonomy (NCBI): domain Eukaryota; kingdom Viridiplantae; phylum Streptophyta; class Pinopsida; order Pinales; family Pinaceae; genus Larix; species Larix kaempferi. Next base: position 887,801 of record BSBM01000779.1, read on the forward strand.
TACTAGGGATCTATATGCCAATTGGGGTTTGAAACTAGACTGTGACCCAAAATACTATATAGATGGATAGATAGTTATTTTCTATATTTGGGACCCCTTGTGTCATCCCTTGTGCCATTCCTTGAAATTACAGGGGGTCGCTTCATAGATGCTTGCCATTGGTTCTTTGAGGCTTCTTGGCTTCTTTAGTTGGTGGCCATCTCTCTAGAACATCTGCCTTCCTTCAGGTACTCAGTGGCATGTCAAGACATTTATTGCTGCCCAAGTAGGAGTTGATGAATCGAGCTATATTTGGGAGGATATTTACAAACAGTATGTCCATATCACTTGGATAACACATTCAAAGGGTTTTGGTTTGAAGATGGCTTTTTACTTGGAGCACTTAGTGGAGTTGAGGGATGGACTTGTTGTCTGCCCTCCTTCTACATGCTGATATTAGATGCATGCCCACAGAATTCCCCTGGGGCAGTTTCTAGTGGGATCTTGTTGTCTTTGTAGCAGAAGCATATAAACTTTATTTGATAAAAAATATCAATGTTTGAAATAAAGAATTGTTGAATAAAATGAATGATGATTACAAGTACAAACAAGACCTTTAAATAGGTCCATTTGTGCATTTTCATTTGAAAAGGCACGTCTTTTAGTTTAAAAATAATAGTCTTGTATCTCGCTATATTTATTTTTTAACTATTATTAATATTATGTATTATTTATTTATTTATTTATGATTCTCCTCTTAGTATTATTATTATGTATTAACTTAGACTATGTTGATTTATATACATAACATTGCCCACCCCTTAGAATTGCTTTGTCCTCAAAGCAAGGGCAATGATGTGTGTTGAAGAAAATTCTCTGTTTCCCAAGATGAGTGCTCTTTTGGCAGGTTCTTCCATTTAATAAGATATTCCTTTATAGTTATGGAGCAGAGTTTATTTCTCTAATGGCGAGTATACCCTCAGGTTTTAGGGTAATTCTTTCTTCGTCATCCAACATAGGAAGTTCGGGTTGCTTTGTTTGATGTTGTCCCAACACCTTCTTGAGGCTTGATACGTGGAACACATTGTGGATGCGGCTATGTTTGGTAACTCTATCCCATAGGCTACTTGGCTAATTTTCTTGTTAATTCGATATGGTCCATAAAATTTTGAAGCCAACTTGTTCTTGCCTTGTTGCTTGAGGGAGAACTGTTTGTAGGGCTGAAGTCTTAAAACCACCCAATCACCTTCTTCGAACTCTCTTTTGGATCTATTTTGGTCTGCTTGTTGTTTCATTCAATTGTGAGGACTTGCTAGATTCTCTTTAGTAACTGAATGGTCTTTTGATCTTCCCCCAATTGAGTTTTTACTACTGGCACCTTAGAACTAAACAATGCAAAGTCCTTCCATTTTGGTGGTTCATGTCCATATAAGGCTTGGAAGGGAGCCATTTTAGCTGAAGTGTGGTAAGTAGAATTGTACTACCATTCCACTAGATGTAGCCATTGGGACCATTTGTTTTGCTTATTTGTTACAAAACATCGAAGGTAAGTTTCCAAACATTTATTTACTATTTTTGTTTGTCCATCTGTTTGAGGGAGATATGCAAAATTCATATAAGAGATATGCCTGTTTGTATGCAGAATTCTTTCCAAAAGTTCCCCTTGAATTTTGCATCCCTGTCATTGACAGTGACCTTCAGAAAGCCATGCAATTTATAAATATTCTTGCAAAATACCTCAGCTATTTGCTTAACTGAATCTGTTTTCCTTACCCCCATAAAATGAGCATAGTTAGCCAATCAGCCTATCAACCATGACAAAATTTTTATCCTTTCCATTAGACATTGGTAATTTTTCAATGAAATCCATCGAAATTTCTTCCCACTTTTGGTTAAGATTGTGTAGAGGATGGAGTAATCCTGGTGACATAACATTTTTGCTCTTATTTCTTTGACAAGTATCACATTCAATGACATACTTTTGAATGTCCTTGTACATTCCTTTCCAATAGAAATATAGTTGTACATTGTAGTAAGTTTTGAAGAATCCTACATGTACTGCAGCTGGAGAGTCATGTGATTCCCTTAAGACTTTTAATTTGAATTTTGATGTGAAGTTATATAGATTTCCACTTGTATTTCATCCTTGCATGATAATGCATTGGCAACGACCTTGTCCTTCCCTTTTTTGTGTAGTATCTCCACAATGAAGGTGGAAATTCTCTATCCATTTTTGTTGCTCCATGGACAATGTTTTTTGTCGAAGTAGATATTGAAGGCTATTGTGGTTGGTACGTATCAGGAATTTACTGCCTAAGAGATATTATTGCCATTTAGCTAATGCATGCATAATAGCAAGCATCTCCTCATCATATGTAGATTTTAAGAATTCCCTCTTCTTGAGCTTTCGGTTTTCAAAGGCTATCAGATGGTCTTCTTGCATCAACACCATGCCTATTCCAAAACCTAAAGAATCACATTCCACCCTAAAGGTTTTGTGAAATCGGAAGTTGCTAACATAGGTGCCATTGACATAAACTTCTTCAAGGTTTCAAAACACTCTTCTGCCTTGTTATTCCATTGAAAAGAGGTCTTCTTAAGTTTGATGGTGGTGTCGTTAAGTGTGCATAGTTCTTGACAAACCTTCTGTAATACCTTATTAAACTCATAAATCCGCTTAATTTGGATATGTTACTTGGATTTTTCCATTCCATGATTGCCTGAAGTATTCAAAACTTCTTCAAGGTTTCAAAACATTCCTTAGCCTTGTTATTCCATTGAAAAGAGTTCTTCTTGAGTAAGTTTGTTAGTGGTGTCATTAAGTGTGCATAGTTCTTGATGAAACTTCAATAATATCCTTTTAAACCCATGAATCCTCTTAATTTGGATATGTTATTAGCCTTTTTCCATTAAATGATTGCTTTGATCTTGTTTGGATCTACTTTGACCCCTTCTTTGGATATGACATGCCTGAAGATTCTACTTCTTCCTTGCCAAATGTACACTTTGACATTTTCTCATTAAATTTATTTTCTTCTAATAGGGAGAGTACTTGTCCTAGGTGTTTAAGATTCTCCTTCCAAGTTTTACTATATATCAGGGTGTCAAAAAAAAAAAACTAACACAAACTTCCTTAAATAAGGTTGGAAGAGCTTATTCATAGTAGCTTGAAAATTAACAAGGGCATTTGTTAAATTGAATGGTATCACTTTAAGTTTAAATTCATAATGACCTTTGTGAGTTAGGAAAGTGGTCTTTGCCACGTCTTCTAATCTCAAACTTCTTTAAATAAGGTTGGAAGAGCTTATTCATAGTAGCTTGAAAAGTAGCAAGGGCATTCGTTAAACTGAATGACATCACTTTAAATTCATAATTACCTTCGTGAGTCGGGAAAGTGGTCTTTGCCACGTCTTCTAATCATACTTGGATTTGGTAGTAATACGACCTCAAGTCTAGGTCTGAAAAATATTTGGCCCTATGAAGTTCATCCAACATTTCATTTATGAATGGAATAGGAAACTTGTTCTTGATTGTTATTTTGTTAAGACCTCGATAATCTACACATAGTTTGAAAGATCCATCTTTCTTTTGCACTAGCACTACTGGGGCTGCATATGGACTTCTACTTCTTATGATAATACCACATCTTAATAGATCATGAATCAACCTTTTTATTTTCGTTTTGTGGTGATGCAGATTTCGGTAAGGTTTAATTTTAAAAGGTGTTGAGTTTGGTTTTACGTCAGTTATGCATTCAATTTTTCTTTTTGGAGGCAACTTCATAGGTAGGTCTGAAAATACCTTCTCATATTTTTGTTAACCCTTTGATCTCATGTTGTTGTGAGTACATTACTTTTGATGTTGATATCTCCATTTGATGACATTGGGTCAGATATGCAGGTGCCCCTTTTCAGATTAGCTTTTCCATTTATCTTGAAGATATAATTTGGGTAGGAGGTGGTTGGATCCCATATAGTTTATATTTTCTTTCTTCCCACTTGAATTTAATAAATTGCTTCTGATGATTTGTAGAGTAGGTGCCTAATGATTGTAGCCATTGGATTCCCAAAACAACGTCTACTCCTAGTGGCGTTGTGTAAAATCTAGACTCCAAGTTATAATCTTCTATTTGCAGTTTGACTTTGCGACATTTCTCGACACCATCATTTTTTCCCCATTGGCTACCATAACCCTTATATCCGCTACTGGATATATGAACAAATTTAATCTTTTGGCCATGTTACCCCCTAACATGTGTGGGGTGACTTGATCATCATTTCATATGTGATCTTCCATCACATCCAACAGTTCCATAGATGAGATCTATGGTTTTCCTATAGACACTTGACATAGACATTTTCAGCCTACTCAGCCTGCTTTGCATATGCTAGAGGCAGATGGGACATCTAGTTCGTAACTGCTTTCTTATGTGTGGACATAACAATAGGAGGTCAAAGGTTCAACTCTATAATGGCTCATGCATCCTCAAATATTGTTTAAATAGCTTAGGGAGCATCATCGTGTGGTTGTAATTCTTCTTTCCTCATCAGATTAAGTGTATGACCTAGGGACTTAAGCAAGCATGACCCTCATTTCATGTCATTAACAACATTTTACCTAGCCATTTTTCATATCATGCCATTTCACTAGCCACTTCACCCATTTCCATTGTGTCCCCCTTTTGCAATTAACTAATTGTATCTCATGTTCTAAGCTTTCTACATATTATTCCTATGTATGGTGCCTAAATCAAAGTCAAAAGAGTCAAAGTACCCTAAGGGAAACACAATTAAAAGATGAATGTGAGCTATGCTCCCTGGCAAAAAATCCATGACTTAAATCTAAAGCAAAGGGACTAAGCCAAAAAGGGCTAGTATTAAATTTTAAAAAAGGATCGTAAAAAAGAAAAATGGTGCAAGGAAACGTAACTCATGAAGAAATAATTCCCTTCCAGAGGTACACATTGATGAAAATTATTAACCCCTAGCTATTAAAAGCTAAGGGGAAGACTTAGAACTTAGACACCTTCTCATGATAGTTAATTTATAAACCCCTTTCCCTAACATTTCAGTTAATTTCCCTTTCATTACATTACTTACACTTCATCACCCTCACTTTGCTTAGAAACATTGGAATTCCACTTGGTTTTAGGGTGTAGCATGAAATTTGGAATATTTATGGTTGCACAATGGTAGTTCTAAGGTTGTTTGGACAATTAATTATTTGAGTTATTAGAAGTGCACATAATAGCATTTTATGTTAATGTTTGCATATAATTAAGTTATTTTCCTAAGTCATGCTTTATAATGTTTAACACTTGGTTGTTCTATAGTTTATTTCCCCTTTCTCCAAGATAGTGTGACCCCTTCTTCAAGCCCATGGTATTCATACATGGTATTGGCACATAGTATTAAACCCATGGTATTGGTACATGATATTGGCACTTGGTATTAGCACGTGGTATTCATACATGGTATTGGCATGTGGTATTGATGAGGGCGAGTTGTCACTTTTGACTTGTCAATTATATGGATGAGGTTGTTACACATTCTTAGTTGGATTTGGACCAACTATTATAACTTTGACTAGATCTATTTGGGCACTCCTCTCATGAAAGATATTTGTACTTTATTTATATTATTTTCTCCCACCTTAGTGGTGCATCCCCCCTCACATGGTCAAGATAGTTAGGAAGTTGAGTGAGTTGCTATTTTTGACCTTGTCAAGGAATATTATATTATTTCCTTGTTAGAAGGTTGTTGAGCTCTCTTCCTACATAAAGAGAGGCTCTCTCATTGTATTCGCATGGTTTTGGATGGCTAGAGCTTGTGAAGAATAAAGCATCATTTCTACTTTTTTGTCTATTTTTCTTGTATGATAGTATATTGGGTAAATCTTAAGATCTAATTGTGGATTTAATGGTGAAACCTAACTAAGAATTTCTTTCTTTTATTCAAGGAATGTGTTACCACCTAAGTTGTACTTAACTGGACTTGTAGTTGAGCCACCAAAGTGTGAACAAGTAGTTCATTATCAGAGTTCAGAAATCTAGTAGGCCATTTTGGCCATTTTTTTCTCTTTTACGCATGTTCATAACTCTTTGGGGGAGTTGTAATGAATGACGTAGCATGATGGCTTTTTGTAAAAGGCTTGGCTTACTTAGGACTAAGCCATCAATACATTACTCTAGAGTGTTTTTTCCTTGTTAATTATATGTTGCTTTTCAATGACTTATAATTTTCGAGTTTTTCACTCAATCCTCCAAAGTTGGAGTAATTGTCTTGGTGATTAGGTATTAGGGCGTTATTAAAGCCTAGTGTCAATGTATATTACCATGTTAGTCATTATTTTTGAGTCATATGAACATGCGCTAAGTTCCCCCTAGGTGTTTTTAATTTTCCGCTAAAATAAAAATTTACCATTAAAAATGATATATTTTAATTATAAAAATTTGTAAATTCATAAAAGTGGTACTAGGGGGCGTAATTTGCCATGGGGGTGCTCGTTAATTAGAACACCCACTTTACCCATGTACCCACTTTGAGAGTCAAATTAGTGATTATTATTCACTTAAAATGATTTTCTCTTGAAAATGACATTTAAAAGTCAAATAATTGGGAAAAATCAGCATCCCATGATTTATGGAAACTTGTCTCTGACATGTTTTCAGTCAATCGGAGTGGTGGCAATTCATTTGGTAGTTGAGGACGAGTTAGATATCGAGCCAAGTCTTGATTGAAGATTGGATTGAGTCTCCATTTGAGAGGTGGTGCATTCCCATGAAGGAGGGTGCATCAATTAAAAGAGGGTCGCATTCTTCAATATGAGGTGTCTCCATTTAAGAGGAGGCACATTTTTTAGGTGGTAGGTCGCATCATTCACTTCCAATCAGCACCGATCCACTCCCTCTCAACTCAAGATCATCTCCGCCACTTGGGGAATGGGGCGATGCGCCCTCCTTGGGAAATGTGCCCCCCTCTCCTCTTTTCTTATTTAAGCAGTATTCTTCTCCATCATTTGGCATGGTCAGAGAACTGAAAGGTTGCCTAAGCTCTACTATTGTAATTTGTATTATTTCTTGGAATAAAAAGGCTTTGGAGGCAAACATGTGGTGTGTGGATGAACATTGTCAATGGTATATGAGGTAACTGTAGCGTAGCTTGTTTATTTGTTGCAAGTGTTGTTAATCTGGCCTTTGAAGGATTGTTACTAGTTAGTAGGATAAATAATTTGCGTTCAATTTCATTTCTTTCTTTCTTATACATAGAGATCTAGGATTTGTATGTTTTATTTGTTTATATGCATACTACACTAATCTCTGGTATAAGAAGCACCGGATTTGATGCTCTTGTTGCAAGTAGTTTCAGCTGTGTAGGTTGTCTAGCTTGAAGGAATGGCTGATTGAGTAAGACTCTTCCATCTTTCAAGCATTTTCAGAAGGACATAGTCCCTCTGCTTCCCACTAGACGCCACGACCCAAAGTTCCCAAGCTTTCGGCTTCTTCCTCCCTCTTTCCTTCACTTTTAAATTAAAATTTTATTCTTTGGTTATGGTTCTTTACATGCTTAATCAAAGTAATTTTCTTTTAAAGAATATCTGAAAGGCAGATTTGTTTAAGTATGCAACTAGGTATAGAAGTATAAAGCTCTATATTTAGTAGATCTAGTTCCTAACTGAGTACTTAGTTCATTTTAAAAGTTATATCTTTCAGGTACTTAACTAGGACCTTGAAATTTTCATGCTTTTAATGACATATTCAACACATTTGGTGCGAAGTTGGTGGCTGTTTTTTCACTTTTGATGAATTGGTAAGAGGAAATGTTGTCGAAAACTCGAAGATTCAGGCCATCCGGGACCCTAGAAGCACCCAACCTTTCTTGGAATCAAACTTTGAAACTTGTAAGCCTTTGGATCTTGATTTATTAAGGACCAAAGGCATCCACTCATAAAATTGTAAAAATCTTAATAAAAGCAAGTGGGCTACCCAGTGCCTACACTCCATCCCCCCCGGGGGATTTGTGTCATTTTCATGGCGTGACTTTTTCTGCTTTCTACTTTATTTTATTTGGATTTACTAACCATTAGTTTAGTTAGATTAGTTTAGTTTCCTTTCAGTTATTTTCACTTCGCTTAAAGTAACAAATTTTGACTTTGCATCCCCCAGTATGCTCTTGTGACCATTGTAGGCTTGCCTGATCTGTGGTCAACAATAAAAAAAGGGATACTTAGTGTCTAGTTAATAGGGCAATCAACCTAAATTTTATTGTCATAGTTAGTGGTTCGCATTGAACATACTACGGAGTCAGGGGGTTACTTTAAGCAGATTATGTCTCACCTGGTTGGACACTTGGTACTGTTGCTCTGCACTTACTAGTGAGGATAAAAGTCTAAGTGGGCCAAACCAATAATAAACCCACTTTAATCAACTCATCATAATAAATTAAAACTGACCAAGAAGCATTGCAAAATATTTCCTTTTTAGCAGCATCATTCACTTTCTCGGCACTGGTCCATTTTTTTGATTATATGTTTAAATGAACTTACATATGTCGTGATGGGTTAATCATTCACATGCTGCTGGATTAAATCATAGTTGCTGCTCTTGTTCAGTATTTCAATCTCCTAGATTTTCTATTTTTGCTTTAGTGTAATCAACCTTATCTCCTTTTTATTAGGGACCACCCCCCTTGGCTTCGCTAGGAGTTGGCCTAGACGGATGAGTCAAGTGTTAAGTGACAACAAGCTTGACTCGTGACTTGTCCCCAAGGACACACCCAGTGGCTTGAAGATTTCTGCCACGTTACTTGAGGTGCGTATTAGGTGGCAACAAAATGCATGGAAATTAAGTTAATATTTTTACATAACACTACATAAATTTTGCTAACTATATAGTAATATTTCAGCATTTGAAATGTTGCATCTCTTTGTGGATTGTGTAGTATCGAATATATGTTTATCTTCAATTTTTGTAGGTTTATTGGAGGATTTTCAGCTTATGAAATCCCCATATATTTGCAGGTTTATTTTCATGTATTTACAGATTTATTGGAACATTTTCAGCTTGTGAAATCCCCATATACTTGCACGTTTTATTAGAGGGTTTTCAGCTTTTGAAATCCTCTATTTTGGACAATAGAATAAGGGTCACTTGGCAATCAAAGACCAAGACTAAGGTGTGAAGATTTTCCACCCACTCTTTCTCTTTGATCATCAAGAGATCCACTCTCTTCTAATATGACCCCATGCCCTTTCACTAGATTTAGGCACTAGTCATTAGACTTTTCTCACTTATTTTAGTCATTAAAATTCATCACTTCATTTCCTTTAAGCATTTTTTTGTTTTGTTTTAAATCTAGAAATTAACATTTGATCTTATACATTAAAACAGATGAATACTTAAATCATCCACTTTGGGATTGCAATTCAATTCATTAATCTTGTGTTATAATGGTTACATGGTTATCTTTACTTGATATGCTTTAAAGCTAAAATGATATTAATGGTTTACTTTCAGATTTCAGTTTAGTTCACCATTGTTAATTTTGTTATCTTTCAATGAATTAAGCTTTACTTTGTTTTGGAGTTGTTGCAACGAGAGGAGCGAGGTGCTCTACAACTATGGGGGAGATGTTGTAACGTTCCTTCCTAACAAGGGAGATGTTGTAACATTCCTTCCTAACAAAATAATTAAAATTTTTCATGTCGGCTCATAAAATAAAAAATTATGAAAAGTATTTTAAAAAAATCCATGTTGGCTCATAAAATAAAAAATTATGAAAAATAATTAAAAAAATTGATGTTTATCTATAAAATAAAAACTTAAAACTTAAACCCCGATCTATAAATTAAAAAAAAATTACACCTCAAGAAATTGGATCCCTCTCGGTGCTTGATAGATTTGGGTTTAAGATGGATCTATGCTGGTTTACACAATATCGTTATTTGCACTCTAAGACAAACAGACCATGCCAAATGAGTGAGAGGGCCAGCTCTTTGTAGCCTCATCTCACTCTTACAATAAAATATTCTTAAATCCTTAGATCTAGCCTAGGGTGAGTAAATAATTCAAAATACCCCAATATTTTCTAACTAATTCCTACCAAACCTTTTAAGAAAAAGCATAAAGATGGTGGTCAAAGGCCACAAGTACAATGTCTGCAAATACAAATGATCCCCTTTTTCTCTTAACAAACTCCCCAAAAGTGGTTAAATCGCTTGCAATTTGAAGGTGAGACAACCTACAAATGATGCCCTCTGTTACAAATTTATTGAGAAATAGGCCCTTGACAGCTGCAGCTGCTACACACAAAGGTGTGGTCTCAATACTTGATAAAGTCTGAAGTATATTATCGTTTTGTTGTATATTGATTTACAGGTTGCCAATTCTTGAGGGTTCTGTTGTCTCCCAAAACTGGCATGCGTGTGTTGAAGCCCAAAATGTAACACACCAGCTGGTTGACAACTCTCAGGAGAGAGGCCAATGTCACCACACTCCTCTCCTCTTCGCTTCAGGTTGGCTCTTCTCCAACTCTAGGGGGGTATCCCTAAGGTAGGATCGCTAAGGCAGGTGCAACAGAGGGCAAGGTGAAATGAAGAGGCTGCCTTAGAGAAACAAACGTAACAAAATAAAGGTAATTTCGATTGGGTGATGGGAAAGATGGGAGGATCAGTCCTCGAGGAGAAGGCCAGTGCTAGTATATCAGAGGGGCGAATGGAGTCAAAGGAGGGCTCAAAGGGGCCTTGTGTCATATGTGACTGAGGGGGAAAGATTGCATTATTGAGCAAGCCCTGCTCAGTCTAGTGTTTGACAGATCAGAAAGAGTACTTCTTCCTCTCTAAGTGCGGGAGTTGCGCTATGCAAACCAAAGACCAATATTACACAATCAAACTAGATTAAATGTAAAAATCAATACCTGCGTATGCACGCTTACAAAGGGAAAAAGAAAGCAGATGCCAAGAGTTCTTCGCCAAAGGGGAAGAAGAAGGCAGCTGCTAAGAATTCTTCACCTTCCAATGTGATGGATTGTCACCCCTCTATGGCCTCTTACGCAAATGCTGAAAAGAAAACGCAGAATCTGAAAAGTATTCACACTTACAAAACACTCACAAGATTATGCCAAGAGATTGCTTAGTTTTTCCAGAAAGGCCCATGGTATTTTTCTATTATGCTCAAGGGAAAAGATCCCAGAAATTTTTCCATGTTTACAATGGGGAAGGCTTGGCTCTTTATAGGCTCAAAAACCTTTTCACTCTATCAAAAAAAAAAAATGATAAAAAATAAAGGAAAAAGTGAGATTCACTTTTTATTGAACTAATGTCTAGATAAATTTATTGCATAACTAAAGTGAGCACTCCCAAAACTGCCCCTAATAAGAGTCGACTGCTAAATGAAATGCTTGAAAAAAGGGGCCTTCACATCTGGACTATTCGTTAATCAAATTGGTCACCACTTTGACTCTCCTAGAGGTTACGTACTGGATGCAATTGACTGCCACTTGTAACATGAGAACAATTGTCAATTGAGATGATACGGGAGAAATTAACAGGTGGCTATCCATTGCTGCCCCCAAAATACCACTCTGCAGCGAAGACACCACTGACCACTCACGAGATGTTCTAGAATCCAATGTGACCGCTAGATTTCCTCCAGGCTGCTGTCAATTAAACCACAAACGCCAACAACGAGAGCCAAAACTCCGAACTTCAGTTCCAACTGATTGACAAGTAAAAGAACAGCTCGAATAATACTTCAAGCACGAAATTTATCTCTTTGTAAATAGCTGGTACTTGACTGATTTTAGTATGTGGCGGTGGACCCGATTTTTATCAGCTGTTAAAAAGAACACAACACCCCCTTACAAACTGTGATGGAAGGCGAGTCTAGGTGGATGGGTTTCATAATCCACGAGTTTAGTTTAAATGGCTATGATGAATCGTAACTTCAACAACTAGGCTGTCAACAAATGCTTGAGACCCAGCCTCAATCGATGGACAAAGTGTAACCCAAGCTTCAAAAATCGGCGTTGATACTTGAAAGGAGGCCGGGGAAATAAGTGAAGGTGCCAGGTGTTATTTCTTCTGATAACAGATGTTACTAGTGTTGTTCGCCGAGATGCACACCAGCAGCAGAAATCTTCCGAAAGCTGTTCCCTCACTACAAGTGGGGAAGGTGTGGCCTTGGGGGCAAGCAATGAGCCAGGTACTGTCACCTGAATCCCAACTCCTCTGTTTAGGCTAACTCCTAACGAAGCCAAGGGGGGTAGTCCCTACAAAGAGTTTAACTATGGCTCAATGTGTTTTTTAGTGTTTTTAATGTATGGTGATGCGGATGGGTGTTGTTTAGGAGTTTTGAAGATGAGAGACACAATAACACTTTGAATAAGACACAAGATAACGCAATCCACGTTGCAAGATATAGATCACAACAGAATATGAAGACTTGGAAATTTTAAATAGCATCCACAATATGATTCAAGATATACTGATCAACAGTTCGAATTAAGGTAATAAATATAAGTTTTGAAGACCAGTGCCAAATGGAGTCAAACAAAAATAGTGCTTGGGGATGCTGAAATGTAAGTCTCAATAGTAGCTGTTTGTGAGATCGTTGTGCAAATTATTTTGGTAAATTAAAAGTTTTAGTGGTCTTGATTATTAGGATAAGATCAACAAGGCAGGCAAAGAGACCGGAAAGTTATACTTTCAGTGGCTATTCACGGTGATCTGACGGACCGTCCAGTTATCAAGAGGATAAGTGTCCAATGTTTAAACCACCCTCGAAGTCTGAACAACGGCACTCCGGCTCCACCTCCCAGAATAGCACTTTAAAGTATTTATCAAAAGCAACGTTGGTTCGTTGGTTGTGGGGTGAAAATTTTATTATGTTATAGAAGTTTATCAAATCTAACACCTTTCTTAGTACTAGCCCAACTTTTTCAGGTTGGCAGAGCATATGGGTGTTAGATAGCAACCAAGATAAATTATTATGGGGATGTGAGTTGAAAGTTTTTATTATTACTTAAGCACACAGTTCAGCTCTCCGACAAAGAGTGCTTTTGACTTTGTCTTATGACAAGGTTTAAGAGACTTATTTAATCTATATGCCTAATGCAAAGGGAAATGCAAATTAAGTATGCTCTCCGATAGAGAGTGCTCTTGACTTGGATTACTGCAAGTTCAAGAGGCTTTGTTGTTTATTAGAATAGAAGCAGCTTGCATGTGAAGAAAAGTACACTTTCTAAAGCAAACAAATGATGAAAGAATATAACAAGTGCACACTTTCTAAGGCCAAGACTAACAACTAACTAAGAAATAAACCACAAGGTGGGATCAACCTCCGAACAAGGTCACCACTAGAACCACCAGTCCTTGAGAACTTCTAGCTAGCTGAATTTCGACAAGGAGTCTAATGGGGATAGAGAAGCCACCACAAAATAAGGTGGCCCTCGGGATGAAATCCCAAGGTTGCTAACTCAAGTCAAAACTTGGAAGAGAGTTAATCTAGATACCAAAATGAACTTTAATCTAGAAAACTTGAAGTAAAACTAACTTAAGCATGCATGAAACAAACTTCCCCAAACGGGGAAGGAGAAAAGATGTGTGGGAGGCCTTATCCCACCTAGCCTCTTTATTTAATGAATTACAATTGCCTTTGGGAATTAAACCCTTGAGAGGTCTTTTTGAGAGAAGTAAAACAACTTATTGAAACAAAACTTGAAAGCCCTTGATGGCTAATACAAAAGGAGAGTGGTTTTGATTCTTTGATTTGGTTTAAGTCTTCTCCTTGGATATAACTTTGATCCTCTTTGAATCTTGTCTTCACAAGTATTTCTTCTCTTCTCAAGAAACCTACACAAGCTTAATGAATTCTCAACAAGCACCCATTAAGTGTTAATGAAAATTAAATGAACTTGAAACTAGGTGCAAAGAACTAAGATCTAATCTATATGCAAACAACTTTTTAAATGCAAGCTTTTGAGATTTATAAAATGAGATCCAAGCTATAAACTTTGATAAACAAATGCCAAATTTGAAACTTTGAAACAATATCAAACTATTGCAAGATGTAAGATCTAAAATATGAAACACTTCTAACACTTAACAATCTTACTCTTTGCTTTTTATTTGTGTTTTTGTAGGTGGACGAAGGGAAGAAGGGGAAGACAAGATGAGAAGGGATGGAGAGGAGGAATGAATGCAAAGAGGGGAGAAGACTAGGGGAGACGAGAAGAGAAAGAAGAGGAGGACGAGAGGAGAAAGAAGAAGAGGACGAGAGGAGAAAGAAGAACAAAGACGAGAGGACAGGAGGAGCAAATGGAAGAAGAGAAGAGGAGGACGAGAACTAGAAGGGGAGGAAAAGATGGATTTGAAGAGGAAAAACGAGAAGGGCAAAGGTCAAGCAAGCCGAAAATCAAAGGCAAGCTAGACACTGATCTCAAACTTGGAGAAGAAAATAGCTTTGGAATTCCATAGTTTGGATAGGTAGATCTAGTAACTGTTTTAGGAATTTGTTGAAAGTTTGATGGAGGAAGCAAGGACTCCTTGTTTCTTGAACTTATAAAGCTTGAGATTCTTTGGCCACATGCAGAGTGAAGATGAACCTTCAAAAGACCTTGTACTTTGGAAGATACTTGCAAAACCAATATGCTCAAGCGAAAAGTATAGATTTATAGTTGCATGTGCTAGATTGTGAGCCTTCTTGAAATATAAATCTACAACTTGAAATTCCTAAGCACATAAGCAATACACAATATCACCTTGTTACAAGATGAAGTATGGCCACCAAGAGCCTCCACAATTTGACCTCCAAAGTCACAACTTTATTAAATGATAAACAAGTTACAAATCCTCCAGAGTTTCTTTGCTAAATAATCCATGAGGAATGAGGAGAAAATCCCTCATTATATAACAATAGACAAGAACCAATCTACCCTAATTCGAATTGGCATGATGGAAGCCAATAACACCTAACACAAGTCGAATTCCTAATCAACATCCAATCAAATCCAAGTTTAGCCAAGCTTTGGAGTGCTAACTCCACCAAACAAATCGAGTTGTATTGAAGGAGATGAGGAGGTGGCTTCCACCTAGGCAAGGCGCCCCTCATCTTTCTTTGGAATAATCACCCATCAAATAACAATGTGCCATGTGGTAAATTCGAGCTCCCATAGAGATTGACGTGAGCTAGCTTGGAGATGGCGTGAGGATTTGGTAGGTGGCTTGGAGTTTAACCAAAACTCGATTGCAATCTTGGTAGTTGAGAGTGGGAGGTGGCCTCACATCACCAATTCAAGTTTTGCATGCATGGAGCGGATTTCTCTTGGAGTTAATCACTTGTGTTGACTGGATACTTCACTGAAGTTGATGGGAGATGTCTGGAACCTTCATTAATGCTCAGTGCCATGTCAATTAGCCTTTTATTTTAATCCATTTGGATTATTTTGGAGAGATTTGGATTATCTCCAAATATTCAATTTTTTATATTTTAATTAATAATTTCTTTGTAACTGACTTTTTTGATAAATTATTAATTATGAGGCTGAATTGACTTCCGAAACTTAGGATAAACTGGTCCGGGGATCATGAATGATTTTTGGCTTAAGGTTGGAGCCTTCAATCACTGAATTCAGATCCCGGAAAAATTTATTAAAATTTAAAAAATAATTAAAAACCCAAAACCGGAGGACCCGGTAAATTTTTTTCGAAATTTTTTCTGAGGGTCCTAGGGACCTAGGACATGACCAAAACCTATTCTAATAGTGTCTAGTAGGCTTATATACATCAGTTGGACTCTAATAACCCCCCATGGCTAAAATTTTCAAAATCGTGCATTCCAGCTTTGGAGGAAGCGGGAGAAAACCTCATCAATTATAGCTCGGCTATAGGCAAAGTATAATTGACAAGGGAAAAAACTCCCTGGAATACCTTAGTTGCATAACCAAGTCATGGGGAACCGATCCACTCAAAAATCCTACTAGCACACTTTATTACAAACCCCGTGGGGCCATGGTCATGTCGACTGAAAAATAGAACCGACTAGCCAAAATTGGCTAGGCAAAAATGATGGATTATCTGATACACTGGAGTACAAACATTCATCATGCTTGTCAAATGGTGGCTCTTCAGATAATCCAACTATGGTACAAAATAGGTGATAACAACTAGCATAGAGCCGGTCCTGCTGACTGTCCCTGCTAACGCATGTGCAGATACTCGTGTCGCCTCTTCAAATCCCAAAACTGTTGGATCGATTTAGAAACGGGCGAGTGACTATCACCGTGAATACGGGTCATGTTCCGAGACTCGGCGCAGCACGAAGATACAGCCAGTGGCTGCTTAATAATGAAACTCTGAGTATTGCGGTGTCAAAAGCTTTTCGTGGTTGATCCATCGCTGGCTGCCACAAAATCGAAGGAGATCTCTATTGAAATCGGCGTGGTATGTTTGACAGGTCCGAGTTCAACGCAAATGGCGATTTCTTCCCTTTAATAGAGCTCACATCGAGCTATTTCCAACACGGGCTGGGAAATTTATGAAACGACTGCAAATAAAAAGTAGGTCAAACCCCGGATATCCTGATTACTTATTGACCGTAAATCACGGTGCGATTCTCTGGCTCAGGTTGTCTTCATTCGATGGCGATGATCTGCATTTTCTCTTTCAAAAAGACTCTTCACAACCGGAGGCATTGTAATTTCCGGGAAGCATAAGAATTATTTCTTTTTTAAACTTGTCCAGTCCAAGATTTCTAGCCTCGGCTACCAACATGATGCACGGATGAAAATATGCCACATGGATAATCGCAGCTTGTAACTTCTCCACATCTCTGTTTCATGTTATCAAGTATAGTGATACCCCTGAATATACCATCTGGTTCAGCACTAATATTTTTTCATTTGTTCTGATTTTGCTTGCTGGAGTCTAGAAAGTACCAAATCAACCTGAATATCAAGCCATGATTTTATCATTGCCCAGCACGCTGACTCCCAATCGGTGCAAACAGGTAGTAACCGCTTCAAATTACTGCACTGAGCAGCAAATATAGCTGCTTCATATCTCCCAGCATCTTGATTAGCGATTTTTTCAGAAGCACAGTAACAAGACCATTTCCAAAGTCGGCGCTGATAACCCACTTTCAAGTTCAATTGCTTGTAATGTTCTGTTCTTCCCTGTTCTTCAATCCGTAACGGTAGATTCCTTTGGGTCTCGAGTTGTTCATGTAGTTGCTTCTGGACCCTCATCTGCAGTCGCGATGCCTCAGTAATTGTTTCATACAGAATAGACATTAATTCAGGTTTTTAGTTGCTGCTGTGAAATCATCACAGTCTGCATCCATGGTATGTGGATCTAACTGTAACCGAACCTCAATATTATCTCTGAAAACCTGTTCATCTGTTTGGAATTCAACCAGAGATTCTGGGATTGCAGCATCTGTCACTTCCCTCATCTGAAACTTCCTTCATCTGAAACAATTCCAAACCACTGTAGATGCATTTTTGAGAGGTAACAGGTTCCAAACAGTCTTATAAATCACAAAGGTGGCAGACCCCTGGGAATTTTACTTCAAAAGCATGTCACTGATCAGACCTGTGATCATGCTGCTCAGAATGTTGATAATCCCCCCAATTCAAATCCAGATTGTGGAGATAAGTACTACAGTGCTCTGACTGTATATGCAAGGACTCATTAAGGCCGATAGAATATATGCTCTACACCATCTTCTATGGCAGTCAAAAGCCATGAATGATTGAGCTGCTTCATCACCAAATTCTGGAGACTTGTATGACTGAGACTGTGTCACACTTGCCGAGGAAATCCTACTACTGCATACACCAATTTAAGATCCTTTCCTTTGGTATATGTCGTGACAGCCGAGTGCTCAATCTGTGCAGTGTCAATTCTTGTTACTATTATCTTTACTATGCTCTAAGAAGGCTGACAACGCTGCCCTGAAAAACAGTGTTGTTACTGCTGTCACAAATCTTAAAATTTTGGCATATATGGTTGATTTACAAGGTAAAAACACATCCCTGTGGCTCTGAAATCAACAGACAGCACCCAGAGGCTTGAAAACTGTCTTCAATTTGGAATTCTGATTGCCGTCCTTTAACCATTCTGTGTTCCCTTAAACTCTGGATTGCCAAAGAACAAACTGTCCTGCATAATATCATGGACCCTGGGCCATCCAAATTTCCATAAAGCTGCCAGGAAATGTATGCTCAGAGATGCTTTATTGTTGTTTGATGACCCATAGATTTTGCCCAGAATAGCTTCATATTCTTCTTCACTTCTGGCTATGATTTATGACAAGCTTGTTAGAAGGTGAAACCAGCTCAGAAATCTGCTTGTCTACCATTGTTTAAGGCTTCCATATGTTCAGAATGCACCCAGACCATAGTTAGGGCTGTCCTTATCCACAAAATGGCTTCACAGCTGAGTTTTAAGGCAACTTTCAAGCCCAGGAAACTTAAGAAATCCTCGGTGAATACGCATGCAACTTAGGTGGTAACAAAAAGTAAAAGTGTTTACCCCTATCTTCTCATGCAAAATTTACCACTTGTAGAAAAACTCCATAGTTGACATCAAGCACCTATAGCTCCAACTAACTTCTCCAATACTCTTACACAATAAGATTTCCAAGCAAAAATGCAAGAGGATTTTTATTCTCCAAGTTCTAGCAACCTTTACAATGAGAGCAGGGTCTCTTATATAGGAAGAGAGACTAACTAACTCCTCAATAAACAAATAATAAAAATCCTCATGACATGGTCAAAATACCAAAACCTCAACTCAAAACCCTAACGACCTTGATCATGTGAGGAAGGCACACCATTCAATCAATGAGAGATAATACATGAGTAATACAAATAGACTCCAAAGGTTGGAGTGCCCTAGAAGATGTGGTCAGAAGAATAAATGCTAGGCTAAAACCCTAGTTTTGGACTAATCAAGCCACTACATAGAGGAGTACCCTCATCAAAATGCATGAAACAATGTGCTAAATCATAACAAATAGTTTGCCTCCCAAGAAAATGGGACAATAGAGATGAGCACTCCAAGAAAATGTGGCACGTGTGAGTTAGGTGAGGTCTTCAATGTGCAACATTCATCAAGAATAGTTAAACCATGAATGTAATGAGCTTCAAATGATGGAGTGCTCCACTCAAAGTAGATGCCAAGTGTCTCAAAGGCCCAAAACAAGTTAAAAACCCTAGAACGGTCCAGGAAAAAGGGTGTAATAAACACCTCAAGAAGTGTGCCAAAGGTCCAACACGTGGTTAACTTAGGAAAATACCTTCAAGTATATAAAACGTTAAGATGAAAATGCTAGCAAGTGCACTTTTCTAATTAACTCAATTACTTTTTGATTAATTATCCCATTAACCTTAGAATTACCATGGTGTGACCATAATAAACCTTGTATTACATGCTTGACCCCTATGATAGTGTGAATTTCTTAAGTTTCTAAGTAAGGTGAGGGTGATGAAGTGAATGTGGTACTAGGGAGAAGGTGTTCGTGAATTGACCATCATAGAAATGTGACTAAGTGCTAGGTCTACCCCATAGCTTTCAAGAGCTAGCGGTTAATGATTTTTCTTCCGCATGTGTGCCTTTAAGGGAGCGCTTTTTCTTGAGTTACCCTTTTCTTGTGCATGTTTTTTGCGGGCCCTTTATTATTATTATTATTATTATCCTTTATTATTATTATTAATTATTTTATTAGCCCTATTTTGGCTTAGCCCCTTTGCTTAGATTTGGCTTTGATAACCTGAGACATAGGGAACCCAGCTTTTTTGGAAGGGGTTATTGCTCACACATATAACATTTATCATTTAGTTGCATTGCCCTTAGAGTACTTTGACTCTTTTAGTTTTGGCTTAGGCATTCATACATGGGAATAGTATATAGAGACTTTGGAACATAACATACAATAAGTCAATTATGAAAGGGGGACATGATGGAAATGGGTGAAAGGGCCAGTGAAATGACATGGCATGAAAACAAGCTAGGTAAATTGTTGTAAATGATGTAAAATGAGTGCCACGCTTACTTAAGTCCCTAGGGATACTGTTTACTTACAAGGCTACACACTTATCTAAAGGAAGAATCATGACCACACCACAATGGGGATGGGGAGGTCATTAGATGGCTTATGACTTGCATTGAAAAGTGTTTCCTTGATGAAGAAAGGTAAATCCACATCATTAGTCAACTACAAGATTATAGGGCCTTAACAAAATTTATTGCATATGCCAATGCTATCTACAAAAGGAAGAATATGTTGCTAGGTACCCTTGATCTCTTTTGTTTGTTTTATTAAATTTTATTATCTTTTTATGTTCTTCAGCCTTGACTCTCGACTCTTGAAACCTTGCCACTTGCTAGGTCTTTGTTGGAAAAACTTTGGAAGTGATATGCCAAAAATTAAGAGATTCAAATCTTAAGTTAGATCTGCAATTCTTTCGGTTGTGTTACTACCTAAAGTTGCACTTTAGTTGGACTTCAGTGAGCTGCCAGTATTGCACAATTACTTGTGCTCTTTCAGAGTTCAGAAGTTCCAAGTTTGGCCTGTTCAGGGCCCCTTTGTTAATTTTTGTAGTGCATGACCATGCCCCACGGGGTTTGTAATAAAGTGTGCTAGCATGGTGGCCTTTGAGTGACTCGGCTCCCTAGGACTTGACAACCAAAGAAGGTATTCCAAGGAGTTTTTTCCCTTGTCGATTATGCTTTGCCTTTAGTCGAGCATAATCGATAAGTTTTTCTCCTACACCTCCAAAGTTGGAATGCCCAAAGTGGCGGTTAGGCCTTAGGGGGTTATTAGAGTCCATTTTGTAACATGTATAAACATGCTAGACGCTAGAATTTTATTGTTTGGTCATGTACTAGATTCCCCTGAAGTTTCAGTCGATTCCAAGATTTTTTTTTTTTTGCATTTTTAAGCCATTTTTTGATGATTTAAATGAAAAATTTCAAAGGATGATAAAAGTGTGATCCGGAGTCGGAATTTGGCGTAGGGATGCTTGTTTTCAAGCTCAGAGCATCCTCTTTACCGTAATACCCGGTTTTCCTATGTTTTGGGCGATCAGAATGTCCCGTGGAGTAGCTTTGCCTATCAGAGCTACAAATGGCACTTTAATGCTAAAAGAGCATCAAATTGCACCATGGTAAAAAATTGAATTGTATCACATGTCAAATGACATGGAATATGATCTTTTGTGGTAGGCGACTACATCTAAGGTTCAAAGCATATGTTAAATGTTGGCTTAAAAGTCAAAATTTGAATATTTCAAGGTAATGCTTCGCTCAACCTTCACGTGGGGCCGGACTCCTTCCTCACGGCCGTACGGATTTGTTGGTTGATAGGTTATTTAGTGGGGGCGGCTTACCTCTTATGAGGTGGCACAAAGTGTGGATAAGCTTCCATCTAAAGCGACCAACCCCACCACTAACGTGGTATGGAAACCTCGAGCATGTGTGCCCTTTCCTCACGCGTGAGTGCTTTCACAACTCGACTGCTTCCTTGGATGTGAGCTTACTCGCTTTACAAACAAGGAGATCACCCTCCTTAGGGTTTTGCGCCCTAGCTGGCATTCCTTGTGCTATATATTGAGGAGCTTGGCTCCATTGTCGAATATCTGAAAGTGTGGAACCTTTGCTTGCATTTGTATTGTAATATTTTTCCGAGTTTAATAAAGAAGGCTTTGGAGGCTAGTTTGGTGATTGTCTTTGGTTGGATCTTCATGCTTGTACATCTGAGGTAAACTGTATTATGTTTCATAGCTAGTATTGTTGGGATTATATGTCTTTAAAGGGAAGCTATCTTCTGTAAGATCTGTAAGTAATACTTTATAGTTTGCTTATTCATGTTAATAATATTAGGAGGCTAAGAGTAATGTAATTTCTTGTTTGAATTCATTGCATCACTGCTTTCTTTTCATTATTTACACATATGCTCTTATCCCCTTGCTAGTTGTTTGCAACTGTTTATAGGTAGCCTAAGCTGGAGAAGTACACGAACATGTTAGATCGTGCCTTCATTCAGTAAATACGAACCAAGTCTTGATCCTATCGGTGCATCAGGGAGCTTGACTCCATTGCCCTTTCTTCAAAATGCTCAACCCCCATGGGTTCACTCTTCTAGATCCTTTTTTCACTCTATCTCGGTTATTGTCCTATTTAAATCTAAATCTTGCTTCAAAGTTCATTTGTTTAATAGATCTAAGCAAGTAGCAATCTAAAGAATCTAATAGCTTCATTTTTATTCAGTTGTAGATTGCTAGCTAAGTTAGAAAATTTTACAAATTTTTGTAGCAACGTCAAAGACACTTTTTAAGTGTTTCTTGCCTTTTTAAGACTAATTCAGTTCACTATTTTTTTTTGTCTTTTAGCAGGTTTGAACTTTTTAGAGCTCAAAATCTGAGATTCGAAGGTGTCCGTAGCCATCCGGGGAGCTGGTTTTACCTCCCTTACATCATCCTAATATTTGTAAAGTTAAACTGTATTGGTGCCTAATTAAAGGACCAACAATGTTTCTTGAGCTTCATTTGTAAATCATAAAAAAATAAAAAGAGCACAGTAGGCAATTCCAGCGCCTGACCCCAATCCCCTCGAGGGGGATTTACCTTTTTTTTTACATTTTTGATTTTTTCAGTTTTGCTTAGTTTTCTTTACTTAGATTAACTTTCTTTAAGTTTGTAGTAATTAAACAACAAACACTTAAGCACACAAACGTCCTCAAGGACCATTTACTTCATTTTTTATGCTTATGTGTTCATTTTACAAACTACAATCTTGTTCTAAAATTGACAACTGAAATTAACCCCTTGCTCTACCGAAGTACTCCATCACTTTGTGGTGCAAGGAAAAGATATTTTTGGATTGTAGTTTAGTTAATCATCCACTCACACATTTTAATAAAATGAACAACACCCCAAGCCCAAAGTATGCTCTTTTTCGCTGTAGCTTAGTCGGAACAGCTGGACCAATTAGAAACGGGTGCAAGGTACTTAGTTTAATAGGAAAATCCATTAGAACCAAATTCTAAGAACTCGGGAGGTTGCATGGGCGGAAACTACAGAGTCAGCAGGCTATTATTAAGCAGGTTCATCCTCGCCTGGTTGGACACTTGGTAAAGCTGCTAAAGCATTCAGTTCGAAGGTTAGGTTTCTTTTGGGCCAAACCAAGAATTAACCCACTCCTTAATCCACTCATTTAACAATCTTCAAATTTACCAATTGAGACACTGCAATAGTTTCACCGAGACCACACAAGCAACCCTCGCAAGCACTCCATTTTCATCGGCACTGATCTTTAAATTTTTCTTTTGTTTAAGTTAATCTTTACAAATGTCATGAATGGTGTTGTATCTTAAAAGCTGTGGGTTTTAATTTCATATTGCAGTGACTTATGGTTTATTGTTAAGTGATTTCATCATAACTCCTAGAATAAACTTTTACTTCTGTTATAGATTAAAAGCCTTAGTTTATTTTTCATAGGGACCACCCCCCTTGGTTTTGCTAGGAGTAAGCCTAAACGGAGGAGTCGAGTAATCAGGTGACAACACTTGACTCTCACTTGCCCCCAAGGACACACCGAGCGGCTTGAAGGTTTTCTGCCGTGCCCCCCCCAGGTGTGTATTAGGCGGCAATAGGTTGCAAGCCAATTGGAGCATGTTTGAGAAAATACATTCTTAAAAGAACAACTGATTAATACAAAAACAGTTAAATGACCTTGTATTTGTCCATTGCAATCTTCTACTTCGCAATAGGTAATTTCAAGGTGAGAAAGGTTAGACTTGTCTCAATTTATCTAAGCTTTTAAGTTTAAAGGTTTGAATTTGAATTTCAATGTTTCACGATGATGGCAGGGGTGGATCATTCAATGATTGACCTAGATTGAGAGGATGTAGATAATAATCCTTATAGGAAAAAAGTAAAAAACCTCATCTTAAAAAACACTTTCTAACACTCCCAGTGGTCAACGTATATCCATTTCTTGGTATCAATAAATAATCCATGACAAAATCATTATTTTGTTTGCCTCGACGTGGTTCATTATAGGAAAAAAGGGAAAAACCTCATCTTAAAAAACACTTTCTAACACTCCTAGTGGTCAACGTATATCCATTTCTTGGTATCAATAAATAATCCATGACAATATCATTATTTTGTTTGCCTCTACGTGGTTCATGTTTTGCATGTTACCAGTGTTACATGGGTACGTGTCCCCAAGGGTAGGTAACATGCTTCCATGCCCCCGCACGTCTTAGAAACTTGAAAACTCCATTGGAAACGTCCCCCCCATGCCCCCATTTTAAGGAAACTCAAGGAAACACAGAAGGGAAACGTCTCCCTCCTAAAAATGGCGTCGCCTCATTTCCTTTGACAGTTTTTTACCAAAAAATAAAAAATTAAATGATAAAGGGTCACGCCGTCCACTATTTTCCTTTTCAGTAGCCTTGATTTCATTTCACTGTTCAATATGGTTGTATTTTTGAATTTGTTTTATCAGTTATAGCTTATGTATGGTTGTATTTCATTTATTTCACTTGATTTATGTTGTAAACTTGTATTAATCTTTAGATTGTAAAATTAAAGACTTTAATGACTTATGCTCCGGCTTTCAATTTTTATGTATTCTAATATAAATTTTGTAGTATTCCTGGTGGGGTCCCCTATGTTGAAGACCCTGACGTACCCTTCAACCTTTCTAAAATTTGGGGGGGTACTTCTGCATATGTTGTTTCTGCGTTTCCCCGCTCCCGTGTCCCCGCGTCTCAGAAACTTGGGGGGACATTGCATGTTACAAGTACCACTAAATTTATAACTCATTTACATCAATAATACTTTGACA
This sequence comes from Larix kaempferi, assembly GCA_027924585.1. NCBI lineage: Eukaryota > Viridiplantae > Streptophyta > Pinopsida > Pinales > Pinaceae > Larix > Larix kaempferi. The sequence continues at coordinate 912,632 of BSBM01000779.1, forward strand.
ACTCTTCACTGCATTCATAAAATGAGCATGGTAATTACAAGCTAGCTGGTTACAACATTTTTCATTGGTGAATATTTGTATAACATTCAACCGTCATTGCCAACATTGGGAATCTAGTGTTTTATTTGGTATATACTGTTGAGTTTTTATAATGACAACTTGTGACACAATATGTTGTATTATGAAATACGGGTTTCTTTGTCATAAAAACACCAAATATTTGGCTTGCCAACCATTGGAAATATTCAAGCTGGTGGTGTTTCTGAGGTGTAAGTATGATTTTCTTGAAGGTAGTGCTTGCTTCAACTTCAAGGTTCTTGAATATGAAATAAATGAGTGATCTCAAGATATAACTCATTTCTTTCAAATCATTAGATTTTGGATCCTTGATTAGATGTATTATGCATTTGGTTACTAAGTTCATTTTGGTAGGCACGGTATGTAGAACAAGGTGAAGATCGTTCTGAGTTGTTCAAGCTTCTTTCCTATTGCCTTACTTAGAAACTATTGTGTATCAGGTTAATTTCAGGCTGGTCGTTTTCAGACCGTTTGTTGGAGAGGTGCTTGTTGGCAAGCTAAAAAAATCAGACAAGAATGGATTATATTGTATGTTTTCTCTGATTTTTGCTTATCTAGGCTGCTAATTTTGCTACATGTCGTTTTTTTTGCATCTATATTAATATTTTTCTGTGTGCATTCAGCATTGTGTCTGAGTTCTGTATATCATCTATTGTCATGATATTCCTCCTTTGGTTTTCCTACCAGCTTGTGAATTATCGCAGTGTTTTCAAATTTTTTTCAGAGAAAATGTTGATCTAATATTATCCTTGGTGATTTCAGTGTCTTTAGGCTTCTTTGATGATATTCATGTACCGGAACATCTTCTTCAACAGCCAAGTATATTGTATAATTCCATTCTCTTGCCTTATAAAAAAAATTTCTTGCTTTAAGAAATATTGAATTTACTGTTTTATAGTTTTTCTTGTCTAGTTATTGAAATCTTATGTTTTGTCTCTAGATTCTATGGTTCTATATCTTTCTCATGTTGTCCTATATAATGAAGAGATTCTACAGTGACGAGAAAGAGAATGTGTGGATGTGGAACTATAATGGAGCTGAGTTGTTCATGGATCTAGATGAAGAGGTTTGTACTAGAATCTGTTTCTTTGTTTTTCCATGTGTTAAATGCATTGTACTTGTTGAGTAATCTCCATAACCTTCTTTCAGGTGCGTTTTCGGGTGGCCCAGCTGAAGTATCCACCCATACCAATTGAACAAGAGAATGATGCCAAACCATTTGCACCTATGGAAATTATTGTATGTATTTGTTTGTGGATTTATTGTGAACTTCCATTTTTGTTCCATGTTTTATTTCACTCTTGAGTCTTTTACTTTAAAAAAATGATACTTTTTGTAGTTTTGGTTTAATGGCCCTTGACTTTTCAGACCTTAAGGACCGTATGCAAACTTCTTAGAAGAAACCACACAGACCTCAATTTGTAGATTTAAAGTCTGTTGGAATTTGTGCAACTTCGGAAGATATTATTATTGTATTTTATTATAATTGATTGTACCTCCTAAGGGAGTTGAACTTGATGTAATTAATCATGCAAACCCTAGAAAGAACAATGTAAACCTTGGGGTGAAAAGCAAGCAAAAGAAAAGATAAAAATAAATTATTTATTGTTCCCCAAGAGAAGTCGGCCCAGTCAAATTAGACAAGTCGGCCCAGTTAGGGAAAAGGCCAGTTTGGCACTTGTATAAATAGAGGGAATGTTTACCTCATTATTCACTCATCCACTCAAGTGAAGTCCGCATCACCTAGAGAGAGATTCGCACCTGCAGCAAGGAGAAGACAATTTTTGGGGTTTCTACTTGGAAAGTATTTCCATCTTTTTCTCTCTCATCATTGTACTCTGTTCTAGGAATTATCATCTCTATACGAAGTTTGCTGGGTTTTCTCCCGTTTGGGTTTCCCAGGATAAACTCTTGTGTTATTGTTTCTGTGCTTTGTCTTTCTTCTAGTGATCCTATGGAATTTATGCAATTGAATTATTATGCTATAATTGTATGAAAATCTAACAAAGTCATTAGGAGAATCAAAGATTTAGATGATAAGACATGTGAATCTGAAATTTTTTAGGAAGAGATGTGTAAATTAGGTACTAAGAGTAAAGTAAAATAAGATTCTTTATCAGTTGAAATCGTTTAACAATTTTGTGGGATTTAGTCTAGGCACCACAACATAAGAGATTGGAGTTCAAACTTAAAAGTAAGCTTCATGGGGTAAAGGATGTAGATTGGTTGACCTTATAGGCACAAAAAAGGGCGTTATCCTAGGATGACTTTATAGGTGATTGGAGGCCCTAATGCACTTTACTTAAGTTCAAGGTGATGGTCAAACTACCATTGGTGTGGGGCCTATATTGTTTAAGCATGAGATCATGCCACTTATGATAAGTGGTTGGCAATCGGGTCCTGTTCACTTGATACATGGAGGAAAAGTGTAATGACCTTTAGCTCTGTGCCTTTTCGCAACTCAATAACTAATGAATTTAGTAATGAATTAAAATTTATAGGGCCACATTATAAATATACAACCCAATTTTGGAAATAAAATGAACACAATATTGTAGCTCATTTGGCTAACTCGTAATACAACTAACCATTGTCTTAGAAGGTCATATATTGGTTATGCACTAGCAAAATCAGTCAATCATTTCAGTATTTGTCCTTGATTTAACCAAATGCAATAAAAAAATCAATGACATAAACATAAATGAACCATAAGTGATTCACACATCAAGAAAATATTCATTGGTGGACCTTAGAACCAGGTTTGATGCAAAGGTCACCTGAGCCACTTAGCCATCCTTGATTTGGAGTGCTTTGTTTGAATCCCAAACTCCGGGCACTAGATATATTATTTACTAGCCCAAAATATTTGAAGCAAATTCACCATCTAATTGACAATGATTGAGCTTATCCAAGCATGAAAATCAATGGCTATACGACCACTAATTAACCACTTGAAATAACTCATGCTCATAATACGCGATCAAATGTTATACCAAATTTGGTAATCCTCTAGCTAACCTTTTGCCAACCAACATAATACCCAATCTATCAATTGGTCCATTGGATATTCCACCCAATTTTCTTTTATTGACCTTTTTAATTTCCTTTGATGACCTTTCACTTTCTTAGGTGAATATAAATCAATTGATCAAGATTTTATTTCACATTCTCTAAGTAAGGTTCCAATCTTTTGACAAGTAAATATACCAAGGTGTCGAGGGGCTAGGACTTTACCAAAAAACTCCACCTTGTGCAAGACCATCAATGCAAAAATTGTTAGAGTTTGTGTAGCTCAGGTAGTTACTTCCATATTGGGGGTGTCTAGCAATGTGTGAAGTGCCCATGTTGTATTCTCTAGACAATGTGCAAAAGTGGTTTGACTAAGTTTGAGTATGCCCATGGTTTTCTGTCCCATGGTATTTGGATGTAATTTGGCCTATAAAGTAAGAGGTCTTTGTCATTGTGTAGTACCATGAGTTAGTCTCATATGAGAGAGAGAGAGAGAGAGAGAGAGAGAGAGAGAGAGAGAGAGAGAGAGGTGGTCAAGTGGCAAAGTGCCAAGCTAGGGCATCTGTTGTGGGAGTCTAACTATGGTTGAGTTAGAGCCCTAAATGTGATCTTCTAGGGTTTGCAGAGGAGTGAAATCAAGTTTGTAAATCTGGAGAGGTAGTCCAGAGAAGTTGATGTAATAAATTGATTAATCTTGCAATAAGAAGATCACAAGCATTTCTAGTTTTCCCCAGAGGTAGTGGGGTTTCCAGGGTAAACATCTGTGTCTTTTATGTGTGGCTATATTATTTGTGTTCCGCTGTGCATGTATTTACTTTCAGGTGTTATCAGTTTATTGTAGCAGTAAAGTAGTTTTGCAAATTACAATAAGAATAACTAGTAATCAAGATTGAGAGTAAAATTTATCATGGTATCAGAGCCAAGGCTCTGTGCAGCTCACGAGACATAGACAAGTGCAAGGGTTTTAGTCTTTGCAGGGATCCAAAGCTAAAATCGAAGAAGGGGCCGAGCTAAAGGGTCGATTTGAAGGCCAAGTTAGGGCCTGTATTGAAGCTGAATTCAAAGACTTGAAAAGGCTTAGTCTAGGGTTGCGAAGAAGGGTTGAGCTGGAGTGTGCACCAGCGTGTGAGTGTTGGGTGGAGGTGGCTGCTAGAGAAAAGCTAGCCGCCAGTTGATAGAGAATAACGATCGCTCGGGAAGAGTCTGCACAAACAGGCAGCAGCGTGCCGACAGAGAGGGTTGCAGCAGTAGTCGGGAGCTGAGGTTGCGAACTGGAAGGCGTCGAAGAGCAGTCTCGGGAGAGAAAAGGATTGTAGTCGGGAGGCAGAGGAGTAGCGGGCCCAAGCACTAGGGGTCGAGGGGCTTGTTGTGAAGGCTGAACTGGGTGCCAACAGATCGGGCAGAGAGCAGGGAGGGCGGAGCGCAGGTGATCGTCTGCAGCGGTGATGTGAATTGGCAACTTGACGACGCTGTATTACGGGCTCCAGACCAACCCGATGACGGGAGTAGGGTATGCGAAGGTGGTTTGCGTGGAGCCAGCGACGTCAGATTCCAGCAGGTAGGAGCCGCGCGGGTACTGGCGGAGAAGATGACTTGGAGCAGACACGGTGGATGCGGAGTAGGTCGTGAAGGTAGAGGTGACCGGGCTCGGCTGGAATTGGGAGAAAACAGTTGGGTTCGTAGAGTTGTCAGTTGAAAGACTTGGGCTTGCGAGCTAGGCAGTAGATCCAGACGCTAGGTGAGAGTTCGGGCGTGACAGCATGCTGTCGTCAATCAGACCACCCGTCGATGTGAAGAGAAAGGCGGCTGTTAGCCACCAAGCCACCAAAGAGAAAAAAAGAGGCAGCCCCGAAAGAGAAGGTAAGCGACCATTCGCGTGAAGGAGAACAACAACCACGACTGCTATAATTGGCAAGACGATGGAGAACTGGCAGTGGAGGTGAGAGAAAGTGCAGCGGTAGAGTGTCGGAGAATTGTAGCTCGGGCCGCTGCAGAAACTAGAACAGCAGATCGCGGCAGTAGAAGAGCAGCCACGAGAGGCATAGTTCTTGAAGCAAGATTGGCCTCAGGTTTGAGATATGAGGATAGGCTAGAAGGAGCCTCCAACTTTGTTCAGTGGAAGTATAGAATGAAGAATGCCTTGCAAGATAACAAGGTATGGAATCTTGTGGAAAAGGTAGCTATAGTTCTTACAGATCCTAAGAGCAAGGAAGCTCACGAGGCAATTGAAATTAAGGCCCAAAGACTTCTATTGGATGGGGTAAAGGACCATCTCATCCATCACATTGGTGAAAACTGAAAAGTATATAGCTCATGAGAGATGTGGGTGCTCCTCCAAGAGTATGTTTGAAGTCAAGAATGAGAGCAGGATTATGGCTCTCAAGGAGAAGCTTCAACACTCTAAAAATCTCAAGGGTGAGGATGTAGCCTCCTACCTCACTAAGGTCAAGCAAATAACTGATGAACTGACAACAGTTGGAGGGAAACTCTCTGATGTAGAAGTGGCATGCTCAACTTTAAGGGGATTCCCAAAGGAGTGGGATCCGTTTGTTTCAGGAATTGTTGCCAGAGAGAAGCTGCCAGGATGGGACAGGTCGTGGGACGATTGCTACCAGGAGGAGATCAGAAGAAGAAAGGATGTGGACGGAGAAAAAGATGAGGAAAATATCGCTCTCACTTCCAGAAAAGGGGTGAAAGGAAAGAAGGCCATTGTCTCAGGGAGGTGCCACAAGTGGAGGCAAGCCTAAGAAGGATCTTTCTTGGATCAAGTGCTATGTGTGTGGTGAGTGTGGCCACAATGCCAGCCAGTGTCCACATGCCAAGATGGGCAAGGGTACAAAAAGAAAGAAGCAACAAGTGGTTGCTCAAGTAGAGGAGGAACATGATGAAGATGAAGAGGAGCAGCAGGTGGCTGCTACAACTCACCAATTTTCCAAGATGTTTAGGGAGGAGTACACCCTCTTCCTTGTTTCTGGAGAAAGTCCCAAAGAAGGGTGGTACCTAGACAGTGGTTCCTCCTGTCACATGACTGGAGAGAGGCATGTGTTCCAGGATTTCTCAGCTCATGTTGGTTGCCATGTTAAGTGTGGGGTTCACAACAGTGTAGTAGCAATCAGAGGAGAAGGAACTGTGACAATCCATATAGAGTCAAGAAAGACTCTCAGGGTGACTGGAGTTCTCTTTGTACCTGGGATGAGGATTAGTGTGCTCTCAATTTCAGCCTTGGAGGATCAAGGCAATGTTATTCGTTTTCATGGCTATGGTGTTTATATTTGCTCCTTGCAAGGACAAGCTCCGGGAGTTCCTGTAATAATTGGTATCAGTGAGGACCATCTTTAGTATTTACAGGATATGGGGGTAGCCCATCTACAACTTCAGAGGCAGAAGTGATGGATCAGTTGGAGCATACTTGAGAGAGCAGGAGGCTCTCCTTAGCATACCTACATGGTGGGAATGGTCTCAGCTGGATGAGTGGGGATACTCAAATGGATTCATTGCAAAAGGTAGAAGAAGCTACAACACAGAGGAGGTCGAGTACACAGATCTAGAGGGAGTATGGCTCTCAGATTCAGAGGGAGTAGCAGATAGTTCCAGTGTAGGACATTCAGCCGAATTGCCAGATACAGGCGGAATTGCAGCAGCTCAAGATGTATTTCAGTGAAAGTACCTCCCTCGCTAAGAGGGAGTGTTAGAGTTTGTGTAGCTTGGGCTGTTACTTCCACAATGGGGGTGTCTAGCAATGTGTGAAGTGCCCATGTTGTATTCTTTAGATAAAGTGTAAAAGTGGTTTGACTAAGTTTGAGTCTACCCATTGTTTTCTGTCCCATGATATTTGACCATGGTATTTGGATGTAATTTGGCCTATAAAGTAAGAGGTCTTTGTCATTGTGTAGTACCATGAGTTAGTCTCATCTGAAATAGATAGAGAGAGAGTAGGGTGGTCAAGTGGCAAAGTGCCAAGCTAGGGCATCTGTTGTGGGAGTTTATCTAGGGTTGAGTTAGAGCCCTAAGTGTGATCTTCTAGGGTTTGCGGAGGAGTGAAATCAAGTTTGTAAATCTGGAGAGGTAGATCAGAGAAGTTGATGGAATGAATTGATTAATATTGCAATAAGAAGAAGATCACAAGCATTACTGGTTTTTCCCAGAGGTAGTGGGGTTTCCAGGATATACATCTGTCTCTTTTATGTGTGGCTGTATTATTTGTGTTCCACTGTGCATGTATTTACTTTCATGTGTTATCGGTTTATTGTAGCAGTAAAGTAGTTCTGCAGATTACAATAAGAATACCTGGTAATCATGATTGAGAGTAAAATTTATCAAAAATACCTAGTGCCTTAAACATACAAGGATCAAATGTGGTGTCCAACACCCACCTGGTGCCCCCCCAACAAATGCCTACGATACAAGGAATCAATGCAACATAACAAAAAATGAGATAGTTAGTAATCAAGATACCAATCAATCATGCGATATACTATACTATGTAGTGTCAACACTATTGCTAATATGTTTGTAGCCATTTTTGGATGCTGTTATGTTAACTATCCATTTACGAAGGGTATCTTCCTCCATGATTGCACCGAGTGAAACGAGGTGCTCTACAGTCCAGTATGGGGGAGATGTTGTAATGTGATGTAACGTTTGTAACAAAATAACGTTTTAAAAAATAATTAAAAAAATTCATGTTGGCTCATAAAATAAAAAACCCTAGTGAAACGAGGTGCTCTACAGCCCAGTATGGGGGAGATGTTGTAAAACTTAAACCCGGATCTATCAATCAAGAGAGATCAAATTTCTTGAGTTTAAATTTAAAAAAAGAAATACACCTCAAGAAATTGGATCCCTCTCGGTGCTTGATAGATACGGGTTTAAGATGGATCTATGCTGGTATTAAGTAGAGGTCAAATCATGTGCATAACAATATACACATGCACCCTTAGGTCTCACATTGTGACGACCCTGTCTAGATCTGGACCGAGTTATGTACTAGCTGACTGTTTATTTTGGTTTAGGAGTTTTGACAAACACTTTGACTACAAGCTTTGATCCCACTGAAATGTCCTTACTCAGGTTACTAAGGAAGTTTGTATACTCTGCTGTAGTGTTTGATTGACTAGCTGGTTCAGATATTTCTACAAACAGTTTACTAAGACAATCTGGCGCCTCTGTACTGCCTCACCTTTCAGGATATGAGCTGCTCTTGTAATTCTGGGTTGCGGTTTTGTCAAACAGTTCACTAGCAACTTCCCCAACCAATTCCAGACTGATTTTGAGCTTGACTGCTGGTATATTCTGACTTATGACTTTTGTCTAGCACTTAGTCAATAACTGCTCTGATAACTCTGTAGTGTTCACTGATAGATCTGGTCTGAGTTTGAGTTATGATTTGTTGATTGCTTGAGTCTATTAAGTTTGAACCCTTACCACCTACATTCAACAGTAACCTTTTTGCCAAGCATGATATGGATTTATAATGCACTGGTACTTCAAACAATCACAAATTACATGGAAAACACAGAGATTAAGTGGGCTGCAATTAATATAGATTTTATAACAGTGGTACAGCAGTATTAAATGAGCCAAACAAATCTGGTTTACACAAAATTTCCGTTACAGTGAAGATGCAGCCCCGTTTTATGGGTGAAATTCACTCTTTTGAGTGTCATTGCGCCGAGAGGCGCTCTACAGCCCAGTATGGGGGAGATCTCGTGAGTCGGTTGTTTGTCGAGTTTGTGGAGTGTTTGTCGAGTAACAAAATAATACAAAGTAAACAAAAAAGAATAATACAAAGTAAAAAGTAATAAATATTATGTCGGTCATAAACAAAAAAGAATAATACAAAGTAAAAAGTAAATATGAGACTTAAACTAGACACTTTATTTTTTACTTTTAATATAAAGTAAAAAGTAATATGAGATTTTAGAGTGTTTGTCTAGTGTTTGTCCAGTAACAAAATAATACAAAGTAAACAAAAAATAATAATACAAAGTAATATGTAATAAATATTATGTAGGCCATAAACAAAAAAAATAATACAAAGTAAAAAGTAAATATGAGACTTAAACTAGAGACTGTAGAGCTTAGGATTAGGTGGCTCAGGTATTGCACTCAAGGAGCTATTCAAGGAGAGGTTTGCACCTCAGGATATTTGATCCCTATCGGCTCTTGATAGAGCCTAGTATTTGGATCTAGGCTGGTATACTACCCAGAATGGTGCAGTCAGCTTGTCAGCTCCTTTATGCATGCACAGCAGTCCAAAAACGCCCTCTTCTCAGCACTTTGATCAGCAAAAACGGTCAGTAAGAGAGATCTGGCCCCTTTTCCCACCAAGACTGCCCACTCGTTCCCCCACACAAGCACACGTTCTGGCCAAATAGTGTTCTTTTCCTTCAGCACGATTTTCCTGTAAATGGCAGCTTGACCTTCTCACAGTGGCTGGGTATTACACCCTCCTTCAGTTCAACAAATAGCAACGATGTCCAGTGGTTAAAGGGTTACAAACTCAGTCCTCCCTCCAAAATGACTACGCCCTCCTAAACACCACTGCATCCTTTCCCACAAGCCTGGACTGTGGTAACAGTATGCCCTCTTGCAGCAGTGGTGAGAAATAAGGAGTGGACAGTGCGCCCTATTGCAGCAGAGATGACAAAATATGGAGTGGGTATGCCGAGCATTTACACCAACAAGAGCGCCCTCTTCCCAATCCACTGAAATCTTCCCCAACTTCGAGAATATGCAAGAACAACTTGATTTCCTTTGATGACAGTGAAGTATATTGAAAGAACTGAGTGATCTTTCCTCTCTTAGCCAGCTAGGGTGGATAGTTTCACCACTGAAACCAACTTCTCCCTTAGGGTTTTCATCGCAAGAGCCAAAGCTACAAGAGCTCTCCAAATCTTTTTGAAAATGAGAAATAACATGAATGAATGAAGCATAACGAAAAGACCCGATATTATCCCCTATCACTGCAAAAATTAAGGTGACAAACGTGAGTCGATAACCCTAGAAGCCACACCCAAAGTAATAGTTGATTCTTTGTCACTTGCACCGAAGCAGATCGATCGCACTAGAGCTTCCTCAATATTTATTTAAAAGCTTAGTAAATCCAACATCAATATTTTCTTGATACTTATATTGATATAAAGATCATGGTGACGACAACTGAAACTAATTATCAAAACTACAAACAATATTCTGTGCTCTTAGGCTTAAAAAAATAACAGTTATGGCTATAGCATATCCCTTGTTCAACTTTCCCTATCACCTTCAGTCAATGATAGCATCCTTTGACAGGTCTCTAACCCAACTCCATAAGGACACCAACAATGATTCTGCCCTTGACCTGCGGAAGAATCTGATGGAGTATTACCATGACCTTACTAAAGTTTTTACGTCTGTCAAAGTTTGCCCTGAGATAAAAAAAACTCTGCAATAACCCTGACTACAACAGCCTAAAAAAATCCCATTAAAGAATGTAGAAATTATTGTTAGTAGCAGCGTAACCAGGACCACTAAAAGAATAGCAAAGTACATAAACAAAATGAGTGTGGAGCTCGTTTAACCACGATGATAAGAACAATTATCTCCCAACCATAGACAAAGCTATTTGTCTCCCCCGAGCTCACACCTTCGAATAGAGAACAATGTACATCCAGATAATAGTAGCGCAAACCCAAGAAATAATCGAGAAACTTCTCCAATAGTGAAGAACCCCAAAAATCAGTCTCCTAGCTGCAGTAGCGAACCTCTCTTAGTAGAACGAACTTGTCTTGTGAGAATGTCAAAATGAGAGGTTCGACCTCTCTATTTATACACATCAAAAGTGACTTTTTCCCTTACTGGGTCGACCTGACTTTCCCTAACTGGGCCGACCCAACTGGGGCAGTTCTTCCCATTGTTTGGGGCAAACTGTCCACTGTTTTGGGGCAGCTTACCCACTGGGCCGATCCAACTGGGGCAGTTCTTCCCATTGTTTGGGGCAAACTGTCCACTGTTTTGGGGCAGCTTACCCACTGGGCCGACTGTCTAACTGACAGGGCCGACTTGTCTTGGGGGAAGATAAAATAACATTTATAAATACTTTTCTTTGTATGTTTTCACCCCAAGGTTTACATTGATTCTTTCAAGGGTTTTACATGATCAAATACATCAATATCTTCTCCCGTAGGAGGTACAAGAATAGCTTCCGAAGTTGCACTATTTCCAACACTCCCTCTCAACATGGAAGGTATTCTCAACAAGGAAGGTATTCTAATTTTATTCTTTCTTGGGTCAACCTATGAGGTGATGTCTCACGCAGCTACTACTCCAACACTCCCTCTTAGCCAGGGAGGCATCATTAGGATTATCTTACTAGAACACATTTGGATATCATCTGTACATCATAGTTATCTCTAACCTCCCTATATCATAAGGAAGGTCTTCCAACACAATCTCGATTCGTTGAGAAGTGTCAACAAATCAATCTTCGTGCATCAGCTCGATCCAGTCCATCAGAGAACATGCACTAGCTGCACGACTTTGCCCTATCCATAGGGGAGTCACTCGTGCCTCAACTCAACAACTTTGCACAGTCCATCAGAGAGTCCATCATGCATCAACTCAACCCAGTTTATTGGGGATCATGCATCAATACAATGTGCCTTAGCTCGACCTAGTCCATCGGGGAACATGCACAAGGACAACGTGCCTCAGGAACATGCACTAACTCGTGCCTCAGGAACATGCACTAACTCAATCAATCCATTGGTGAGTCCATACAAGAGTACTAGTGTGCGTCAGTTCAACCCTGTTCATCGGGGAACATGCACCAATACAATGTGCCTCAGTTCAACCTAGTCCATTGGGGAACATGCACAAGGACAATGTGCCTCAGCTCAACCCAGTCCTTCGTGGAACATGCACTAACTCAACCAGTCCTTCGCGGAACATGCACTAACTCAACCAGTCCTTCGGTGAGTCCAAGAGTACCAATGTGAGCCAGTGTACACCAGTGTGCACCAGCCTCTCCATCCTGTCTCAGGATGTCTAAGAGATCTCCTCACTCTTTTCTAAATGATCTAGAGAATGCACTAAATCTCTCCATCATGTCCCATGATGTTCGAGAGATCTCCCCACTCTACAGAGTGTCCGGGAGTGTGCGCTGGCCTCTCCATCCCATCAGGATGTCCGAGTGTGCGTTGGCCTCTCCATCCCATCAGGATGTCCGAGAGATCTCCTCACTCTATCCCAGGGTGATCTGGAGAATGCCTTGGCATCTCCATCCAATCAGGATGTCCAAGAGATCTCCTCACTTTATCCCAGAGTGATCCGGAGAATGCAGTGGCCTCTCCATCCAATCAGGATGTTCGAGAGATCTCCTCACTCTATCCCAGAGTGATCTAGAGAATGCAATGGCCTCTCCATCCAATTAGGATGTCCGAGAGATCTCCTCACTCTATCCCAAAGTGATCCGGAGAAGATACTTGTACACATATCAGCTAACAGAGGCATCAAATATATCGAGGCAGACATTTTTGTCCTGCCCTACTCTAGTCATGAAATGCAAATAACAAATCACATGAGAGAATTCATGCACTTGAATGGGAGAGTATCAAGTATCTAGTCTCCCCACCCCATCACAGGGTGTCTAGGAGAAAATATGGTACTACCATCGGACCACTCACCCTTAGCCAAGACACATGGCTAATACTTGTCCGATATTGCAATAATGCTCATCATATCTCCTTCTGTGTTGGAGCGTCTTGCTCCCTCTGCATCTGAGCATCCTTGTCCCTCTCTAAAGCTATCCACAGGTAAGTCCATTAGCCTATCACTTCGGGTGCCAATCTGAGCACCAACTTGCACAGTTTCTTACTAAGATGTAAGTATTCATCTTGGTGACGACCAGGTACATCAAGGATCCTCTCAACTGTTTGTTTGACTCAACCAACGCCGCCATCAATGTAGCCAGGTACTCACAATTGTCATGTTGGATGTGCTCAACATCTCAATTGTGTTCTTCCTTATCCTAGGAAGATCTCAACACATCATCAACAGGACATGATCCTCAACTCAAGGGCTAACTCCCTCTGAACTGCTGGAGGGGGAGATGATCTCATCTCGTTATGTTCTGTTAGCTCCTCATCCTCGATCTTCAGATCAGATCCTCTAGGTCTATGAGTTATGTATCAAACATAGCTGGATGTGTTAGGTCCTCGCCTTTTCGCTGCTGTATAGGCATGACTTCCATGTAACTGCTTTGTTTAGGAGTTGTTACCCCCCATTTTGGCAGGGGTGTCCACAGGCAATTTATTCAAAGGCTGAGAGCTACCTTTTTACAAACCAAGTCTTCCAAATTCTCGTAGCCATCAGCAGAACACCATTTTGCAGCGGTTAGTGTGACTTCTTGATTGACAGAGGAAGCATAAAGATCAGACCAGCATCAGTTTCAGTTTTGGCTTGCAGAGAAGGTGGATGTGTCCTGTTCATGTGTTGAATCTACTCTTATGGATGAAAGTGCTTCTGTAGCAAGCAGGAAGGATAAGTTTCCTACACAGAGAATGTGAGTAGATGATCCAGTTGCAACAAGGCTCTTGAATAAAGCTGGTGAGGTGCCATCACTTGTTCCTCCTAAAGGTGAAAGTATAAAAACTCTGTATGTGGGTGGGCTTGATTCAAGGATTACTGAAGCTGATCCCAAGGACAACTTCTATGCATATGGTGAAAGTCCATCAGACTTGTCTTTCAAGGAGCATGTGCATTTGTTACATATACAACCTGCTATTCCAGCCTTTATTAGTTTGCCTCTTAACATATGTTTAAATCAGCCTTCATCAGTAAGTGAGCTGTATTAGATCAATGCATACAAGAGGAAATTGTAAAGATGGTTTGAGGTTGTGTATTGGCAAGTAAAGCACTTGCATACCACATGAAAGTCAGCATTTAGACAACCAGCAGTCACAGCAAGAAGACCGGCGTCACTGGAGCAATTATAATTTGCATGAGAAGCATAAGGATGAAGTCAGTCGCGAGTCAGATGCCAAGGGTGAAAGTAATGATGATAATGATTATGTTTCTGCATTTTAAAAAAATAGTGTTAAACAGTTCCAAGTGGGAGTTAATAACACTGCAGCAAGTAAAAAAGGGTTACCACTGCTACTTCACGCAAAGCCATTGGACAATGTTACAACAGATATTCCTGCGAGAGGTCAAGGACATGTGGGTGGTGATAAACTATGACTCTCCTATTGGTGTTGAAGATTGAATTTGTAGAACCGGTCGAGTTGATGCTACAGGATTAGCGCATTGGACATACTCTTGAACTAAGGACATCGAAAATATGCTATGAAAACATTTTTTATCACGACTTTCATCGTGGGTGTCCGCTTTATCTTTAGTTTCTACCTCAAATCATCAGAGAACATCGTCTCTTTCACCCTGAATCCGACGACTTAGCACAGTTGCTTCCACGTAGAGCCTGTTACACGGAATTTCTGGAGCGGCTAACACAGTCGAGCTTGCAAACGAATCGGTGGAGGTCACGCCCTTTGACGGCCCGAGCTAACGAAGAGGAACAATTTCGCGATTTTTGGGTGTTTGTTTATTCAAGGAAATTGCCCACGTGGAGGAGCCAACTCGCAGTTTAAGGGATCCGGTTGCATTGGCAAGCCATATCACCGTTTGACAGTCACTTGGGTGTGTATGATACGCAGAAATACGGAGCGGGCACCCGTTTGTTTGCTTAAAATGAGAAGATTGGAACGACTGGTTTGCGATTTCCGTGATGGAGCCGCCGTTTGGAAGGTCTGTCAGCTTGTTCGCAGGGTATTGGTGCATCGTCATAATCAAGAGTGAAGTTGCTTACGGAGTTATCTGCGTGGAAACTCTAAACTCAGGAAGTCAAATTACATCGGGGTCACATTGGCAGCCGATTTAGTTAAAGTGATTGAGTTCAGTTCGACAAACACAAGTGGCGTCTAAATTCTTGGAGGTATCTCCGTTGTTACACGAAGATGAGGAGCGACGCCTGTCCGCATTTGTTATCATCAAATCAATTGTCACGTTTGACACTTGTGTGCTCAAACCCGTTTTTCAGCAGCTGCCGGTTAGATCTTTGACAGGAAAAAGTCGATCTTTACAACAACTGCACAAAAATCGGAGCTGGAACGAAGATCGGGGGTTTTCATTAGAGGGAAAAGTGGATCTTCACCCACTTTTTGTCATTTTTATTATTTAATTCTAGAAGAGCTTTTTTGAGCCTATAAAAGGAGCCAGCCTCCTTCATTGTTGAGAGGGAAAAACCTGGGAGCTTTTCTTTTCCTTGAGCATAATAGAAAAAATACTATGGGCTTTTTTGGAAAAACTGAGCACTCTCCTCGTGTGGCGTGATCTTGTGAGTTTTTAGATAAGTGTGAGCATTTCTAGATTTTGCGTTTTCTTTTCTTTGTGTAAGAGGCCATAGAAGGGCAACAATCCACCACGTTGGAAGGTGAAGAATTCTTAGCAGCTACTTTCTTTTTCCCTTTGGCGAAGAACTCTTAGCATCTGCTTTCTTTTTCCCTTTGTGAGCGTGCATACACAGGTATTGATCTTTGCATTTAATCTAGTTTGATTGTGTAATATTGATCCTTGGTTTGCATAGCGCACCTCCCGCAACTAGAGAAGAAGAGGTACTCTTTCTGATTGTCAAACACTAGACTAAGCAGGGCTTGCTCAATCATGCGATCTTTCCCCCTCAGTCACATATGACACAAGGCCCCTTTGAGCTCTCTTTTGACTCCATTCGCCCCTCTGATATACTGGCACTGGCCTTTCCTCGAGAACTGATCCTCCCAACTTTCCCATCACTCAATCAAGATACCTTTTGTTACAATTGTTGCTCTAAGGCAGCCTCTTCAGTTCACCTTGCCCTCCATTGCACTTGCCTTAGCGATCCTACCTTAGGGATACCCCCCTTGAGTTGGAGAAGAGCCAACTTGAAGCGAGGAGAGAGGAGTGTGGTGACATTGGCTTCTCTTTTGAGAGTTGTCATCGAGTTGGTGTGTTCACTTTTTGGGCTTTAGCACACGCATGTCAGTTTTGGGTGACAACATTTTGGCGTCGTTGCCGGGGACAAAGTCCAGTTCCCGAAATTTGAAGACTATGCTTCATTGACGACATTTGTGGGAGATTATATTGCAGATTCTTCTTCTCACATGGCGACTCCACGAAGGGACAGAACCTTTGTCCTTTAGCAGATTTGAAGATCCTATTGGGTGTAGAGGTGAGCACACTCATTGGAATGATTTCAAGCTCACCTTGGCGACTCCACAGTTTGGTATGAGGTATGACTATATACATTTTTCAGATTTAGTACCTCATTGTTGCATTTATGGATGATAATAAAGAAAGACAGTGTGCTCTTTTGCACGAAGTTTTCACCCCTTTGGATGTCTCAAATATTCGTGGGTTTCCTAATGTGTGCTACGACCGTAAGAAGATGCATGACATTCTTCCAGAATTATATGGGAATGATGATGTTTCACCCATCCATCACATTGCCTCTTACTGCAAATTGGTGGTTGATTTTAATGTTTATCATGAGGATGACCTTATGGTCATTTTTGCTTTAACTTTGGAAGGGGATGCATTAATGGGATTCATGTGTCCATCACTTGGTCATCGGAACAAGTCTCATTATCCTTCTCTTGTAGGCCATATCATATGGTCTTTTCCCTACAAGTCAAACCTCGTCAGATGATTAGTGATATTGCATAATCAAATTTAACCAATTTCTATTTCTATGCAATGGCAATAGTTTGCACTAGGAATCTTGGCTAATGCTTCAGCACAACAATCATAAACATGTCTCCCAAACACATATGGTGACTATATAGATGTCTGCTATCTCCACTAGAACATGCCATCAAGAGTGTGCACTACTCTAAGCATGTAAGAAGGAGATATCATCTAAACTAGCTCCATCAGGTGTTCATGGAATGCTGTGCAGCTCATATGCATTACAAATACAACAAGAGCCTATGGTACATCAATAAGTAAACTATATCAAATGCTCAACACACTTCCTGATAGATCTGCATATAATTTGATATGTATAAGATAAAACAGATTTACGTGAGCAATAAAACCAAATACATATCTTTTATTGTTTTTGTGGGTGGGCTCCCACTGCTTTCTTGTGGGAACAACCATGAGAGACCTCTGTTCTTCATTTTCTGGCTGGGAGCCCATCGCAATCTGGATCTTCATATCATCACCTCAACATGGGAAGCACTAGAATAAGAACTCCGAACGATCATCATTCCTTGACTTCTTGTGAGGAGTGTCTTCATCTACATAAGTAGTTGAGGCTTCATGCTTCCTTTTGTTTGAACTTCGACAATTACTGGCGTAATGGCCATATGTCTTGCACTTGAAGCATTGAATATGCGAGATATCCTTCTTCTTCTTCTGCTTTGGAGAAGGACTTGATCTCCTCTCCTGATTCTTATGGTTATGAAACTTTCTTCCTTTTCCTTTGCCTTTCTTGACATGAGTTGTAAATGCTTGATTTTCTTCGGATTTAGGGCCATGAAGTTTCTTCCTTGCTGCAATCCTCATCTCTTCCTGAGTACAATCTGCCCATAACCTGTCAAATTTGGGCAATTTGGTTCATCCACTTATACTTTGGATAAATGATTCCCAAGAGGGTGGGAGACCATTTAAAGTGGTTATGACAAGCTCCTTATCATCAAGGGATTCTCCACTAGAACTTAGCTTGTCCCTTAGTTCTGAGATCCTCATGAAGTACTCGGCAATCGATTCTGACTTTGACATTTTCAGATTCGATAGTTGATTCCTCAATGTGAGAGTAACATTGATGCTACTGTGTTCAAATAACTTCTTTAGGGTTTTAAACATCTTCCTAGTTGTCTTCTTTTGTGAGATCTGATGAACCAAATGATCTTTGACTGAGTCCACCTAGATTTTTCTTGCTCTTGCATCATTCTTTCTCCACTGAGACTTGTCACCTTCTGCTTCTGGTTCTGGAACCTTCTCGTTGACGAACTTCAAATGATCATTTTCTTCTAATATGAGAAGAACCCTAGAATTCCAAGAAATGAAGTTGGAAGCCTCATTGAGTCGATCTTCAACCTTCATTCCAATCATCTTGAGTGCAAATTTGGACCAGAAACCCTAGCAGGAGTTAGGTCAAAAATGAAGTTTGGATTCTTGCAAAACTGACTGCACAGATAGATGCGCCCTATCAGGGTGAGTTGAGAGAAGGTAAGATCGAGCCAAAACTGTGGATTGGACAGTCCAAAACTTGAAACCCTATTTTCTGCAGTAACTGCCGCAACTGCAGAATTAGGTAAAAAATGAAACTTCTTAGAATTGGATTTTTCCTTCACCAAAAGATGCGCCTTCCCTAGGGCGAAGTTTCCAATGCTCTTTTCAAGCCAAATTGAAACCCTAGTTTTCGGCAATGGCTTCTTCTAGTACTGCTCCGATACCATGTTAGTTTTTATAGTAGCATAACCAGGATCACTAAAAGAATAGCAAAGCACAGAAACAAAATGAGTGTGGAGCTCGTTTAACCACGATGATAAGAACAATCATCTCCCAACCATAGACAAAGCTATTTGTCTCCGCCGAGCTCACACCTTCCAATAGAGAACAATGTACATCCAGATAATAGTAGTGCAAACCCAAGAAAAATAATAGAGAAACTTCTCCAATAGTGAAGAACCCCAAAAATCAGTGTCCTAGCTGCAGCAGCGAACCTCTCTTAGTAGAGCGAACTTGTCTTGTGAGAATGTCAAAATGAGAGGTTCGACCTCTCTATTTATACACATCAAAAGTGACTTTTTCCCTTACTGGGCCGACCTGATTGGGGCAAACTGCCCACTGTTTTGGGGCAGTTTACCCACAGGGCCGACTTGTCTTGGGGGGGGATAAAATAACATTTAAAAATAATTTTCTTTGTGTGTTTTCACCCCAAGGTTTACATTGATTCTTTCAAGGGTTTACATGATCAAATACATCAATATCTTCTCCCGTAGGAGGTACACGAATAGCTTCCGAAGTTGCACTATTTCCAACACTCCCTCTCAACAAGGAAGGTATTCTAATTTTATTCTTTCTTGGGTCGACCTATGAGGTGATGCCAGCTACTACTCCAACAATTGTTGCAGAAGTGCATATGTAATTTAGCTGGCAGAACCAATCCAATCTGGCTGGAAGGATTTTCCCTCCCTTCCTTCCCCCACATCGTGGGTCCATCAAGCAAGAACATATCTACCCAATGCTTTTATGCCAATCAAAGAAACAAGGAGTATGTACCCAAACCCATAAAGGATTGGAAAGTGCTCATGTAGAGTTCTACACACAAGGTGCGAAATAAAAATCCTACACACAAGGTGCGAAATAAAAATCTTTGACTGATTTTTTATTAAGCAAATACAATCTTTTATAGCTTTACCTCAAGAAAACCACCTAACAAACTAGGAGACAAGATCCTAAGAAAAAAACAACCACAATACAAAAATAGAAATAGATAGAGATAAGATCTCAGCTGTTCATGAGAATCGGAAACCATCTTAACTACTCCATGAAAATAGGAAACCAAAGAATCGCCATCATACCCTGAAAGAGTGTAAGTAACAAAATTGCACCAAACATAATTATATGGAATAAGATAAATGACAACTCCAGTTGCAGACTTATTTGTGCTATAACTTGTGGACAAAATTGTGAGCTTCTTTGGATGAAATTGCTTTCCACACTTCAGATCCGCTTGCAATAATGGGAACCGCTTGCAATAATGGGAATGGGCATTTTGTGGCTGGATTATGGGCAGTAAAGGCAGACACGACTAGAAATTAAATGACATAAAATAAGAGTTAATGTCACGTGTATGAAAAGGACTGGGTGAATGGACTATGCAATGTTATATCTATAGCCTTGCTCATTGACGTCTAATAAATCCTCTTATTAATCCAGCTGGTGACATGTCTGTTGTACAATGATTTTCATATTTGCAACCTTGTCAATAGCTATTTTGTGTGATAGAGCTTGATGTTTTTGAAAGAGGAAAGAAATAAATTATAACAATTTATGCAGGTGATCAGAAACATCAGTGGAACTTGAAACCGAATTGGGTAGAATGATGGTTGTATAACAATAAAGATAATTTGTGAAGATAATCTCAATATGTTGAATTTTTGTGGCAGGGGGATATCAGTGCAAGTGGGTTGGGCCTCGTTTCATGGTGGGGCGGAAGAAGGAGATGAAGAGGAGGCTGAAGATGGCTAGAAACTTGAAAGTTTTGAGAATTGTTTGGGAATATTGATTTATGGCTTTGTTTCTATGTAAATATAGCGAACCACGTTACCATGCACAATGTATCTTCATTTGGAATGGGAAATGACTGCTTGAAATTAGTATCCTGTCATTGTGAATAAACTTTCAATTCTAGCCATTGCTAGTAATGTTTTACTATTTAGTTCTAAGCTCACAGGTGTTTGCATATTTTTTTCTAGCAGCAAAGAACTTCCATGATTATCATCCTTGCAATTGGATTTTTAGCTAGAGAGTTCACAAGTTAAAAAATACTCTTTCGGAGGATTCTATGAAATTGCCAATAGCCTTGAAATTATAGTTGTTCTGTCAACAGCTGAGAATTTCCATGTTTCTTGTATTTAACTGAGATTCTACTTTATGGATAATGCTGATATGCACATTTTTTTTTTTCATATGTATATGTAGATAATATTGATCCCTTGTATTCTCTGCTGTATGCAATGCCAATCCTTTTCCTGTCAGAGCCATCCTGTTGCAGTTTAGTTCTCATTTATTTGCTCCGTTTACTATAATCTCATATTATTCGAAGAATATCAGATGAGACCTCCTAAATCACCGGATATTTTTCTATTATCTCACATTATATTCAAAATTTGGAAACTATCGTGATATATTCAGGTGATAAGGTGCCTTGGAAATCTTGCAATGTATCGTGATATGGTGATATTTGCAACACCAATACCAACAATGTCAGTTTTATTTATTTGTTTATTTTTAATTATTTTATGGAGGTGTGCCATATTTTTATTCAAGTTTAGATCTTTTGTGGGGGTTATGAATTTGTTTCTCAATTATCCCATGATCTTGTGATTAGAACTTATGAATGCTAGTATTTTGTCATATACGTTGCATAGACCTATACAATTTCCTCTAATAAAATCAACAAGGGATTCACACAATGAAGCAATAGCCTTATCACGAGTGCTGCAATTTACTCAAGAGCTTTCTTGTGTCTAGTGTTGTTTTATTGGGAAATCTAAGCTGATCGTTATTATGAGATCACGATGAGATCAGAGTGTGGTTTTGCAAGAACCCAAAGTAATTACATGGCCTGTAGTCTAATTCTGAATAGGGTTCTCCTTAAAGTTCAGTTAAAGATTGTGTTGTCATATTACAGCGTTACTACAACGTGGAGGACAATGCGTAAATATGGGGGAGGCTAATTGTTCATAGCTTTGTCGCATTATGGCAACCCATGTTCAAATTCCATAGAGACATGATGAAAATGTAATTTGCACAATGTTCATGTGGAGATGGGGTTCATAGCTCCTCCACATATCAACAAAACTATTGCTTCTAGGGTGTGAGTCTTCTCTCAGGATACATTTAGGTTGGTTTGGATATTTGTTTTTACCAACAGAACTGGAGATGGTCTCGTGAAAAGTAAAAATTTTATTTAATAAATTAAGATTTTTTTAAAATTGTTTTAAATAGAAAAGTTAAAAAGGAGAAAAAATATAATTCTGGAAAGAAAATAGTTGGAAGAGCACTTGTGGTGTTTTTGAAGAAGCCATGGAGTTGTAAGTAGTCATGTAGGCGAAACTTGAGTGACGATAGAACAAAGAAACTTGAAGGAATGAATTATGAAACCAATGTTTTGAAAATTACAAACAAATCAAACTACAACCTAATTTTCGTGCACAGAAAAATGTGCTCCAATAGATTGTGTAGCAATGGTAGAATGACAATCGTGGTAGACAAAAATATCCAAATTTTGTGTGAGAAATTCATAAAAATTGCATTAGAGGAAATATATTGAATTGATATAATTTTTTAATTTGATCATAAAAGATTGAGGGTTATTTTTAGAACTAGTATTTTTTTTAAATATTGTGAATTGCACATATTGGGGAAATCTGTGGGGAACTTACCCCTGTTCAGAGGATGGTATACATGTAACTAGGATTTCATAGAAGCTCAAGGCTTTGTCAACACAATGCTCAAGAGTGTTACAACAGTATACTCATTAAGAGCTGAACACGTCACTTGCGGAAATTTACATTGGGTGGGGAGGGTAACACTCATTTATTACAATTGCCTGGGCTAAACCCAATTAAGAAAGCTAGCCATTCGGCATAAGAAGAAAAAAATGATAAAAAATGAAACTAAATAACCAATCACAAATCAAGGCACCCATACATTTTTTTATAAATAAAAATCCGTAGAAAATGATGAAGATTAAAATCTGCATATAGGTATGGATTATAAATAAAAATCCGTAGAAAATGATGAAGATTAAAATCTGCATATAGGTATGGAATACCAAAATGGGACATTGCAAAGATGGGCAGTGGATACCCATATGTTGACAATAGTGTCTAGATAAGGCATTGAGAGTATATTGGTGATAATATAATGAACAAAATAATATTTTGTTGGAAGTTGGAAAGTTGTCAGATCAGTGGATACCCATATGTTGACAATAGTGTCTAGATAAGGCATTGAGAGTATATTGGTGATAATATAATGAACAAAATAATATTTTGTTGGAAGTTGGAAAGTTGTCAGATCAGCTGTATGAATTTTGATTGGGAAGTCAAGCCAATGCACATGTGGGAAAGTTGTTGGCCCAATGAGAAGTAGCAAGGGCATCAATAGGGATGGAGCATTGTAGGCAATAATACAATCTAGGAGGTGAGAATAGAAACCAAGAATTTAGAGAAGCAACGGAAGACATATTATGTACTAGGCAGTTCTAGTAAATTGGTGGGCATCACCATTGGTTCTTGTGACCTCTTAGAGCATTAACGAATATGTATCTTCAAAGTTGTGTTAAAGGCTTGAATTATAATAGTCTCAAGTCTTGTCTTAGAGGAGGGGAGGGAGGGTGGGGACATGGAGAGACGATAAGTTGCGAATGCAATTTTTTTATTTAAGGGTGGATGAGGGTGGAATGATAAATTGTGTATGTAATCTTTTGTTGGCATGGTGGTGATGTTAGAATATAGCAAATTATGTTAAATGTAAGTCATATTATGTGACATGTGACTAATATTATAATATAATGATAGGTTAGGAGTTGGGTGGTTTAATAGGTGTTATATATTGAGAAACTGAGAAATGGTTAATTAAGAAGGAGGTAGATGTAATTGTTGGGTTTCTCATCTTTAGCATCCGAGTATGTACTTGATGCAACATGTTATAAATATATATGAATTTATTTTTCTTGATATTTATGTGCACATATATATGAAATTCAACAGTTAAAAATCATTTAAAGTTATTATTGAATGTGAATTTTTTATTTATAATACACAATTTTTCTACGGGTTACAATCTAAAATTTTGATGGTTGAAGTCGACCTTTAAATAATTTTTTTTTTGTACTAGGGGAATCGAAAACTAGGGATTGGATTGGTACTCGTGTGACATGGGGTCCAGGGATCCAATCCCGCTACCACTATACCCCTAGGTGCCCCACAACAACCCACAAGCATGGGGCATGGGTAAGCCAGGATGATTTGAACTCGAGACCTCCATTTACAACATGTACTTCATATCAAGCGAATCGCCAGTTGAGCTACACCCTTGCGGGCTTATCTTTAAATAAATGTAAAGACATGCCAACGATTGTATTAATGTGACATTAAGTTTATCCATGCTACAACACTCTTGGTGACTTGTAATTGTCTATTTAGAATTTGAAACTTGGTGAGTGTTGACAAAATCATTGCAAAGTGTACTTCAAGGCAATGAAAGGGTAAAAAGAAAAGGGGCAATAAAAGAAGGAAAGAAACACAACAATAATGAAGTGTACTTTGAGAAAACTAACATAACTAAAGGTAAAATGGGAAGAGGTCAAAGAAAGAGTGGAAAAATGGTGAAAGCATAGGGGAGAGAGAGTGAGATTTTGTGCAAGGCGAGTCTTGGAAAGCATGACATGTTGGGCTCAGGCTGAGGTGTAAGGATCTCGTTCGAGGTTTGAAGATGTCCATTTTATATCAAATTTATCTTCTTAACCAAATTTTTTTACGTTAGACATTATTTTTCGTTGTGGGGGTTTAAGTTTTGAAACTCTTCCACCACGGTGGAGTGTCAGCTCGAAATGTTGGGAGAGTTTCAGAACTTATACAATGTTTACTTTCATAAAATCCTCCACAATTATGAACAACTACAGAAATGTACATTCTCAAATATTATTTCATCACAAGTAGCTTGCATACCATCTTCATTCAAACACACCAAGTTATCACAAAGTAAACAATGAGTGACTAAAGAGAACAAAAAAGAAGAGGGAATCATGTTGTAGTTTTATCAGAGAAGAAATTGGACTCCACCAGGGAGATCAAGAAATTTTGACCCAAAGATTATCTTTGTTGGTTCTTAAAGCTGCTTTAAAGCATATAGGATATTGATGAAAGAGAAGAGGCCAAGACTTCCTCAAGGAGTTTCACTAGCTTACTCAAGTAATATAGTTTTCACTCTGATAGATGGTTAACCTTAACCTTTTATAAAGACATGTGCCTCATGACAATGTTACTTAGGAGAACCTTTTAAAGAGGAACCCCTATCATAGGATTTGATGGTTTGACTCTTAGTGTTCCACATGTAATAATAGAAAAGAATTGAAAAAAAACTATATAGAAACAAAAAATATTCTAAGCATTGATATATGCAAATTGGAAGATGTTAATTTTCAAACACAAATGAAAAGAGGTTAAATTGGAAAGTAAATAGTTGAAATCGAAATAAAGATGCAAATGTCTAAATAAAGAAAACACGAAAGAAAAGTGAATGCATGTGGTTTAGCAATCAACTTTGCTTTTATGCTTTCGTGAATGTCACTTGCAAATCGAGCTTACCTTTTCACAAACTACGAAAGAAATTGACAAATGTTAAAGGACACATTTTTCTTAATTGATTTGGCTAGAATTTTGTTTCCTAAAAAAAGCCTTGAATCGATTGTAATTCCCAAAAGATTCATATACATCTCAAAAGCAAGAAGACTTAGCACATAATCATTAGTTTTAGGATTATAAAATAAAAAATAAATCCTATTTGATGATTTGATGCACACAGTATTAGCCTTAGATGAATGATATTTGGTACATGGTTTGAGAGCATTCATCATTGTTTCAACTAGTTGAAATGATATAAATTGTACAAAAAGTAGTTTGATGATTAGAGCAACATATCCTCTTAGTGGATGATAGTATGTATATCAAAGGTGTTTTTACGTTATCTTAGCCAACAAATAGAAATCGAAAGCAAAAACCCTACAATGAAATGCCTTTGTTATTAAGTGTTAGTAGAATTCAAAGTTGATGCTCACTGATGTAAACAAACAATTAAATGACTCATTATTTCACATTAAATGCTTTTGTTATTGAAAATGAAACTAGATTTTACTCAAGAACAATTCTAACTTCGTATCTAATGATGGTGAGGTCTATAGTTGTTTAGTGTGCAAACTAAGTTGCATTGGTTTCGCACCTTACTAATCCTACTCTACCCACTTAATCTAGCATAAATTTAACCATTGAAATACTACAAAAATTGAAAGATAACAAATAATCTACAAATATATCATAATTTCGCTATTACAATCATTGATACTTGTGCATAATAATGAAAACCTATGGTCAATAATGACATCCATGTGTCAAATGAGGTAACTCATGTCCAACTTACAAGCATGAAGCCAACTACTTTACCCACTTAATTTAGGATAAATTTAACCATTGAAATACTGCAAAAAATGAGAGATAACAAATAATCTACAACTGTATCATAATTTCTCTATTGCATGTTGAAAAATGACAAAACCCAGAAATTGCTCACACACAGTTCATGGACAGATTTGTCAAACACTTAATGTACCTCTGATATTAAACTTCTACAGGCATACAAACTAGCACATTTCACTGGCATTCACTTTATATGCAGCTGTAAGCTAATATACTGTTCATCAAGCAACTTTAGCAGCGGAAAATCATAAAAAATAGCAGACTATCATACACATTAAAACACAGTATTTTTGGTCAAATTTTGACCCTGGAAAAACCCCACACCTTGGGGAAAAAACCAGTAGGAGAGAGTTGTATTCATGGAGAAGCAAAATTACAGCAGTATGGTCCAGTCATTAAATCAATGGTACAGACAGAAAACTTCTTGAAATCTGTGCACAAAAATGTCACCTGGAAATAACTGTGTATCAGCAGTCTAGGAGAAAACGCATGCTACAGGAAATCTGTTACAGCAGTCTTCTCTTTATTTTGTGCCCAACCTCTTCAATAGTATGACCTCCACTTAGCTGTCATGAAGCTGTCTCAAAACTCGTGTCACAGCCTCTTCTTTCTGCTGTACGGACTGCTCTCTTAATGGCTGCACAAAGCACAGGAAAAACGTGCCCCACCTTGGGATTCGAGTCCCCCACTTAGGAATTCGAGCCCCCACCTCTGCTGCTGTCTTGCTCCACTCGTGCTGCTCACAACCTCTCTCTCCTAGGGATTCGAGCTGCTCCCTTTTCCCTCCAAGAATCTCTCTTGGAAATCGTGCTCTCTCCAAGTTGCTCTCTTGGAATGTGCTCTCACCAAAACTCACTCTTGGATAATCTGCCCAAATGAAATCTCATGCACTTTTATTTACCCTATTAGGGTTACCCTCATGTCTTTTCAAATTCAACGGACGAGATTAGATCTTGGCCAAGAGATCTATGGCTGGGATCTAATCTCTCACTCACTTAAATCTCCTAAGTGAACTTTAGACCAAATTTTTCTTTTTGAAAAGTCACTTAACCCTAAATATTTAAAAAGTACACTTTATGACTTAAAGTCACTTTAAAAACATAATAAAGTACAACTCACTTTAAAATCATAAAGTCACATCAAAAAGGTACTTTAATAAAAAACACATTACTAAAGTCACTTTAAGAATATAACTGAGACTTCAAGTTATTGACCCTTGCACCTGGGCACCTGATGCAGGAGTGCCACCGAGCTATCAAATGCTAACACTCCCTCTTAGCGAGGGAGGTAATACTGTCATCAGCTCCACCTGGATCTCTCCCTCCAATAACTGATGCTCCCTCTGGATCTGAATGCCTATCAGATACCTGCACTGGATCAACTGCTGAAGGTCTCCATCTGACAACTCTGAACTGAGAGTTCTCCTCACTCTCCTGCTCATCCTGAAGAACCATATCATACCAACTCTGTTTCCTCACAGAGTTGGATGAATCCTCCACACTGACAACCACTGCTGCTGCCACTGAGTCTGATCTCTCACCAGGCTCACCATCCACCGGATGCCCCAAAACTCGGTATATCCGGCCATCACGGATGCCAAGTAGACTCACTGCACCCAAGCCCCCACTCACAGGATATATATAAACACGCCCACTCACATGAAGAACCGCATATCCGTCATCCTCCAAAGCTGAAACTGAGACCAAGTTCCTCTTCAGCTCTGGAACAAACAACACATCGCCAACCTCCAGATAACCACCAGACTCGAGTTGGAATAGGACTTTTCCAACTCCTTCTACTGCATGGGTGCCGGCATACCCATCCTCAGTCAGTATAACTCTGTCAATATCTGTCAACTCTCGGAACACTGCTCGTATCCCTGTCATATGGCGTGCTGCTCCGCTATCTATGTACCATGCTCCAGTATCCAAACTCTCTGCTACACTACTGCCTGAAAGAATTGAGACGAGCGAGAATTCCCTCTCGAATTCCGCAGCAAAATCTCCCACTTCAGCTGGAGAGACTTTCTCAGGCTCTTCTTTCTTCTTGTTCTTCTTTTTGTTGGGACACTGCCCAACATAGTGACCATAACTCTGGAAAGCAAAGCATTTTACTTTGCTCAAGTCTTTGGCTCCACTGCTCGAGCCACCCTTTTTCTTTCTACCCTTAGTTGAAAGGGCCACATTCTCTTCATCAGCAACCTGCTCAGTCTTCCCTTCTCGGATCTCCTCCTGAGTAAAATCATCCCATAGTCTTTCCCAAGAGGGAAAGTTCTCTCTGCCAACTACACACTTCACGAACACATCCCACTCCTTAGTGAAGCCCTTCAGGGCTATCCGCACCAGCTCAGGATCAGGAATCATCTCACCAACTGCACTCAGTTCATCTTTTATCTGTCTGAGTCTAGTGAGGTAAGAGGCTACATTCTCACCTCTCGCCATCTTAGTGCCATGAAGCTTATCTTTTAGGGCCATTTTGTGATTTTCATTCTTGTTCTCATACAAAATTTTTAAAGTATCCCACATCCCCTTAGCAGTTAGTTTCTCTGCCAAATGTGGGATGAGGTGATCTTTAACACCATCCAGAAGCAGTCTCTGCGTTCTGGCCTCTTTCACCTCATGTATGTCAAGGCCTATAGGATCAGCTGCGGGAGGAGCCACTGTGGTACTGACAAAGGCCCATAACTTGTTTTCCTTGAGAACAGCTGTCATCCGGGCTTTCCACGGTAAGTAGTTGGAAATCCCTTCCAACCGATCTTCATACCGGATGCAAGCCATCATCTACTTTTGCGCTTTTTCCAACAAAGCACACTCTGTCTTCTTTGACCAAAAATACTCAGCTGTACTGAACCAACACCTTTCTGCTCACTGTGTAAAAAAAAAATTAACACACAGCTGTCACAATCAGCACTTTGCATGGAAATCTCTTGCACATCACCTGCAAAAATATCAGCACTTCTCTGCTGCCCAACAGTCCACTGAAATCTCAGATCCCCAGCTCTGATACCATGTTGAAAAATGACAAAATCCAGAAATTGCTCACACACAGTTCATGGACAGATTTGTCAAACACTTAATGTACCTTTGATATTAAACTTCTACAGGCATACAAACTAGCACATTTCACTGGCATTCACTTTATATGCAGCTGTAAGCTAATATACTGTTCATCAAGCAACTTTAGCAGCGGAAAATCATAAAAAAATAGCAGACTGTCATACACATTAAAACACAGTATTTTTGGTCAAATTTTGACCCTGGAAAAACCCCACACCTTGGGGAAAAAACCAGTAGGAGAGAGTTGTATTCATGGAGCAGCAAAATTACAGCAGTATGGTCCAGTCATTAAAGCAATGGTACA
Source organism: Larix kaempferi (assembly GCA_027924585.1). Classification (NCBI taxonomy): domain Eukaryota; kingdom Viridiplantae; phylum Streptophyta; class Pinopsida; order Pinales; family Pinaceae; genus Larix; species Larix kaempferi. The sequence continues at coordinate 942,088 of BSBM01000779.1, forward strand.
GATAGAAAACTTCTTGAAATCTGTGCACAAAAATGTCACCTGGAAATAACTGTGTATCAGCAGTCTAGGAGAAAACGCATGCTACAGGAAATCTGTTACAGCAGTCTTCTCTTTATTTTGTGCCCAACCTCTTCAATAGTACGGCCTCCACTCAGCTGTCATGAAGCTGTCTCAAAACTCGTGTCACAGCCTCTTCTTTCTGTTGTACGGACTGCTCTCTTAATGGCTGCACAAAGCACAGGAAAAACGTGCCCCACCTTGGGATTCGAGTCCCCCACTTAGGAATTCGAGCCCCCACCGCTGCTGCTGTCTTGCTTCACTCGTGCTGCTCACAACCTCTCTCTCCTAGGGATTCGAGCTGCTCCCTTTTCCCTCCAAGACTCTCTCTTGGAAATCGTGCTCTCTCCAAGTTGCTCTCTTGGAATGTGCTCTCACCAAAACTCACTCTTGGATAATCTGCCCAAATGAAATCTCATGCACTTTTATTTACCCTATTAGGGTTACCCTCATGTCTTTTCAAATTCAACGGACGAGATTAGATCTTGGCCAAGAGATCTATGGCTGGGATCTAATCTCTCACTCACTTAAATCTCCTAAGTGAACTTTAGACCAAATTTTTCTTTTTGAAAAGTCACTTAACCCTAAATATTTAAAAAGTACACTTTATGACTTAAAGTCACTTTAAAAACATAATAAAGTACAACTCACTTTAAAATCATAAAGTCACATAAAAAATGTACTTTAATAAAAAACACATTACTAAAGTCACTTTAAGAATATAACTGAGACTTCAAGTTATTGACCCCTGCACCTGGGCACCTGATGCAGGAGTGCCACCGAGCTATCAAATGCTAACATTGCAATCATTGATACTTGTACCTAATAATGAAAACCTATGGTCAATATGGCCATCCATGTGTCAAATGGCATAACTCATGTCCAACTTACAAGCATGAAGCCAACTTAAACTAATGCATAAACATAAATGCGTGTACAAGTTGAATAGATAAAAGCGAAATTGCCACCAAGAAGAATACATGAATTTGTCAAGAACCTTCTTATGTGTAGGTTTCATTCTCAAAATTATCCTCCTAAATACTAATGAATCCTCTTCATAGAATTTCCAAGGCTCCTTGTAAGTGACACCTATCTCTAACCTTGGCACCCATTCCAAGGCACTATTCTAAATGTGCATAATAAGCCTTTGCATGAAATGAAAAGTACTTTCCCTTGTATCTACTTTTAAAACCAAAGCTTCTTCTTCTAACATTTAAATAAAAAGACTACGTAATGTCATATTAATTTGCAAAAAGTAGAGCGTACATATAAATAAATAAATTTTGTGAACAGAAAATTGATAAGGCGAGGATAACTCTAATGTTGGATGCACTTTTATTAATGAGAATGGTGTATTAATACAATAGTGAGTTACCTTTGGTATTTATCTTTAAAAGAAGTATGTTATTCAATGACCCTTCAATTTATTTTAGGTAATTGAAATTAAAATAGAATTTCTACAATATTTACAAAATGGATCATATTCATATAGGATTAGGTATCCAACATCCCTCTCTTAATACAAAGGGGTGTTTGTGAGTCTAAAAATCTTTCTAAATGTTTTAAGCTATTCTCTTCCAAGTGCTTTAGTGAAGATGTCTACAAATTCTCACTCATGGAACAATATCTCAAAAGAATAGTCTTGGCCTCTATATGATATTGAATCAGATGGTACTTTATGTTGATGTGCTTAGTATGATCATGGAATCTGGGATTCTTGGTCAGCTTGATTGCATAAGTATTGTCAACTAGAAGAGGAGTAGGATTCCCCTATTTCTCTTGCAAATCTTTAATTATCTTCTTGAACCACACAATCTCCTATGCTTCTTTTGCTGCAACCACATATTCTGCCTCTGTTGTGGAATTTGTTGGAACAAAATGTTTGTGTGATCTCTAGGAGACAATTGATGATCCAAGGCTTATGAGGTATCCCGAAGTATACACGCCATTTTCTTTATCGCCATCGAAGTTTGAATCAGAATATCGAATCAATTTGAAGGCATCCACCGTAGAATATTTGAGTCCAAGGTCTTGAGTCCCCTTCATGTATCTTCAAATGCTTTTTGCAGTAGACCAATGTCCTTCACAGGTTTTTTGCATGAACCTGGAAAGGATCCCAACATTAGATGAAATATTTGGTTTGGTGGTGGTAAGGTAGATAAGACTCCCCACATGCTGTATGTGCTTGGTTCCATTATTGAATTCATTTCCTTCCTTTGATGTGAGCTTTAAATTATGTTCCATTGGAGTAGAGAGAAGGTTACATTTTGTCATGCCAAACCTGTTCAACAACTCTCCAATGTACATCTAGGAGATGAATATGTACTTTGGATTATGAGTCACTTCAATATCCAAATAAAAGTGAAGATGTCCCAAATCTTTCATCTCAAAGCCTTTCTTTAATTCTTTCTTAATGAATGCAATATAGCTTTCATTGTTCCCTGTCATAAACATATCATCTACATAGACTACAAGATATACAATGGATCTTCCAACATTATTGAGAAATATAATTGCACCATCAAGATTGAAGTGTTTGAAATTCAATTTCAGAATATGCTCGGTTAGTTTTTTATACCATGCATGAGGTGCTTGTTTTAGTCCATACAAAGACTTGATGACCTTGCATACCGTATGTTCTTGTCCCTTCACAACAAAACCTTCCGGATGAGACATGAAGACATTCCCTTTTGAGTCTCCATTCAAGAAAGTAGTCTTCACATCCATTTGATGAACTTTCCATCTATTTTTGTACAACCAAAGCCAATAGAGTTCAAATGGTGTCCCATTTTGACGTGGGGGAAAAGTATCCTTATAGTAAATTCCTTATTTCCATGCAAAACATTTTGCCACAAGCTTCACCTTATGTTTTTCAAGTGAGCTATTTGATTTATACTTGTTCTTATAAATCCACTTGCAACCAAATGGTTTGGTTCCAAATGGAGGGTCCACCTACTTACATGTTCCATTCTTGATGAGAGCATCATATTCATTCTGCATGTTTTCTTTCCACTCATAATGAGAATTAGCTTCTTCAAAGAAATTTGGTTCAAGGTTAGCAGATAAATTCAATTCATAATCATATGAAACATCCATATCATTTACATCACCTTCATCTTCTTTTCTTTTCGAAATTTTGGTTCATGTGTTTCCAACTTCATTATGATGGACACTTTCAAGTGTCTTCATGACCCACAATGGAATTTTTTGTGAGGGTCTAGGATGTTTAGTTGGTGGTGCTTCATTCTCTGCAAGATTATGTCGCGTACCCTCCTATCAATCCGACTAGCGGAGGGAACATGAACGGTATATGGGGTGCTAAATTTATCCCCTATGGCCATATTATTGAATTCAATAACATCTAAATGCGTGTGCAGATGCATAATAACTTACAAAGTGGAATTGAACTCTATAATGCACACATAACATGCATATACTAGCATGCTCATCACAGGAATAATAGTAAAATCATGTATAGAAATAAAATCATTTTATGCTATTTACAGGCAGTCAATTTTAATAGTTCAAATTGGATCATTTCATTCAATTTGAAATAAACAAACAGTCACTCATAATACATAAACTTGGCATAATTAGAAACATTAGTGAACACTTATCTTTTAATTGAAATTGCCCGAGCAACTCGCTATGGAAGAGCAATGTTCCACCCAAACGTAGGTGTCTGTCCAACCTATATTAATTCAACTGAGAGACCACTCCCGAGCTGGGATATATTGTATCCACTAAAGAGGAATTGCTCCAGCTCATTCACAACCATAGGTACAATCACTCATGCTAAGTCGGAACACAACTGGGTTTTCAAGCATACAGGGAGATAGAGAAGGAGAATTCCAAGCCGGGGATTTATACATCGCATATACACAATATTCACATATAAATCCAACACATTATGAGGGTCAAAATGGGGGTGTTGCAGATTCAATCTTCCAATCCTCTCAATCACATAATCCAATTGAACCTCATGTTCCGATGAAGTGGAAGGAACTTCTTCATGAGGGGGAAATGGTGTTGTAAAAGGAGATTCCAAAGATTGATCCAAGGTAGGCATCCACCCTTCAAGAAGTGGAATCTCATTGTTAAATTTGTGATATGTATTTTCATGGGTAAATTTATCTAGACGACCAAGCTGTCTCTTCATATACTTTCCATGTTTATTCATTTCAAGAAAAATCACATCTTTAGAAAGAATAAACTTTTAATTTACATCATCAAAAAGGCGATATGCCTTGGTGCTGTTTGAGTACCTTGAGAAGATGCACTTTTGACTCCTTGCACCCAGTTTGTTTCTTTGTTCCTTCGGAATTAAGGCATACTAGGTGGAACCAAAGACCTTGAGATGCCACACCGAATTAATCTAGCCATACCAAATTTCATATGGATTCTTGTTGATAAGAGCATGAGATGCACTTTTGTTTCTCAAATAGAATACACAAAATTGTATCAGCCTAAAACATCAATTTCACATTCTTGAAAAATAACATGGAGCGTACCATATTCAAGGGTTTCCTATTCATTCTTTCTGTTACACCATTCCGCCGAGGATTATATGGAATAATGGTTTTATGCATAATCCCATGTTGACAAAATTAGTTTTTAAATCCATTAGAGGTATATTCTTTTCCATTATTGCTACGTAGAGTGCCAATATGAGATTATGCTTCATTTTCAATCCATACATGAAATTTTTTAAATGTTTTAAATGCCTCAGATTTTTGCTTTAGTAAATAAACCAAACACATTCTGGTGTAATCATCAATAAAATTCATGATATATCTATTACCATTTGTAGAAGCAATATGCGTGGGGCCACACAAGCCAGAGTGTATCAAATCTAATTTTCTAAATGCTCTAGAATTTGAATAATGGAAACACTGCTTACTATGTTTGCCAAAAATACAAGCAGCACACTGCTTCAACTTCTTTGGAATGGTGGGAAAACCAAAAACATCATTCTTCTTCAACATTCCAAGATTATCATAATTGATATGTCCATATCTAGCATGTCACAAAATATTGGGCGCCAATGTATCTTCATCATGGTGACAAAGGTGTGCAAATTTGTGCCCTTGTAGATGTCCCTTTAAGCTTCAATAATCTCTCATATTCCCATTTAGTCATGGTAACTTGGTTGTCATAGGATCTCCTTATCTCAACTTTCGCATCAAATATGTGGAATATGGAATGGCCTTGTTATCGAATGTGCACAAGAGACAACACATCTCTCTGTAAATTTGGAAGATAAAGAACATTATGCAACAAAAAGTCAGGGAATCCAAACAATTTGAGCATGATGGTGCTCGATTCCCTTAGGTTTCCGGTTGGATTTATCTGCAAAATATACTACACCATCTACATTGTCATTCAATTCTTCAAACAAGTCTTTTATAAATATCACGTGGTAGGTTGCACCAATGTCAAGCAACCAAGTATCTCTCCAAGATGCAAATGAAATATTGAACAAAAATTTGTTAATGCCAACATTAAAATGCACAACAATGAATGAGCCAATTCAAGAGCTTTACCAAACTCATGAGATTTACCTCTTTCTTCTTTCTGCTCTTTTTTCTTTGTGACTTCTCCTAAGTAATTCTACATGTTTTTTCCTTGTATGCTTTCTTGCCACACCAAACACATTTAAGATTAGATCTCTCACCATGGTTGTGTTTACCCCCTTTCCTATGAATTTCTTTCTTCCACATCCTCTTTTGCTACCATATCCTCTAGAAGAATCATGTGATTGATTATTTCCTTTCTGATCAAGGCACACAGTCTCTCCAGTGGGAAGCCTATCTTTTTTCCAAAGGATTTTTCTCGATATGCAATTTTCTCCATCATAGTGTCAAATTTGAGGTCTTTTAGATGGCCACTATCTTGAAGCGACTCAAGATAGTGTGAACATGTGGGGTAAAGGGCGTTGATGAAGGTATTGATAACAAGGTATACCTTCACACTAGTAGCATCAATGCCATGCATAATGGATTTGATTTTAGATGCCACATCCATGGGACCATTATCCTTCAACTCTAGGTTGAAGAGCTTCAACAACAACTGGTCTAGCTCCAATTTTGAGTGCGATTTATACAAATCTTTCAACTTCTTCAAAGCATCATAGGAATTCTTAGCAGATGAAATTGCCAAATCACCTCTTCACTTACTTCAACAACGACCAATGCATATGCCTTCTTATCTCCGTTATTACATATGACAAGCTCTTTGTTTGTTCTAGGTTCTTTAGGTGCAACAACACCCTCTCCTCTACAAATGTCACCCCACATATCATTGAAGATGAGGGCAGGTTTGATATTCCTAGACCATTCTATATAGTTGTCCTTGCCACTAAGCACCACTCTAACAATAAAAAACTAGAGAATGCATATTTATAGGAGAAAAAATATTTGCAATACAAAAACTTGTTGATGTATTTGTAACTTCGGAAGATATTCACTTGTATATTGTATGTATTACATTTGTACTTTATTGTATCCCCAACGGATATGTATTATTCCTTCGGTTGGAAGTGTCTTCATTTGTATTTGCAAGTGTCGCAAGTTACATTGTAAGTGTCATAACTTATATTTTATGGGTTATTAGACCACCTTAGAGGGGTAGGCCCAGTGTGGGTTAAAGGGTTATTAGACCACCCTAGTGGGGTCGGCCCAATGACAAGTGGTAATGGGTTATTAGAATCTCCTAAGGGAGGTCAGCCCAGTTAGAGTTAAAGGCAGGTCAAGTCATTGGATAAATAGAGAGTGTGTGTCTGTGAAGAACCTGCAATAATTAATTAATGAAAACACATGAAATAACAGAAATAACAGAACTCATAATCACTTTTATATTGATCGCAGGCCACTTCGAGGGGGAAACCTCCTTTGAGCAAGCTCAATACAAATAACTTCACGGTACCTTCATTGGTCTCAACACAAACTTATATACTAAGTCTAGGCGCCAATACCATGTGTCAATACAAACCATGGGCCAATACAAAATATGGATAAACAATTACTATGGGACGACTTACAAAGCATATGCGTCCAACAACAACAATACAAACTATGGATCAAAAAATACTACAGGACGACTTACAAAGCATATGCGTCCAACAACAATATACTAACAAAGTAAATAGAAGGGTTGACATGGGTTCCTAACATCCCCTCTCCCTTAGAAAAAGCTTTGTCATCAAAGCTTTAGATGTGGAAATTGATGCAGAATTTGAAGGAGTGGTTCCCCTCTAGCATCCTCGGGTTGCATTCCGGCCCACTGACGCCTTTTGAGTTTCAGGGAGGATTGATTGGAAGCTTGTAGGTGAAGAAGAACCATATCAGCTGCGTGAAAAGTGTGCTCATAACGGTGTTGATCGGCTTGTTGTTTCAGTCGAATTCTTTCCATGTGAAGATTGTCCTGCAGAATGAGAAGAATCTGATCGCGGTTTCGAAGAATCGAGTCAATTGCCTGAACTAGGGAGCTGCTGAGCGTGTATGGAAGAAGAACTTGCGGTGCCTGTCCATAAATTGTTTCATATGGTGTCCTTTTAGATGTGGTATTGTACCACTGGAGTGCTTCTAGGAAATCCATAGAAATAGCTGTCCACATCTGTGTAGGGATGGGAAAGGGTTCGAGCAGTCCCGAAAGGAGTGTCGTTTCATCCTTGTTGACTTGACAAGTATCACACTCAACCACCATCTGGTGAATTTTCATTTTCAGTCCCTGCCAAAAGAAGTTACATTGTTCCCGGTCATAGGTTTTGAGGAACCTAGAGTGCCCTGCCGTTGAAGAAGCATGGAGTTCATAGAAGAGATAGCCCTGTTGAACAGATTGCAACCAATTTGGAACAAGCAGAGAAATAGTTGTAAGAGAAACTGGGTCATCAAATTGGCGAGAAGGAGCATCTGCCACCATATTATCCTTACCCTTCTTGTAAGTGATCGCATAGTCATAACCCATGAGTTGGATAACCCATTTCCGGTGTGCTGGTGAGGAGACCCGTTGTTCCAGAAAATGTTCCAGACTCTGGAGATTAGTCTTGATGCAGAAATAATTTCCTAGTGGGGATGGCTGCCACTTCTGTACTGCATGCAAAATAGACATCATGTCCTGTTGAGATGTCGATGCGGCTAAATTCTTACCGGAAAGGTCTCTTGAAGGAAACAAGCCCACTGATTCAACAAAGACACCTGCATATCTATCCAAGGAAGTAGGGGAGACCGTTGATGGGTGCATCTGAATGGAATGGAGTTGGGCGATGACACCATGTGAATTCTTCTTAAGGATCTTTTCCAGGTGATGTGAACTAATGATGCGGAGAGACCCTTGTTGTAAGCCCTTGAATTTGTGTTGTTTCCCATTGACTAAAAACTTCATCCAAAGTTCAGCAAAATCCCATGAGATGGGGACAAGTGTGCGTAACCATTGAACGCCAAAAACCATATCACATCCGCCTAGGGACAAGGAAAACATGTCAGAGCGTAGGTTATAATCTTCCAGAGAGATACACACATTGTGACACTTCCCCTTGCAAGGTAAGGTGCCCCCATTGGCAACCATGACTTCAAAGTTGGAGCAAGGATGGACAAAACAATCAGCCTGTTTAGTGATCCGAGGGTCAATGAAGTTATGAGTGCTACCAGAATCAATGAGTATTGTAAGAGGAAGCTTCTTGAATTAACCCTTGACCCGCATTATTTGGGGGGTGGTGACACTGGATAAAGCATGGAGAGATATATCTGGTTGTTCATCCTGAGATGGGGGGTCAATAGGCGAGTCCTGAATGTTGACCTGATCATCCATTGTATCTGGAGCTTCTTCACCAATTTTAGAGGCAGGCGGAGAATCCATATCCAAGAGATAGAGATTTTGTTGAACACATCTATGTCCCCGAGTGAATTTCTCATCACAATTATAACAAAGCCCTTTTTCTCTACATGCCTGCATCTCTGTTTCAGACAAATGCTTGATAGAAGTTGGTTGAGGAGTTGGCGAGATGGGAGGTCGTTGAGTACCCATATTTCGGAAGTGGGTTTGAAGCGTTGTTGGGCTGCAATCTTGTCTTCTGCCAACTTAGCCAACCCTAGGACTTCCATCATTGTGTTGGGACAGAACATTTTAACCTCTGACCAGATTTCATCCTTAAGACCACTGATAAAACAACTCCTGTAGAATTCACCAGAAAATCCTTCTATGTGATTGGCTAGTTTCTCAAATTCTGTCTGATACTCTCTCACAGTGCCAATTTGACGAAGTTTCATGAGTGCTCCGGTGAAGTCATCAAAAGCACGAGGACCAAATCGTTGCAAAAGGAGTTGGCAAAAATATGTCCATGTTGGCTCATCATGAGCCTTGATGTACCAATAGTACCATTGAAGGGCTTCCCGTTCCAAATAAAAGGATGCAAGTGGAACTTTTTGGACATCAAAAGTATTATGCAGACTGAAATACTATTCTGCATGATAGATCCATCCAGTCAGATCAGTACCATTGAAGTGAGGAAATTCAAGCTTCGGACCATGGAAATTGCTAGAAGAAGAGAACCCATTGGCTGCAGATTCTGATTCTTGCTGTCAGTTATTGTTCATGGCTGAATGTTGAAGATGGAGGCTGAGAAATTTTTCATCTAGATCTTGGAGTTTTGTTTGGATGGCTGCAAGTGCTTCCTCCATGGTTTTTGCTCCTGTGCGGGTGAAGACCATAACCAGGAGTTTTTTTTTTTTTTTGGGAATGGATAGAAAAACACAAACAAAAGCCTATTTAGTAAAGGGAAATTTGGATTTTGGAAAAACTCGGATGGGTAATTGGGTTTGACTAGGTTCTGGACACTCTCTGATGGATAGGGAAGCAAAAATTGGGGATTTTAGAAGCGGGGTGAAAGAATGAGAAAATTTGTCAAATCAGGACAAAGAAGTAGAAATAGGGAATGAACATGGTGGCAAAATTTGGAGGCGAGTGGGTGAAAATTGAAGAAGTTATGGCAAACCCTAAAAATAGACAAATGTGAGATTTCTGGCTTTGGGAAGTAGAATTTGGGATAGGGTCCTTAGGAATTAAATATGCAGAAAGGGATTGCAGGGGCGTCCGGAAAGTTTCAAGGAAAACAAAGTTAAAACAAGGGATTAGAACAATTGGATCTGAAACGATGCGGAAGGGATCTGAACAATTGGATCTGAAACGACGCGGAAGGGATCGAAAACGACTGGATCTGAAACGGATTTCTGAAGAGATCTGAAACGACTGGATCTGAAACGGCTTGGAATGGATCTGGAACAGCGCGGAAGTGATCGGCAACTGTTTAGCTGAAAATAGATATGGACCCCAGGTATGTTCGACTTCCTAACAGCTCAGGGGTTTCACTGGGCCACCAATGCTGTTTGACGGCTTGCGTATTGGGTAGTACCCCTCACTCCATGGCTCAGGTAAAACTGATAACCGCTTTGTCACAAATGACAACTCTTGGTTTACCTCACGGGTGGGAACTAGTCAATCAGGTAGGGTCTGTTTCCCTTTTCGCTGGCAGGTCCTCTTAATGGGCCAGCTACTTTGGGGTTCCTGTGGTACTCCTCACAATGAGTTTTAGGGATTATGCCCAAGTGCTTCCCACAGTTAAGCGGAGAGGGATTATTCCCAGATCCGAACTTGCAACAGATGCGAAATTTTTTTTTTGGCATAAATTCCACCCAACGAGCCCAAGAAAGTGCTCTGATACCAGATGTGAAGAACCTGGAATAATTAATTATTGAAAACACATGAAATCGCAGAAATAATAGAACTCAGAATCACTTTTATATTGATCGCAGGCCACTTTGAGGGGGCAACCTCCTTTGAGCAAGCTCAATACAAATAACTTCACGGTACCTTCATTGGTCTCAACACAAACTTATATACTAATTCTAGGCACCAATACCATGGATCAATACCATGTGTTAATACAAACCATGGGCCAATACAAAATATGGATCAAAAATTACTACGGGACGACTTACAAAGCACATGCGTCCAACAACAACAATACAAACTATGGATCAACAAATACTACAGGATGACTTAAAAAGCATATGCGTCCAACAACAATATACTAACAAAGTAAATAGAAGGGTTGACATGGGTTCCTAACAGTGTCTCTCATTCTATTAATTCACTCACTCACTCACTTTGCATTAGTGAGAGAGAGGAGGAGTGCGCACAAGTGGAGGAGGAGCAGCTGCTAGGAGACTATCTCTTTTTTTCGGGTTTGATCTTTGTGATCTTTGTATTGGTGCTCATTCTATCTCTGAGGAAGTTGCGAGGTTTTTCACCTTCTTGGTTTTCCCCGGTGAAATGATTTGTGTCTCTTGTCTCTTGTGTTTGATATGTTGTACATGTTGTTCTCTCAGTTAAGATCCTAGATCATATTGAATTAAATGATGAAAATCTAACATCGTATCGGATCTATCATGAAGGAAGGAATTGTATAGCACTTACGACACTTGTTGCACTTGCGAAAAATTGGAAGCTAGGGCTTGGTATAGTAAAAACCAGTCATCGTGGACCTTTTGCTATAAATCAGTTTTGGTGAAGGTTCAGGATCTGAAACTTTTACAGGTCGAATATGAAATGTTCATGTACCTTGTGTCTGAAGCTCAACCTCATATTTGTTGTACTTTGTGAGATATGATCTGTGCAAGTTAGGGTTTATGCCTCTTCCAGAATGCAGTCCTAAACAGGTGACCTAGGAACAAAGGTCATATCTCGGGCTAGGAAGATCCAAATGGAATTCCATAAAAAGTTTCAGTTAGGGAACAGACTGTAGTTTCACAGGTCCTTGTTTCAAAGGCTGAAGTTGAAACAGTGACACGTGGCACTCCATACAAGTTCGCTATGATATTTCATCCCATAAACAGGTCACGTTGCGACACTTGGCATATCTCTCTCTCAGAGAATCCATTAAAGCTCAGATCTATGGGGTTGGAAAGATGACAGGTCAGTGTACCACAGGACGAAGTTTCATACCGTGAGGATACAAAATTTCATAGATATATCAGAAACAATATGGAATATATTTTTGTCCAAATAGAATTGGATTATGAGCACTTTCAGTTTTGGCTCATCACTGCTGTGGGAAATTAGGGTTTTTGAAAAAGTTGAAAATTTTGGAATCTGAGACCACGGTTGGATGCTCCTCATCAAAATCAAAATTTAGAGACCAAGATCGAAGTTTTGGTTGGGTAGAACCCCGGGCTCTATCAAACCCTAGTTTGAGATTTTGACTAGAAAACCATAATTTGACAGAAGCTGCAAATCCGAAATTCGCAGGTCAATTTTTGGAGTTCTCAAAATATGAGCACACCATCTTGCTCGCCTCAGTCATCTACATCTCCTTGTCTAGACAGAAGTTTGAAATTCCAAGTTTGGATTTTTAGGGTTTCTTTGAGAAACCCTAGCCAACTCCAGATCCAGTTTTAGCAAATCAAAGTGGATTGGGTTAATCCTAGAAGAGAATGACTTGGACACCTACATAAGTGAAGAAGTTCCAGTTCCAGAGGGAGATGAGGCTAAGGCCTTACAAAAGAAGACTTCAAGCAATCCCGACAGGTATGACTTGAGGAGATACAGGTATGTTTTGAAATCTGTTCATGATTAAGTTTGTCTTCATATTATTGAGGTTAGTACAACCTTGATTAGTTTTAGACTTGTCTTATCACCTTAGTAAAAGTATGAATGCATGCGAATGATAGAAGACATTCATTGATTAGGGTTATGACACTTATGATTGTACTAATGTACTGTGGTGTTGTATGAGGATGATGTTGTTCGCTAACATGAAAGGTACATCAAGAAATACAAATCAAGTTCTAGATCGAGAACATATGACCATGGTGACATGAAGACAAGACTCATCTATATCCATTAATCACATACAAGCTCTACTTATGAGGTATGTATAATTTGGTCCTATAATGCTTAACTTATGGTATATGCAGGTTACTAGCACAAGCTCTCTAAAGCATTGAAAAGAACAAAGAAGACATTGTTTGGGTATGTTAGACATAACTCACAAACATGATAATCCAGGTATTGTTTTCTTATATCAAGTTAGAATCCTACCTTGTGTTAGGGTCTCATATTAGTATATTTTCGTATGATTGATAATGATTATTCATGAATTTATAGGTTTGAATAATCATGGGTTTATGCATATTATGCTTCTTACTTTGATTAATGGTATGACAAACTAGAAGAGTCCTATGGTCAAATAAGAATGTGCATGAGTAAAAGAAGTACTCCCTGAAACCTTGAATACTAACGCTTGTGATAAATTACCTATGTATGAAATGATCATGACCTTACATATTTAGAATCATAATGTTTTATTGGGATTATACTAATGCATTATGTATGAGATATTGATGATGACACTAGTGCATACTTAAGCATGTATAGTGGTACAGGATGGATATAATTTCAAAGATAGATAATCAAGGAATCAAAGATCAAGAGGGAGCACACTCCAGTAGTTCTTTGAGTGGATCCGACAATGGTGGAGAATTCACTTCAACAGACTTCAAGAAGTTATGCAGTGATTCAGGGATTAAGAGGGAGTTGACCACTCCTTACAATCCACAACAGAATGGGGTTGCAGAAAGGTAGAATAGAACAATCATGGAAGCAGCACGGGCAATGCTTCATTATCAAGATCTGCCTATGCATCTATGGGAAGAAGCAGCAAGGACAGCTGTATATGTACATAATAGAACACTATCAGAGAATCCAGTAGTTCCTGCAAGGAAGCAAAGATTGAGAGGGAGTCCACCCAACAACCAAACAAAGATAAGTATTTGAATTGTTATTTCCTGTATATATGATTACTTAAATGATGTTGTTCAGTCATGTACATACTTATGTTCCTAGATTTAGGATGTATATTATGAATTTTAGAAAAGTTGCATTAATGAACAAGATACTACTAATATGCAAGTAATGGGTAAGTGGCCTATGGTACTGTACAACATTCCATTACTACTTATCTAGAATGAAACCTCTTTGCTGACATATTGGAGTAGTGCACACTCTTAACAATGTTCTGGTAGAGATGGAAGGCATCTAGAAAGTTACCGTATGAATACGTGATGTGGATGAATGTTGTATTGAAGCATTGGCTAAGATAATTGCATGACTGTATGACATATGTTCTTTATGTGTAAGAATTTTTTCTGAAATCTATGAGATGTTTCTAATCATGCAATTGAACTTGTCTTGTAGGAAAGACCGTGTACCATCACCTACAAGAGAGAATTGTTTCGAATAATAAGCAACGAAGACTCAACAAATCCAGAAAACTAGGCCTATTGAATATATTGAAGAATCTGAAGTTCCCAGGATCCAGGATACAGTAATGGAAGGATGACATGATCGAAGAGTACCAGTTGATCATGAAGAATGATGTCTGGGATGTGGTCTCGAGACCAGAAGGGAAGTCTGTTGTGACTTCGAAGTGGATCTACAAGATCACGCATGCTACAGATGGTAGAATGGAGAAATACAAGGCAAGGTTTGTGGCTCGTGGCTTCTCCCAGAAAGAAGGGATAGATTATGAAGAAACCTTTGCACCTGTAGCCAGATACACTTCCATAAGAACAGTACTTGCTTTGGCTGCAGTGATGAAGTGAAGATACATTAGATGGATGTCAAGACAAATTTTTTGAATGGTGTAGTCGAAGAGGAAGTCTATGTGGAGCAGCCACTCGGATTTGATACACATGACAGGGAGTCACATGTGTGCAAATTGAAGAAAGCCTTGTATGATTTGAAACAAGCACCCAGGACATGGTACGGCAGGATTGATAGCTTCCTGTCTAGTTTGGGCTTTACCAAGAGTAAAGCAGATTCCAACCTTTACTATAAGGTTGAGGAAGGAAATCCAGTGATACTCCTACTGTATGTGGATGACCTGTTTGTGACAGGTGAGGATAGATTGATTGCTGACACGAAGAGGAAGTTTGCTACCGAGTTCGAGATGAAGGACTTGGGTATGATGCATTACTTTCTAGGTATGGAGGTGTGGCAGAGTGCATATGGAATCTTCCTTGGATAAGGGAAGTATGCAGTAGAGATCCTGAAGCGGTTCGGGATGATGGATTGCAAGGCCATGGCCACACCTATGGAATTGAACCTAAAGCTATTGAGTGATGCTTCATCAGATTCGGTTGGTGCCACAATGTATCGTTAGATGATTGGGTCCTTGATGTACTTGACGAACACGAGACCATATATTTGCTTTGCGGTGAACACCTTGAGCCAGTTTCTGAATGATCCTAGACATGTTCACCTGATTGCTGTAAAGCATATTCTAAGGTACCCGAAGGGTACAGTTGATTATGGGCTCAAGTATGATGCGAATCAAAAGTTTAACCTGGAGGGTTATGTTGATTTAGATTGGGAAGGCAGTGCTGCAGATAGGAAGAGCACTTTAGGGTGCTGCTTTAGTATGGGATCAGGTGTGATCTCTTGGTTTAGTAGGAAGCAATCCTGCATAACACTAAGTACATTTGAAGCAGAGTATGTTGCAGCTTGTTCGGCTAGTTGTGAGGCAGTATGGCTAAGGAAGCTACTGTATGATTTATTTGATCTCCAGTTGTATGCTACTTGCATCTATTGTGACAACTAGAGTTGTGTGAAGTTGTCAGAGAACCTAGTGTTCCATGACAAGTCAAAGCATATTGAGATCAAATATCACTATATCATGGATATGGTGTAGAGAGGGGCAGTGAAGCTCCAGTATGTTGCAACAGATGAGTAGATTGCAGATGTGTTGACCAAACCACTAGCTAGAGTGAAGTTCGAGTACTTCAGAGAGAGGCTTGGTGTTCTTCAGATAGAAGATCTTTCGAGGAGGAAGTGATGGGACACATTTGCAGGAGCCATGCTGAGCATGGTGGTAGGAGGATCCTTCCCATGGCCGTGGATGTAAGCGGTGTGTGTTGAGCATCAGGATGATGCTCCAGATGATATCCATCAGGATGATGTTATATATGATGATAATTAGGATGATCATGTGATGTTGATGTGCATCGGGATGATGCACTATATGATGATGATCAGTATGATCATGAGCATCAAGATGATGCTCCATGCGAGGATGATCAGGAGGATCATGGGTGTCATGATGATACTCCATGGCCGTGGACAGGTTGTTCGATAAGCATATAATAGCGCCCTGGGATATTTGCAGATACTCTTGCTAGGTTTTTCCTATGGCATATAATAGCTCCTTGGGAGATTTGGAAAATGCTCTTTCAAGGTCTTTCTTAGAGGGACATATAATAGTGCCCTGGGAGGTTTGCAAATACTCTTTCTAGGTTTTTCCTATGGCATATAATAGCTCCCTGGGAGATATGGCAAATGCTCTTTCGAGGTTTTGTCTGTGGCATGTAATTTCACCCTGGGAGATCTTGTAGGTTGTGCTGGGCATGTAATCAGTCATGGGATGCTCTTGCTAGGTTTTGCTTGGTAGCATATAATAGCTCCCTAGGAGATCTTACAGGTTTTGCTGGGCACATAATTAGTCTTGGGATGCTCTTGCTAGGTTTTGCTTGCCTGGTCGCATATAATAGCTCCCTGGGAGATCTTGCAGGTTGTGTTGGGCACGTAATCAGTCCTGGGATGCTCTTGATAGGTTTTGCAAGGTCACATGTAATAGCTCCTTGGGAGATCCTATAGGTTGAGCAGTAATCTCATAATCAATCCTTGGATTCTCTTGATAGGTTTTGTTGACGCACGTAATCAGTCCTGAGATTCCACCAGATGGTCGCTCACAGAGATGATGAAGACCTACAGGAGGCTAGGCCTACATCCAACATAAAAAGGGCTGGCTCTGTAGAACTTCCTATGACGATAAGAATTAAGAGATAGCTCAGTGATCGAGATGACGAGTACAACAACAATGATGATGATGCTCCGTGATCTAGTGACGATGATCCAGCTCCGGAATTGAAGACTTGTGCCGATATGTATTGATGACCTGTGTCAAGAGAATACCTTCCTAGTTAAGAGGGAGTGTTAGTGTATTTGTAACTTCAGAAGATATTCACTTGTATATTGTATGTATTACATTTGTACTTTATTGTATCCCCAACGGAGATGTATTATTCCTCTGGTTGGAAGTGTTGTCATTTGTATTTGCAAGTGTCGCAAGTTACATTGTAAGTGTTGTAACTTATATTTAATGGGTTATTAGACCATCTTAGAGGGGTTGGCCCAGTGTGGGTTAAAGGGTTATTAGACCACCGTAGTGGGGTCGGCCCAGTGATAAGTGGTAATGGGTTATTAGACTCTCCTAAGGGAGGTCAGCCCAGTTAGAGTTAAAGGCAGGTCAAGTCATTGTATAAATAGAGGGTGTGTGTCTCTCATTCTATTCATTCACTCACTCACTCACTTCACATTAGTGAGAGAGAGGAGGACTGTGCACAAGTGGAGGAGGATCAGCTGCTAGGAGACTATCTCTTGTTTTCGGGTTTGATCTTTGTGATCTTTGTATTGGTGCTCATCATGTCTTCGAGGAAGTTGCGGGGTTTTTCACCTTCTTGGTTTTCCCCGGTGAAATGCTTTGTGTCTCTTGTCTCTTGTGTTTGATATGCTGTACATGTCGTTCTCTCAGTTAAGATCCTAGATCATATTGAATTTAATGATGAAAAACTAACAAAATCTCACTCCAAAATGCCTACAAGAGATGAAGAAGAATCAAATCTTGGAGTAAAAAAAATTCTCAATATGTAGATCCTTTGGTGATTGCCAAGCTTAAAATCAAATGTTTATAAGCTTCTTGAGGCTTGGATAGTTCAAGGCTCAACACATTATTTCAAAGAAACTCTATACATTGTGGAATGGGAAGATAAAATCTCTTTGTTTTTGCTTTTAACCCACCATATTCAAAAGCTTACAATACATAACTAGAGGCCAAAAATGCAAAAGGAAATAATTTCCCATCGATCTCTAGAAAGGAAGTGCTAAACATGTGATTATGAGTTTGTATGATCTTCTACCAAGCAAAGAAAACTTATGCTTGCAACCCAAAACACCTCCCTTGAGCTTGAAACTTGAAAATCAATGGAGATAAAGTAGTATAACAACAATGGAATGGAGGATGGGAGACAAAGAAAAATTATGTGTACAATCCAAAACACCTCTAATTTGGAGCTTGAAAACCACAAATCAATGGAGAGAAATAAGTATAACATCAGTGTAATGGAGGATAGGAGTCACACATAGGTCGTAGATGCAAATGGAAAACACATAGATGGAGAGGAGGCCGTATTTGGAGAGAGAGGAATCCTTGTAATAGGCCGCACTAGGTTGTAGAGATAAGGTCATACCAATCAGTGTGCTCAAAGTTATATGATGGCAATTACTCCTGTAGGAACTGTATAACTAATTTCTCCACCAAATATGTATTACGATTAATAGGACGACTGGACTATATTCTGTATTAGTTGGAATGATATGATTTATTCTGATCCATGCCACAATGTATGTTACATGTTGTCTCTCTCTTTCTCTCTCATTCAAACTCCATGTCGAATTGAAAATCCCATGCACATGCGCCAAGGTAAGGCACTAGAACACATTAGCATGTAGAGGTCGTGGAGAATCACACTTTGATAGGTCCCATGAGTGAAAATACACCAAGTAGGAGGTCACAAATACGGTGACTAAGTAGTAGGTCGTGGGTAAAGGAGATGGAGAGAAGGTCAAGCTGAGGATATGGGGAGTAGGCTGTGTGTCGAGGTTGAGACATGTGGAAGTAACATAGAGGTGAATGAAACAGGTCGTAGGAGATTTTAGGGTTTTAGCATGCACATGTAAAATGTATGTGGATAATAATACTTAGTGTAGGTATAAAGGTCAACAGGGATCTGGAAGAGAGCTAGAGAATATTCCAGGGAGGATATAAGGTAGAATGAGGAGGCAACATGCCAAGGCTAGAAGAATTGGAGTTATGAAAAGAACCAAATTTGATACCACATGATAGGCCTAGGATAGCTAGCTCCAATGATGGATGCACTTTCATTAACGAGAATGGTGTATTAATACATTATTGGGTGACTGTTGGTATTCAGATGCCAAAGGTATGTTAGTCAGTAACTCTTTAGTTTATCTTAGGTAATTGTAATTGAAATCAAATATTTAAGGGTGTTCCCATGAAGATGGGTAACACTTTTTGGCAAGATGTGGGTGTGGATTGTCTAAAACTTGAGTTCGATCGAGGTTTATTTAAGCCCTCAATCGAGATTTCAAAATCTCAATCAAGGGTTTAAATTAGCCCTCGATTGAGTTTTTTCCAATAGCTTGATCGAGGGTTTAAATAATCCTCGACCGAGCTATTGAAAAAAGCTTGGGTTATGAAATAGATCAATCTATTTAAAATAGCTCGATCGAGCTATTTTCAATATTATTTGGAAAATAAATAATAATATAATGTATATTATGAGAATATAATTTTCGTATACTTCAATAGCTCAATAACTCAATCTAGCTATTTAAAAAAGCTCGATCTAGTTATTAAATAGTTCTATCTAGATATTAAATAGATAGATCGAGCTATTGAACTATGCAAATATTATATTCTCATAATATCCATTATGTTATTGTTTAATTTCAAAATAATGTAGAAAATATCTCGATCGAGCTTTTTTAAATAGCTTGATCGAGCTTTTTTAAATAACTTGATCGAGCTTTTTTCTTAGCCGAGGTTAAAACGTCGATCGAGGTATTTGATTTTTTTTTTAAATCCTCGATCGAGGGTTTTTAAGACCTCGATAGACCTAATAGCTCGATTAAGGGATTTAAAACAGGCTTTTAGCCTCCTTTTCTGCAAATATAATTTTACTAGCCTCTTTGCTAGGCCGAAACCCTATCCTAGGATGCATATTAGGTGTCGGAATTCATACCAATGGGTTCATCAATGAATCATCTATCCATTGGCATATAATTTATGGGTTTATGAGTTCATCTGATAATTTATCTATTTTCTTTTCAAAATTACACTTACAAAACCATGTCCACAACTTCGAATTGGCGCAAAGAAAAATCAACAACATAAAAAAGGTACACAAGCAAAAAATTTCAAAAAATATATACGCCCTAGATCAACACATCCTCTTCAAAAGGGTATATTTTTCTAACCAGTAAAAAAAGAGTTTATGTGCACACATGTGTACGGAATGCGATCAAAATTTTGAATGGTCATTTTCAAAAATTAATAAAAAATATTATTTTCTAATATAAATTTAAAAAAAAATGTATCCCCTAGTGCATTTTGTGTAGATTATGTTCATATATATTTTTTTCAAAATAATGCATTCATCACTAAATTATTTTACATGCACACAAGCTACTTGTTAACTTTTCCTGAAATTTACAAGAACAAGCTTATCGTTATATACAATTTCGACATATTTTTTTTTTTTTTTTTAAATATAGGTCGGAAGACAACATAATACTACAATTTATTTTTTTGTTGCATGTCGCAATTCAAAAGGCATATCTGAGTTTTTAGGGCTTCGATTTAATAAATGAGTGAAAAATCGATTTTTCACCATCATTTTTTGCCAAAAAGTATTACTCATCTTCATGGATTCACCCCTAAAATATTTACAAAATGGATCATAATCCCGTAGGATTAGGTATCTAATAAAAACAAAGTGTTAAACCTCAAATAATCACTTTGAGCTCCATTTCAAGTCTTTGTGTCATAACACCATGACGAACGTAATGGTCATACCTCCTAAGAAGTGTTTAGACCCATCCTCACCATGTTGGTCCCCTCCCTAATCCTACTCGGAGGAAAATCCAACTCGGAGGAAAATCCAATTCTTAAGGGTCAAATGTCACTTCACCAAGGCCATCTTTCCTATATTTTTGCGCCCTGCTAGTAGTGCAAGGCGCGGAAATACAACATTTTTGCTCTCTGCATGCCTGCAGGGGCAGGAAAATTACAACTTTTTTTGTGCTATGCCCAGTACTGGGGGCACAAAAATCCCCCAACAACTAATTTCCTTGGGTTTAGGATCTTGAATATCGAGGAGATTTTCATGGGATAGGGATTCCCTTCGAATCTCATCTCACCCTCCTTTCTTGGTATGATTAAGCTCCTTGATCCATATTTTACTCAACTAGATCCATTATTCTCTTTTAATGGTTGGTCTCCCAAATCCTATCAGAAGAAGGCCATCCATGAGCCAACGGGGAGAAATTTTGGAGGCATCAAACTTATGATCTCAAAAGTCTTGCAGAGGTAGAAAAGGAGAGCTTGGAAGGATATGCTATTGCTTTGGACATCAAGGTATAACACTTTGTAATTATCTTCTCGAGATTTCTTAATGATAACTTGGCTTATTCTTCCATATTTTATCTCTTATAATTTTGATGCATGTTGTGTTATAGATTAGATCTAGATCAATACATCTATTGCTTGGAGGTTTTTGGCTCTTTGTCTTGCTCAAACAGGTTCAATCTTTGGAGATCAAACTTGGAGCTGGAGCTAGGAAAAACAACAAACTAGAGGTAAATCCCATTGCTTCCTTTTATTCTTATGCTGAATGATTTATGTATTGTGTTAGATCTAGGAGAATAAACTACCATTTGTTTTGTTTCTGTCATAGATTGAACATCTGTAAACTTATTTCAGTCTGTGAGAGGGTTTAACTATATGTAGGACGGATTCTCTAACATAGAAATTGACGACTCCACTGGGGACATCCCAGGTTTAATTTGCTATCAAATCATTAAGATTTGATCTCCTACCTCTGCAACTATTCAATTTTTGATCTTTATTAGTCATCCCGATATTCATTGTTGGGCTCTCTGATTCTTAAAAATTCAGAAATTGATAATTTTCATCTCAGACATTTGGCCTTGCCTCCCTACAACATATTTTCATGCCCCTCCTGTGTACCATAGAGCGAAAATCCATGAATTTTCACGCCCCTGCAGTTGTCTAGAGCGCGAAATCCGTTATTTTCGCACCTATGTGGTCTTCCAGGGAGCGAAAATTACTTGTAACTCATTTTGAAGCTCAGTTTTTGCTTGACTGGTGTTTGGATTTGGTTTTTGACTTGATTTCAGTCATCTAATCTTGATCAGGTATGTGTGCTTCCATCTTGATTTCCACATTTGGTTTTCTTTTTAGCCCTCTCTTGGATTGTAGAGTGAATTTGCAAAATTTACTAGTGTGTTGAATATTGGAGGACTGTCACATCTACCTCTACCATTTCATCACCTTCTTTAACCTTTGAATTTGGTCTGATAACTCACAAACTCCTCTGCTTCCAATCTGAATGTCTAAAAGTTTGCTTGGTTTGTTCGATTATTTTATTTATGGTTTGTATTTTTTTGAGTTGAAGTGACAAGAAGTAATAGATATTTTACTTGGATTCTTTGGTTTTATATTGCAAAAGTGATCATTTTGTTTAAATTCAAGGAATGTTTTGCATATTTACTTGCATACTTGAAGAAGATCATTGGAAATTTACTACTTTGTGAAGAATCTATTCATTTTTTGGATTCTTGAAATTTGCTTGGAAACTTTTCAAAACCCTTTTTCCCTCTTCACTTAATGTTTAAACATTTTTGGAATCAAAGAAGTTCCCTTCCATTTACTTGTCATTTTTAGGCTCATTAGAAGTAAAAAAGAAAACAAAAAATTTGTTTTTGGATGTATTTGGCATGAAAGAGTGTTTCATACTTTGATTTGGCACATAAATTGAAAAGAAAAAACAAAAAGTGAGTATTTTTATTTATCGAAAGGTTGCATTTGTATCTCTTACTTTTGGGAACGGAAAATAACTCTCTCCTTTTGTAGCTAGAAGTTCATCGAAAGGAAAAATATTTGCATATATTCATCCATATTTGCATGCTTTGAGTCGAGTCTGCACACCACCAAGTTGCATTTCCGCTACCCTTGAGTAAAACAACAAGCCTTTAAAATTAACACCCTAACTAAACACACATTAACCTCATTTGAGGACATAAAAGAACTGTGTAGTTAGGTAGGACATCGGGGATAGGAATCGAAATCATTCCTCCTTTCCATTTCACATCTGAGACATAGTTGTTTTCTCTTAGGGTGTTAAAATACTCTTGTATTTGTTAACACAGTTATACACCAATTTGTTAGGGGGCATCCTGTTCCACAGGGGTAAGCAACGAGGACTAGTCTCAGACAGATTTTGTGGAATACCGCACTCCACTTTGCACCTAAGGACATCAATACATTGTCTTCCTTCTATTTTCTGGATTCCATATTGGTTGTACAAGTGCCAAAAGTCAGAAGCTCCAATAAACCTTCCCAAATGTGTCATGAACGAGGTATCCTTGTGACCATCCTTCTAGGGATATTTTACCTGGGATCCCTTTCAGTAGAGGGATATCCCTTCATATATATTGATCTCTCACTTCGTATTTTCCGACTTGGATTTCATCACCTTGCAGAGGATACGATCTGTTGAGGTATCCGTATCTTAGATAGGATGATTGCTCACTCCTATACCTTGTAGAGGGTATTTTTATTTTTAGTGCTGCTTGTTGGCTTTCTAGCCTCTTTTTTTATTACTCACTTGCTGTGGCATCGATCACGGTAAATTTTTTTTATATTGATTTTTGGCCTGTGTGCCTCTTTTTCTTCTAGCTCCCCTTTTGCACACTCGGTTGCTTAAGGGTTTTTGAGTTCTTTTTTTAGCGAGACTTCGTCCACATCACCTAGTCCCGTTCCATGGCAAATCCAAGGAAATCATGGAGACAACAAGGGATGAGTCCCGAACCATCTGTTCCTAGGGCTAGTATCCCGCATCCTTCATGCACCCCATTCCCCCTACTAGTAGACCAACTGGTCGAGGGATTGTCCCAGAATCAACCAGTGTGACACCACGAGTTTCTACAGTATCAAAAAATACTACACCACCAGAAATTAATGTAGTACCAGAAGTTAGTGCAACATCAGAAGCTAATGTAGCACTTGGTATTAGTGTCCCACCACAAACCGACGTTGTGCTGGAATTTATTATTACTCCAGAAACTATCATAGATCCAGAGATGGCATCACAAAATGATCTCCCCGAAGGATATATTGAGATTATTGAGTAATCCGACCCTTTCCCTTCTACGACGATTCAATTAGCTACAAATATTAACCAACCTTTAGTACAGTTGGCTACGCCACCTATCATTCCTAATAACTTGGTTATACCCAGATAGCAATGTGAATCTTCTAGTAGCATAAAATTCAGAATGCCATCCCCTGATATTCCTACGGGCCATGAAATTATGACATCCATACGACCAAAACTCGTTATTTTAGCCCATGAATGCACCGCAACGGATAGATTCATACACGAATCTGCACAAATGATGGCTTTGAACTCATAATTTTCATTGACGTCCACATTTGAAGTGGTGAACCCTCATGATTCAAGAGTCCCCCACTCCACTTCTTATGATTCTACCAATGGCACTTCGTTCGTAGGTCGATCCGCACCCACCGATTGGATCTATTCTGAACCTCTACCCGAAGATTCAGGAACATGAAACATTTTTGATCCATCTTCATCATTATGGAACATGACTTTGGGCCAAGCCCTCAATGATTTCCACACTTTTCCAGTGCCTATGCAGTTAACACCAGAAACTCCCCTTCAACCTTCCCCACTTATCCTACCAACTGAAATTCTTGGTCGTTCTTTAGGAGACATTCCTGGTCAAGAGACAAATCATTACATCTCTCGGTTACCTTTATCATCCGGAATTGGTGCACATCCATCTTCACAAGTCGACACTAGCAGTGTAGCCACCCAACCTGCACAGTTAATCTCTTCCAATGTTTACATTGGAAGACCGTCTATTCTAACTTTTAGAACACCAGTTGTGACTGAAAGTCAATCCTCAGCCACTATTTACACTATCTCTAAACGCCAACCTTTCATTGGTGCCCCAAGCAGAACCAGTAACCAACCTCCTCCGTTAGGACCATCTTCTTCATGGGGACCAAAAATCCCACCTACTAGGGGGAAACATACATTCGATAACCAAAATCCTACTGGTGGGAAAACAATTCAATATCAATCATTTTACCCCCCAACCCTAATCTGAATCCTAGACTACCTTACCTTGGCATCTCAAACAATCAATGGATCCCACCTCCCCAAACCCCGCCCCTTAATCAAGGCAGAATAAACAATCCTTGGGATACACCCCTTCAGACGTCTCCCCCTACTCAAAGTACGGTTAATCCACCCAATCAACGATTTATGAAGAATACATGGGTGCCACCACCCCCTGTATCTACACCATTCAACCCCACACTGCAACATTTCCAATAACTGGTGTACAATATGATTCCAAATCAATTCGCAAATCCTATGATTCCCAGCCAACAACCGGTTAACCCCATGGTTCCTAACCTACAGAACTTACAATAGTACCCCGCGGGAAATATGTATGGGTATAATATGCCACAATTTGTAGTGTAGGGACCGATAGGCATTCCAACACCCCACCAATACTATTCGTACCTGCAACCCAATAGACAACTTCCCTTCCTGGCAATATTGGACCTGCTCGATTTGTCGAGATTAATAAATGATCCCATTTGGCATGAACCACATCGACCACCTATTCCTGCCAAATTACCATCGGATATCCCAAAATTCGATGCAAAACCAGGGGAAGACCCAAAAAATCACGTCATGACATTCCATCTGTGGTGTTCTTCGAGCTCATTGATGGATGATTCCATATGATTAAGGCTCTTCAAACACACACTCACCGGAATGACAGCTAAATGGTATATTGAGCTACCAAAATACTCTTTCTGATATTTCAACTCCCTTGCAATGCAGTTTTTGACGCATTTTCAGCTTCCCATTCGATATGAAACTGGCACACTCCTATTAACTTCACTGCAACAATCCACCTCTACTCACATTTCAGATCACATTCATGAGTGGAGGAGACGCTGGAGGTTGATTAAGGCTCCTATCCCTGACCAATTATTAGCCGATTGGTTCACAAATTCATTACTGCAACCTATTTCTAGGGATGTTGCAATGGGCGGGGCTGTTATAGAAGAGCAGGCGATCAATCATGCTCAGTATCTGGACTTGGTTTAATCCCAATCTAGAACTTTATATGAACTGATCCCTCATGCCCCTCGCCCCACCGATGATCCATCCAGGCTCGCTACCGAACCTCCTATTGATGGCGTAGTTGGTTCCGTGAAGGCCTAGCTATCAACCAGATCTAGCGAACAAGAAAATACTTCTACTCCACTTCAAAACTAGGCTGCATCCAAAAACAATACTTCTCCTGCTCAGACCTTTGAGGTGAATGCGGTTCAATCCTCATCACAAAAATATAGAGGGAAAAAGAAGAATAATAAAGGGAAATCCAAAAAATATTCTCCCAGCAGGAAAATCCAAAACCTAAACAAACCAATGCTGATAATAAACTCAAAAGGAAAGCTAAGTTTCCCTACCTTATTTTCCAGGAAGACCATTATACAAAAGACTATCCTTATCGAGAGGAAGTCAATAAATTTGTGAAAGGTTCTTCCCACTCGGCAGTCCTAACTGACCCTTTTCCATCGCAACAACATCAAATGGTCGCACATACTCCCCCGCAAGGGGGCGCTCCAAACGATCCCACTCAACCAAAGACATCCGCAAACCACAACATCCTCATGATGAGTAACGAGACTATCCATTTATCCACTAGGACAAAGACCTATGATTCTATACCAAATTCAAACAAAAATGGGAATTTGAAAGATAAATCTCCTATGGAAGATCCTCCCTCTACTCCTCCACCTAATGGCCCTCTTCACATTGAAAGGCCTATTACTGACACTGTGTTGCGCCCACCAAAGGACACCATTCAAAAAGCGACATTCAATCCAAGTGCGCGAGCTGCCTAGAATTATAATATTGTTGAGGAATTAGCTCAAGCACCATGTGCAATGTCTACTCTCGAAGTTCTATAGCATTTCCCTAGTCAGCGTAGAAACTTGTTGTCAGCACTTGGAGTCGTTGAAGCTGAGACTTCCAACACAATTATTTTTAATTTGGAATATTTTAAGCCAAGGCTTTCCCACCAATTGGATTTTCAAATTCATACCAAGATTTGTGGAAACAACATCCATCGTACCGTTTTGGACGAAGGTGCCTCCACTTCTATCATGTGTTTGTCTTGCTAGAGAGCTATTGGCTCTCGAGAGGTAACTTAGTCTCCTACTACTTTAAAGGATTTTGACGGACATGGTTTCCAACCTTATGGAATCATACCATCACTTGCAGTAGAACTAGGGGGAAAAACTGTATGCATCCATGTCGAAATTGTAAATGCTCCATTGGATTACAATATCCTAATCGGTCGCAACTAGTATTATGCCATGACCACCGTAGCATCATCAATTTTTCGTCTAGTACAATTTTCTCATCTAGGGAAAATTGTCACCATTGATCAGTTGGATTTTTGCACACCAGATATCCATTCCAACACCACCAATAATGTCCCACTGTTGACACAATATCAACATCATTATGAAGACATTGGTGTTGGTATTTTGAAGGAATGTTCTATCATTGGAGTCTTCCCAGAGCTTCTACCCCCAATCTATTCGATCAACATGATCTCTTCAAGTACTTCTCAATCCCACGAACCTCATGATTCTTGGGTTATACCGAGTCCCGCTGAGTGCAAAACGATTGCCGATTGCATGCCTTTGAACCTAAATCAAGCAAGATATCATGCGATTCAATCCGCTTCCGATTGTATTGACTCTATTGACCACCATCTTGTGGCACTTCTCCCGTCTTGGATCGATTCATCCTCACCCTCTGTTGATCCCCTTTTACAGACTTTTCCTACTGACGATTATATCATGGAAATCATGAGCATTGATGAACCCCCATGGAAGGATCACCATCATTGATCATCTTTCCCTATGATCCACTCAGTAGACCCTAATACCAAATCCATCGTTTCACATGATATTGTCCAAAAACTTGAGATTCCCATCCTCTCTCACAATGTGTTTTCGGAAGGAAATCTAGCTAGTATTATGGAAACCTTTCCCATAGACATATTAGTGAAACTTGGTATCATGGAACATAACCACTTAGGAAAAACTTGTACCAGGGAAATTTTTAGGGGCGAAATTTCGCCAATTGACTATTTTTTGGGCCTTTTTTCAAAAACTAAATTCGCTATTTGGTCATTTTTAGTCTCTAATATCGCCTATATTTACATCAAATATGTTTTTTTTTGTCATAATATTCGCAAAAATTACAATTTTCAGTGGTAAATTGTATGTTTCATGTTTAATATTCGCCTACCAATCTATATTTATGTTTTTTTCAATCCAAAATAATCGCCTAGAATACTACACTTGAGCATACTTTTATAATCCTTAAAAAATACCTTGACTTGTACACCCACTGAGGTGGAATTTTATACAGCCTTGTTCAAGGAGTTCCTCAATGTTTTCGCATGGAGTTATGAAGAAATGTTAGGAATTGACCCATCCATTGTATTCCATGAAATAAAAGTCTATACCGGTGCACGACCTGCTTGACAAAAAATTCGACCCATTCATCCCATAAAAACTGCAGCCATTAAGGTAGAAGTTGAAAAGCTCCTTCAAGTTGGTTTTATCTATCCTGTCCCATTGACAGATTGGGTGCCCATCATCGTTCCTGTAGCTAAGAAACAAGGTACGATTAGAGTTTGCATTGATTATAGGGACCTGAACAAAGTGTGTCATAAGGACAACTATCCAACCCCCTTCATCGACCAAATTATCGATCACTGTGCCAGGATTGTCATCTTTTCATTTATGGATGGCTTCTCTGGCTATAATCAGATTGAGATACTCCCAGCCGACCAACATAAGAATGCTTTCATCTTCCCATGGGGAACCTTTGCATATCGCAAGTTACCTTTTGGCCTCAAGAACGTTGGGGCTACTTTTCAACGGGCCATGTATTATGCATTTAATGATATTAAGCATGTTGTAGAACCATATTTGGATGATTTACCCATCCATTCTTTGGTGCACGAAGACCATCGAGAGCACCTGAGTGCCATATTTCTACGGTGCCGCCATTACAAAATTTGTTTGAATCCTCACAAATGCGTGTTTTGTGTTGAATCCGGTAGATTGTTAGGGTTCATAATATCCAAGGATGGCATTTGCCTTGATCCACTGAAGGTTGAAGCTATTTTAGCATTACCTTCACCTACTGATATCCCAGAACTCCAAAGTTTGCAAGGGCATGCAAACTTTTTTACATCGCTTTGTATTCAATTTTGATGAGATCACTGGGGGCTATATGAGACTTCTAAAAAGATATCTTCCCTTCATCTGGGATGATGAAGTGCAACAGTCTTTTGATAATCTTAAAAAGGCCCTGACTAATGCTCCTATGTTACAACCCCCCAATTATACACAGGATTACATTTTATTTCTCGTTGCCTCTACTTCCACTATTGGAATGGTGTTAGTACACGAAGACAGTAGTGGTCAAGAACATGTGGTCTACTATCTCAGTAAGAGTCTCATTGACTCCGAAACACGTTATTCACATGTGGATAAACTGGCTCTGGCAACCATTTTTGCGGTCCATATATTTAGACATTATATTTTACTCTGCAAGTCCATCGTTATTGCCAAATTTAACCCCATGTACTATATCCTAACACGTCAAGTGCTAGGGGGAAAATACTCCCGTTGGATTGTTTTCCTCCAGGAGTTCGATTTGGAGTTTGCAAAAGCGAAATCCAAAAAATCCTTTGTCTTTGCTGAGTTCATTTTTGCTTTGCCCCATGTCAATGACCAATCTGAGCCCATTGAATCTCTTCCTAATGAGTCATTGTTCCTCATTGGCATGAATGAACCATGGTATGGAGACATTGTTTTATATCTCCAAACCCAACACCTTTGGTCTGATCTCAACCGCGATATGCGACATCGCATCCGACACCACGCCAAATATTATCTTATCATTAGTGATACTTTGTTATAAACATAAAATAATAAAATAAATACTAATAAAAATAATCTTTAATAAGTAATTAATAATAGCTAAAAGGCATGTGACCTTATGAAGAGTCACTATGAATCCTATATAACCTAGGCTACTCCATCATTATAATCATCCAATTCTCATTTTTTATTCATCTATTATTATAATATTATCGAAGATGGTTTCTCTTCACCATTAATCGGATTTGGTTTATAACATACTTTATACCGGAGTGGTATCAATTCCATTTTGCGTCGATTCTTAACTATTGATGAAGCTTAACGCATACTCAATGACTTCCACTCTGGAGCTTGTGGCGGTCACTTCTCTGGGATGGCTACAACCCAAAAATTTTTGTGCGTGGGCTACTTCTGGCCTTCCATCTTCAAAGATTGCATTGACGCAGTCAAGAAGTGCCCCCCATGTCAATTATTCCATTCTAAGAAGTGCGCCCATCCAACTCCACTTCATCCCGTTATTGTTGTTGGCCCCTTTTCCAAATAGGGTATTGATTTCATGCATTGTTATCCTACTTCAGTCGGGGGGCATAGTTATGTCATCGTGGCTATTGACTATTTTACCAAATGGGCTGAAGCCATGCCTAAAAAGTGGTGCTGTTCAGAAATGCCTACCCTTTTACAGGTATTAGTTCAAGAACCTCACTTTAAATATCAACCAGGGAACGTACAAACTTCATAGGCACTCGACACTGTATGTGCACTATTCGGAGAATATTTATCGTTGGGTGTTCAATTTCTAGGAAAAAAATGGTAAAGAGCTATTCCGAAATGAGAAAATCATCTAAGGATCTATTGAAATCGAAAGCATAGATGAACTAGTTGAAATCATGAATCTATTCTATAAAAGCATTCATCGAATTTATGAAAGAAAGAGTTTACTCTATAAAAGCATTCATCTAATTTATGAAAGCAAGAATTTACTCTATAAAAGCATTCATCTAATTTATGAGAGAAATAATTTACTCTATAAAAGCATTCATCTAATTTATGAAATCCAAAGCAAAGCATTCATCTAGTTTATGAAATCCAAAACATGAATATGACCTAAGAAAGCATGAATCTATTTAATTGAAAACATGAATCTAATCTAAGAAAGCATGAATCTATTTAATTGAAAACCAAAATACATCTAACTAGGAGCATGAGTCTGATCTAGTCAAGGAATACTGTGCGGGAAATAATAATGTAGATCTGGAAGCTGCCTTTGCGGATCATAGGTACAGGACTACAAACTCTATGTATTGGAACTACAGATACCGTATTGCGGGACTACAGATGAAAGAATGCTATGCACAGAACTTAACTTTGGTATCAAATAAGTGTCTCAAATAATCCAGACGTATATGTTTCTAAAATAAACAAGAAGATGCATAAACTAATATAGAAATAAAGCATAGAAATCATGATCTATGCAATGAAGGGGTCCTCCTCAATGCGTATCACAGGAGATAAATAAAACTTATGAACTCACAGGTGGTAAATAACGCCGATCCTTCATTAAAATGCCATAGAATCCATAACAATCGTAAAGATTAGGTGCTGTATATCAAAACTGAAAAACATAGAATAGTCTTCAACAAAATGCGTTAGGCCCCCTACTACCCAGGTTCCTATACTTATTACAATGTTTCAACCCTAGTTTAAGCGTTGGAAATCACGACCCCAATCCATGGTATTCTTTCCTATAAATCAGGGAAAATAGGAACTTCATGTCTCTCTTTAGGTTTGACTAGAGCTTGGGTCTTTCCATCCTTTCGTATTTACCTGTGATTGTCCACATATAGTCTCATTCACTTGATTAGTTGATAAAATATGCTAAAACACAGAAAAGGATAACTACTAAATCACATTTTCCTATTATCAATCAAATTGCATTCTATCCTACAAAAATGTATGTTTTTTGGTTGTTTCTTTGCTCTTCCATGGCACAATGGAGTGTATTTGATACCTATATTGTGGACTCATCATCTCCCACGAAATTGAAGATGTTACTCATCCTTGTGTAACCCATCCTGCTGTCCAATGGCTTCTCTGATGTCCCAAGCAACAACCTTAGGAGTTCCTACCTGCGAGTAGTATCCCTGACTCTTCTCTTCCTTGGCCCAAGCCCTCCTTTATTCGTCCTCATCGATTTTCTCTTTAATTATCAGGGGGAGAAAGAATGTTGGACTCATCTTCATTCCAATCCATTTGAGTTTGTTCTTCATCAAATATTCCTTATACATCTTTGCCTTGATTAGCGCGACTTCCAATATGTGGGGGGAATGGGTTCACACTTTTTCAGGTCTCCCAAAAATATTTTCCATCGATATTTTATGACCTCCCGTACCTCGCCGAGTGTTCTCTGTGTGGTTTTTTCAAAGTGAGCTATGGATTCTTGTTCCTTTTCTTCAAGGATGTGAATCAGGCCCTCATCAACGGTTATGGCACAATGATCATGGATCACCTTCTCTGGGTGTGTGGCCTTGAATCTTATCCATAGTGCATTTTCCCATTACTCTGTTTGGTAGAGGTGAGCGTCTTGTGATCTTTCCATCTTGTGGTTCATCCATGAACACAATGCCCTGAGCTGGAAGTCACCCACATATCGGTTTGGTGACCGGTTCGGTGAATTGGGTACGACTAGGTTGTGGATAAAAAATTCACATAGTTGATCCTTTTTAGTTCTGTGCTCTCCAGAGAAGTATCCACAAACTGTTTCGGGGTGGCTACTTCCAGAGGTAGGTTATGTTTCAGTCTATGCAACTGAAAACAACACCATTTCTCTTTGAGATATATTGTATAGATATGGGATGGAGGCCTGAACCTGATGATCTCTTCATACAATTTGACAGTAGTGACTAGGGTAGTTTCCAATTGTAATATCTATTGGTCCTTTTGTGCCAACCTCTCCTGATATTTGCTCAATTATTCCTGCAATGTCGGGTTCTGTTGTTCCATTTGATTCAGTTGACCAACATGTTTCATTTTCAAGATTTGAATTTACTCATGCATGATTGGGGGTACGGTCGATGACGTAGCCTGGTTCTTATGGATCCGTGCCTCAATATTTAGTGCTGCCAACTCTTCTCTAACTCTTGATAGTTTGGAAAATGCCTCAGCTAAACAACCATCCTCTTTAGTCCACGTCTCTTCTTTGGGAGAAGCCCTGCCTTTGAGTGGTGTCTCTTCTCTTGTAGGTGTAAAAGGATCCCCTTGTTCTGTCTCAAAATACTCAGATTTTTGCTGTTCCAGGGGTATCGGGCCTGCTTCGTCTTCACCTTCTTCTTTCTTTTTCCTTTCCCTCTCTTCCCTGGCTTTTGCATCCTGTTTAAGTCTTCTACTCTATCGCCTAAATTCATGTGCTCTGGCAGATGATACTGTCGGTTTCTGACCAGAGGGGTCCCTGGAATGCTTTATCTTTACCAGGGTTTTGGCTATGACCTCATTGTCATCAATGTCTATGTTGATTTTCCTCTTGGCCCTTGACTGAGTGGGTATCTTCTTTCCTTTCTGCTCCGACATGGGATTGGAGCCCGCAGTTGGAGTGCCCCTCATTCTCTAGACATCCTCAGTAGAGATATGGATGAATTCCTCCCAGGAAAGTTCGGGGACCTGTGCTTTCAACTCTTCACATCTAATTAGTTTGATTAACCCATGATGAGCCAATGCATCCTCTTTTACTTG
This sequence comes from Larix kaempferi, assembly GCA_027924585.1. Classification (NCBI taxonomy): domain Eukaryota; kingdom Viridiplantae; phylum Streptophyta; class Pinopsida; order Pinales; family Pinaceae; genus Larix; species Larix kaempferi. The sequence continues at coordinate 975,890 of BSBM01000779.1, forward strand.
TGTCACCTTCTTGCTCATTTCCCATATGGAATGTAACAGGTAAAAATGAATGCTGATATTATTGTTTGGTTTTATATGCCCCCTGTTCCTCGGGAGATATGGTATCCTGAAATGAAATGTAGGTATGTAGTTGAGTCTCCTCATGCAAGTAATTTATTTGAGGATGACAGAGGAAACTTCATCCCAAGGATTTGGCATGGTTTCTCTTTTGACACCGTTCTTGTCTTCCTCGTAATGCTCACCTTCTGCAAAGAAATTTAGTTTTATTTTAATGTTGGATTCCCTATCATCTTCCCTCAATGCAAAACCTGAGGCATGCCAGTGTATATCGCAATCGTTTCTTCATTTAGGCGAATGTGTAACCCCTTCACCCTAGTCACATACTGTTCTTCTTTCAGATGTTTCAAATTTATGGCAAATTCGAGGGCTCTTTATACATCATGTCCTTTTAACCCAGTAATGAATGACATCCACACCGTAGTGCGGAGGATGGTGAGCATCTATGGTTGTTCATATATGGGGGAATGATCCTCTGGTTCGCTCTTTTTAAACCTTGTAGTCATTATCTCAAAAATTACTGAATGGATGAGCAGTATAAAATTCAGGGTGGAGAACCAAGAAAACTTACTTGCTTTGTTCTGGGTCAAGAGCCGCCTTGCTGACCAAATTCTGTGTTCTTCTTGTTGTATTTGCTCTGCTTGAGGTATGAAATCTTTCATTTGTGCCTGTCGAACTCGTTTACTTATTCCTATGCCACTTCCATCTTACTCTCCCATCATTGCTTGCTATTTCCGCCTTATGTTTTCATCATTTATCATTGTGCTGTTGCCTGATATGAAGGATCTTGGTGGAATATGGACATTCGTAAAATCATCATTTCCTGATTTGGATCGGAAATAATTACCTGGTGTGGTTACTTTAAACCGCGTGTCGGCGTCTTTTCTAAAGAGAGTTGTCCTCATCTCTGTAATTATTCCTTCTGTAGGTGGAAATTGATTTGACCGAAAATGGAAACAAAGGATTCAGAGATTACCTTTTTGTGTATAACGTACCTTAACTGCTGACGTGGAGATTTCTGTATTTATTGTGCAGTCCCGTATTTGATTTTGTCTTTGTCTTTAGTTTTTTTGTCAGTTCCATAGTTGTGGGGGTTGGCTTGTTTCTTTTGCACTGGCTCACTTAATATTGGGTTACTGGCTCGCTTGATTTGCGATTGCTGCCTCGGTTGATATCTGGTTGCTGGCTCGCTTGATTAGTGGGTGATGCTTCGGTTGGTTTCTAGCTCACTTGATATGTGATTGCTGCTTTAGTTGGTTTTTGGATCGCTTGATATTTGATTGCTGATTCGATTGATAGCTTATTTCCCCTCTTCTTTCATGATTCTGACAGCCCCATTGTTGTAGATTGTATCTATGATGTATGGTCCTGACCGCCGTGTTGTAAGTTTTCCTTTGAATTTTTGAAATCTAGAATCATAGAACAATGCCCAATCCCCCTCTGTGAATTTCTTTCCTTTTATATTCTTATCGTGCCATTGCTTCCTTTGTTACTGGATGATTTCGGTGTGGGATAGAGCTTGTTGTCGGTGCTCATCCAACTGGTTCAATTGGAGAATACGATCTTTCTGAATTGTTAAAGTTGCATGTCCAAATGGGTTGCTTTTCTTAGTGTTTTGATTTCAAATTCAATAGGGAGCATTACCTTTTTTCCATACACAAGTTCATAGGGGGTAAAACCGATTTGTTTTCCATGTTGTGTTGTAAGCCTAAATTGCTTCATTCAACCTGTCTGCCCAATCTCTTTTATGTAATTGAACTAGTTTTTTTAGAATTCTTTCAAGTTTCCTGTTTGTGACTTCAACTTGTTCGTTGGCTTGTGGGTGGTAGGAGGAGGATCTTCGATGCTTTATTTTGTCGTTTTGAGTAGCTCCTTAATGAGGTTTGATGTAAACTATTTCCCTTGATCAGAAACTAATTCTCTGGGAACGCCAAATCTGTGGAAGATTATTTATGTGAAGAAATTTGCTACACTTGTTTCATTAGTTGTTGTGAGTGATGTAACTTCATCCCACTTAGTAAGATAGTCCGTGCATACTAAAATATAGTTTTTCTTATTTGAAAGTGGGTTAAATGGACCGACGAAGTCAAATCCCCATTTCTCAAGTGGTGCTAATGAAACCTGAGGATGTAGAGGCATCTCTTCTCTTTGTGTGGATTTTCCCATTCTTTGAAAGTCATCACAATGTGAAACATATTCTTGAGAGTCCTTGTTTAGTGTTGGCCAGTAGTATCCTGTTGGTAGTATTTTGTAAGTTGTCCTTTTTGTTGCATAATGGCCTCCACAAGGTTTGTTATGAGTAGCATGGAGTATATCATGGAATTCATCTTCGAAGATGCACCTTCTCAATATTTGGTCTGGTCCCTGTTTGAAAAGCATTCCTTGTATCCAAGTATAAGCCCCACTTTTCCTGATGATCTTACACCTTTCTTTGTAGCTATAATGTTGTGGAAACCTCCCAGATACAAGGTAGTTATCTATATCGGCAAACCATGGGATCTGTGTTGAGATTGCAAAGAGGTGTTCATAAGGGAAATCATCTTTTACTAGTTCACTATCCTGCACATGGGTCAGCCTTGACATAAATTCTGCTACCACATTATGTTTGTCTGGTTTGTCAAGGATTGTTAAGTCAAATTCTTGTAGAAGAAGCAACCATCTAATAATTCTAGCACTTGTATTAGGTTTATTCATGAGGTATCTGATTGCTGAATGATCTATGTGTACAAAGATCGAGTACCTTGTTATGTAGTGCCTAAACTTGTTTATAGCGTGTACAACAGCCAAAAATTCCATTTCTGTGACTATGTATTTGAGTTCCTCCCCTGCCAAGTTTTTGTTGATGTAATAGATTGCATATGGTTTTTTTTCTTCTTCTTGTCCGAGGAACACCCCTATAGCTTTGTCTGAGGCATCCGAATGGATTTGAAATGGTAGCGTCCAGTTTGGCCCTTGGAGTACTAGGGCAGTTGTGGTTTTCTCCTTGAGGTGGTCAAATGATGTCATGCAGTGTTCAGTCCAGATGAATTCTGTGTCTTTTGTCTAAAGGGAAAACATAGGTGCAACAATTTTACTGAATCCCTCTATGAATCTTCTGTAGTAGCTTGTTTTCCCAAGGAAGCTGCGTTGTCTTATCGGGACAACGCCTTCCTTCATATAAATATAATGTTTGCAAATATCCAAGTGTATCCCCTTCATATCCGTGTAGGTCCACGCGAAATCCCTGTTGTTTTCTGAGAGCACTTTTATTAATTGATGTTCTTGTTCTGGTTCTAGATGTGCATTAATATTGACAATTTTTCCAGGAAATATTTCCACAACTTTTACCTCTGGAGAATGTTCTTCAATGGAGAATACTTGTTGCCACATTATGTCTGTGTTGATAGGAGCGTTTAGTACTTCTTGTTGTTTCCCTATTGCAAAAATTTCTTCAAGCATAGTATGATTAGGATAAACATTTTGAATAAAATTAACTAAATAAGCATATTCATCCTTAGCTTTTAGTGTTAGAGAAGTTTTTATGCTGAGGACTGGCTACATATTATGATCATCGATGTCATCATAATCGTCCATCCAATTAGGATGTTCTGCATCTGTAGATCATTTGGCTGAAGGGTATATGGTGATTTTCTTTCTAGCTTGTCCACTGGTAATTGTCATATCCCCAGATCGATAGTCTATATAGGCGTCTGATGTTGCTAGCCACGACCTCCCTAGGATGATTGGGTACCCACTTAGTTTGCTTTTGACTTCTATGACTATGAAGTCTGCTGGATATTCCCATGATGCAATGTTAATAATTATATCTTCTAAGATACCTTCTAGCCTGACAGTGGAGGTGTCAACTAATTGTAACACCGTGCTTGTTGGTCTTATAAAGGATTGGAGGTTTAGAGCTAACATAGTGTCCTTTGTCATAACATTTATTGCTGCTCCTAGATCAATTAGTCTGCTTGAAATATACATTTTTTTTATAGTTACATTAACGATAGGGCTTCCTGAATCAAGGTATTTTGGGTTGACAGATATTACTAACATGAGGTCTGCCAGTTGGCCTACAACATTTATGGTTGGGGGATCCCGTTTCCTTCTTCCAGGTTTCCTCAAACGGTTTTCCTTTATGAATTTGTTACATATTGGAACATCTATGATTGCTTGCAAGAGGGGAATTTGAATGTTTAAGTGTTTTAATTCATTGATTATGGAATTTTATGCTTCCTTTTTGTTTTTTTGTTTTAGCTTTTCAGGAAATGGAGGATTAGGAGGATTACATTCTGGTAGTTTTGGTTGATCTTCTTCCTCTTGGGAGCCTATAGTTATAGGCTGCATATGTTCTGAATATGTTGGTTCTTGATTATTTTGATGGTGGGAACCAGGTAGTGTCTTTCCAGATCTCATATTGATCTCATTTAAATCTAGTGTGTCTACGACATAAGATGGAAATTGCATCACCTCGTTGTTGTAGGGTTGTTGACCTGTCCTATTGTGAATCTGATCTAGTCAAGGAATACTGTGCGGGAAATAATAATGTAGATACGGAAACTGCCTTTGTGGATCATAGCTACAATACTACAAAATCTATGTACTCGAACTACATATATTGTATTGTGGGACTACAAATGAAAGAACTCTATGCACAAAACTACTTTGGTATCAAATAAGTGTCTTAAATAATCCACGCATATACGTTTCTAAAATAAACAACAAGATGCATAAACTAATATAGAAATAAAGCACATAACTCCTGATCTATGAAATGAGGGGGCCCTCCCCAATGCGTATCACAAGAGCTAAATAAAACTTATGGACTCATAGGTGGTAAATAACGTTGGTCCTTCATTAAAATGCCATAGAATCCATAATGGTCGTGAAGATTAGGTACTGTACATCAAAACTGAAAACATAGAATAGTCTTCAACAAAATGCGTTAGGCCCCTTGCTACCCATGTGCCTCTACTTATTACAATGTTTCAACCCTAGTTTAAGCATTGGAAATCACGACCCCAATCCATGGGATTGTTTCCAATAAATCAGGGAAAACAGGAACTTCGTGTCTCTCTTTAGCTTTGACTGGAGCTTGGGTCTTGCCATCCTTTCCTATTTACTTGCACTTGTTTACATATAGTCTCATTCACTTGATTAGTTGATAAAATATGCTAAAAAACAGAAAAGGATAACTACTGAATCACATTGTCCTATTATAAATCAAATTACATTATATCCTACATAAAGGAATGTTTTCTTGTTGTTTCTTTGCTCTTCCATGGCACAATGGAGTGTATTTGATACCTATATTATGGAATCATCACATATGAAAAGGACTGAAAAATGACAACACTTTTCATATTCAATCATACCATTGCAAGGTTCGGAGTCCCTCAAGCCATTATAACTGATCATGGTTCCCATTTCAGGAATCATACGATGGCTGAACTAAGTTCCAAATTAGGTTTTCGTCACAAAAAATCATCCCCTTATTACCCCTAGGAAAATGGACACATAGAGGCAATTAACAAGGTCTTGAAAAAAATGATCCAATGCATGGTGAGAACTCATAAATCAAATTGGAACTTAGCATTATTTTCGGCTCTTTGGGCCTGCAAGACTTTAGTAAAAAATGTGACCGGGTTCACACAATTTCAATTGGTATATGGATTAGAATCTATCCTTCCGATTGAATGTGAAATCCCATCCCTCAAACTGGCTGTTGAACTCTTTCCGAACACTCTCGCTAAGGAAGAATGATTTCTATACCTAACCAAGCTTGATGAAACTCGTCGTGACGCCGTGCTCGCTAACGAGGCTCATAAAAAGCGCGTTAAGATTCAATATGATAAATCCATCTAACCTCACGTTTTTAATGAAGGTGACCTAGTCTTAACCTACGATTAAATACACGAAAAATTAGGTAAAGGCAAGTTATAATCCATGTGTTAGAGAAGGGATCTTGCGAGCTAGTTGACTATGATGGCACACCTTTGGGAGATTCCCGTAATGGGATTTACGTGAAGATATTTTATGCGTAGCATCATCTTGCATAAAACACTTTGTATATAGTGTATCTATAGTGTGATTTTGATTTTTGTGTGTCAGGATCCTATCTCGTTCACAACTATTTATATTGATTTGTGCTTTTGTGCGCAGATGTCGGTGTACTTTGGATTTACAGATAGTGCTAGTCGACATACCCAAAACCTTGCTTCTGCATCATGGGTATTGTATTCCCCTACTGACGAGTTGATATCCTCAGGTGGAATCTTCTTAGGCCCCGCAAAGAATGACATAGCATAGTATCATGCAGTTATTGGAATTCTGACTGAAGCATTTTCTCTTGGAATCCATCATCTTATAATCTACCTAGACTCCCAGCTTGTGGGATCTCAACTAAACCACATTTATACCATCCGCGATCCCATATTACTTCGTTTATATAGAAGGGTACGCCTACTTGAAAGATCATTTGATTATATTATATATCAACATGTACCAAGGCAATTTAACACAGTAGTTGATTCGTTAGCTAACTACATGTTGAATTGGCATCTAGCTCACACACAATCAATGTCATAATGGAAAACATGTAAAAATGCAACATGCAAATCATTATAGATAAACAATAGATATAGGTCCATGTATATATCATGTAAAAAGTTTTTATCATGTCACATATAGTATCAAAATGCGTCAAAAGACAAAAATCAGGATCAAAGCTCGTACAAAAATTGGCACTCTCGCCTAAATATCGTGTAAATGCCGCTAATGCTAAAAAACTATTGCTAAGTTCTAATCACGAGGAGCACAATGCTCGTGATAACATGCTACTTCCCTAGAAATACGGTGGAGTATCTGCCAATCCACTCTGGCAAACCCATGGTATGCCTTTGGAGATTATAGGGGACCTCAAGCATCCTCATCGGAGGAATTCCCATGGTCAATACTTCGAGATTATGCTCTACATCTCTAAATCCCCCCGCCTCATCTTCCTCTTCCTAGTACTCCTCCCCTCGTCACGGCAGTGGTGAAGATCCTACGGGCCTCACTGGTCCACGATCTGCAACATCACACATACACATATTAGGTCTTTTCTCACAACAACGAAAAAAAAATATATAACTTGAAAAATTCAAAAAACACATTTCAAGGTTACATACCTGACTCGTCCCAGTCATCATCTTCTGGAAAATACAAGTCAACGTCGCCCCGGAATTCCACCCCGGCATAGGGATAATCCTCAATCATCACGATCTTGAAATTTTTTGATAATCCACAATCTCTTAGTGCGGACAGAGTGTTGTCGTTATTGAGGGAATCTCTGTCCTCCCCTTCATGTTCTCTTTCTTTCCACTCAATCATTCTCTCTCTTCTCTCTTGGAAACTCTGAAAATGATCAAAGGAACCTCCAATTAGAATCTTGAAACCAATTTTTGCTAAATGAGATGGGGGAAAGCATTTCAAAATTTGACTCTGTGGATTTTCACGCCCCGACAGTAGTGTATAGCGCAAAAACTGATAATTTTCGCGCCCCTACCACACAACATAACACGAAAATCCTGAAATTTTCATGCTTATCGATATAGAGAGGGCACGAAAATTTCTAGGTGCATAAGTTTTGCCCTAAGACCCTTGCAATTCCTCAACTCAACATGAAATTGAAAAATGAAGACATTGAATGAAAGAGAAGAGTGAGAGGACTAACCTGCTTCGAACGGTGGCTCAAACAATGCCTTGGATCTCCCGATATCTTCAGTTGAAATTTGGCTCCCAACCAAGGTAGAACTCTCCTTGAGGTAAAAATGACCAAGTAACAATGACTAGTTCTCTATTTTACTCTCTTTTTATAACCAAACTAGTTATTTTTTACCTACTTTCACATTAGTGACCTTTGTTTAAAGCCTCTTTTCACATCTATTATCTTCTAATGTTATTTTATAGGGTTTTTGACCAAGTTTCGACAGGTTTATCCAAGTTGTTCACATCGATGGAGTTGTTTATTTGAACTTTTTTGAGCTCACTTTCTCTCTTTTGTGCTCTGGATCTGAAATATGAAAGAGATGCCAAGCGCTTTCCACACTTGAGTCGTGCTTGTTAAAATTAAGCAAAATGGTGTCGAGCTTAGTCCACTTTACTAGTGCTCGTAAAACGATGAGGAAAGTATCAACCTAGTATTATTTTATCTCTTTTTCAAACTAGGGCGATTCATTCACGAAAAAGGAACCCCTGGAGTTTTCTTTAATTCCTTTTTAGACTCTCCAAATAAGAAAAGGTTGCCAAGTGAAATTGTCTCCTTCACACTTGTAAAAGTATTTGAAAGGACATTTATTCGGTGGTAGTTTATCCCTTTTTCAAAATGATTAGAATCTTTACGAAAAAGGTACACCTCAGTCAACCTTTGTCTAAGAGAGTTCTTCCGGACATTGTTTTATGCCTTTTCGGGTCTGGGGACTAACATTACAAAAAAGCCAAATCTTGGAGTCCCCTTTAGGTTATTTCAGATTCCCCAAACATGAAAAATCACCGAGTTTCCATTCTTTAGACTCGTAAAATGAACATCGAAGGATCCTTATGGTCCCGAACCTCTCCTTCCTTGGTTTCGTAAAATATACAAGGTTGGACTCATCTAATGGTGAGCTATGTTGAGCATCTGTTATCCTCCTCAGGATCGTTAAAAAACATAGAGGTACTCATCAAACATGATGGGGGAAAATGGGGGAATAAGCCGAGTCTACCTTTTTGGCAGTTTGTGAGTCATTAGCTTTGAACATGGCGTGTGTCCACATTTTATCTCCTTCTTCGGTATTCAGTCTGTTTCTGGGTCATAACTAAAGTCGCAAGTCATATTTGTCTGTGCATCATACAACAAACCTATCATGTCATATTTTAGTTGTTTCCTTTGTAAACTTTTGCTGCCAAGTCATCTATTACACTGTCGTATGTTCAAAGGATTAGTGTTAACATGGGTCAAATTTCTACAATATTGCCATACTTCATATTCTTGTGTCAGTCCATTCTCATCCGATTCATTACTTCACATCACTTTCCTATGTCGTTTTTGTGTCGATGATGTGGGATTCATTATGGCACTCCTTCGACGAGTCTATTCCTATCGACTTCAACTCATTATCCAAGAGTTAGAATTAGGAACCACCTTAGTACCTTGGTACCTGCATGCCTCAATGGAAGGTTTCCTCGTATTCAACAGTAGGTTTTCATCATTGACCTCTGATCGAATGATATTGCGGGTGCTCGATGTCAACTCATCTATTCACATTTCGTCAAGATGTACTATGATACCTTGGGAGTCATTGTCATTATTGGTAATTTCCCTCATACTTGTTAATGGTTCACATCATTGGTCGGTAATCAAGTAGTTTCTGCCATGTTCGACTTCAACACCTTGTAATCGCATGGTTAGATTTGTATTGATTTGGGATCGGGTAGAAGACCATGGACGGTCTTGATGTCTATTTCACATACAGGTTGCGATGGTGATTTTTTGGGTTAGGTTCCCACATAGACATGATGTTGGTGACCTCATTTATGTACTTTCACACAAATCCACTTTTGTATTGGTCGTGGCTGTGCCATTATCTTTTCATGGATCTACGCTTGTAGTCTAGTAGCCATGATTTCAATCATTGTTTAGTCGGTGCTATCATGGATCTACATTGTATTGGTCGGAAACCATGCTTTGAGTATGTTGTTCCAAGCATGGGAATTCCCGCCTCGGGGTTATTCGATATATTGTTGATGTTTCCTTGTATCTATTCTCTAGTTCCCTTCCAGCTATCTTTGTAGAATTCCTTATTGGTAAAGCATTTCGACCATCAGATTTCTTTTGACCTCACACTTTAGGGAGCATATGTTATACCTCAAATAATCACTTTGAGCGCCATTTAAAGTCTTCGTGTCATATCACCATGACGAACGTAATGGTCATACATCCTAAGAAGTGTTGAGATCCATCCTCACCATGTTGGTCCCATCCATAATCCTACTTGGAGGCAAATCCAACTCTTAAGGGTCGAATGTGACTTCACCAAGCCCATCTTGCCCATATTTTCGCGCCATGCTAGTAGTGCAAGCCGTGGAAATACAACATGTTCGCACTTTGCATGCTTACAGGGGCACGAAAATTACAACTTTTTTGCACTATACTTAGTCCTGGGGGCGTGAAAATCCCTCAACAACTATATTCCTTGGGTTTAGGATTTTGAATCTCGAGGAGATTTTCATGGGATAGGGATTCCCTTCAAATCTCATCTCACCCTCCTTTCTTGGAATGATTCAGCTCCTTGATCCATATTTTACTCAACTAGATCCATTATTCTCTCTTAGTGGTTGGTCTCCCAAATCCTATAAGAAGAAGTACATCCATGAGCCAAGGGGAGAAATTTTGGAGGCATCAAACTTATGATCTCAGAAGTCTTGCAGAGGTAGCAAAGGAGATCTTTGAAGGAGACGATGTTGCTTTGGACATCCAGGTATAACACTTTGTAATTATCTTCTCTAGCTTTCTTAATGATAACTTGGATTATTCTCCCATATCTTGTCTCTTATAATTTTGATGCATGATATGTTATAGATTAGATCTACATCAATACATCTATTGCTTGGAGGTTTTTGGCTCTTTGTCTTGCTCAAATAGGTTCAATCTTTGGTGATCAAACTTGGAGCTGGAGCTAGGAAAAACAACAAAATAGAGGTAAATCCCATTGCTTCCTTTTATTCTTATGCTTAATGATCTATGTATTGTGTTATATCTAGGAGAATAAACTACCATTTGTTTTGTTTATGTCATAGATTGGACATTTGTAAACTTACTTCAGTCTGTGAGAGGGTTTAACTATCCGTAGGACGAATTCTCTAACACACAAAGCCTTTTTCATTATATTTTTTTCCAAGGAAAAATTTGTGGGAAAACCCAAGGGATGATTCTCACATATGTGGATGAATTCCCTAGTAAACCCACAGGAATAAACTAGTGTGACTCGCATAAGGGGATTCAAACTGAATATTTTCTAGTAAGAAACTAGCCAAATGCGCAACAACATTGGTGACAACTGATTGATTTAAAATTGTGAAATTTCTATGGCCTTGATGCCATGCAATAATTTTACAAGCCAAGATATAGAAACAAACTATTCCTCACAAAGAGTTTACACAGAGTTTGGCAGAAAATAGAAGAAATATTGAAACAAAAATACATCAGATAGAACACAATTGATGTAAAATCCACTTCTCTATTATTCAATAAGATGTGTACAATATATAAATTCTCTGAAGAGACAAAATCGAGAGGCTTAGTGGTGAGTTGAGTAGCTCACATTAATGCCAGGCTTAGTGGATTAATTCCCCCAATCTATGACATTGTGCCAAGTGTAACTCCTGTATTGGGACATAATGAGGTCCAATGAGCCTATGAGGATCATGAGGAAGTTAGGAAAGTCAATAAATGTGGATGGAATCATTATGAGGGCGAATTAGGTGGTTTAGGGATTTGGTAGTGGCCATTAATGAGCAATTTGACCATTTATAGTGCATAACTGTCCTTGGTCCAACCTTATCCCATAAAACAGGGAAGTGGTGCACCTGCCTCATTAAATGCATTAAATAGGGTACCTTTGACTTCCCAGAATAAGGAAATGAGCACACTTGTGGAAAACCTTAGGTATAATGAAAAACCACTAGTTTAATATGTGGACAAACCCCCTAGCCTAGGCATTATTGAAACCAAACCATGGAACAACTTACATTAAACACTTGGAACCTTATGCAAGGATTATTAACCAAGGTCTAAATGGGAATTATGTTCCAACACCCCCCCTTAAACCAAAATGGTTGTGAGCAAAGAAAATTGTTATGAGGGCCCAAGCAACCAAGGCTTATGGTCACCCTTTACATTATTCATCCATGTAAGTGAGGAAAGAGTCAAAACCACATGGGGAAAATCCTTCCTCTAGAATGGACATGAAATACACCAAAATAAACTGAACTAATCCAAAAATCAAGTAGGTGTGAACTTGATCATATGTCTGAAGGAACCTTCTTCTTGGGAAGAAGTGGATGCTCACTAAACAAATCCTGGAATTAGCGTCCCATTTAGCGTCCCTTTTTAGTGTAAATTTTTTTATTATCTTTGAGTGGTCGAAGTAGACACTAAATGGGATGAGTCATGGACAAAAATTAAAAGAGTCTAAATCGTGTATTTTTTTTTCTTCCTAAATAGCATCCTTTCTGATGTCTAAACTAGCGCCCATTTTTTAGATTCCATAATAGTGTCCAATTTTTCTTCCTAAACAACGTCGAGGTTTTCTTCCTAAATAACATCCTATTTTGCTTCCTAGAGATTGTCATGTTTTACTTCCTAAATGATGTCCCCATTAGCGCCCTATTTGCATCCTTAAAAGCACCATGTTAGCATTTATGTTTGCATCTACATTCGTGTCATATTTCCATCCAAATTAGCATCCATATGTGCTACCACTTTAGCATTCCATTTTGCACCACGTTTTACTTCCAATATGCACCAATTTTCGCTTCTAATTTTGCACCAATTTTTGCTTCTTTTTTTGCATCGTGTTTTGCTACCAAAATGGTGCCAATTTTTTCTTCCTATGTAGCACCATGTTTTGCATCCAAAGTAACATCTTATTTTGCTACCATATCAACGCCATGTTTGGCTTTCTCATTAGCGTCAAGTGTTGCATCATTTTTAATGCCTAGTTTTGCATCTCTATTTATGTCAACATTAGCACTGTGTTTTGCTACCAATTTAGCATCCATTTTTACTCCCACACTAGCACCACATTTTGCTTCCTGTATAGCTCCTTGAAATTCTTTTTTGTTTTGCTTCTTCATGAACACCGCATTTAGCTTCCCATTAAGCATCTAATTTTTCTTCTTTGTTGGCCACTAGTTTAGCTTCTGGTTTGGCTTCTACTTTAGCATCCAAAATAGCATCAGAATTGACTTCCAACTTAGTGCTAGGTATTGCATCCAATGTTACTTCTAGATCTATGACATAGTGGACTTCCATTTTAGCTCCTAGTTTTGTTTCATATTTTGCTTCCTCATTAGCACCACATTAGGCTTGCTATTTAACACCTACAACTATATACAATTGTGTGCTAATATATTTATTATATCAAATTATTATAATTATTTTATTAATTTCAATAGTTCTCATATATCATTTACTTCATAGTTCTGAAATAACATAATGAAACATTCAAATTAATTGTTGATACCATTATTGAAATTAATTGCATAGCATTTGTGAAATTTTTTTAACACAAACAGACAACATTTATCCAAAGTAGTAACATCATCATATATATTAATTTTCCATGAAAAGATCATCGACAATTTCCAATATATATAAATTTACAATATAATAACGATAGCATCACCATTATCTTTCATCAAAAGAAGTGAAATTATAAAACATCATCACATCAATAACCTATCATACAAATCATCATATTAAGGTTAAAAGAACGAGTGAACGATATATATAGTGAAAATACCAATATCACAAGAAATATCTTTTTTAACATCCATATCTAGAAATGTCAAAATGATCAAGGGTAATCAAAGTTTATAACATAAATCCACCATACAAATCAAAATGACCCAGAATAATATGAACTTGGATCATCACAAAAATAAGAATACATGTCTAGTAGCATCGAGAAAGCAGTAAACATCCACAATCTCAATAGTAGCATCAATGGCTACCATCGTGATCCTCATCCTCATCCTCATCTATCTCAACATCATATTCATCATCATTTTCATCTGATCCAATATATTTCTCTGGTACATGGTGACAACATAATCTAGATCATCTAAGGAGTTGTATTCACCATTTTTCTGCAAACACAAGAAATAATCAATTTAAAACATTAGTAGTAATTGCATTACATAATATGTATATTTTGTGTTATATTGCAAATATTAGTGTGACAATTTATGCATCCTCACGAGTTTTCCAACCATGAATATAAACATCACCTCATCAACAGATAGTAACCACACATATAAAGTGTATCCACAATCGTGCACACACTCACACATACACTTGACCCTTAATAGTTACAAAATGTACTTGGCCTAATTTATGATCACACCTCCTGCAATTGGGATTCGAAATTGGCAGATCATATTACTCGACTCGTAAATTTGAAATAGTTACAAAACGTACCTTGTATCTACTTAGGCCTAATGTAGGATATGTTAAACAATGTTCAAACAGTAATAAATGTTGTATAGTATGAAATATAAAATGTTGATTTCGAAGTTATTTCATATTCAACTATATATTCAAACCTATATAATAGTTATTATATAGTGGCAAGGTTAATATATTATTTATCTTATCATAAGTCTGGAAACTGGTTCCATTTCCTATCCTAATCCTCTTTAGGCTTGGAATTTTTTTTTTTGAGGATCCAGAAAATAAATCCAAATGAAACATAGTTTCAAACTTTCAATATTTTAGAAAAATTCATTTTTGAGGATCTGGTGAAAAGATAAATCCAAATGGAACATAGTTTTAAATAGTTTCTAGATTTTGCAAAGTTTTGGGTGGATTAGTTTCTAGATTTCCTATGATAATATATCACAACATCCTATATCAACACCTTTATAGAGAAATTCACTAATGTGAAGGTTACAAGGTCGTCATCTTCCAGCTTTTTCAAATGTCAAAAATCCATGTAGTGATTTAACAATCTGGGAAAGGAGGCTATCAAACTCTTTAAAATCTTCTAAGCAATAATATGCTTAAGAGTCCCACCACAAACATTTATGGTACATATAGGCTAGAATTGCAAAATAAAGGCTACTATGTTAAGTACACCACTACAATTTAAGACTAATAATATGGATAATTCTCTGCATCATTTACTTGCAGTGAAAACAAGTACAAGGAATGGAAAAAAGAACGTGGAATGGAAGGGCCAAGTTTTCTAGGAGACTAAAACTACTGCAGTGAAAATTATCTGCCCAAGTCAGTAGGAAACATATATAGGTAAACACAAGGAAATTGGCAAATTATGCTCTTAACCCACTTCTGGAAGATAGTATGGATTTGAGCAAATTTATGTTATATCATTCCTACAAAGTGTCTCGGATCGTGTGTAACTTGCTTGACCTTTTTAACAAAAGTGATCGGTGGTTTCCAAATTTGCATATTATGCCAACAACCCTATGTAATATGTACTTGCTCTAGTGGATCACACGACCTACAATTGGGATGCGAAATTTGCATAATATGCTACTCGACCCTTAATAGTTACAAAATGTACTTAGTATGTACTTGGCCTAATTTATGATCACACCTCCTGCAATTGGGATTCGAAATTGGCAGATCATGTTACTCAACTCGTAAATTCGAAATAGTTACAAAACGTACCTTGTATCTACTTAGGCCTAATGTAGGATATGTTAAACAATGTTCAACCAGTAATAAATGTTGTATAGTATGAGATATAAAATGTTGATTTCGAAGTTATTTCATATTCAACTATATATTCAAACCTATATAACAGTTCTTATATAGTGGCAAGGTTAATATATTATTTATCTCATCATAAGTCTGGCAACTGGTTCCATTTCCTATCATAATCCTCTTTAGGCTTGGAAATTTTATTTTTGAGGATCCAGAAAATAAATCTAAATGAAACATAGTTTCAAAGTTTCAATCTTTTAGAAAATTTCATTTTTGAGGATCCAGTGAAAAGATAAATCCAAATGGAACATAGTTTTAAATAGTTTCTAGATTTTGCAAAGTTTTGGGTGGGTTAGTTTCTAGATTTCTTATGATAATATATCACAGCATCCTATCTCAACACCTTTATAGATAAATTCACTAATGTGAAGGTTACAAGGTCATCATCTTTCAGCTCTTTCAAATGTCAAAAAGCCATGTAGTGATTTAACAATCTGGAAAAGGAGGTTATCAAGCTCTTTAAAATCTTCTAAGCAATAATATGCTTAAGAGTCATACCACAAACATTTATGGTAGATATAGGACAAACTTGCAAAATAAAGGCTACTACGTTAAGTGCACCACTACAGTTTAAGACTAATAATATGGATAAGACTCTGCATCATTTATTTGCAGTGAAAACAAGTACAAGGAATGGAAAAAAGAACGTGGAATGGAAGGCCCAACTTTTCTAGGAGA
The DNA here is from genome assembly GCA_027924585.1 of Larix kaempferi. Taxonomy (NCBI): domain Eukaryota; kingdom Viridiplantae; phylum Streptophyta; class Pinopsida; order Pinales; family Pinaceae; genus Larix; species Larix kaempferi. Next base: position 992,136 of record BSBM01000779.1, read on the forward strand.
CTAAAACTACTGCGGTGAAAATTATCTGCAGTTTAAGACTAATAATATGGATAAGACTCTGCATCATTTACTTGCAGTGAAAACAAGTACAAGGAATGGAAAAAAGAACGTGGAATGGAAGGCCCAACTTTTCTAGGAGACTAAAACTACTGCAGTGAAAATTATGTGCCCAAGTCAATAGGAAACATATATAGGTAAACACAAGGAAATGAATATATACCAGTCAATTACCTTTCATCTGAAACCAATAGACAAATCACATACACGATCAAATACTAACTTTAAAGATTGAACATACAAGTAATAGTAATACTGGATGACTACACATTAGGCTTTTAAAATGTGCTGAGCATTATATTGTCAAGCTTACTTGATTGCATTTTACAATTAATTTTTGTTAAGGACTTTTTACAGGATTCACTAAATTTTCTTCTTGGAATGGCCTGGAGCTGTAACAGCTCTGGGTATAGACAACAATCAACTAGGAAACATATACCCTGAATAAATTTGTTCTTAAAATGGATCTGGGATAGGTATATAGAATGAATATGTTTTTTTGTGAACCTCGTAATTGAAGGTGTATCAGTCTTGACATTTATACACAAACACACAGTCATGAAATTTATGATTTAATCTGATGTATTTTTGTGTCGAATTTGAAGTTAAAAAATATCTTTATTTGGTTTTTGTTTGAATATACTAAGTTATAATGCAATCCACTCAAATTCCTTTATTGAACTTAATGGTGAATTTTATCATGTTTTTTGCAATAGCGAACTTTTTTCAAAATTCATTGTCCCTGAATTCGGAGACAAACCAAATGACTTAACCTAGTTCTTTATTGTTCTCAATCATAACTGTAAGTTAAAACAAATGTTATTACCAGTCAGTATCCAGTAAAATGGAAGGAAAAATCACCACCTTTTCATCAAATTCCATTCTTCTGAAGACAGTACTGATCATTTGAGTGAGCATAGCCTTCGATGTAGCCTGATTTATTTCACTATTGCTAAAACAGACACAATACAGAGAGTTTAAATAGTTACATATGATAACTTTAACAAAAACTTGAGACATTCAAAATTTTGCTCGAGCATTGTAAGGTTCAGATACAGATATGCTGAGACATACAGAGAGTATACATGTTAAGTGCAGTATTATAGCATGCGCATATCACACATAGCAGACACTCTCCATGAACTGCAACAATTTTACCAAAGACACGTGTGAGAATTTGTCGCCATTTTCTTACTTAGCCACTCTAAAATACATAGTAATAAGTTCCTATTCTCACGAAGGTCATATTTTAGCAAACTCAGAAAACTTTAAAACTCACATTGCATATGCATAAGTTGACGAAGTCAATAATTTTTAGTAAGGACATTTAAGTTAAACAAGGAAGTTAAACAAAACATTTCCAAATAGGATAAGATGAGATAATTTTATTACTATCCAACAAATTATCGAGAAAAAAGTCAATGAGACTAGAGAGCACAACTAGTCGATGGTCAATAGACTAAGGGAGTGCCTAGAACACTCCCAATTTCATAAATACTAAAAAGCTGTTAAAAATGGAAAGATGCAACTACAAAAAAGAAAAAGTTGTAGGATCTAGGTGCAGCAGAGGAGGAAAACCATGCAAGGCACAAGGCCCTAACTCAACATCAACATCATAACGGGAAATTAAAAAGTAGAGGAAAAAAAGAGTGAAGCAGTTTCCTTGCATCCATCAAACACTATGAAGGGACCAAACCAAGGAAAAGCCTGATGAAATCCTCTGAAGAGTACCCAAGGTTGAGCAAGCTTCGCTATACAATCCTGGGGGAGGAGCTCTAGAGAAAAATACACTCTCTCTGAACATTTGATGTTGAAGCCCAAGGGGTTATTTCAACCAATTGTTGCCACTGTTGTGGGACATTTGGCTAGTTCCATGGAAAGTGCCCAATTTAAATTCCCCTCGATGAGGCGCACTACTCTACACCAATGAGCTTACTAGGGATGTCATCCATGAAAGTGAGCAAGTATCCATTAGATTTCCCTGCAAGGTTTTCCTTGGAAAATTGATTAAAAAGATTATTTCTGACACCAAGGAGGAAATCCTCCTAATAGAAGCCCGACTACTCAAGCAAATCAAGTGGGTAGTACTTTGTATGGTGAGGGTATGGTTGGTATATCCTAGAATCAGGGTATTTTTTATAGTCCAGTGGGAGGAAGTTCATTATCTCACTAGTCTGCTACCAACAAGATCAAGAAGTGAATAGTCTGACTAGAACTTACTGCCTCTAGCAATCAAGATACGCTTAAAGAAAGAAGTGATGAGCTTGACAGTACTGGTCTTGAAACATTCTGCAGATTCTCTCATCCCCAGTTCATTACCTTAGACATATAAGGCTAGCCATTTTTGGTAGGGGTTGAGAAAACCACAAGGAACCCTATGGATCATGCTACTAGGAATCTAAAGCCTCAATGGTGGATGTGTTAGAATTAATATGCAATATTTCCATAGAAAAGGATGCCACCTATATGAAAGAGTCATAGTTTCCTTTAATGCATATATTCCTTTACTAAGGGACAATTTTCAACAGGTTGGCATCATTTTGAGCAATTTGACTATTGTAATTCAAAATGTTCATGGAATCCCAACTGGTCATAACTCTATATTTTGCATGGCCCCTTGATGGATTTTATTTGTGTTGCAAATTCCTTTTCCAAGTTTGATTTAGAGTTATAACTATCCTCCCATCTAAGTGTTATGCTAGTACCTACAGAATAAAAATTATGAGCCCACAGGAAGAGGACTTAAGCCCTCGCTGCTTCTACTTTGAGTCCCAGTTTCAATTTCATCCTTACTAGCATGACTCGGGGGATATGTAGATTTTAAAGGTGATGACATCCATTCATCTCTTAATTCCCTCCTAATTCCAATATCAGTGCTCATACTGCTCCTGCTACTAGCATTGCCACTAGAACTACAATCAGTATCTGGCAACCGTGCCCCTAAAGGTCGTAAAATAGATGAATTTTCCCTAGCCTTTGTTGTTGCTCTCATAGCCTCATTAGGGTTCAATTTTGCCAGCTTCCAAGCACTGATTCTAACTAGACACTTTTGCATCTTGTTTTCTGACATATTTACTATAGTTGAAGCATATGGATCAACTATGGATGGCGCCCGAATAGGACCAAAATGTGGAATAACTTCGTCCTGTCGGTCAAGCTAGAAAATTCTCATTAGAAACCTACTATGAGATTAAAAATCCATGCCTTGCAGAACATAAATATGTACATGATATGTGCCCTAGGTATGCAATTTAGGTATGTAAAGAAGAAAATCTATGAAAGTAGTCATTAGGCCATGAATCAAACTCTAAAATAAGGGCATAAAATAATACTCATCTTCATGCATGTATCCAAGCCTTATTGTCATCATGATTTTCAGGGAGGTAATCACACTTTGGGAAAACATAACACTGTTTCCTGGCTCATTCTTAGTTCTTTTTAAGGTGCCCAATCTGCTAAATTATTTCTGAGTTAGCAACACTATATTTTGGATCCCTCAAGTAGTGACACAAAATAGTACAGGTGCTGTCTTCGTGGAGACTCTAACACATGGTAGCTGGCTTCATCCTTAAGCTATAAACATCACTTCACCACAAAATCTAATGGACCTACCGGCATTGGGTTAAAACTTAACACAATATCATGCATTTGACATAATATGAAACCTAAGGAACATGAGCCCATATATGAAATTGCACTGGAAATACAACTAGTACATAGGGATAGGATCCACCTATAAACCTCGAATCTTATTGTTTTTCGATGAAAGATAGATAGACTAGACCTAGTGTTTATCTCATCACTATGCCGTGGATGTAGGAAAATGCAAATGCATATAACCCATAATTGCATTTAATGCATGTGGGTGGGAAAAGAGTGGTAGACTTAAGAGTTCAATACTCTAGATAGCACCATAACCAAGATTCAACTGAGATAATTTTCCATAAGTGGACCCTCACTCCAAGAAAAGATGAAGTGTGAAAATTGCATAAATCTCCTAGGTCAAATATAGCATGCAAAAGTCCATAAATCTCCTAGGTCAAATATGGGGTGACTTGACCGTCATTTCCTATGTGATCTTCCATAACATCCAATAGTTCCACATATGAGATATATGGTTTTCCCATAGACACTTGACAGAGAGACTTTCAACTAGCTCAGAGATGATTCCATCCTACTCATCCTACCTTGCCACTTGACAGAGACACATGGGGACATCCAATTTGTACCAGTGTTATGAAATATGCTCTCTACTTAACTTGCGGTAAATGCTTTCTTATGTGTGGATATTGTTTCCCCCTATTTTGTATGGGTTTCCATGTGTGATTATGATCACTCTTAAGTGGGTGACATTGTCATGGTGGTGGCCGTGATTGAAAGAAAAGCTAGGAATGTTGGTGCAAGAGAAGCAAATCTGGGCAATTTGGAGGAGGTTCTAGGAAATTTAAGACCTCTAACTAGTAATGCTCTGCAAAATAATTTAGATCACCTGTATGGTATAGTTGGAACTTTTTTACTTTAGATCACTAGGGATGCCCCACTGAGGCTAGAAAACACTAGTTGGAAGCAAAAGGCACTGTCTGAGGTGACATTGACAATTTCCCTAAATGTTCATTTGATCCCCTTTGGACTAAATTCCCCATGGACAATTTTGGTTGATAACAGGTCCCACTCTTTTAACATTCCATCTAGGATTTGGGCATTGAACACTGAGAAATTCAGAAGAGAAATACTTTTTCTACTAGAATCATGATGTAGTCGTCAAGAACATAAATCCCATCTGTTTTCATTGCCATTTGACTAAAATAAACTTCAACTACCAATTTGAACAATCCTTATTGTATTCCAACACAAGTCCATACTTAAGACATTATAAAACCTGAGTTGGACAAGAAATTTATTGTTGTTCCAATTTCATGTAATCCTAACTGCAGTATCCAAGCAACCAAATGTTGTCTTTTCAATGTCATCAACATATGCAACATCTCAGGAAACACAAACTTAGTTAGACCAGTCACAATAGTAACTATAAAGATGTTGAAAATAAGTAATTTCATGTACACCCAAAGAGCACTACTCCCACATCCTGCTTTCAATTCATTAAAGGAAAAATCCAGCAATCATTGTTTTCAACTCATAGGTGAGAAAATTAGATCATACAGTCTAAACAGATTTTAAGAGTACTCCAGTAAGATTGCCATGAGAGAAAATATGATACAACACAACATGAATTAAGTTTCAATTGGGTGTATCCAGGGAAGTTGAGCAATGGAGTGTTATCCTCCCCACCCATGTTCAATTCCCACAAGTAACGCATTGAGCTCTTAATGAGTTTATTGTTGTATCAACCTCAAGCCATGAATAATCTGGTTTACATGTTCTAGAATTTGTCGGATATTTCAATGTCCAATTAGCTTACTGGTTTCCTCTTCGTGGTGATATTACTATTTTGTTTGGGATGGAGGATGGGCAATAGGTCATTTCAGATCTTTCATGTAATTTTGTCTCATGGTGCCTATAAATGGCACTCTGCGCTATGTTAGATATCCCTCTATGCATCTGGTTTAAAACTAGTGGCAACTAATGACATCTTTAATGGTGGTAGTTTAGGCTTATTTTGATATTTGGAGATCACGCTTTAGAAGGTCTATAGCATGAGTTTCTTTTTGGAACTTTTAGGATTTGGAAATTGGAGACCATTTTTTGGATGGTTGCAAAATGTTATATGCATGTACATAATGTAATTTCTCTTCTTATTAATGTAATTTACAATTTTATTTCCGAGTACAAAAAAGTGTGCAAGTGTTGTGCTAAAATTGAAATTCAAAATTAGATAGAGAACTTACAGAATCTTGAATCTCATCCTTGACTATATAAAATGGATCTTGAGCTACATACATTGTATTGTATTTATTTTTCCACTGCCACCGCTTCAACGTCAACAACGATCAATAATTCTTCTTTTCAAGATTAACTTTATGACTACATGTATGTCTTCCTTTGAGTAGCTGAAACACATGAAAGCTGTCAAAATTACACTCCTTTACATCAATGCAAATACAAAAAATTGAAAACCAAATATGCATTTTTGTTTATTTATATTGCATGTAAGGGTGTAAATAGGAAAAATTACATCAAGTTACATAAACTATCATGTTTTGAGATATATAAAATTAAAGTTCTAAGACAGAATAAAAAAATAAGGAACCTTTAATTGTCCTCCAAAGGATAAAAATCACAAAATTATAATTTGATAAGTAAATTCAGATCCTTTGGGACAATTTGGGTCAAAATGGTTTTGAAGCATTTAATCTAATGTCTTACTCATTACATTGACTCAGTTGAGTCCAGGAATTTGACGTTACTTTCTCTTGCTGAATGGCTTCAACAACTACTTCCATTTAATGTTCTAAATTAGTCAGTACCATTGGGAGGCCTATAACATTCCCAAAAATATACCTTAAGTGGCAATTGTTAGCCTATGTATCCCCCCATTTATTATGTTTCCACAATAGATCCAAGTGTATTTCCCTGTGAACATAACCATGCAATGGTTCCATGCAGGGTCCTTCCTCGAAGCCATGGGTGTTGTCTTAAGCAATAAAAAAATAAATCTGCAATTACAAATATGATTATCCTTATAAGTTGGGCAATGAAATATTCATTTCAAATGTTCCACATAGTCACAATGTAGAATGGATGAGAAAAAAAGATTGAGAATGTATTTATAAGGGATTAGAGTTTTGGAGCCTTAAGGTTCCCTATTTTCTATTTATTTTTTCCTTTTTTATTAATTTTTGGTTGATTTGGCCTACGGTTGGGCTACTACTAGCACAATTCCCAAAACATCATTTCCCTATTTCTTAAGGGAAATCTAGTGTTCTTAGCAAGAGAAGAAGATGTTCTGGAGTGACGAATTATGTGAGACAATAGAGGATGTAGGGATATCTAATATTGCCCAGTATATGAGAGATGGAGCCCTGGTTTGTAGCGGGGTTAAGGGTAAACAACAGTGCAAGCATATTTTTGGGAAACCGTTTGCATTGCATTCTTTGAAGTTTGAATAATGCACTAATAGGCAATGGTAGACTTGATTGTGTGCCAATCTCATTGACAATGGGTGCAAAATGCAGACTTGTATATGAAACCAACACCATTCATAATCCATCCACCAGATGTTTTCCAATGAGGAGTTTCTTCTCTTAAATCATATTATCCAAAATTTGGCACCTACTACATTATTCTTTAGCTACTATTGGAGGTGAAGGGAGCTTTATCTTCCACAGTTTTCACTAAGATGTGGGAAACATGGAAGCAATCTAACATGGAGGCAATGGTTGAGAAAAGAGAGATTATTTTGGATGATCATTTTTAGAAATATGTTACATCTGTTGAATATGTCATAAACTTCATCCTTGTCAAGAACTGGTCCGCAAAACATTACTGCCATTCAAAATTCTAAGTTTTGATACAGGTTTGAAATACCTAGGTTTGGAGATGAAACCAAATCACTATATTGTAAAGGATAGGCTTGGGTTTTACTGTTTACATAAAGATTGAAAAAAGGGTAGAGACATGCTACAAGAAATGGCTATCCCTAGGAAGAATACTAAATATGGTAAAATATGAGTTAGAAGCCACCCCTGTTTATTGGCACATCCTAGCTTACATTCCAAAAAGCATTATCAACAAGATAGAAAGTGTTTTAGCTTCTTCTGGACATGCAGGAAAAAAAGAAAGGGAAGCCTCTGATGAAATGGCCATGGCTAGCAAAGTCAAAGGCAATAGGAGGATGGGAGATCAAGAAAAAGTTCCTATACCTGTGGATAAACATTGATCCACCATCCATGGAGATGGATAAGAAACCCTTCAAAGAAATGCTCCAATGGATCTATTTTCTAGAAAACCATTGTACTCTCGTATCCACTAATTTGCAGCTTCTTATTTTGGAAAATTGGGAATGGAAGAAATGTTAGGCTAGGCCTGGACCCATGGATAGGAAGAAAAGAGGTATGTAGATTATTTGAAAAAACTAAACAAAGTCTAAATCAGTAGGGATATCATTTTCTGGCAGACACCTACTCTCTAAACATATGTTTGTTGTGGCAAACAGAATGGAAAAAGGAGCAATAATTAGGATTGAATGGAGCCATCATGGATCGGCTCCTTCATCTTGAGTGCAGGTCCAAATATTATGCAGTCAATACTCCACTCATGCATAGCATTATGAAAGGAATCGAATGAAAGGACTTGGTCTCGGGGTTGATACAGGTTTGCAGACTATGGTGAACTTTGCAGAGGGAGTTGTAGAGGATAGCACCACCAAACCCTTTGCTTCACAGGGTGGGAAAATCGACTTAGTTTCAGAGTTAGTTTCTTCCTGGTATGCTGTGGATTTTCTTCATCTAGTTTGACTTGGTTATTGTTCATGGGTTAAAGCCTAAAGTTCTAGATGATTATCCTTGCTCACAGAACTGTAATTTTCTAAATTCTTAAGTTTTGTGCTTTGGCTTGAAGAGGCATCCATTTCCCTTCTTGCAATATGTTAATATGTTATGTTTTGAGTATTTTAGCTTGTTTTACAAGACGTTTTTCCCACTCATTTCATCAAACACTTTACTTCAATACCCCCTCTTATTGCTAATTACAAGGTCTGAGTGTTCATTGAGTTTGTTGGTTTAAAATTTTATTGTTTTTGCAAGGGAGATTCAAGTTTGAGGCCACACAAATTTTATTGCTTTAAATATGAAAAAAAATACAAGATGGAAAATGACACACTCAGAAAGATGACAACAACTGTTCATAAATTAGATTACACTCCTGACCTGAATGTGTGCTTGGATAACCAACAAATGAAGTGAATAAGAGTCCTCCAATGCCGGAAATCATAATCTACGGTAGTGATATGGGAAGAAAGACATTGCTAGCCTGGAAATGATGGTACTGTGGTCAATCCTCTGAACCCCAAATTTGAACTCTCCTCAACACCTCCACTGGCTGTATATGAATGTAATATGTGAGACTATAGACTCATAACTGAAGTGATGTATTCAATTGCTGGTTTGTCCTGTAGACAACTTGTTAACATTGTGGAAATTCCCAGTATCAAGGTACATACCCTCTTAAAATAGAACGCAATAGTGAACAACAGTAAGCTTCGTCAAAATAAATATCACCTTTGTATAAGCTGAGAGTGCCCTCTGCAACTGAAAGTAGTTCGAAATGGAATGTTCATCCTTCCCAAGCAACAAATCGCCCTCTTCTTTCACACAAACTGGTAGCCACAACTTCAATGCAACATTTCTATGTTCTTGAGTGGATGAAGAGTGAAAGACCCTCTTTGGCTGAGTGCGCCCCACTAGGAATACGCACCAGTGCACATGGTTCCCTTTGTGGTCGATGATTTGATTATATCTTCCCATTGTACCAGCTTTCCTACATTGCATAATTTCAGATCACAAGAATAAACTCATTACGCTTTCCATCAAAACATTTTCCCAATACATCACTCTGCTTAAAAGATCCATGTTCAAAACTTATTTTCAGGGAAGAGAACATGAATACCCAATTGATATACCAATAAAAATATCATGACTGCCATTGTTCTTGGGCTCACGAGCATTATTCATAAGATATGAATAACCCATTGCCCACTTTGACTGCATAATGATGCTACTGTCCCAACTAAAATAAGATGGATTAGGTAGTAAGCATTTGACATTCTGCAATGTAGTTGTTTTACTTGAACTCTGTGTTATCATAGGGTTCATCATAGCAGATATTGAACTAAATCCCACTGTGTGGAAATTTACAAAGGCACTCTAACCCTATATCCCAATATGCTCTTCAGTTTCACGCATCCTTATAACCCACAACACCTCCAAATATACCAATGTTTCCATACTTGGTAGCACTTCTAACTTAGAGCACCCACCGACCTATAACCACCAAAGATTTGTCACTGCTAAAACCTCGGCTTCACGCACCCCCTGCCCACAAATCCTTCAAAAATCCTGGCACTGAGCCTTTTTGCTTAGGATTTGCTTTCTCACACTCTGTCGTTCTAGCTAAAAGATTCACCCTGGTTCACTAAAAGAATGCAACGAATAAGGGCTCCTTGATTGGAAATGTAAACCTCCCCATTTTTTTTGTTATAGATAAATAGGTGTTGGTTCAATCAGTAGGCTAAGTAATTTCTCCCGTGGATTCATTCCCACATATTAAAAACTTTAAGGCTCCCGCCGATTCATTCCCACTTGTTAAAAACTTTTAGGTGGCTATGATAGATAGCCATGCCCATTCATTTTCACCTATTAAAACCTTTCAGGTGGGTATGATAGATAGCCACGATGCTTTCCATTTTCTGGTCATCCACCCCGTTGAGACTCACCAATTGGTATGGTATTGATGTGAATTTTTAAAATTCATTTCACACGGTACATATAATTGTAATTGTAATGCAATGAAAGCCCTTTGGTACGATATTGATGTGAATATTTCAAATTCATTTCACATGGTACATATAATTGTAATGCAATGAAAGTCTCAGTAGAAAGGTTGTTTTAAAGGACCACATTTAAATTGGAAGAAAATAATAAATATTTATATTAAGGTAGAGGGGTAGTAAGGGCACACCTATATAACAATTTAGGGGTGAAAGAAGAACCATAGGCAATGTCAAATCTAGTTTATTGAATTGATCCATAAACAATCACATTTGATTGAGTGAAAGAAGCAAAAGTCAAGGTGGTGGAAACCAGGGAAGAGTTCGTATACAGGGTTTAATAGTAACGTATTTAAGGGTGACCTAGTAATGTAGGTGAATCTACGAATAACCTATAGATGCAATAGGGGCATAACCAAATGTAGAGGTAAAGGCGGTTCCAAGCGTGGTCCCACCAACGACATAAGTAGCATTTAACCTATTAATCCATGATCCATTAAATTGATCATAAGGAGAGATAGGAGCAAGAATAGGAGACGAAGGTTGTAGAACAAGCACAAAACTAACATAAAACTAAAATCAATCAACTCAATAGAATGGTCAGGAAACTCCAAAATGAAGTATAGTGTAGAAAACAGAATGAAGATTGGAGACCACAACCATAACAAGGAGCACAAGGAATTGAAGCATGAAGAATGATACAATCTTTCCCGAGAATGATCATATTTTTTACTTATCCCCTATCCATATCAATCTGATCTCTAAAATTATCATGGTAGTAGTAAGGATAAAATATGAACTTAGGCCAAGATTGAATTTCCCAAATTTCAAAAGGGATGATGCAACTTAGAGTGTCGAAGGCACACACCACTTGAGCACTAACCTTCATTACCACCATGGAGCAATACCCACACTGCATGTACTATCTCATCATACATGGGAACATATAGCTTGCTTGACACATCTCATACCTATGATGTTGCATATGCAAGACAAACTCACTCTGCTACCAAACAAGTTGGAGTAGCCCTTATATAGCCCCATGGTTTATTTTATTTCAATCAAATGCAACGTGTTTGAATTAGGATCACTTCTACGCAAGAAAAGGGGGCCACCCTCTAAACCCAAGTATTCCTCAATGACAGATAGCGTACAAGTATCGTGAGGGAAAGTTGAAAAGAACCCTACGAAAGGGAGTGCAATAGAGATAAATCCGATGCAAACAATCGGTCGAAGGAGCGAAGTGACAGGTCTTATTGGTTAGGTGGAAAATGTATAAGTATATATTAATGTAGTAAAGACCATAGGTTACTTTGAAGTGATAGAAACCATGGATGAAGGCCTGCCCATTTGTTGCTAATATAACTGTTCATGGCAGCCAAATAGGGGATGACAGATTCCTACAGTTGTCTTCCCACATCCTCACCTCATTGGCAGGGCAAATAAATATAATTCTTTCTCGTTTCGAATGCATCTTAGTATTCTCTGATTTTGAAAGGATACCTTAGTTGGAATGAAATGAATTTTCATTTGAAAATTGCATTTCATAAGCTCTGGGCTACCTTCTCTAGGTTAATAATTAAGTAATCCATTTACAAAATGGACTTTGGCGAAAAGAGGGTTGACTATTCTATTTTTGGTAGTAAATGGATCATGTTGATCATAGTTATTTTCGGGCACTACGTCACACTAACTGCATGGACACTCCTTACAACACCCCCTTCCCTGCATTACCTATAAGTATTGCATGGATTCTATGCATATATATTTTTTCATGTTCTATTGGTGAAAGGAGGGGTCTACTCTATTGTTGGCAATAAATGGATCATGTTGGTCATAGTGGTCGTAAGGCCCTACATACTAATCATACAGACATTCCTTATAACATTTCCTTCCTTGCAATAACTATGAGTATTGCATGGATGTTCTATGTGTGTGTGTGGGGGGGGGGGGGGGGGGGGCCTTCTACATACTGCATGCATTAATGGTTTATGCATGTTCCCTTCAAAAGTATGGACTTTTGGGGGAGATGTGAGAGTTTTGCATAGGTAATGTCAACTTTTGGAAAGGGGTAAGGGAAGGAATTTGGTAACGATTAAGGGTTTCTAACCAACCTATAAGGAAGTGCTCAAAACCAGTAGGGATAATTATTGTTCCAAGAAGCACATTCTCAAACCCAACATGGGGGAAGGTATTCACAAATGAGTGCAACATCACATTGGATTTTCACATTAATTTTTATTTAAAAAAATAATATGTCTTAATTATAACCTGTGTAGATTCATCTTAACCCTCGATCTATCAAGCACCAAGAGGGACCAAATCCCTCGAGGTGCAAACCTTTCCACAAAATTTTTCATCACCAAGAATATTTTCACCTTAAGATATTTGATCCCACTAGGCACTTAATACATCCAAGGTTAAGATGGATCTATGCTAGTCGTATGGCAATGCAACTATGATAAAGTGTGTGGCGTCGATCATCACTAGCTAGCCACACCAATGACGAAGAGGTGATCGGTGTGCTAACCATAAGAATGGTGTTTCTTATGGGTTGTCTGTATTATTACACGTCTTGATTATTTCCTTAGTAGTACACACTCAAGTCCCAAGTACAACTAAATTTCCAAATACCCCTAGTGCTTGAGAAGGACTACATGCATGCTAAAATACTTCCATGCTAACATGTGTAAGTTTTTTTTTTGTAAGCTAGTACCTATGGGGATTTGAACTTGTGACCTTCCATTTACAACTTATCATCACAATTTATACTCATTACCAATTTCTCTACCCCTCTTGGGATAACGTGTGTAAGTATTTAACACTATATGTTTTCAATATAACTTTTTTAATCGTCCAAGACACTCATATGTTGAATGCATTAGCATGATGTTTTCTTCATTTTCTACATATTCATATTCAAAATTTGGCAGTGTTTCATTCAAATCCTATTTTGATATTTCCCATCTTCTAAATTTATAGAAAATTTTATAGAGCACATCGTTATTAATTTAAGCAATGGGCTCTCTCCAATGTTGATATAAGTTTATCTTGTACTAATTGTTTTCTATTAGAACCATTTGTATAAATGTGTTCTTATGTGTTGTTTTTTATTTCCTACATCTAAACTCTCAAATTTCTTCGGTAGATATGTATTTAGGTCCACCTTACCTTTTGGGCAATATTTTTTATCACTACCATTTATTCTTATGTTTCTCCAATGTAACATCATTCATATTCCTAATTTCCATAAATACCTTTATATTAGTGGAATTTCTTCATTGATTCATTGTCATTAGATACATATGTGCTTCAACCAAAAAGAGATCATATAATTTGTTCCCCTTTGATGATCCCCTTATAAAGTTTATTAAATTTCCTTAGAGTACCAATGTCATCAAGATATCAAACAAGATTTTTAATTGCATTCAAATCCCAAAGCTTGTTGCTTTGCTAATATAGGTTCATTTTTCAAGACAATATAGATTGAAATTATATTGAGCAAAAATTTGTACATAGAGGTCACAAATATTCTTGCTTGATACCTAGACAACATAAGCTCAAATTGCTCTTAGGCCTATGGATATGCCTATTTACAAACATTGAATCCCATTGTTATAACTATTCTAATGCATCATATTATTATATTCTCTTCTATTGAAATGCATCAAAAATATGCATTGCTATGATGTTGTCATTATTACACATAAATGCCCTGCTTCAATTTTTCCATAATTCTTCATAGATGTGACATCATACCTCAATCTCTACAAACCTGAAAGTGTTTGATCCATTAAAGGGTTAAAATCCATGCTTTGGAAGGTATGGGTTTTGGAATACATCATTTTAATTTTGAATCCTAGAAAACATCCCTCTCTATGCATGTGTGTGTTTGTGTAGGTGTGTGTGCTTCAAGGTTCAAACATATAATGATCAACATTTTTTGTTTTAATGAGAGAAAATATAAGTTCTTTCTAGCAAGAGAAACTCCTTGACAACACTTTGACATTATTTTGGAGGCTATTCTGGTTGTTAAATGGGATGTTATTATGGACGTTAATTGGGATGCTAATTGGGACTCTAATTGGGATGCTAATTGGGATGCTAATTGGGACGCTAATTGGGACGTTAATTGGGTTTCTAATTAGAGTCCCAATTAACATCTACTTTCAAAAAAGGACGCAAATAACGCCATTAAAAGCTCCATCTTGAGGAAAAACGTCCACTTTGTACAAAATATGATGAAAAATACACTAAAAGTGATAGTGGACGCTAAAAGGGAGCTAAAACAAACGCTAATTCCAGGATTTGTTGTAGTGGCTTCTCCCATGCTTGGATCAGATGCTTGATCTCCGCAATTGTGGAAGCAAGCGCAAGCAGGTGCTCTTTAGACTTGATCATCGTACCAAATGTGGCTATAACAAATCCAAATGAGACTTGATGAGTTTGAGAATCAATCCCAAGTGGATGATAGAAAAAGTGCCAATCATAATCATCTAGTGGATAGAAAGCATGACAGTGAGAGTGAATGCAACAACTCCATATTGAAATTCATCCTCCATAGCATCCAAGGTCACACCAAATTGCGAACCAATGAGAGGATCTGAGTGTGAATGAGCTACAACAACTGATTGATGATCCTCAGAATTCAAATGAGAAGACTCATGAGAGAACAAAGAGGTTTGGAGATCAACTCCAAATGCTTGTAGATGGTCCAAATGCTTGAACTTCGAACCATATGAAGCTTGATGTGCTTGAGGGTTAAACCCAAGCGAATGCATGCTGTCTCCAAATTCAACAGTACCTTGAGGAAGCGTGCATGTCACCATGTAGGAAGTGAGAGGAGGCATGGCACCAAGGAGTGTGAATGCATGAACTCCACAATCTGATCTAGACTCCAAAATATCTAAGAAATCTCAATCTTGCACATCATCAAACTCATAGGAAGAATGCTTATATTCTAGAGCAATCATTGATAGAGAATCCTCAGTAGAATAAGTATGATAGGAGAATAATGAGTGGAGAGAGAGTTCTTCTTCAAAAATGGCAGCTCCATTTGTTATATCTTCATCATTAGCAGCAACATATTGTGCAATAGATGATGTCTCTTCACATTCTACTTCATAACATGTAGAGGAAGCATTCGAATCAAAGAGATCTGTACCAACAGGAACTTGTGTTGAAGATTCTGCCATTTGATCTCATGAACAACTTCATCAAAGAGTGTAGAGGTTGAGACATTAGGAGGGAGAGCGCATGTTGAGGTGTCCATATTCTCACTCCATGCACCATTATTATGCTTATCAAGAGCCTTTCCCAAGTTGGACCATAGCTCAAATGGATAGTCTGCAGAATAAATCAAGTAGTGCATACTTGGAGACATGGATAGACACATAGCTCCGAATGCTCTGTCACATCCATTTAGCCAATAATCTGGGACACACAGTTACCATTTTGTGCCATTGGGATTATTTTTGGGTTCCTGCTGGTTAGAAGACTTCTTGGATTTTCCTTTGTTCTTATTTTTTCCACTAGATTTTTGAGGTGAAGCAAACTGAACTGAATTCATTTCGGTAGTGGAAGTAGGGCTGGGTGATCGATTGGTGTTGTTTCCAGCCTGTGGCGAGGGTGGAGTTGAACTATGATTGTTCTGTGATCCATTGGATTGAGTAGCAAGCTAGGAGTGAATGGAACCAATGATGCCATCGACATGTGATCCCGTGGGTTTCGTTGGATCGTGTGTAGGGTGTGGGGCATTAGGAATGATATTGTATAATGTGCCAGATTAAGCATAGACAAGGTCTAAATACTAAGCACGTGAGATAGCTTGTTCTTCCTTAACGTCCCCTCCCATATCTACGTCTTTAGCTATGATGGGTAGTAATGACTTCGTGAACCCATCGACAAGTAATTGATCCGGAATGGGAGATTTAATGAGACGACGCCTATGTCTCCACTCATGAATATGATCATAAATGTGAGTGGAGGTGGATTTGGAGGGAATTCAAAATATCCGTGTCGGTTTCATAGTGGATTGGTAGTTGAAAATGTGTCAAAAAGGCCATGTCTAAAGATCGGAAATTAGGAAAAGAGTGTGGTGGTAGCTCGATGTACCACTTTGCGCCAGTGCCAGTAAGGGTTCATTGAAACAACCTCGGACGGATAGAATCATCCATTAAGCAATTGGAGGAGAACCACAAATGATAAGTCATTACATGGTTCTTAGTATCGTCACTAGGTTTTCCGTGAAACTTCAGGAAGTCTGATGGTAACTTCACAAGAATAGTTGGCCAATTTATACCATGGTGGATGGGATCGTTAGTCGAACGTGACAGATCTGGGAGATGTAATGTAGCCAAAAATGGTAACTGTCGGTTCGACTGTGGATATTGGTAATATTGATAAGGCATCTGGGTACCAGTAGGATCTTGGATGGAATGATCATAAGGTCCTCCCATGTAGTTTTGGACATATGTATATGGGCCTCCCAGATTAGGAGGTGGAACTACTGAGTTAGGAGGTGGAACAGAAGGGCGTCCTCCGTTGGAGTAAGGCGCTCCGCCTTCGGAGTACGGGGGTCCTCCGCCGGAGTACGTGGGTCCTCCGCCAGAGTACGGGGGTCCTCCGGGTGGAGGCGGGACAGGTGGTGGGGTAGGAGGCGGGACAAGTGGTGGGGGTGGTGGTCCACCGACTGCAGGTCCAGTTGGTGGAACATTATGATGCTCCCATGGGGTGTTCATGTTTCCAGGATATGGTAATCCAGGAAAAAGGTTTCCTGGATAATTTTGACCTATAGGAATGTTATAGTTTCCCTGGTATGTATGGCCCCATGGGGGTTGGGTCCAAGTGGATGGTCCCCCCATTTGATGTGTCCACATAGGTTGTCCCATGGTTGGGAGTGAACTTCCAACCATGTTATAGTTCATGTGTGAAGAATGTCCTCTGCTCATGTTTTGTCCCCTAACTCAATGATTCCCCCAGTTAGATTTTGTCCACTGACTAGGGGTTTCCCCCCAGTTAAAAAATATCCACCTATTGGAGTATTCCCATTAAGCACATGTTGACCAGTAATTGTATGTTTAACCATACTCATATGTTGACTACTAACTATAGGATAACTTCCACTTAAGATTTGAGGTGGAGGTGGTGCTCCAGTTATGAAGTTAATAGAGGCTGAAGGTTTCCCTTCAGTCGTTGGGTTCAAATAAGGTGTAGAAATGGTCGAATGGTTTTGAGGTGTACTAGATGGGAAAGAGGGTTGACCTGGTTCATAAGTGGTCATGTTGGGTGTAGATATTCCTGGTGAAGAAAAATACAAAGAATGTATAGGGGAATGTCATTCAAAAACGGGTACTTCCGGATTGGACCTAGGGGGAAACTCCGACGCCTAATCTAGTCACCAAATGTTCGTAAATGTTCGATAGTATCGTATATTGGCGTAAGAAATACGTCATTGGGAATCCAAGTAGGAAACCAACGTGGTGGATTTTCCACCATCGGAAGTGAACCAAAATTAGAAACATGATGACCTAAAGAGGTGTCCCAAAATGAGGTCGTTGGACCAAAAGCATCGATATCGGGTCGTCTGGGGGTTGACTGAAAATACAATCAGTGGCTCCATGGTTACCTTCAAGCGAATGATGAAAGGACGTGTCATGTTGAGGAGGTTGTTCCACCAATAAAGGTCTTGTAGGATCAACGATAGGTGGATTTTCAGGAGGAGAGTAGTTCATTCCTAATTCTAAGGTAGAAGTTCCTTCTTCATGTGACACAGATGTTGTTGATTGATCCATGGTTGCTCCTGAGTTCTCCTCCTGGTTAAGGGGATATTCAGGTGGCAAATTTAACATTCTATGGGACCTTCTTAAAGGTTGCTCAGCCAAGGCAGCTGATATATAGATTCTCCTAAAGAGTCTTCTAAAAAAGAAAAAAAACACACTTCAAGATCTACTCAAGCTAAAGCTGTACGAAAACTTATGTGGTATATGGGATTCAAAAGTCTGGAACCTCATGGGATTATAAAGGTATCGCAACTCGTGATATACCATAGGGTCCAACATTTATACTCAACACAATATTTCAGAGCACTAACCATGGAGGATTATGATCGTACCCTTGACCGTATAACTCGACTACCTAGTAGTACGTGCGTAGTAGCTCCCCGAGTGTTGTTCTAGGTGTATTTCCACACCAAGACGACCAATGGTTAACTCGGATGGTTTCAGGAATCCTAGTGGGGTCTCTCGATATACTCAAGGTACGTGGGAGATCCAATCCGTAGTGGTGTTGTCTAATGCACAACTATATGATAGGAGCCTTCTGATATACTGTCGAGTACGTGAAGTACCTTTATATATACCCGAACATATGCGAAAGGCCATTCGATATACTGACTGATACGTAGAAGAACTACAAGCCCTCGAGATGCAGTGCAGGAAAAGACAACTGCCATGCTTTAAGACGCTGGAACACGTCTCTAACCTAACACACGAGTTTCTATACAATTTTAACCTAAGCTACCGGTTAATTTTATCTTGAGCGGTTAAGTGAATGCATGAGGTGTAGACTTGGAATTTAAACAAGATGCAAATCTGATCGATATGAAAATGCAAGTCTTTGTATTTCCTTTTTGATGAAAACTAGTTATGGTAAGGAGAATTCTTTTTCCTTTCCGAAAGTGAAATGAACACTAAGCACTTGTAATAAAATTTTCAAATTGACCAAAAGACTAAAAACACTCTTTCAGTAATCAGACAAAAATGAAAATAACATACCAAATCGAAAATGTTTTTTCTTTTTCTTTTCAACTTAATCAAACCTATGAGCGAAAATGAAAAGACAAATTTCTATTCCGAATGCAATAACTCTAATTTTGAAATGAGAATCAAAAGAAGTGGAGAGAAAACCAAAAATACAAGAGCTTCCAATATGTTTTCCAAAATACTTTGAGAAGGCTTAGATCTACTTAATGCTTTCAAGGGAATGAAAAATGGACTTTCACAACCGAGAGAATGTAAGAAAATGTAACAATTTTTTCTTTTTCAAAGGTCTTTTAAACAATTATTTCGAAGTATAAAAAGCTCTTTACAACAGTTCCAAGTAATGTGCTTGAAATGGAGATAATAAGAACTTTTGATTTTCTAACTAATGCACTCAATGAAATGGAGAATTATGGCACTCTTTCAAACTTAAATAAGATACCTAGAGAATCCTTACTGCAATCTTTAATCAATTGGAAATTCTCGAAAAAAATATAATCACCCAAGATCTAAAAAAAACACACAAAACCACACAAAGTTTTGCAAAAATCACAACAACCAACTATCGGAGGGCTGAGAAGTTAGAGTGAATAGATCAGATAAAATGATAGCGAGTCACAAGACTAAATGTACTCATGGGGGATTGAAATTGCCCACCAAGTGAGTGGCACTTGCTTGACTAACTAGGACTCAAACAAACTCACACTTCAAAAACAAGCCAAAGACAAAGCACATTGTGCCTAGGAGGTTCTGTAACTGTCCAAGATAACATACAGAGCTCAATCAAACCCAAAAAAATCAATTTGAGAGATTTTTTAACTTATGTCCCAAGTTATGAAGGGCGACGCATCCTGCAAGTGTACACCAGAGCGTCAGACTCTCATCAACGCGCCTTGCACAAATGGTAGGTGCGTCTGCGACATAGTCTGCAAACTAAAAAAAGCTCCAGCAACACAGGTTGCTCAAGGCTAAGTTGCGTTAGAGTGACAGTGACATAGGTTCTATACTGCCCAGGTGCATCGGGAGGGATTCAGATTTGAAAAAATAAAAAAATCTCAAAGATAAAAAAGATAAATGGCTCAATGAAATTCCCAATCAGAGTCTGGGTCACCCAGAAGCTCTTTGATAACCATATCCAATGAAGAAGAGGCAACTAAGAGGCTTAGTAGAAGGAAATCAAGAAATAAAATAAATTTCAAGCTAAATCAAAGATTATAGGCTATAGTTCTCTAGTATGGTTGCCATTTTTGTTAATGGACAATCTGTAAGGGTGGACACAAATAGATCTCCTATTCACTATTTAACCCATAGTGAATAGGATTTCCTTTATTCTTAGAAGAGTGATATCACTATTTAACCCATAGTAGCATAATTCAAGTACATATAAAGATACAAATACGATTCGATACAGAAAAAATATGTAATGAAAAAATCTAGTACGAATAAAATACTGAAGTAGACTGCTTATATATAATACTTTTAATCAATTATTCACAAATATACCATAAATATACGTAGACAATTATATAATAACAAACATATATTTAAAAAACAAAAATATAAAATCTCAACAATGTAGGATTTGGCGATTGTAAGAGATGAAACTAGTTATTAATAATTATTTTAATAAGAATGTATGAAATTGAATGATATTTATGTTTTATAGTGTTTAAATAATTAAAGTTTATTTTTTTTAATTCGTTTTCAAAATTTAATTGTCCCTAGTAAAAATCGATATTCGTATTACACCTATACCGAATATTCGATGAATTAGAATTTGTTCCGAACTTCCGTACACAAAATACCAATACGACTGAATTGTGCTACTATGATTTAACCTATAGGATATTTCACCAAGGAAATTTCTTACACTTCTTTAGTGTTATATCTTTTCATTTTCAAGTGTTATATCTTTTCATTTTCTATTGAAAGGAAAAGGTTGGATTATAAGTAAACTTCACATTAAAATAAAGTAGCCATAAACTTGTGAAGCAAATTCAATATTCAAATTTGACAAAGTAATAACATATTACACTTTGTCAACTTTACATTGGTTGAGGTGATGGTTTTATTGACATAGGACAGTGAGTATTTTGGTCATACTCATGGAAGGAAGCATGACACACATGTATGCCCTTATGCATTAGAAGAAGAATGGCTACTCACTAGGGATTAGACATGTTTATGGTCTACATCTAGCCATTTAATAAAAGAATGCATCCTAAGAGCTTTTTCACTAAAAAATATTTTTAATTTCATTTTCTACATATAAACTTAAGTTTTACTCTTAAAAAGGAACTATTGCGAATGTTAGAGTCAATGAAAGTTGATGTTAAAATGTAAATGGCCTCTGTTGAATTTCTACGATTTCTCCTCCGATGAAGTACAAATAATTCATAATCCAAGCGTTGCGTTTTATCTTAATTATTTGAATCTTTTCTAGGGGATGCTCTCTTCTCCGTGACCTTCTTGCTACATTGCGTAAATTCCGTATTTGCACGAGAAACAAAAACTATAACCTAATGAAATTTGGCTTTCACATGAGACTCATGTTATGCTTTATGCAATTTTGTTTCATTTAAACATATTGGGTATGCATTATGAAAGGTGCATGTGTTATAATTGGTGTGAATTATGTTTCATTCATTTTATAATTTAAAAAAAATAAAAAATTCTTATTTTTATAATTTAAAATAAAAACTAATATTTTTTAAGATATAGTATATTATAAGTTTTGTTTTCTAAAATATTTTTCATTAGGATTAATGGACTATATATAGTTTATTTTGAATTACCCCTTTTTCATATATAACTTTCTTATGGTATCGTTGTTCTTAGAGTGAGAATAAGGACATCGTTATGAGATTTTGTTCATGGATGACTCTTGGAGCCTTGACCATGGTTAGGGGATCAAAGTGAGGCCTTACACACTAAAGAAATCTTTTAATGCTCAAGGGAGATAAATGAGTGCTCGCACCAACATAAAATATCTATATAGTGGATATTTTTCAGAAACTAGGGCCTTAGGGCCTAAATGAAGGTTTCAGGGAACAAGAGCTATGAATAAGAGATAAAACTACCACACATAATATCTCTAGGGGATATTTGGCCTCCAAGTGACCATATGAGTGCCATAAAGAGGTTTTGAGCGCCAATCATGGTTCATAGCCCAGATTTTCCAAACTCGATGGATGAAACTCATTCCTTATGCCCTAAAAAAACCTTGATGGATCAAGTGCCTTTAAGAATTTCTCAAGCCACCTTATATGACCTTTAGGCGATCTTTGGCATCCTAGAGGGGATTTCTGTCCCACCAAGAGATTTCGATCACCAGGAATGGCTTTTTATATTTTTACGATTGTTGGTGTTGAAGTGAGGATATAGGTGTCATGTGAAGGTTTTGAGCATAAGGTATGTGTCACATGTCCTTCTATGATGGTTGAACGAGGAAACCTATGAATAATGACCAATTTCCATTTTTTTGAAATGATTCAACCAAATTCTATATGACATAGGCAATTTTGTCTAAAATATGCCAAAATTTTCTAAAAACTATACAAGATCATTAGAAATTTGAATATTTTTATAAATAAATCCCCCAACATTTTATGATTAGCATTCAAAGAATCAGTAAGGTTTGTCAAGTGTTCTACACTTTAAGATAATAAACATGTATCCTTGCAATTTTCCCTACATCAAACCACCATACTACGTATTTAGGGGATCTTTGGTCTCTAATTAAAGATATAGGTGCCACTAAGAGGTTTTGAGCACCTAATATCGGAGTAAGGGCCATGACCATCATAAAGGGAGGAAACATGGTCATTAGTATCTAAAGTAAGATTCTAGGGCCTAAGGTCCACGAATCAAACATTGAGCCACTACACAAGACTTTTCTGCGTGATCTTTCATTATGAATCGAGATATAGGTGCCATTTGGATGTTTTCGGTACTCATGTTGAGTCTTAAGACCTTAACCATTGTCAAGAGATAAAACACTAGCTAGAGACAATGAATGAAACTGTTGGGGACTAATGACCATGGACTAGACCTCAAACCACCACACAATCCACCTTCGGAAAATCTATTTAACTTCTTAATGGGGATACAAGCACCATTTAGATGTTTTGAGAACCAAGTATGGGCATTAGAGCATTGACGATAGTTGGGGGAGAAAGCATGGGTATTGATGATGATGATGACAATGGTAGATAATGTCCACTGAGACCAACTCTGGTCTATTGGACCTTGAGAGGATTATAGCTTGGATCGTTGCAAAATTTTATTTCAATGCTCATAAAGATTAGAAAGAAGCGTTCATAGGTTGCCATGGTTTTGACATGTTAGGAGCTTAGGGAGGTTTGTATTGTAGCAAATATTATGAAACTGCGATCTATTGTGGGTGAACGCAGGGAATTCTGATAGAAAATGAATTTCATCCTCAATGTTGGTAGGTAGTTTCATAGAAATGGCAAGTTGTTTCCACCCATGATGTTTTAGGAGTCGTTCAGTGTCATGTATCACTATGAAGCTCATGAGATTTCGTTCTTACCTTGGCTATACTAATTTTCTTCTTTGAACTAGTTAGCACAGAGAGATACTTTTGATCTTCCAGATTAGGGTTAAAGACGTCCTTATAGTAGATCTTAATTTTGTTTTAACCTCTAATTCTTTTTCGTTGCACATTTTCTCTTTAAATTTAGATGTGATAATATTTTAATGTTATTGATATCTTGCAAAGTGGCATTTTTGCCAATCTCCCAATGGTTTAACCAAGCCATGGGGTCTTTATATTGGCCTCTCTTGACTCGAAGTTGGTCTTGACTGGATTTTAAAGCAATTTTAGGAAGTCTTTGGTCTCCCATATTATTTATACTGTACTTGTACATCAGGTACTTGGTCATAATGATGCTCTTGATGAGGGGAAGACTCACTTCTAGAAGGAGAATAGGGTGGGGTCATGGATGAGGCCTTGAATCACTCCAAATAACCTTATTATGAGATTTCATCTTTGAGTAGGGATATGGGTTCCATTATCTTATCACTATATGGGATCTTTAGTCTTTGAGTGGGCATATGGGTACCATTAAGATGGTTTTATGTATTCTTTATAAAAAACCTGCATGTTTAAAATATTTTGAGAAACATTGTACTCTTCATTTACATGTTGTTTTAAGTAAACTACTTTGAATTAAACTTAAGAACAACAAAAGATTCCAATTATATAATTATAAAATATTATTGGAAGAAAATTATCCCTAAAATTATTATATACCAAAATTGCGTGCAATTCTAAAAAAATTGCACATAGTTTGATTATGTTAAGGGTTTGTAATTATATATTAAATTAAATGGGATGGAATATCTATTAAAATCAATTAATAATTAGACAATATGGAAAACATGAAATTTTTCATAAAATATAAAAGTAAGTCAAATTAAAGTATATATTTTTCTAATATAATATTTTTTTTGAGAGTATACTCAAAAAGTTTTAGATAACTAATGAGCTTTAATGAGCTTTTAGTTGGTAAAAAACTGACTAATAAACATAACAAACCTAGAATCCAAGGGAAGAGACTCTATTTTATGTTTGAGTGTCTTTTGATTTTACCGTTGGATGCTAAAAATGATCTTGATACAATGGATAGTATTGCAGTTAGAATCCAACGGATGAATTTGAGTTTCGTAACGCTTTATGTTACCGTTGGATGGTAAATGTAGTTTTGATTCAATTAATTTGTTTTTAAATTTATTAGATAGCATATGGATCAGGTTTGAATTAAACTGTTATTCGATTCCGTGAATCCGATACAGTGATTCCTTATTTATTTGTTGTATGCTATAACTTCGTATTGGGTTTGTTCTGAATTAGTTTTTGTGGTTTCTTATCACTCTGTGTGAGACAGATGGATCGACATACATACATGGGAGGTAATCAACTGCAACTGGATCGGCTATTAAGCTGGGAAGAAAAATGATACTTCACCCTTTGCAACAGCCGAATGACTTTTCCGCAATAGGACCCATGCTCTCTGATCTACAGTGATTTCTCTAAATTTGTGGCTCTTAAATATGTTTATTAAACTGGTCATTCTGAGTATGTTTAGTTAAATCATGGGTTTACATAGTTTTTTTTGGTAAATTGTCAGCGTAAGAATCACCCATACAAATATTATTCTTACCTTATGTGAAGGGTGGTTGATGTTAGGCCTTTGGGCGTTTTTTGTTTTTTAGGTTTTGGCAATAGACTTCTTGGCATCCATGTTAACGATGGATTAACTCAACCTCAGAAATATGTAAATGGATGACGCTCTTCCCTTGCAGCTCTCTATAATATAGGTAAAAAATGGTTTACATATTTGATTTTCTTTTCCTTGGTTGATTTTGGACTTTGAATTGATTACATTATTGGGTTTTCATGATCATTAGCTCGCCTGCTCATATATGTGTGTTGCAGGATGAAGAAAATCTACAAATGGGATTCAAGGGTGTGGGTACATCTAAAAACTCCTTCATCATTTCATTCAGTTTCTCTTTGATATCTCTGTCTTCCAGTGTAGAGGTAGTCATGCCATGTGAAGGAGCGCTCCTCCTGACTGATTTGTTTATGTAATTGTATATTAATTTATGTCTGTCTGTGTGTTTGCTTGTTCCTTATCTCTTTCTTATATGCTATAACTCTTTGTCGGTTTGTTGTGATCTAGTCTGTGTGGTTTGTTATAACTCTCTGTGAAACAAAGAAGGATATGAGCATGCAAATATTGGAGGCAATCAACTGCAACTGCAGCGGCTTTTTGGTAAAGGGTTTCAGCTCTCAGATCTAAGTGATTAATCAAACATAATATATTTCTCTGTTGTATACTATAACACCTATGCTCTCTCAGATTTACAGAGATTCTTTATTTCTTTGTTGTATACTATCAACATAGATCCATTTAAAGGGATCTATCAGGTGTCTTAAAGTGTAAACACTTTTTAGTGTAAATGTTGAGGAACTTTTCAAAATTTATCTAATTTGTGTAGTTTTATATATATGTAGTTGTAAATGTTTTAAATAGTCACATGTTATTTTTTATAATATTTTATTATTTTTTAAAAAGGACAAGTGTGAACTCCAGGATGAGCATCCATGGAGTTACACATCTCCCCCTACTGAGCTCCCTACTAAGCTGTAGAATGAGCCTTTTCCGCCGAATGTATTGGTTTGTTTTGAATTTTTTTTTTTTTATTTCTTATAACTCTGTGTGAGCGCTGAAGGAATTACACATCTCCCCTACTGAACTGTAGAATGAGCCTCTTCAATATAATATATTAGTTTTTTTTGAATTAATTTTTTTGATTTCTTATCACTCTGTGTGAGACAGGTCGATCAACATAAATTCATAAGAGGCAATCAACTGCAACTGGATGGGCGTTTAAGCAAGGAAGAAGAAGAATACTTCTCCCTTTGCAACAGCCAAATGACCTTTTCTCAATAGGACCTATGCATTCAAATCTACAGTGATTTCTCTAAATTTTGGACTCTTAAATGTGTTTATTAAACTGGTCATGATCATTCTGAGTATGTTTGGTTAAATCACTGGTTTTCTTTCTCTTTTTTAAACTGTCACAGTAAGAATTCACCTATACAGATATTATGGTTACGTTCCGTGACACTTGCAGGAATAACATATTTGATGTTTGGGTATTTAGGTTTTTTCATATGCACTTGCGCTTTAAACGAAATGGCTATGGTGACATGGAATGATCGACATGCCACTCATGGCATTAAATTGGTGAGTATATTAGTTTTACTTTCTTTTTTGTTATAAATAGATAATATGATATTAGAATATTAAGTATGTTTCGTAATTAAATTAAGGGTGTGTCATAATTAATTTGTTTTAATATTTTTAAAATTTTTTCTTCTTTTCAGGATTTAAATGATTTTATTAGATGCATTTCAATGTAAGATTAATTCTGACATTTGCTTTGATTTTTGGTTTTTGAATTTTGAAGATTAACAATAAATACCTTATCAAGGAAACAAATAGTCTTTGTGGTTTGTTAATTATGTGTGACATTTACTTTGGTTTTTGAATTTTGTATATTACCTTTTGAATTTTGAAAAGAAATATTAACTAAATTAACAATAAATACCTCATCAAAGAAACAAATAGTCTTTGTGGTTTGTTGATTATGTGTGAGACAGAGGAGGAGACGGGCATACATACATTGGAGGTACTCAGCTTGAGTGACTTTCTGGTGAAGGGTTTAACCTTTTGCAACATCCAAATGACTTTTTCGCAACGGAACCTATGGTCTCAGATCTACGGTGATTTTTCTAAATTTTGCCTCTTAAATATGTGTATCAAAGTATCATTTATCATATGTTTATCAAATTGGTCATTCTGAGTATGATTAGTTAAATCGCGGGTTTCCATAGTTTGCTGTAAATTGTCATCCTAACAATGACCATCACCGTTATAGATATAATTCTTAAGTTATGTGAAGTGTGGTTGACCTACGGATAAGTTCACTTGAATATTTGATTTCGATTTTGAGTATTGACATTATGGGTTTGATTTTGAACTTTGACATGAATGAGTTATTACTCCATAGACAAGTCTGAATATAAATTTTTGTTTTCCTGTCATAAGGTGGAGGGTAAACCCAAGATACCGACAAGGAGAAGAAGCTGAGTGCAACTGTGAAAAATGATGAAGATAATGTTTTTTGAAAAAGTATTCCAATATATTATAGGTATGCAATGAATAAATTAGATTTAGTTGTACTATATATAATATATGTTTTCTTTATGTGAATATTACATATGTAATATTATTTTATAAGACAATTAATTAAAGAGATTACATTGTATTTCCTTTCCCTTCTCAGTTTTAACTACCCACACTCCTTGCTCCTTTCCTATTGCCAATTATCTATGCTACATATTATTTTATAAGACAATTAACTAAATAGATTACATTGCATTTCTTTTCCCTTCCCATTTTAACTACCCACACTCATTGCCCCTTTCCTACTGCTAATTATCCAACATGCTGGTTGTAGCATAATGGAAAATGACTGAATTAAACAAACTAATCCATTTTGCACACTCCTTGCCCCTTTCCTATTGCCAATTATCCATGCTGCAGTAGCGGAATGGAAAATGATTGAATTAAACAAAATAATCCATTTTTCATAGCTTTTTTTTTAAATAACAATTTAATGCAATAAAAACAAAAATATTTTTTACATCAATGTAAATAAAGTTAAAGTTTGAGACAAGTTTGTTTGTATTATTTTAGCTTTCTAAGAGAGTAGCTTAGCTTAGTGTTGAAAGAAATTCTTTCATCTATTGAGTAAAATAAATTATATCATTCAACAATCATCTTTAAGCAGTTAACGTTTTTTACCACTATTCCAATACATAGATTTAAACTATTTGTTTTCAAATTTTAATAAATTAAATCTAATATCACCACATTCTTATTACTTTTTAAAATATCTTAATATATAATTATTTAAATTTAATCAATTAATCAATTAGATATAATATCACCATAATTTTTCCTTCGACAACAATGCCTTCAATTAAATCTCTTACTACCCTCAAATACTCCTATCTACTGTAATTTGTTTCTATCGTGTCCTTATTGGGTTTCCAATGTGCAAATTCGCATATGATGTTGATAATAATAAAAAAATTGCAAACAGATAGTTGTGACTCCAACTTTTAGAAGTTATTTATTTAATAGAATGTAATACTTTTATTATTACTGTTTCTTCATATGCATTTGCTTAAACGAAAGGTTTATCGCTGTGCAAATTCGCATATGATCTTGATAATAATAAAAAAAATTGCAAACAGATGGTTGTGACTCCAACTTTTAGAAGTTATTTATTTAATAGAATGTAATACTTTTATTATTACTGTTTTCTCATATGCATTTGCTTAAACGAAAGGTTTATCGCTGGTGTCTTTGGACGCATAGAAATTATGCTTGTTGACATGGAGTATTATGGGCCAGCGTGCATTAAACATTATTTTAATATTAATTTGGGACTCAAAAGTATCATATTAATTTTGAGTTGGGTGTTGTAATTAGATCATATAATATTAACTAATAAATTTAGGAATATTAAATTTTTTATTTTTATGATTTTTATTTTTATTTAATTTGAGGTTATTGTATTTGAATCTCATCCATGCTAATGATTTATGATCTAGACCTAACATTACCTTTATTTTCCTGGGTACTGAACAGATTTATCCAAAGGGACATCCCATGATGGCTGCTATGGGATTCAAAGGAACTGGTGAGGGCTATTTATGATCACAAGATCCTTTTTAACATTGTGGTAGTCCGATCATCTGCATCTTTAACATTAACTGTTCTAGTTCTTACGAGTAAGAGTTCTTACTAGTAAGATGTTTAATTTTTTTTATGAATTAAATGATTTTATTAAATTTATTTTAAAATTAATTTAATTATTGATATTAAAGTTTTGGTTTTTAATATTAATATTTTATTACAGATTAAAAGGAATTAAGAGTTATTTCCAGGCTTGCAGGGTTAGAAGAGGAGTAAAATGGAAATGATTGAATCAAACACCCCACCATCATCATCGATAGGTAGATAACCTACTTTTGGGAAAAAGTTTGTTTAGGAAAAAAGTTTGTTTATATTATAGCAACAGGAAATTCTCACATAACTTAGTAGGGCGAGTGGTTATTCTCACATAACTTAGTAGGGAGAGTGGTTTTTTTTCAATAACAAGAGCTGATTATTACTTTCTACCTTCACATAATTATCTTGTCATTCTTCACTCATAACCAAGTCAATTCATTTCTTTTGTTATAATCAATTGGATAGTTGTTACTTAGATTAGAAATAACTCTAGCTCTGTTTACCGGTAAGTCAAATTAAAAATTAAGCCCCTGCCATATCAATGAAAAATAATTTAAATTATATTTGTTTAGTCGTTATTTTCGAATTAGAGACAAATTTAATCCTACTTGATTCCATCTAGAAGAAAGACCCCTATTATATTTTTTTTATTTTTTAAATACTTCTATCTTTTAGATGTGTAAATATGACTTTATAAAATAATTTCCCATTACAACATCTACATTTCCTAGAATGTAAATAGTACAATGCTAAATGGACATGGAGTCCAAATATGGTGACTTGCTCAGTGGAATTCCTTAATTAAATACATATAAAAGTTTTTATTTTTACTTTACAAGTGCTACGTAAAAAATTTCATGCACTTTAAAAATTTCAATTAGTTTTAATTAAATTAAAGATATTTTATCAGTTTATGAGACCAAGATCGACACATGGGAAAAATTGAAATTAGTTTGATTGTTAAGGGTAATAGGGTATTATATTAGTTTGATTAATTTGGAGGGGATATGTTCTTTTAGATAATAATATGGTAACATTTCTTCACTATTTAGGGTTCCATTTTCTATGTAAAAAATTTCATGCATTTTAAAATTTCAATTAGTTTTACTATGATCAAACATATTTTATCAGTTTATGATGAAGTTTGATTATTGTTAAGGGTAATTAGGTTTATTAGTTTTAAGGGTAATTTCTAATAGTTGTGAGACCAAGATGGATATATTAAAAAATATAAATCAACTTAGCTATGGTTGAATTCTCTATATTATATGAAAAAAAGTATGGCATAAATTCATGATTGAATGATATTGTAATTTTGTTTGGACATTTCTGTCATAATTTAAGATTAATTTGAATTTTTGAAGTATAACATTTAAAATTTAGATCTAATTGCTCAATTTGAGTTCTGTAATGTTTTATCTTCTTTATTTGGCTAGTGTTGCATTAAAACATTATTTGATTTTACTCTTCCTTTTATTATTGTAAACCTCACAAATATGTAAATAAATTAAAATTTCTGTTTGCAGAGTGCAAGTAAGTGGAGGCTAAACACATTTAAGCAACAAAGTGCAACAGTAAGAAATGATGGAGAAAATGCTTTATTGAAAGAGAACTCCAATATACTACAGGTATGCAATAAATGAAATTAGATTAATTAGTTGGTTATAATAATAGTATTTTCTTTATTTGTATAAATATTACATGTAATATTATTTATTAGATTACATTAAATTTTCTTGCCCCTTTTCCTTTGCTAATTACCTATGATGGGAGAAGTAGAATGAGAAATTATTAAATTAAACAATCAATCATAAATTCTTTTTAATTAATTCATTTATCTTTTATTTTTTATATCAATTTTCTCTTAATGTTTATTAATTAGAAATCATCTTTTTCTATTTTAAATTACTCTTATTTCTTCGGGATTGATTATTTTAATTATTTTATATAATTTTGTTAAAGTTTTTACATTTTTTTCCTTTTAATCAATTTTAAATATTAAAAATATTTTATTCTTAATTATTTTTAATTAATTTCATATTTATTAATTTTTATTTTTATTTATTTTTCTCATAAAATCAATAATCCTTTATCATATTTTACTTCATTTTTTAAATCATTTTTCTACTTTATTTAAATCCCCTCATTATAGATAATGAATAGAATGTCCACTAAACAATAAAAACCTCATCATTTCTTTAAAAATAATTATATATATATATAAATTAGTTCTATAGATATAAAATCTTTTTTTTATACTCAGAGAAGTTATGATTTCTTTAAAAAAATAATAATATTATATATATAAAAATTTGTTCTATAAATATAAGATCTTTTCTTTACCATAACAGAAGTTATGAATCAACTTTTAAATGAAGTGTTTTTAATTCAGTATACTCAGCTTTAAGAGAATTACCCACTTATTCACTTATTTGTTGGCATTATCTTCTACTTTTACATGATTATCTTGTCATTATTACACTTCATCCTTCCCAGGATTATTTTGTCATTTTGGGGTCATTCTTAACTACCATCGCATCGCATAATTATCTTGACATTATTTTGTCATTTTGGGGTCATGTCGTTTGTTTCGCTAAAATCGGTTAAGGTAACTCTTTGTATAAGTTTGAGTTGGACTTAGTAACTCAATTCATAATAGGTAAATAATATTCTCCATTGGGAATGGTACACGGATATCTTAATTATATAATAAATACCATATGTTTAACTATGAGAAAAATTTGGTATTTTCCATTCTCGTAGCATTGTCATTCTTGAATGTTCTCTATCAATGGGGTGATTTTAGTCTGTCAATACTTAATTAATAAAATATTAATAAATTTATATGATTGTCATTAAATTGTAAATAAGCAGTTATGATTCAAATGATAAGCAAAACTAAATAAGAATTATATCACATATGACATATTCTATATCAATAATAGTTTTATTTTTTATAATTGATTTTACAGTGTTTTTAACTTGAGAATTAGTTCTAGTTTTTACTGTTTTAATTTTTTCAAATATAGTTTGAAATTCTGCATATAGTATTTTTATTTCTATTATTAGTGACTAAGTGTTTTTTAGATATAGTTTGAAATTCTCCATATAGGTATTTTTATTTCTATTGACCTAGTGTTTTTTAATTTTTTTTAATGTAGTTTGAAATTCTGCCTAATGTTTTTTTTAATATATTTACAGTTCAATTTGTTATATAAAAACTAATTACTTCTATTTTTTATAGTAATTTAGCTTTATTTTTTATATTTTATAATATTTCAGTTTTTAAAAATAGGTTAATCTCGATAGGATTTACTTCCATTCTTCAGAAAAATTACTTCTATTTTTTATAATAAATTGTAAATATAAGAATTATTTATATTTTTTAATTTTTTTTAAATATAGATTGAGTTTAGTAGAAACTACTTCTATTTCCGAATTAGAGACCAATTTAATGGTTATTTCCGAATTAGAGACCAATTATATTTGTTTAATGGTTATTTCTGAATTAGAGACCAATTTAATCCAACTTGATTCCATCCAGAAAAAAGACCAATTATATTTGTTTAATGGTTATTTCCGAATTAGAGACCAATTTAATCCAACTTGATTCCATCCAGCAAAAAGACCACTCTTATATTTTTTTAATTTTTTTTAAATACCTCTATCTTTTAGATATATAAGTATGACTTTATAAAATAATTTCCCATTTCAACCTTCATCTACATTTCCTATAATGTAACTAGTACAATGCTAAGTGGACATGGAGTCCAAATATGGTGACTTGCCAAGTGGAGGTGACTTGGCACGTGGAGTTCGCTAATTAAATACATATAAAAGTTTTTATTTTTTGTTTACAGGTGTTACGTAAAACATTTCATGCACTTTACAAATTTCAATTATTTTTAATGAGATCAGCTTATGTGAACAAGATTGACACATGAGAAAAATTGAAATTAGTTTGATTGTTAAGGGTAATTGGGTATATATTAGTTTGATTAATTTGGACGGGATATGTTCTTGGTAAAAAAATTCAATTAGTTTTTCAATTAGTTTTATTATGATCAAACATATTTTATCAGTTTATGATATTTTATTGTTAAGGGTAATGGGTTTATTAGTTTTAAGGGTCATTTTTAATGGTTATGAGAGCAAGATGGACACATTAGAAAGATTGAAAAATATAAGTTAACTTAATTATGGTTGAACTCTCTATATTATAGGAAAAAAGTATGACATAAACTCATGGTTGGATGATATTGTAATTTTGTTTGGATATTTCTGTCACAATTTAAGATTAATTTAAATTTTTGAAGTATATATAACATTTAAAATTTAGATCCAATTGATCAATTTGACTTCTGTGATGTTTTATCTTTTTGTTAAGAGGAATTTTTTGAATTTATCATATAGCATTTGGCTAGAGTTGCATTAAAACATTATTTGATTTTACTCTTCGTTTTATCATTGCAAAATCTCACAAATATGTAAAAAATTAAAATTTATGTTTTCATGTCGTCCTTAGAAGGTGGAGGCTAAACACATTCAAAAAGTAGAGTGCAAGTAAGTGGAGGCTAAACAGATTTAAGCAGCAAAGTGCAACAGTAAGAAATGATAGAACTCCAATAGAGAAAATGTTGCCTTGAAAGAGAACTCCAATATACTACAGGTATGCCATGAATGAGATTAGATTATATTTGATTATAATGTATCTAGTATCTCTTTTCCTCTTTTGAACATTACATATAATATGCAATGAATGAGATTAGATTAAATTTGGTTATAATAATAGTATTTTCTTTATTTGTACAAATATTACATGTAATATTATTTAATCATGCAATTTATTTATTAGATTACATTAAATTTTCTTGCCCATTTTCCTTTGCCAATTACTTATGATAAGAGAAGTAGAATGGGAAATTATTAAATTAAACAATCAATCATCTAGGTACTCTTAATTAATTCATTTATCTTTTATTTTTTATATCAATTTTCTCTTAATGTTTATTAATTAGAAATCATCTTTTTCATTATCTTTTTCTATTTAGAAATCATCTTTTTCATTATCTTTTTCTATTTTAAATTACTCTTCTTTCTTCCCAGATAAATTATTTTATATGATTTTGTTAAATTTTTTACATTCTTTTTTTTTAATCAATTTTAAATATTAAAAATATTTTATTCTTAATTATTTTTAATTAATTTCATATTTATTAATTTTTATTCTTATTGATTTTTCTCATAAAACTAATAACCCCTTATCATATTTTATTTCACCTTTTTATCATTCTTCTACTTTATTTAAATCTCCTAGATAATGAATAGAATTAAACAATAAAAACCTCATCATTTAAAATATATATATATATATATATATATATATATATAAAAAGTTAAATATAGATATAAGATCTTTTCTCTACACTAAAAGAAGTTATGAATCAACTTTTAAAAAAAGTGTTTTAAATTCAATATACTCAGCTTTAAAAGAATTATCTTATTCACTTCTTTGTTCGCATTATCTTCTACTTTTACATGATTATCTTGTCATTATTACTAGGCTAACCAAATTTGACCAGCATAAAGAACTTCATCCTTCCCAGGATTATGTTGGCATTATCTTCTACTTTTACATTATTATCTTGTCATTATTACTGGGCTAACAAAATTTGACAAGAAGAAAGAATTTCATCCTTCACAGGATTATTTTCGTCATTGCCGGGTCATTCTTAACTACCATCGTATAATTATCTTGTCATTTTTTACTCATTACCAGGTCATGTCGTTTGTTTCGCTAAAATTGATTGGATAAAATGTTGGTTAATGTAAATAATATTCTCCAATGGGAATGGTACACGAATATCTTAATTATAGAATAAATACCATATGTTTAACCATGAGGAAAATTGGGTATTCCCCATTCTCTTAGCTTTGTCATTCTTGAATGTCCTTTATCAATGGGGTGATCTTAGCGTGTCAATACTGAATTAATAAAATATTAATAAATTTACATGGTTGTCACCAAATTGTAAACAGGAGATTGTAATTCCATCTTTTAACAGTTATTTACTAAATTCCGCGATTTACAGAATGAGATTTGTTACTTCCTTCTTCCTCCTCTTTGTTGTGTGGCCGTTCAAAACTTGCTCACCTGCTAACCGTGACCTTTCTTTCACGTGTAATTTAAACTAAATCTATTTTATAGGATTTTTTTTTATGTTTGATATAATTTGAAACTCTAGGATGACTATAAAATAATTTCCCGTTGCAACTTTCATGTACATTCATACATTGTTCCTCACATAATTATCTTGTCATTTTGTACTAGTAACCAGGTCAAGATTAATTAAATTATTTATATTTTATTCTTTTCTTTTAAACTGTAGGATTCAACATTCTAAATAGATTATGACTTAGGTCACCGTTCTCAAGAGAGCCTTCCAAGTCCCTGGTAGAAAAGAAGGGTTTCTCATTATAAGTCTCTCCTAGATCCTTTTTCCCATTCCATTGTCTTCTCCAATAAGGTGTTATGAGAAATTATAAGCTCTGAAAGAGTCATATAGATTGTGCTATTTTATTGTGTTATAAAATCAAATAAATTGGGTACCTACAATGCAATAACATAGTTATTAAATATTCAACTTAGGTGAGGAGGTGGGATTTTAAGCTCAGTAATGATTCAAATGATAAGCAAAACTAAACAAGAATTATATCAAATATGACATTTTTTAATACCAACAATAGTTTTATTTTTTAGAATTGACTTCAAAGTGTTTTTTACATGAGAATTAGTTCTACTTTCTACTGTTTTTTAGTTTTTTTCAAGATATAATTTGAAATTCTGCATATAGGTATTTTTATTTTTATTATTATTGACCTAGTGTTTTTTATGGAGTTTGAAATTCGGTGTAATGTTTTTTTTATTATATATTTACAGTTGAATTTGTTATATAAAGACTAATTACTTCTATTTCTTATAATAATATAGCTTTATTTTTTATATTTTATAATATTTCAGTTTTTAAAGATAAGTTAATCTGGATAGGATTTGCTTCTATTCTTTAGAAGAATTACTTCTATTTTCTATAGATATTAAATTGTAAATGTAAGAATTATTTATATTTTTTACATTTTTTTTAAATATAGATTGATTTTAGTAGGAACTACTTCTATTTCTTACAATAAGTTGTTTGATTTTTTTAATTATAAGTTGACTTCAATATAGTAAGTTGGTTGATGTTGTGTTAGATTACAATGTAAATATAATTTTGTAGTTAGTATATAGGTTTTTTTAATAATTTACTTATTCTATTCATATAATAATTTACTTATTTTAGTCCCAAGTTATATTTTAATAAAAGTCTTGTGTAGAGAATTATTAAAGGAACATTTTTGGAAATTGTGTGGAAACAATTTCCTAACTCGGTATCTTGACACATGTGCCTTTGTTGTAGCCAGGAACTGGGACGCCTTTGCGCTAGTAATAGGTGGAGGGAGATAACTCCCAGAGAAGCCCTCCCAGTACACCCCAAGTTGGGTGGTCGACTGTGTATACACAAGGTTTTTGAAGTGGTCTAACGAGGGACCCCCTTTAATAACACTCTCTACCCAAGCAACCTAAGGAATAGTATACCATACCTTAATTCTTAAAAATAAATCCATATCAATATAGTAAGTTGGTTGATGTTTTGTTAGATTACAATATAAGGATAATTTTGTAGTTAGGATATATAGGTTTCTATAATAATTTACTTATTCTGTTCATGTATAATAATTTACTTATTTTAGTCATAAGTTACATTTTAATAAAAGTCTTGTGTAGAAAATTATTAAAGAAACATTTTTGGAAATTGTGTGGAAACAATTTCCTAACTCGGTATCTTGACACATGTGCCTTTGTTGTAGCCGGGAACTGGGATGCCTTTGCGCTAGTAATAGGTGGAGGGAGATAACTCCCAGAGATGCCCTCCCAGTACGCCCCAAGTTGGGTGGTCGACTGTATATACACAAGGTTTTTGAAGTGGTCTAACGAGGGACCCCCTTTAATAACACTCTCTACCCAAGAAACCTAAGGAATAGTATACCATACCTTATTTCTTAAAAATAAATCCATATCCTATTATCTCCATTAAACTAGTGCATATCATTATTCCATTTAAACTTTAACCCCTTATCTTTATAACCCTCCTTAAACATAACCTTATTATTGCAATCATGTAAATAATAATATAACTCCTCATACTAAATTATTAACCTCTAAGCAATAAAAACTATTATGCCTACCTCCTAACCATTATAACAAACAATATTTATAGCTCACTAAACTCTGAGTTGTGTAATCCCTAAAACTTATAACACCAATCAATTCTAGTATACTTAAATCTTAAATCCTATAAATTGTGTCATCATTAAACTTTATCTATGTAATCATTAACTATTACTAGTACCTTAATCTTTCTAACCCCTAAATCTTATAGTTGTCTCAACCTGTAATTTATTTATATTTAAACATTTAATTCTTATTATTCATAACCTTAACATTTAATCCTTATGATATAGTTCTCTCTCTCTCCATCTCTCTCTCTCTCACTAAACCCTTAAACCTCTCCCTCTCTCTCTCTCAACCCCTAACCTCCAATCTCTCTCTCTCTCTCTCTAAACCCATAAACCCCATTCTCTCTCTCTAAACCCCTAACTCCAATCCATATCTCTCCCCTCTCTCTATCTCTCTAAATACCTAACACCCAATTGATATCTCTCTCTAAACCCCTAAAATCCAATCTCTCTCTCTCTCTCTCTAAACCACTAATGTCCAATGTCTCTCTTTCTATTTCTATCTCACTATAAACCCTTAACACCCAATCAGTATCTCTCTTCAAACCCCTCACCACTAATCTCTCTCTCTAAACTCCTAAACTCAATATATATCTCTCTCTAAACACCTAATCCCCAATCTCTCTCTCTCTCTCTCTCTAAACCCTAACCCCCAATCCATCTCTCTCTAAAACTCTCTCTAAACCCTAACCCCCAATCCATCTCTCTCTAAAACACTAACAACCAATCACCCTCTCTCTCCAAATCACTAAACCCCAATCTCTATCTCTCTCTCTCTAAACCACTAACCCATAATTTATCTCTCTCTCTAAACACCTAATCCCCAATCTCTTTCTCTCTCTCTCTCTCTCTCTCTCTCTCTCTCTACCCCTAACACCCAATTTCTATCTCACTAAATACCTCCCAATCTCTCTCTCTCTCTCTCTCTCTAAACCCATAACCCCTAATCTCTCTCTCTCTCTAAACCCTAACCCCGAAACTCTCTCTGTCCAAAACCCTAACCACCAATATTTCTCTCTCTCTAAACTACAAACCACCAATATCTATTTCTCTCTCTCTGAACCCTTAATGTCCAATCTCTCTCTCTCTCTCTCTCTCTCTCTCTGAACCCCTAATGTCCAATCTCTCTCTCTCTCTCTAAACCCATAAGCTCTAATATCTCTCTCTCTCTCTCTCTCTAAACCCCAATCCCTAATCTCTCTCTTTATATCTCACTCTCTAAACCCATAACCTCTAGTATCTCTCTCTCTTTAAATCCATAATCCCAAATCTCTCTCTCTCACAAATCCTAATCCCAATCTTTATCCCTTTATCCCTAAACCCATAACAACCAATTTATCTCTCTCACTCTCTCTCTCTAAACCCCTAACACCCCAATCTCTCTATCCCTAAACCCTTACTATCCATTCTCTCTCTCTCTCTTTCTCTCTCTCTCTCTCTCTCTCTCTAAATACCTAACTACTAATCTCTCTCACTCTAAACCCTTAACTTCCAATCTCTTTCTCTCTCTCTCTCTAAACCGCTTACCTCCAATCTCTCTCTCTCTCTCTCTCAATCTCTAATCCCCATTCTCTCTCTCTCTAAATCCCTAACTACTAATCTCTCTCCCTCTCCCTCCCTCCCTCCCTATCTCTCTCTCTAAACCGTTTACCTCCAATCCCTCTCCCTCTCTCTCGAAACCCATTAAATCCAATCTCTATCCCTCTCTAAATCTTTCTTTAAACCCCTAAACCCTAATCTATCTTGCTCTCTCTCTGTCAACCCCTAACCCCCAATCATTATGTTTCTATCTCTCTAAGCCCCTAATATCCAATCTCTCTCTCTCTCTCTCTCTCTCAACCGCTAGTCCCTATTCTCTCTCTCTCTCTCTCTAAATCTCTAACTACTAATCTCTCTCACTCTAAACCCCTAACTTCCAATCTCTCTCTCTCTCTAAACCACTTACCTCCAATCCCTCTCCCTCTCTCTCGAAACCCATTAAATCCAATCTCTCTCCCTCTCTAAATCTCTCTTTAAACCCGTAAACCCTAATCTCTCTTGCTCTCTCTCTGTCAACCCCTAACCCCCAATCATTATGTTTCTATCTCTCTCTCTAAAATCCTAACACCCAATCAATGTCTGTCTCTAAACCCCTAAAGTCAATCTCTCTCTCTCTCTCTCTCTCTCAACCCCTAACCCCCAATCTATCTCTCTCTCACACACTCTCTCTAACTTTAAACCCCTTACCCCCAATCTCTCTCTCTCTCTCTCTAAAATACTAATGCCATTATATCTCTCTCTCTCTCTCTCTCTCTAAGCCCCTAACCCCCAATCTCTCTCTCTCCCTCTCTCTATATATAATCCCATAACTCGCAATCTCTTTCTCTCTAACACTGTAACCCCCAATCTCCCTCTCTATCCAAAGTATTAACCCCCAATCTCTCTCTCTCTAAACCTTTAACCCCAAATCTCTCCCTCTAAACACCTAAACCCTAATCTCCATCTCTCTCTCTAAACCCCTAGGCCCCAATCCCTCTTTCTCTCTAAACCCCTAACCCCCAACCTCTCTCTCTCCCTCTCCCTCTCCAAAG
This sequence comes from Larix kaempferi, assembly GCA_027924585.1. Lineage (NCBI taxonomy): Eukaryota > Viridiplantae > Streptophyta > Pinopsida > Pinales > Pinaceae > Larix > Larix kaempferi. Next base: position 1,032,700 of record BSBM01000779.1, read on the forward strand.
TACTAACCCCAAATTTCTTTGTCTCTCTCTTTCTCTACCCCTAACTCCCAATCTCTCTTTCTCTAAACCCCTAACCCCAATCTCTGTCTGTCTCTCTAAACCCCTAACTCTTGTTCTCTCTCTCTCTCTCTTTAAATCCCTAACCACAAATCTCTCTCTCTCTCTAAACCCCTAAGCTCCAATCGCTCTCCCTCTCTCTCTCTCTCTCTCTCTCTCTCTCTCTCTAAGACCGTAACCACCAATATCTCTCTCTATATCTAAACCCCTAACCTTTAGTATTTCCCTCTCTATCTCTCTCTATAACCCCTAACCCCCAATCTCTCTCTCTCTCTCTCTTTAAACTACTAACCCTCAATCTCTCATTCTTTCTCGCTAAACCTCTAACCACAAATCTCTCTCTCTCTCTCTCTAAATGCCTAACCTCCAATCTCTCTCTCTCTCTCACACACACACTATTTATCTAAACCCCTAACCTTCACTCTCTCTCTTTAAAACCCTATATATATACCTATCTAAACATCTAACCCCGATCTCTATCTCTCTTTAAAATCCTAACCCCAAATCTCCCTCTCCGTCTAAACCACTAACCGACAATCTCTATCTCTCTAAACACGTAACCCCCAATCTCTCTCTCTCTCTCTCTACACCCCTAACCCCCAATCTCCCTCTCTATAAACCTAACCCCTAATTCTCCCTCTCTCTCTGTATGAACCCCTAACCCCCAATGCCTCTCTCTCTCTCTCTCTCTCTCTCTCTCTCTACACCCATAATCTATCTCTCGCTTTTTCCTCTATCTCCAATTCTCTCCAAATCTCTCTCTTTCTTTCTCTCTCTCTCTAAACCCCTAATCTCCAGTCTCGCTCTCTCTCGTTCTCTCTCTCTCTCTCTCTCTCTCTAAACCCCTATCTCCAAATATCTTTTTCTCTATTTGAATCCCTAACCTCCAATATCTCTCTCTCTAAACATCTAACCCCCAATCTCTCTCTCTCTCTCTCTCTCTAAACACCTAACCCCTAATCTCACTCTATCTAAACCCGTAAACCCCTCTCTCTCTCTCTCTCTCTCTCTCTCTATCTATCTAAATCCTTATTCCCCAATCTCTCTCTCTCTTTGTGCATATGTAACGTCCAATCTCTCTTAACTCCTAACCACAAATCTCTCTCTCTCTCTCACAACCCATAAGCTCCAAGCTCTCTCTCTCTCCCACTTTAAATCCCTATCCACCAACCTCTCTCTCCCTCTAAACCCCTAAGCTCAATTAATCCTCTCTTTCTCTCTCTATAACTCCCTAACCACTAATCTCTCTCTCTCTCTCTAAACCACTAACCCCCAATATCTCTCTTTCTTTTTCTTTCTCTCTCTCTCTCTCTAAACCCCTAACTGCTAATCTCTCTCTCTATAAACCCCTAACCTCCAATCTCTCTCTCTCTCTCTCTCTCTCTCTCTAAACACATAACATCCAATCTCTCTCTCTCTCTCTCTCTCTCTCTCTCTCTCTAAACACATAACATCCAATCTCTCTCTCTCTAACCACATAACCACCAATCTCTCTCTCTCTCTCTCTCTCTGTGTAAACCCATAATCTCCCATCCATCTCTCTCTAGCTCCCTCTATCAAAACTCCTAACCCCCAATATATATATCTCTCTCTCTCTCTCTCTAAAACCCTAAACATCAATATCCCTCTCTTCATATGCTACCAAAACCCCATTCTTTCCCTCTCTCTCTCTAAACACCTAACCCTCAATCTCTCTATCTCTAAATAGCTAACACCCAATTTCTCTCTCTCTCTCTATGAACCCCTAACACCCAATGTCTCTATTTCCATCTCTCTTTCTCTTTAAGCCCCTAACCTGCAATCTCTCTCTCTCTCTAAACCCCTAATCCCCAATCATTGTCACTCTCTCTCTTTAAGCCCCTAATCATCAATATATATATCTCTCTCTAAACCCCTAATCACCAAAATCTCTCTCTCTCTAAACCTGTAACCTCCAATCTCTCTCTATCGTTCTCTCTCTCTAAACCCCTAACCCCCCATCTTTCTCTCTAAACCCCTAACCTCCAATATCTCTCTCTCTATAACCCCTAACCCTGAATCTCTCTCTCTCTCTCTCTAAGCTCATAACCCCCAATTTCTCTCTCTCTAAACCCATAACCACCAATCTCTCTCTAAAATCCTAACCCCCAATCTCTCTCTCTCTCTCTCTCTCTCTCTCTCTCTTTGTAAACCCCTAACCCCCAATCTCTCTCTCTCTCTGTAAACCCCTAACCCCTTATCTATATATATCTCTAAACCCGTAAAATACAATCTCTCTCTCTCTCTAAACCCATAAACCCCCAATCTCCCTCTCTTTCTCTCTAAACCCCTTACCCTTAATCTCTCTCTCCAAATCACTAATCCCCAGTCTCTCTCTCGCTCTAAACCCATAAAATTGAATCTTTCACTCTCCCTCTAAGCCCCTAACCCCCATTCTCTCTCTCCCCCCCTCTCTCTCTAATCCCCTAATCCCGAATATTTTTCTCTCTCTCAATAAACCCATAACCACCAATTTCTCTCTTTCTCTCACACTCTCTAAACCCCTAACCCCCAATCTATCTCTTTTTCTCTATCTCTTTCTCTAACTCTCTCTAAACCTCTAACCCCCAATGTCTCTCTCTCTCTCTCTCTCTCTCTCTCTACACATAATCACCAATCTCTCTCTTTATAGCTCTCTCCACCTAAACCCATAAGCTCCAATCTCTCTCTCGTTGTAGACCACTAACACCCAATCTCTTTCTATCTCTCTTTAAACCCCTACCTCTCAAACTCTCTCCCTCTCTCTAAACACATCATCCACAATCTCTCTCTCTCTCTCTCTCTCTCTCTCTCTAAACCGCTAACCCCTCATATCCCTCTCCCTCTCTAAACCCCTAACCACAAATAAATATCTCTTTCTAAACCCCTAATCTCTCATCTTTCTCTCTCTCTCTCTCTGAGTCCCTAACCACCAATATCTCTCTATATATGTACTCCTAACCTCCAATATCTCTCTCTCTATGTATCTAAACTCCTAACCCCAGTATCTCTCTCTCTCTCCCTAAACCCCTAACCCCATGTATCCATCTCTCTCTCTCTAAACCCTTGACCACCAATCTCTCTCTCTCTCTCTCCCCTCCTCCTCCTCCTCCTCTCTCTCTCTATTTAAACACTAACTACCTATCTCTCTCTCTCTTTAGAACCCTAACCCCTAATCTCCCCCTATCTCCAAAGAACTAACCCCCAATATCTCTCTCTCTCTAAACCCATAAACTCATATCTCTCACTCTCCCTTTAAGCCCCTAATCCCCAATCTCTCTCTCTCCCTCTCTCTCTAAACAAATAACCCTCAATCTCTCTCTCCCTCTCTCAACAAACCCATAAAACCAATCTCTCTCTCTCTCTCTCTCTCTCTCTCTCTCTCTCTCTCTCTCCCCCTCTAACCCCCAATCTCTCTCTCTCTCTAAACACGTAATCATTAATCTCTCTCTTTATAGCTCTCTAACTCTCAACCCATATGCTCCAATCTCTCTCTCTCTCTCTCTCTAAACCCCTAAAATTCAACCTCTCTCTTCCTCTCCTGAAACCCTAACCCCAACTCACTCGCTCTCTCTCTCCAAACCCCTAACACCCAATCTCTCTCTCTCTCTCTCTCTCTCTCTCTCTCTCTCCAAACCCATAACACTCGATCTCTCTCTCTCTAAACCCCTAACCCCTCATCTCCCTCTCTCTCTCTCTCTAAACTCGTAACCCTCATCTCCCTTTCTGTCTCTCTAAACCCTAACCACAAATATATATCTCTCTCTAAACCCCTAATCTCTAATATTTCTCTATCTCTCTCTCTAAGTCCCTAACCACCAATCACTCTCTCTATAAACCCCTAACATCAAATCTCTCTCTCTCTCTCTCTCTCTCTCTCTAAGCCCATAAACCCCAATCCCTCCCTCTCTCTCTCTACAAACCACCAATAACCCCCAAACTCTCTATTTATACCCCTCCCCCTCTAAACCCCTAATGTCCAATCTCTGTGTGTGTGTGTGTGTGTCTCTCTATCTCTCTAAACCCCTAACCCCCAATATCTCTCTCTCAAAACCCCAAACATCCAATCTCTCTCTCTCTCTCTCTCTCTCTCTCTCTCTCTCTTTTGCTAAACCCCTAACCCCCAATCTCTTTCTCTCTCTCTGTAAATCCCTAACCCCAATCTCTCTCTCTCTCTCTCTCCAAACCCATAACCACCAATCTCTCTCTTTCTATTTATCTCTTCCCCTAAAACCATAAGCTCCAATATCTCTCTCGCTCTCCCCTATTGACCCTTAACACCCAATCTCTCTCTCTCACTCTCCCTATAGATGCCTAACCCCCAATCTCTCTCTCTCTCTCTCTCTCTCTTTAAACCCCTAAATATCTCTCTCTCTCTCTCTCTAAACTTGTAACCCACCATATCTCTCTCTATCTCTAATGCCCTAACCTCAGCTTCTCTCTCTCTCTCTAAACCCCTAATCCTCAATATCTCTATCTCTCCAAACCCCTAGCTCATAGCCTCTTTCTCTCTCTCTCTAAACCCTAACCCCCAATCTCTCTCTCTTTGAACCCCTAACCCTCGATCTCTCTCTCCCTCTCTCTATAAAATCCTAACCACAAATATCTCTCCCTCTAAAACCCTAAGCTCCAATCTCTCTCTCTCTTTGCCCCTCTCTCTAATTTTGTAACCACCAATCTCTCTCTCTCTCTTTAAACCACTAAGATCTAGTATATCTCTCTATCTCTCTCTATAAACCCCTAACCCCCAATCTCTCTCTCTCTCTCTCTAAACCCCTAACCCTCAATATTTCCATTTCTATCTCTCTCTCTAAACCCATAGCCTCCAATCTCCCTCTCTCTCTCTCTAAATCGTTAACAACCAATCTCTATCTCTTAAAACCACTAACTACCAATCTCTCTATCTTTCTCGCTAAACCCCTAACCACCAATATCTCTCTTTCTAAACTTCTAACCCCCAATATCTATCTCTCTATGTAAACACCTAGCCCCCAAGCTCTCTCTTTCTATCTCTCTCTCTCTATAAACCCATAACCTCCAATCTCTCTCGCTCTAAACTGCTAACCACCAATCTCTATCTCTCTAAACCACTAACCACCAATCTCTCTCTCTTTCTCCCTAAAACTCTAACCACCAATTTATCTTTGTCTCCCTCTAAATGCCTAAACCCTAATCTCTCTCTCTCTCTCTCTCTCTCTCTCTCTCTCTCTCTCTCTCTCTAAAAAGCTAACTCCTAATATCCCTCTCTCTAAAACTATAACATCCATTCTCTCTCTCTCTAAATTCGTAACCCCCAATCCCTTCCTCTATATCCAAACCTTTAAGCTCCAATCTCTCTCTCTCTGTCTCACTATCTCTCTAAACCCCTAACCCCCAATATCTCTCTCCATCTCTCTATCTCTCTATCTAGCTATCTATCTAACACTCAAACCCCCAATCTCTCTCTCTAAAACCCTAACCCTGAATCACTCTCTCCCTAAAAAACCAATAAACACCAATATTTATCTCTCTAGACACCTAACCCCCAATATCTCTCTCTCTACTAATAACATCCAATATTCCTCTCTCTCTCTCTCTCTCTATAATCCCCTAACCCACAACCTCTCTCTCTTTAAACACCTCTCTCTCTCTCTCTCTAATCCCCTAACCCACAACCTCTCTCTCTCTCTAAACCCCTAACACCCAATCTCTCTCTCTCTCTCTCTCTCTCTCTCTCTCTCTCTATCTCCCTCTATCAAAACCCCTAACCACCAACAGCTCTCTATCTCTAAAACCCTAACCCTCAATATCCCTCTCTTCCTATGCTACTAAACCCCATTATTTTTCTCTCTCTAAACACCTAACCCCCAATCTCTCTCTCTAAATAGATAACACCCAATTTCTCTCTTTGTGTCTCTGTCTCTCTCTCTATGAACCCCTAATTCCCAATGTCTCTATTTCCATCTCTCTCTCTCTCTCTAAACCCCTAAACCCCAATCACTCTCTCTCTCTCTAAACCCCTAACCACCAATATATCTATTTCTCTCTCTCTTTCCCTCTCTAGACCTGTAACCTTCGGTATCTCTCTATTGATCTCTCTCTCTAAACACCTAACACCCATATATCTCTCTAAACCCCTAACCCCCAATATATCTCTCTCTAAACCCCTAACCCTGAATCTCTCTGTCTCTCTAAACTCCTAACCCCCATTCTCTCTCTCTCTCTCTCTCTCTCTAAACTCCTAACCCCCAATCTCTCTCTCTCTCTCTCTCTCTCTAAACCCTTAACACCTAATCAATATATATCTCTAAACCCTTAAAATACAATCTCTTTGTCACTCTAAACTCCAAACCCCAATATCTCTCTATTTCTAAACCCCTAACCCCCAATATCCCCCTCTCTCTCTAAACCCCTTACCCATAATCTCTCTCTATGTCCTAAGAACTAACCCCCAGTCTCTCTCTCACTCTAAACCCATAAAATTGAATCTCTCACTCTTCATCTAATCCCCTAACCCCCATTCTCTCCCTTCCCACCTCACTCTCTCTTAACCCCTAATCCCCAATCTCTCTCTCTCTCTCAAAAAACCCCTAACCACCAATTTCTCTCTTTCTTTCTCACTCTCTAAACCCCTAACTCCCAATGTCTCTCTCTCTAAACACATAATCACCAATATCTCTCTTTATAGCTCTCTCCCCATAAACCCATAAGCTCCAATCTCTCTCTCTCTCTCTCTCTCTCTCTCTCTAGACCCCTAACACCCAATCTCTTTCTCTCACTCTTTGAACCCCTAAATCTCAAAATCTCTCTCTCTCTCTCTCTCTAAACCCATAATCCACAATATCTCTCTCTCTCTAAACCCATAATCCACAATATCTCTCTCTCTCTAAACCCCTAACCTTCAACCTCTCTCTTTCTCTCTCTGTACCCCTAACACCAAATCTCTCTCTCTCTCTCTCTATGTCCAAACCCCTAACATCGAATCTCTATTTCTCTAAACCCCTAACCCACAATCTCTCTCTCTCTATTTCTCGAATCTCTATTTCTCTGAACCCCTAACACCAAATCTCTCTCTCTCTCTCTGTCCAAACCCCTAACATTGAATCTCTATTTCTCTAAACCCCTAACCCACAATCTCTCTCTCTAAACCCCTAAACACAAATATATATATGTATCTAAACCCCTAATCTCTAACTTCTCTCTCTCTCTCTCTCTCTCTCTCTAAGTCCCTAACCACCAATGTCTCTCTCTCTCTCTAAGTCCCTAACCACCAATATCTCTCTCTCTCTCTATAAACCCCTAACTTCCAATCTCTCTCTCTCTCTAAACTCTAACCCCAATTTCTCTCTCTCCCTAAACCCCTAGCGCCCAATATCCATCTCTCTCTCTCTCTCTAAACCCTTGACCCCCAATCCCTCTCTCTCTCTCTCTCCTCCTCCCTCTCTTTATCTAAACACTAACTACATATCCCTCTCTCTCTTTAAAACCCTAACCCTCAATCTCCCTCTCTCTCCGAAGCACTAACCCCAATGTCTCTCTCTCTAAACCCATAAACTCATATCTCTCACTCTTCCTTTAAGGCCCTAACCCCCAATCTCTGTCTATCCCTCTCTCTCTCTAAACCCCTAACCCTCAATCTCTCTCTCTCTCTCTTTCAATAAACCCCTAAAACCAATCTCTCTCTCTCTCTCTCTCTAAACAGATAATCGCTAATCTATCTCTTTATATCTCTCTCTCTCTCTATTTATAGCTCTCTCTCTCTCTCTCTCTAAACACATAATCGCTAAGCTATCTCTCTCTCTAAACACATAATCGCTAATCTATCTCTTTATACCTCTCTCCCTCTAAACCCATAAGCTCCAATCTCTCTCTTTATACCCTTAACACTCAATCTCTCTCTCTCTCTCTAAACCCTCAACTTTCTCTCCCTCTCTCTCTAAACTCGTAAGCCACAATATCTCTCTCTATCTCTCTCTCTCCCTAAACCCCCAACCTCTCTCTTTTCTCTTTGAACCCCTGACCTCAAATATCTCTCTCTCCCCAAACCCCTAACACCCAATATCTCTCTCTCCAAACCCTTAACCCATAATCTCTCTCTCACTCTCTAAACCCCTAACCCCTCATCTACCTCTCTCTCTCTCTCTAAACACTAACCACATATCTCTCTCTCTCTATAAACCCCTAAGCTCTAATATTTCTCTCTCAGTCTCTCTATAAGCCCCTAACCACCAAACTCTCTCTCTCTCTAAACCCATCACATCAAATCTCTCTCTCTCTAAACCCCTAAACTACAATCCCCCTCTCTCTCTCTATAAATCACTAACCCCTAATCTCTCTATTTATACTCCTCTCTCTCTAAACCCCTAATGTCCAATCTTTCTTTCTCTCCGAACCCCTAACCTCAAATATCTTTCTCTCCCCAAACCCCAAACCCATAATCTCTCTCACTCTCTAAACCCCTAACCCCTCATCTACCTCTCTCCCTCTCTAAACACTAACCACATCTCTCTCTCTCTCTCTCTAAATCCCTAAGCTCTAATATTTCTCTCTCAGTCTCTCTATAAGCCCCTAACCACCAAACTCTCTCTCTCTAAACCCATCACATCAAATCTCTCTCTGTCTAAGCCCCTAAACTACAATCCCCCTCTCTCTCTCTCTGTAAACCACTAACCCCCAATCTCTCTATTTATACTCCTCTCTCTCTAAACCCCTAATGTCCAATCTATCTTTCTTTCTCTCTCTCTCTAAACCCCTAGAACACCCAATCTCTCTCTCTCTCAAAACCCCTAACATCGAATCTCTCTCTTTCTCTCTAAACCCCTAACCCCCAATCTCCCTCCCTCCCCCTATCTATCTAGATATCTATAAACCCCTAACCCCCAATCTTTAGCTCTCTCTTTCTAAACCCCTAACATCGATATCTCCCTCTCTCTAAACCCATAACCACCGATCTCTCTCTTTCTATTTCGCTATTCCCTTAGACCCATAAGCTCCAATCTCTCTCTCTCTCTCTCTCTCTCTCTCTCTCTCTCTCTCTCTCTCTTTAAACCAATAAAACCTGATCTCCCTCCCTCTCTCTCTAAACTTGTAAGCCCCAATCTCTCTCTCTCTCTTTAAATCCCTAACCCCAACTTCTCTCTCTCTCCAAACCCCTAAGCCCTGATCTCTCTCTCTCTCTCTCTCTCTCCAAAACCCTAGCCCCCAGTCTCTCTCTCTCTCTCTCTCTAAAATCTAACCTCCAATCTCTCTCTCTCTTTGAACCCCTAACCCCAGATCTCTTTCTCCCTCTCTCTATAAACTCCTAACCAAAAATCTCTCTCTCTAAACCCCTAAGCTCCAAACTCTCTCTCTCTCTCTCTCTCTCTCTCTCTCTCTCTCTAAGTTTGTAACCACCAATCTCTCTCTCTCTCTAAACCCATAAGCTCTATTCTATTTCTTCGTCTCTCTATATAAAACCCTAACCCCCAATATCTCTCTCTCTCTATAAACCCCTAACCCCCAATCTCTCCATTTGTATCCCCCCCTCTCTCTAAAACCCTAGCCTCCAATCTCCCTCTCTCTCTCTCTCTTTCTAACCCACTAACAACCAATCTCTCTCTCTCTCTCTAAACCCCTAGCCTCCAATATCCCTCTCTCTCTTTCTAACGCACTAACAACCAATCTCTCTCCTATAACCCCCCATCTCCCTCTCTTTAAAACCCTAAACCACAATCACCCTCTCCCTCAAAACCACTAACCCCCAATCTCTCTCTCTAAATACCTCACCCCCAATCTCTCTCTCTCTCGGTACGAATCCCTAACCCCCAATGTCTCTATTTCTATCTCTCTCCCTAAACCATTAACATCACATCTCTATCTGTGTCTCTCTAAAACCCTAACCACCAATCTGTCTCTCCCTATATCTATCTCTAACAAACCCTAACGAACAATCTCTCTCTTCCTCTCTCTCTCTCTCTATCTCTAAACACCCAACTCATAATCTCTCTCTCTCTCTCTCTCTCTCTATCTCTAAACACCCAACTCATAATCTCTCTCTCTCTCTCTCTAAACACCTAACTCATACTATCTCTTTCTCTCTCTACGAACCCCTAACCCCCAATGTATCTACTTCTATCTTTGTCTCTCTCTCACTCTAAATCCTTAACCACCAATCTCTCTCTCTCTAAACCCCTAGCCCCATTTTTCTATCTCTTACCTCTCTCTCTCACTCTCTCTATAAACCCCTAACCACAAATCTCTCTTTCACTCTCTCTCTAAACCCCTACTCTCTAATATCTCTTTGTCTAGCCCCCTCTCTCTCTAAACCCATATCCCCAAATATCTCTCTCTCTAAACCCTTAACCCCCCCTCTCTCTCTCTAAATTCCTAACCCCAAAATTATATCTCTATTTCTACATCTCTCTATTTATCTAAGCCCCTAACCTACTATATCTCTCTCTCAGTCTCTCTTTGTCTCTATAACCCTGACCCCCAATCTCTCTCTTTGTCTCTCTAAACATCTAATCCTCTCTCTCTCTCTCTCTCTTTATGAACCACTAACCCCAATGTCTCTATTTATATATATCACTCTCTAAACCCCTAACATCCAATATCTCTCTCACACTAAACTCATAACCCCCAATCACTCTCACTCTCTCTTCCCTCTCTCTATCACTCTCTTTATAAATCACTAACCACCAATCTCTCTCTAAATCGCTTATCTCCTCCTCTCTCTCGCTCTAAACACCTGACCCCAATCTCTCTCTCTCTCTAAACCCCTGATCCCCAATATATGTTTCTCTCTATCTGAACCCCTAACCCTCAACCTCTATCTCCCTAAGACCCTAACCCCAAATATATATATCTCTCTCTCTATATATATATACATAAACCCCTCTCTCTCTATATATAGATGGGTATATATATATATATGTATATATATAAACCCCTAACCCCCATTCTCTCTCTCCCTAACGCCCAATATATCTCTCTCTCTAAACACATAACCACAATTCTCTCTTTTTATATCTCTCTCTCTCTCTCTCCCTCTAAACCCATAAGCTCCAATCTCTCTCTCTCTCTCCCTCCCTCCCTTTAAAAACTTGACTTCCAATCTATCTCTCCCTCTCTCTAAACCCATAAACCGTAATCTCTCTCTCTCTCTAAACCCCTAACCCGCAACCTCTCTCTTTCTCTCTCTAAAACCCTAACACCCAATCTCTCTCACTCTCTCTCTCTCCAAACCCCTAACTCCCAATCTCTTTCTCCCTCTCTCTTTAAATCCATTACCTCTCTCTCTCTCTCTCTCTAAACCCCTAACCCCTGATCTGTCTCTCTCTAAACCCCTACCTACAAATCTCTCTCTCTCTAAACCCCTTATCTCCAACCTCTCTCTCTCTAAAACCATAAACTCCAATCTCTCTCTCTCGCGCCCTCTCTCCCTCTTTGTCACTAAACCCCTTACCTGCAATTCATATCTCTCTCTCTCTCTATCTAAATTCTTATCCCCCAATATCTCTCTCTTTGTGAACACATAATGCCCAATATCTCTCTAAACTCCTAACCACAAATCCCACTCTCTCTCTCTCTCTTTGTCAACCTGCAAGCTCCAATCTCTCTCTCTCTCTCTCTCTCTCTCCACCAACCTCTCTCTCCCTCTAAACCCCTAAGCTCAATTAATTCTCTCTTTCTCTCTCTATAAATCCCTAACCCCTAATCTCTCTTTCTCTAAACCGCTAGCCCCCAATCTCTCTCTGTCTTTTTCTTTCTCTCTCTCTTTGAACCCCTAACTGCTAATCTCTCTCTCTCTAAACCCCTAAACTCCAATATCTCTCTTTCTTTCTCCATAAACCACTAACTACCAATTTCTCTCTCTCTCTCTCTAAACACCTAACAACCAATCTCTCTCTCTAACCACATAACCCCCAATCTCTCTCTCTCTCTCTCTCTCTCTCCCCCCCCCCTGTAAACACCTAATTTCTAATCTCTTTCTCTCTATCTCCCTCTAACAAAACCCATAACCCCCAATATCTCTCTCTCTCTCTCAAAATATAAACCCCAATATCCCTCTATCTCTTTCTCTCTATCTCCCTCTAACCACATAACCCCCAATCTCTCTCTCTCTCTCCCTGTAAACACCTAATTTCTAATCTCTTTCTCTCTATCTCCCTCTAACAAAACCCATAACCCCCAATATCTCTCTCTCTCTCTCAAAATATAAACCCCAATATCCCTCTCTTCCTATGCTACAAAAACCCATTCTTTTTATCTCTCTAAACACCTAACCCCAAATCTCTCTCTCTCTCTCTCTCTAAACACCTAACCCCCAATCTCTCTCTCTCTAAATAGATAACACCCAATTTCTCTCTCTCTCTCTCTAAACCCTAACACCCAATGTCTCTATTTCAATCTCCCTCTCTTTAAACCCCAACCTCCAATCTCTCTCTCTCTAAACTTCTAACCCCCAATCTCTCTCTCTCTCTCTCTCTCTCTCTCTCTAAACCCCTAACCACCAATATATCTATTTCTCTCTCTCTCTAAACCGCTAACCACCAATATCTCTCTCTCTCTCTCTCTAAACCTATAACCTCCAGTCTCTCTATATCGCTCTCTCTCTCTAAACCACTAACCACCCATCTTTCTCTCTAAATCTCTAACCCCCAATAATCTCTCTCTCTTTCTAAACCCTGAACCCCAAATCTCTCTCTCTCTCTAAGCTCATAGCCCAAAATTTCTCTCTCTCTAAACCCATAACCACCAATATCTCTCTCTCTAAACCCCTAACCCCAAATCTCTCTCTCTCTTTGAGCTAATAACCACAACTTTCTCTCTCTCTGAGCTAATAACCACAAATCTCTCTCTCTCTCTCTCTCTCTAAACCCATAACCAACAATCTCTCCCTCTAAACTCCCAAACCCCATTCTCTGTCTCTCTCTCTCTTTGTGTAAACCCCTAATACCTAATCGATATATCTCTCTAAACCCGTAAATACAATCTCTCTCTCTTTCTATAAACTCCTAACCCAAATCTCCCTCTCTCTCTCTCTCTCTCTAAACCCCTAACCCCCAATATCCCCCTCTGTCTCTCCCCAATGTCTCTTTCTCTCTCTAAACACATAATCACCACTCTCTCTTTATATCTCTCTCCCCCTAAACCCATAAGCTCCAATATCTCTCTCCTTGTAGACCACTAACACCCAATCTCTTTCTATCGCTCTTTAAACCCCTAACTCTCAAAATCTCTCTCTCTCTCTCTAAACCTGTAATCCGCAATATCTCTCTCCCTCTATCTAAACCCCTAAGCCCCAACTTCTCTCTTTCTCTCTCCAAACCTTTAACCCCAAATCTCTCTCTCTCTCTCTAAATCCCTAACACCCAATCTCTCTCTCTAAACCCCTAACCCGCAATCTCTCTCTCTCTCTAAACCCCTAACCCTTCATATCCCTCTCTCACTCTAAATCCCTAACCATAAATATATATCTCTATCTAAACCCCTAGTCTCTAATCTTTCTCTCTCTTTAAGTGCCTAACCACCAATCTCTCTCTCTCTATATATGAACCCCTAACCTCCAAGATATCTCTCTCTTTAAAATCCTAACCCCAATATCTCTCTCAATCTCTCTAAACCCTGAACCCCAATCTCTCTCTCTCTCTCTCTCTGTCTCTCTCTTTAAAACCCTAAACCTCAATTTCCCTCTGCCTCCAATCCACTAGCCCCCAATATCTCTCTCTATAAATCCATAAAAGCATATCTCTCACTCTCCCTTTAAGCCCCCCCCCCTCTCTCTCTCTCAATAAACCCATAAAAAGAATCTCTCTCTCTCTCTAACCCCCAATGTCTCTCTCTCTCTTAATACATAATAGCTAATATCTCTCTTTAAATCTCTCTCCCTCTCTCAAAATATAAACCCCAATATCCCTCTATCTCTTTCTCTCTATCTCCCTCTAACCACATAACCCCCAATCTCTCTCTCTCTCTCCCTGTAAACACCTAATTTCTAATCTCTTTCTCTCTATCTCCCTCTAACAAAACCCATAACCCCCAATATCTCTCTCTCTCTCTCAAAATCTAAACCCCAATATCCCTCTCTTCCTATGCTACAAAAACCCATTCTTTTTATCTCTCTAAACACCTAACCCCAAATCTCTCTCTCTCTCTCTCTCTCTAAACACCTAACCCCCAATCTCTCTCTCTCTAAATAGATAACACCCAATTTCTCTCTCTCTCTCTCTAAACCCTAACACCCAATGTCTCTATTTCAATATCCCTCTCTTTAAACCCCAACCTCCAATCTCTCTCTCTCTAAACTTCTAACCCCCAATCTCTCTCTCTCTCTCTCTCTCTCTAAACCCCTAACCACCAATATATCTATTTCTCTCTCTCTCTAAACCGCTAACCACCAATATATATATCTCTCTCTCTCTAAACCTATAACCTCCAGTCTCTCTATATCGCTCTCTCTCTCTAAACCACTAACCACCCATCTTTCTCTCTAAATCTCTAACCCCCAATAATCTCTCTCTCTTTCTAAACCCCGAACCCCAAATCTCTCTCTCTCTCTAAGCTCATAGCCCAAAATTTCTCTCTCTCTAAACCCATAACCACCAATATCTCTCTCTCTAAACCCCTAACCCCAAATCTCTCTCTCTCTTTGAGCTAATAACCACAACTTTCTCTCTCTCTGAGCTAATAACCACAAATTTCTCTCTCTCTCTCTCTCTCTAAACCCATAACCAACAATCTCTCCCTCTAAACTCCCAAACCCCATTCTCTGTCTCTCTCTCTCTTTGTGTAAACCCCTAATACCTAATCGATATATCTCTCTAAACCCGTAAATACAACCTCTCTCTCTTTCTATAAATTCCTAACCCAAATCTCCCTCTCTCTCTCTCTCTCTCTCTCTAAACCCCTAACCCCCAATATCCCCCTCTGTCTCTCCCCAATGTCTCTTTCTCTCTCTAAACACATAATCACCAATCTCTCTCTTTATATCTCTCTCCCCCTAAACCCATAAGCTCCAATATCTCTCTCCTTGTAGACCACTAACACCCAATCTCTTTCTATCGCTCTTTAAACCCCTAACTCTCAAAATCTCTCTCTCTCTCTCTCTAAACCTGTAATCCGCAATATCTCTCTCCCTCTATCTAAACCCCTAAGCCCCAACTTCTCTCTTTCTCTCTCCAAACCTTTAACCCCAAATCTCTCTCTCTCTCTCTAAATCCCTAACACCCAATCTCTCTCTCTAAACCCCTAACCCGCAATCTCTCTCTCTCTCTAAACCCCTAACCCCTCATATCCCTCTCTCACTCTAAATCCCTAACCATAAATATATATCTCTATCTAAACCCCTAGTCTCTAATCTTTCTCTCTATTTAAGTGCCTAACCACCAATTTCTCTCTCTCTCTATATATGAACCCCTAACCTCCAAGATATCTCTCTCTTTAAAATCCTAACCCCAATATCTCTCCCTATCTCTCTAAACCCTGAACCCCAATCTCTCTCTCTCTCTCTCTCTGTCTCTCTCTTTAAAACCCTAAACCTCAATTTCCCTCTGCCTCCAATGCACTAACCCCCAATATCTCTCTCTATAAATCCATAAAATCATATCTCTCACTCTCCCTTTAAGCCCCCCCCTCTCTCTCTCTCTCTCTCAATAAACCCATAAAAAGAATCTCTCTCTCTCTCTAACCCCCAATGTCTCTCTCTCTCTTAATACATAATAGCTAATATCTCTCTTTAAATCTCTCTCCCTCTAAACCCATATGCTTCGATCTCTCTCCCTAGACCCCTAAAACCCAATCTCTCTCTCTCTCTCTCTCTCTCTCTCTAAACCCCTAAATATCTATCTCTCTCTCTATATGTCTCTCTAAACCCATAAGCCACAATATATCTCTCTCTCTAAACCCCTAACACCCAACCTATCTACTTATCTCTCTAAACCCCTAACACCCAGTCTCTCTCTCTCCCCCCAAACCCCTAACACCCAAGCTCTCTCTCTCTAAACCCATAACACCCATATATCTCTATAAACGCTTAACCCCCAATATCTCTCTCTCTAAACCCCTAACCCCAAATCTCTCTATCTCTCTAAACTCCTAACCCCCATTCTCTCTCTCTCTCTCTCTCTCTCTAAACCCATAACCACCAATATCTCTCTCTAAACTCCTAACCCCCAATCTCTCTCTCTCTCTCTCTCTAAACCCCTAACACCTAATCAATATATATCTCTAAAACCTTAAAATACAATCTCTCTCTCTCTCTAGACTCCTAACCCCAATATCTCTCTCTCTCTAAACCCCTAACCCCCAATATCCCTCTCTCTCTCTAAACCCCTTACCCCTAATCTCTCTCCGTCCTAAGAACTAACCCCCAGTCTCTCTCTCACTCTAAACCCATAAAATTGAATCTCTCACTCTTTGTCTAATACCCTAACCCCCATTCTCTCTCTCCTCCTCTCTCTCTCTCAACCCCTAATCCCCGATCTCTCTCTCTCTCTCTCTCTCTCTCTCTCAATAACCCCTAACCACCAATTTCTCTCTTTCTCTCTCACTCTCTAAACCCCTAACCTCCACTCTCTCTCTTGGTCTCTAAACCCCTAACCCCCAATGTCTCTCTCTCTCTAAACACATAATCACCAATATCTCTCTTTATAGCTCTCTCCCCATAAACCCATAAGCTGCAATCTCTCTCTCTCTCTCTCTCTCTCTAGACCCCTAACACCCAATATATTTCTCTCACTCTTTAAACCCCTAAATCTCAAACTCTCTCTCTCTCTCTCTAAACCCATAATCCATAGTCTATCTCTCTCTCTCTCTCTCTCTAAACCCCTAACTTCCAACCTCTCTTTTTCTCTCTCTGAACCCCTAACACCAAATCTCTCTCTCTCTCTCTCTGTCCAAACCCCTAACACCGAATTTCTATTTCTCTACACCCCTAACCCACAATCTCTCTCTCTAAACCCCTAAACACAAAGATATCTCTCTCTCTAAACCCCTAATCTCTAACCTTTCCATCTCTCTCTCTAAGTCCCTAACCACCAATATCTCTCTCTCTCTATATATAAACCCCTAACTTCCAATCTCTCTCTCTCTAAAACCATAATCCATAATATCTCTCTCTCTCTCTGTTACACCGAAAATCTACTCACCATAAGATTTAGTGTATACACCCCTAAAGATACTTGGACTAAATAATCATCCTGAGAGGATTTGTGCTCAGTTGTGCTAGGTTTTGAAGGGTCGTCGCAGGTTGCACACTAGCAACATGCGACATCGCAGCTTGCTCCACTGCAGGGTGCGACGAGGTCAGTTAATGGGAAAAAATAGCTTATTCGAAATCCTTCTCGAAACTTGCTCATTTAGGGGCTTATCCCTGACTTCTAGGGGAACTGGTACTCGACCCCTAACTCTTTGGGAGGATCCCTTTCTCTCTCCTACCATCTCTCAACCTATCCTATCCATATCCTATCCACTTAGTCCTATATAAGTGAAGCTCACTCCCATCCCAAGGGGAGGAAGCCTATGGTATCTACATGCTGGTGAAATCTCTCTTAGAACACGTCCATTCACCTATTGGAGAAATCATACTTCTTTGGAAGGGCATGGAAATTGGCTTGGTCAGAGAAGGGCTACTACATTAAGTCTTGGTTGTAGTTCTATATCTCTATCATGTACTCCTCTATTTACAGTAATACAAATGTTTTCCACCAATATTGTTCATGTGTGTAATGATATTAAGTAGTTTACCTGCTTAACTGTTTACTTATATCGCTTATTGTATAGATGTCTTTTACTGGTTTCTCTTGTTTCTTTGTCTTGACAGGTCTTGCAGCTTGGATCTGACGATTGTGATACGTGGAGTAGCATTCAGGAGAAAGGATTGCAGAGTAAAAAGGTAAGACATCTAGTACTCGATCCTTAAGTAGATCTAGGAGATGTATTTGTAGTCTGTTCCATTTGTTCTAGACTCACATTGAGTTAGGGAGATCCTGCTCGCGTCCGCTCAAGTGGATTGTCCGATAACAAATCTGGTGACCATACTGGGGAGTATTGATGTTTGGTTAGTAGTTGTTAATCTGAGAGTCATTTTCAGTTGATTGCTTGACACAAGCCTTTTTTTTTGCCATTTTCTTCTTGAGGTTGATTTCACTATCAGATCTTTGCATTGAAGATTCTGATTTGCTTCCTCTGAGTTTATACAACTCATTTTCAAGCTTGTTTTTGGTTCATGGTTGAGAGATCTGATTCATTTTTGAACCTACACCTCGCCTGTCTCACCTGGGTAGTGGAAACAGAGCGACATTGTGTCTTTCTGAGTCTCTGTTCTTCACCTGTTAGTCACTCGTCGCATCCTTTGCATTGGTAAACTGCGACATCGTCGCACCTCCCGTGAAGGCAAATTGCGACGTCGCACTGTGTGTAAGGACAGAGTGTGCTGATCTGTCAAAAGTTGGCATACTGGCATCCCTTCCCTCATTTGACAGTTTGAACTTTGGTCTGATGTATGAACTCCCTCTGTGCTGCAAGATTTTGCCAGAGACCCCATTTATGATTTGTGTGTTGAGAGTTTGGTTTCATTTGGATTGACTTTGGGTTCCGTCTTGGACAAGTTTGAGACTGGTAGTGGTGGATACTCTCGTCTCCTCCACCTTCATCCGTTCACTCTTGCATTCCCTTCTTTCCATCCCTGATCTAATCATTGCATTGGATCAACCTCCAGACCTCATTTACATTCGTTTTGAGCTTTGCTTGCTTGGTTTGCTTGCTGCTGCTTGATTTTGAGTTAAGTGTGTCTTTCAGCGTGGTTGAGTGCTTGTCTTTTCTTGAGTTTTTTGGGTGTACTAGTGCTGCAAGTAGTGTTTTCTTTTCAGTCATTTAGATCTGAAAGCAAAGTTGTTATCAAATTATTGCTTTGATGCATCCATTGAAAAATTAAAAGTGCTTCTTTCCCATCATTTCTTGGAAATTATTGAAGAAAATTGTTGTGCATTGGAAAATTCTCGTTTATGTTTTGGAAAAGTTGAATGAACGTATGATCTATTGTGTTTTTCTTGAATTATGAATCGCTCATTTTCTTGAAAGGCTCAAAGAACACTTCGATTTTTTACAAAATCGATTCCATGCTAAGGAAAGATAGATGCATTTTTAATTCTTGTTGCTTTTAGATCATTGAAAGTGAAATTGAAAAGCTTGCATATTTCATTTTAGAATCCTCTCTTTTCATTACTTAGGGTCATTTTACTTTGAAAAGAAAAAGTTGTTTTGGTTTGGTTTAGTAGCGTTGTGTACTTTTATGTTTTGTTGAAAAAGGAAAAGAGTACTTTCATTATCAAATTTGTTTGAATTGGTATTGTGTTGCATTGAGTTTGTTTTGGCAATTCCATTGGAAAAAGCTTTCTCCTTCCCATAGCTAGAATTCATTGAAAGAAAAGAATATTTTGTGCATGTAGCTAGGGCTTGCATTATGCTTTTGATTATGTACTCACCTCATGCATTCACCTAACCGTCCAAGATGAAATTAATGGTAGAACTAGCTAAAATTTTTAGCAACTTGTGTGTAAGTTAGAGACGTGTTTTGGCGTTGTTAAGCGTGGCAACTGTCGTTATTTGCCAGCACTGTATCCCGGGGGTATTGTAGTCTTCCATGTACATCGGTATATTGAGCTCCTTCATGTACCCACCAAGTACCATAATCCGTACTTGGCATATATCGAAGGGTGTATCACGTACTTGACACGTATATCAGAAGGTCTCTTGCCGAACGGTTGTGCATTAGACAACACCACTACGGATTTGAGCTCCCACGTACCTTGCGTATATCGAGAGACACCACTAGGATTCCTGAAACCAACCGAGTTAACCATTTGGCCGTCTTGGCAAAGCAATACAGCGAGAACAACACTCAGGGAGATTAGCATGCACGTATTGTTCAGGTAATTGGGTATGCAGGGCAAGGGTACGGTCCCAATCCTCCTTGTTGCATCATATTGTTGGACCCTATAGTATATCGCGGTTTGTGATGCCTTGATAATCCCGTGAGATTCCATACTTTTGAATCCACTCTATCACATAAGTTTGCTTGTTGCCTTAGTTTGAGTAGGTTTTTCCTGGACTGCTTTTCTTTTAGCATACCCTTAGGAGAAATGCTGTTTCGGCCTTTCTGGCTGATTTTCTTGATACTTTGGTGGATTTTCCCTACAGAAGATCCCATAGGATCTTGAACTTACCACCTGAATATCCCCTTAATATGGAGGTTATTTCGAGGGTAAGAATGGATCAACATAACGCAGTCGTAGTTACTGAAGTGGAAAACCCCACTTTGAATGTTGGAGGACTTTTGTTTCCATCAGATTCACCTGCCTCTCATCCCCTGCAGGATGAAGAAGCACACACCCCCACTTCACAATACATCTCTCCCATTTTCCCAGGAGAACCTAGATCGTTGGAATGGATAAACCAACCTTAGGGCGACCCTACTACAGCTGTTGGTCCTTCAACAGCTTACTGGACATCTTCTACAGACCACCCAGTGGCTCATTTTGCCACCTTGTCCTCACCCAGTGAGACTACCCTGGAAGACACTTTAGCTTACTTTCGTGGCCAATTGGCTCACTTTCGTTCCATGGCCGAAGAGTTTCGGCAATCAAGTCTCCAACGGAGGGTTCAAGACCCATCGTTACCTCCTTACCAACCCATCCCAGTTCATCTGATGTCTTTCGGATCACCTGAAGCACCCCACCACGAGACCACTAAAAAGACTGATCAACCCTCGCAAGAGTCCAATCCTGCACCTCAAGTGAACCAATCGGTGGAAGGACAACAGTCCAACACACCCGTCACTACCACAGTTACTTTACTAGTTTCTCCCCCACCTCAAAATTCAAGGGGAGGGTATTCCGTTCCCCCGGGTTACCTTATTGGAAATATTATTACTACGGTAAATAGTCAACCACCTATGTTGGTTCAACCTTTGAATAGTGGTCAGCCTACTGTGGCTGGGGGGAAACCCCCGTTTCCTAACCAGAACATAGGTGGTGGAAACCCCAACGGGCCTTTCGTTGGAATGTCCCAACCCGTCAGACCATCCACCATGGGATTATCTCATGTTGGGGGGCCGTCCAATGTAACTCAACCCCCATGGAGTCAAGCGTATCCAGGTTTCGTTAACGCGCCAGGTCAATCTAATCCCGAAAATGCACCATACACTCTATGGGGGCAATAGCCTATGTTGCAACACGGACCCCAACCAACTATCCCTCAAATAATACCACCCCCGATTGGCCGACCCCCACCTAACCTTGGTGGAGGCCCACCTCACTTTACCCACAACTTCCCCCACCCTTCCGACAGTGGTGGGAATGGTCCACCACCCCCTCCAGGAGGAGATGGCGGGGGACCACCCTATCATGGTGGAGGAGGACATTTCCCTTCAGGTGGTGGAGGTTGTCCACCACCCCCTCCAGGTGGAGGCGGTGGAGGACCGAATTACTATGGTGGTGGCGGTGGTGGTGGAGACCCTCACTCTTCCGGTGGCGGAGGTGGTTGGGGCCCCCATCCTTCTGGCGGTGGAAGTGGTCCAGCACCCCTTCTAGGCGGAGGCGGTGGTGGGCCACCTTATTATGGTTATGGACCCCCACCTCCTCCCAGTGGTGGTGACGGACCTCCACCTCCTCCCGGTGGTGGAGGTGGACCCCCACCTTATTGGAATGGACCACCTTATGGTGGCGGACCCCCTTACGGTCCGGGCGACACACCCCCCTACGTTTAGTTTCCTCCTAGTACACCCTACAGTCAGTTTGGTCCTTACATGCCTTATCCGTATTATCAATATGCGCAGCCTAACCCACAGCTGCCCTTCCTATCTACTTTGGACCTTCCTAACCTATCCCGTTTAACCAACGATCCTATTTACCATGGATCTAACTGGCCACCGATTCTGGTGAAACTCCCGTCTGATATCCCCAAATTTGATGACAAGCCGGGTGAAGACCCTAAAAACCACGTGATGACATACCACTTATGGTGTTAATCTAATTCCTTAATGGACGATTCAATTCGTCTTAGATTGTTTCAAAGGACTCTCACTGGCACATCGAGTTGCCACCCCACTCTTTTCTTGATTTTGGCTCTCTTGCTATGAACTTTTTGATGCATTTCCAGCTGCCTATATGGTATGAGACTGGTACTGAGCTTTTAACCTCGTTCCGTCAGAATACCGCCACTCATATTTCCAATCATATCCATGAGTGGCGAAGGAGATGACATCTTATTAAATCTCCTATTCCAGATCACCTCCTAGCAGACTGGTTTACAAAATCGCTCATTCCCACCATAGCAAAAGATGTCTCCATGAGAGGTGCTGTCACCGAAGAACAAGCCATCGCTAGTGCCCATCTGCTAGACCTGGTCTACACTCAATCTGGTACTCTGTTTAATATTCTACCTAATGCACCCCGTGATGTTAATGACCCCGCAAAACCACATAAGGGACCCCAAACCGATGGAATCATTGGATCCCTTAACACCAAGCCTACCTTTAGTACTGTTGGATCATCCAACCTTCAAGGGTCTTCCCCCTTACCGGCTCAGGCTGGCAACAGCACCACCAAGTCGACCACTCCTGCTATAACTGAAGAGGTGAATTCTATTCAATCAGCTTCATCTCAAAAGTTTAACAGCAAAAAGAAGAACAAGGGGAAACCCAAAAAGTCTTCTGCCCAGCAGGAACAAAAGAGCACTCCTGACGATACTAAGCAGAAATGGAAACTAAAGTCTCCTTGTTTACTGTGTCGAGATGACCATTTCTCCAAAGAGTGCCCCCATAGAGACGAAGTGCAAAATTTTCTTCGGGGCAAACCAACTCCCGTAGTCCTTAATGATCCATTTCCTACTCAGAACCAGCAGATGATTTCTCAACCCCCCCAGCCCAGGGGGAACCATCCAATACCACGCATGTTCTCATGCTGCGTAGCAAGACGATCAATTTAAATACTCGCTCGTAATCTTACGACTCGGTCCTTTCGAAGGAATCCACTGGAAGTAATACTGAAAAAGCTTCCGACTCTTTGATTGATGTCACTGTACCATCAACTTCTCTCACCATTGAGAAGCCCTCCTTAGATTCGATATTGTGACCGCCCAAAAGCACGATTCGAAAAGTTGTTTTCAATCCTAACGCTCGGGCGGCTCAAAATTACAATATCATGGAAGACTTGGCCCAAGCTCCTTGCGCCATGTCTACCCTGGAAGTTTTGCAGAATTGTCCTAATCAACGCAAAACTCTCCTTGCAACCATTTGTGCAGTCGACCCCGATTCCTCGAATACCATCATGTTCCGACTTGACAACCTTAAGTCGAGGCTCTCACACTAGCTCACATTCCAAGTTTCTGTGAACATTGCTGGGAAGATTGTCCATCGTACCCTTTTAAACGAAGGTGCCTCCACTTTTGTCATGTTGATTTCCTGTTGGAGAGCCATCGGATCCCCCGAATTGAATCATTCTCCTACCACGTTGAAAGCATTCGACGGGCGTGGCTTTCAACCTCATGGGCTCTTACAAGCTCTTGCAGTTGAGTTGGGAAGAAATACCGTAACCATTAATGTGGAAGTGGTCTCGTCCTCGATAGATTATAATCTCTTTCTTGGTCGCAATTGGTTTTACACCATGCAGGCGGTCGCCTCTTTAGTCTTCCGCAGAGTGCAATTCCCCCACCTAGGATGGATTGTTACTATCGACTAATTAGACTTTTGTACACTAGACGCCACTACTCATCCTGGTGACCATGTTCCTTCCATTGGACAGATGTCAAAACAGTATGAGAGTGTAGGGGTTGGCCTATTGAAAGATTCATCTCTCATGGGAGTTTTTCCAGCCACGGACCCCCCTAATCATGTTGCTACGGTGCACATGGTCTCCACAGAGATTTCATCTCACTCAAATGATGCTTGGCTTGTACCGGATGAATCCACAACACACCTGCTTGGAGATAAAATGCCTCTTTCACCTACTGAACGTATTTACGAGGCTATCCAATCAGCGCCCGAGGACAATTTAACCGTGGCCTCTCCATCTTGTTCTCTACGATGGACGTCATTGCTACCTGATCTCTTACTTCAGACTTTTCATTCAGACGAGTCCATCATGGAAGTAATGAATATTGACGACAGTCCGTGGGATGATCTCCACCATAGGTCATCTTTTCTTCCTCCTTTGGAGTACATAGAGGACAACATTCACACCCTCTTTTCACCAGATATCTACCCATCCCCTCATTCCCCCATCCTTAAATGTCTTACGGACACGGAGGGCAACTTGGCCAACATTGAGCCAACCACCCCGGTAGACATCTCGGTGAAACCAGGTATAATGGAACACATTTGTATAGGCCAGAAGTGTTCCCCTGAAGAAATCACTATTAGCAGGGCCTTGTTCAAGCAATTTCGAGACGTATTTTCTTGGTCCTATGAGGAGATGCCTGGGATAGACCCTGCGATTGTTTCTCATGAAATAAAAACCTATCCCGTCATCAAACCTATGCACCAAAAGTTGCGACTGGTACACCCCCAGAAGACTGCGACAATTAAGGCAGAAATTGAAAAGCTCTTAAAGGCTGGCTTTATTTATCTTGTCCCATTGATGGATTGGGTCTCAAAAGTTGTTCCTGTGAACAAAAAGCAGGGCACCATTCGCGTCTGTGTTGATTATCGGGACCTTAGGGGGTCGGGTAGTTGTCCAAAAGACAACTACCCGACCCCCTTCATGGACCAGATCATCGACAACTGTGTCGGAAGCGTCATCTTCTCATTCATGGATGGATTTTCTGGTTACAACCAGATTGAGATCAACCCAGCCGACCAACATAAGACGACTTTCATCTGCCCATGGGGTACATTTGCATACCGCAAGCTCCCATTTGGCCTTAAAGATGCTAGCGCCATGTTTCAGCGGGCTATGTCGTACGCCTTCCACGATATTAAGGACTTTGTGGAACCTTACCTGGACGATCTCCCTGCTCACTCAAAGCAGCGCGAGTTCCACATTGATCATCTTACAGCCATTTTCCTCAGATGTAGATCATACAATATCCGTTTGAATCCTCATAAGTGTATCTTTTGCGTTGAATCTAGACGCCTCTTAGGATTTATCATTTCGAAGGATGGGATCCGCATTGATCCCTTAAAGGTGGAGGCCATCATCAACCTACCACCCCTGACTGATGTTACGGAACTTCAAAGTCTCCAAGGGAAGGTGACTTATTTAAGACATTTTGTTTGAAATTTCGCGGAGAAGACTCAGGGGTATATGAGACTACTCAAGAAGGACGTCCCGTTCATTTGGGATGACCAAGCTCAAAAATCCTTCGACAGTATCAAACATGCCATCACGCATGCCACCATGCTCCAACCGCTTAATTATTATCGAGATTACATTTTATATCTCGCCGCTTCTGCTACCACTATCACCATGGTTTTGGTACAGGAGGATCAAAATGCCTAGGAACATGTAATATACTATGCAAGTAAGGGTCTAGCTGACACTGAAACTAGATATTCACATGTCGAAAATCTTGCTTTCACGGTAGTCATTGCCGTCCAAAAGTTCCGTCACTACATCTTGCTCCGCACCACCACCATCATTGCCGACTCGAACCCCATGTACCACGTACTGACACGTCAGGTACTTGGGGGCAAGTATTCATGTTGGATCGTGATACTACAAGAATTCGATATTCTTTTTGAGAAAGCCAAGTCTAAGAAGTCTTTGGTGTTTGGCGAGCTTATTTGCGACCTTCCCCGTCCTGATGTAGAAGTTGAGCACAATGACTCCTTTTCGGATGAATCATTGTTTCTCATCAGTACGACTGATCCGTGGTATGGAGATATCTTGTTATATCTTCAAACCCAACTTTTCGATCCTCAACTGTCTTGCGATGATCGTCATAAGATACACCACCATGCAAAGTATTATTTGATCATCGATGATACTTTGTATCGTCGTGGTGTTGATTCAATTCTTCGACGTTGTCTAACTCACGATGAGGCTGAATGCGTTCTTAATGACTGTCACGCGGTCACCTCTCTGGGATGGCTACAACCCAGAAGGTTTTGTGCACAAGATATTACTGGCCTACCATCTTCAAAGATTGTATTGAGGTATTTAAGAAATGTCTTCCTTGCCAACACTTCCATACGAAGAAGCGCACTCATCCTGCCCCACTACATCTGGTTATTTCCGTGGGCCCCTTCGCAAAATGGGGCATTGATTTTATGCATTGTAAGGCTACCTCGGTCGAGGGGCATAGTTACATAATTGTAGTTGTGGATTACTTTACAAAGTGGGCCGAAGCTATGCCTACATACCAGAACGACGGCAAAACCGCTGCACTCTTCATGTTCAATCATGTAATAGTGCGGTTCAGAGTTCCCCAGGAAATTGTTACCGATCATGGTTCCCATTTCCAGAACCATATGGTTGATGAAATGAGCGATAGGTTGGGTTTTCGCCATGAAAATTTGACACCCGACTACCCGCAGTCCAATGGACAAGTCGAGGCCATTAACAAGGTCTTGAAAACTATGGTCCAAAGGATGGTAGGGACACATAAGTCCAATTGGCACAACATGCTCTTTTCAGCATTATGGGCCTACCGAACTTCTATCCAAACGTCACAGGCTTCACTCCTTTCCAATTGGTATATGGATTGGAGGCTATCCTACTGATAGAGTGAGAAATTCCGTCTCTACAACTCGCTATCGAACTTCTTCCTAACACTACTGCCAAGGAAGAACGTCTCTTGCACTTAGCAAAACTTGATGAGTCTCGCCGAGATGCCGCTCTTGCTAATGAAGTGCACAAGAAAGGCATCAAATCCCAATATGATAAGTTAGTTGAACCTCGTATCTGTAACGAGGGTGACCTGGTTTTCACTTATGACCAAAAGCATGACAAACTAGGAGTAGGGAAGTTTGAGTCCATGTGGCATGGACCTTACGTCATAAAATGTGTGTTGGAAAAAGGTGCTTACGAGATTGAAGACTATGACGGAATCTCTTTGGGTGAACCCCGGAATGGGATTTTATTGAAGAGATACTATGCTTGATCTCTCATGCATAGACTTGCTTGTATATACTGTACATGGCGTGTTTTTGTGTGGTGTGACACATTTCTTTTTCGAGTGTCTTTTGATCTTGTTTCCGCTTCTTATAAGATGTTCTGTCTGCGTGTGCAGATGGAAACATGCTATGGATTCATGGACGGTGCCAGCCGGCATACCCGTAACCTTGCTTCGGCAGCCTGGGTACTATATTCCCCTACAGGTGAGCTCATTAGCTTAGGAGGAAATTTCCTAGGGTTTGCGACTAACAATGCCGCAAAATATCAGGCAGTAATCGGAACCCTAGCTAACGCCATTTCCTTGGATATGAACCACATTGTCATCCACATGGATTCTCAATTAGTGGTTTCCCATCTTAACCGGGTTTACGCCATCTGTGATCCCACCTTACTCCGTCTCTTCAGACGAGTATGTCTCCTGGAAAGGTCACTTGAATCCGTTCAATACCTGTACATTCCACGAGAGTTAAACACAGTTGTTGACTCGATGGCCAACTTCATTTTGGATTGGTACATCACACACACATAATATTCATAATATGTAAAAGCATTCACAACATGTAAATAATGTAATGTATAAAATCAAACATGCAACAAGATCACATCACTAATCATTTTAAAAACACATAATGTATATATTGCCGATAATGTCTGTATATATGTATATCGCTCACAAGTAGTGCTAGTACAAAATCTGAAGCACGATGGCTTTTAGTGAGTCTCTACAAAAATCTAAAGCATCATAGATTTTAGTAGTACAAAATATGAGGTTTCTAAGCTCTCAGTACAAGTATAGAAGTGTCATCAGGCCTGACGCCTGACCCGTACACCACCCCTAGCTCGAACAGCTTTCTATTGCTGGGTGAGGAAACAGTCCATGGTCCGAGCCACCTTGCAGAGTAAGGCATTGAAGTGCACGGACGCTCCAACCTCAAATCTCTGCATGGGCCTCGGTAAGTCATCAATAGCTGGCTCCGGTACCTCCACGGTCAGCTGGGATAGGTTCCTGTACACCTCCTCCATCTCCTCAATGGCAGCATGAGCACCTGCAGGAATGACTACCTCCCCACCTCTGTCTCTCCTCGCCAGAAGGGAGAGACCCACCGGCCTTACGGGGCCCACATCTGCACACACATATTACATACTTGTCAGCATTGCATCAAAAAAATTATATAATATACAAAACTAAAAATACAAAGGGTAGTTTTGTTCTCACCTATGTCGCCCCATGCTGCACCCTCTGGCATCATCAAGTCGGGATCCTCTCGAAAGTCCATACCGCTATATGGAAAGTCCTCAACCATGAGTAACTGGCCCTCTAGCAAGCTGAAAAACTAGGGACCAAAGCTAATGATGGGCCCGCCACCATGATGGGTCATAACCTCATCCCATCTGAGCATATGGGGATCCCAAGGCTCCCTGTCATCAAGTAGCAACTGCGAATGTAGAAGAGGAATCCGCTCTAAGAGGAACGATACTAGGATCGATCCGTACCCAAACTGATTGAGCTCCCCTCGCCGACACTTGGTCAATTGAGCTCGGATGTTTGCGAGGAGACCCTCGCACCAGTTGAAAACCATGGGGGACATACAGTCCTCTGCATACAACATCTGGGTCCGAGTAGCCATTTGTGGGGCTTGGCTACCCGCCACCCTAGTAATGGTAAGTAATATGGTCCGCAGTGGATGGATCACCACATCCCTGATGAGTATCTTCCCACTGGAAGGTCGAGAGCAAGCGATACAGTGCTGCGATATCATGTCCTCAACTGCACGGTCACTGGCCCGTGTCCTAGTAAGATGTATAGTGTCCCCTCTTCGGGACAAACCAGTAAGGAAGTAGATATCCTCAATGTCTATCATGAGGATATGCTCACCTACCACAAAGTATTGTTGGGCTACATCCCAACTCTGGAGCATGTGTGTCAGTAGTGGGATCTGGGATCTCATCCCCTGGATCTCAAAGAACTTGAGTAACCTGCAGTTTCTCAAAGCTTCCATGCATTGTGGATCGTTCGCAGCTTGTTCATCTTCTACTTCATGTTCTCTCTCTCGCCACTCCAATACCATATTGGCTAGCTGGTAACTTGCCAAGAAGGACATTTTAACACTATTAGGTCTTGCTTCAAACCTCAGAAGTCCATTTTTTGAATTCTTTTTGATGTTTGGATTGTGGATCTCCGTTGTCGCATTGTACGTTTAAGTACAATGCGATGACGTCGCACCTCTCACATTCGAGGCTTGCGACGGCTCGGTCTCGTTGCAGGTCCCGAAAGGGAAACCTGTGACGAGCCGAGGGCGCATAAAGCCCTCCATAACACCATCAAAAACCTAAAAAATGGACCTAAAAGCAAAAACTAAACCACTGGAAAGTTGCTGGATGAAGTTTAGGCCTACCTGATCCGGACGGTTGGTAAAATGGTGGATCCTAGCTCCCGAAATCTGCAAAGGAAGTTTTGGCTCCAAATTGGTACTTCTCCACCCAAATTGGCAATTGAAACAATGTTTTCTATTTTTGGCCCATATTTCTATTTATAAATAGAATGGAATATTCTTTTTCAAATATTTTGATGCTTTTGGGCCATTTACTATAGTTTTGACCGTTTGTCATTATATTTGGGGCTATTTGACACTTTCTCTATTGTACAGGAGTCGTAAAGTGGTCTTTTGTGCCGTTTCTCACATCACCAACAGTAACTACAGGTATGAACACCCCTTTGAATGTTTTGTCATTATTATTTTTGGTTAGTCGTAATTATTGCATGAGGATGAGTTTACTCTTCGTTTGGTCTCATACTCACGAAACCATGAGAGCAAGTACTGAGTTATGATTTATCACTTTTCCGGACTCATTAAAATTCCAAGGAAAAGGACACCCCCCGGAGTCTACCGTTAAGCTCTTTTCAGGCTCTCGAAAAATGAAAATATTTCCAAGCGAACTTGTCACGTTCACGCTTGTTAAAGTATTTGAATGGTCATCTTCCTGGTGATAGTTTACTCCTTTTTCAGACTAGGGGGCACTAATTACGAAAAAGGTATACTCTAGCTAATCATGACTGGAAGAGTCCTCTCCTGCGTTGTTTTACCCTTTTTTGGGTGATGAGGCTAACTTTACGAAAAAGGACTGTTGGAGTCTTCTTTAGTTCTTTTCAGACTCTCTAAACATGAAATGACGATCGAGTTTACCTTCTATGGACTCGTTAAAATTTTCACATTGAAGGGCCCATCATGGGATGAACCCCTCCTATCCTAGGTTCGGAAAATATTTGGGATTGGACTCATCTATGAGATGATCTATATCGAGCATCTGGTTACCCTCATCAAGCTCATAAAAAACACATGAGGCACTCATCATTCATGATGGGGAAAAAGGAAAGTGTTTGTGTTACATACCTTAGTGGCAGTATATAGTCATTCTTGAACATGGCTCTCATCTGCATTTGCATACAATACTTGGGTCATCTGTTTGTCTATGAGTCCCCGCTTACTTTCTGAGTCTTGTTACTTCTCTGAGTCATTTGGAGAAAGCTTCCATTATCAGTTGCATTAGAAGTTTGCATCATTCTCATTATGTCAATACTGCCAATTCATACCATGCCCATGTTCAAGAGCACATTCGCTATCTATCATCTACAGTCAATACACGCGGTGTCATGTCGTTTTTACTCTGAGTCAGTCTTACATGTTACTGTACCACCCAATCCACTCTACACATCTTTTGTCGTGTTTCGTGTCGATTGATGGGGGATTCATCATGGTCCTCCTTCGACGGATTCATCCTTGTCGAATTCAACACATCATCCGAGGATTGAATCTAGAAACCAACCAAGTACCTTGGCCTTGCATGCCTCAATGGCAGGTTACCTCGCTTTCATCATGAGTTTACATCAGTGACTCTTGATTGAAATATTTCATCTTACGTTCGACTTCAACTCATTTATTCATGCTCGATGATATGTACTGTGATACCTTGGGAATCATTGACATCAATGGTGATCTCCCTCGCACTTGTTAACGGTTTACATCAATGACCGGTAATCAAGTGGTTTCTACCATGTTCGACGTCAAGACATTTGTAATCACATGGATAGATTCGTATCATTGTGGGTTCAACTTGAAGACCCTGGGGAGTCATGTTTTACCTAGGTTGCGATGGAGTTTGTATTGAGTCATATTACACGGATCCACTTTTGTATTGGTCGTGGTTGTGTTATCATCTCATCATGGATCTATACTTGTGTCTAGTAGCCATGATTGTGTTCAGTCGGTCATTACTACCATGGATCTGCAATGTATTGGTCAGCAGCCATGTTGTACTTCATATGATATTTTCAGTTCAGAGTCAGTTGTACTACAGCAGTGTCCTTCATCCGACGAGTCTATTGCCATTACTTCTTTCAAAGCACTTCACCTGTACATCTTTAACAACTTCATGCTTTTGTTGATGTATATGTAACTTCAGAATGTATTTCACATATATGTATATTGTATTCCTATAGAGATGGTATTATTCCTCTATAAGGAAGTGTCGTCATTTATATTGTAAGTGTCGTAACTTATACTTGATGGGTTATTAGACCACCTTGTTCGGGGTCGGCCTTGTATAAGTCATGTGGGTCAAAGGGTTATTAGACCACCCTATTGGGGGTCGGCCATGTGGTTCAAAGGGTTATTAGACCACCCTATTGGGGGTCGTCCCAGTCAGCATTATGTTATGTGGTTAAGTTCGAGCCTACATGAGTTAGGTAAAAAGGCAAGTTAAGTCAAGTATAAATAGAGTGCGGGAGGCACTCTATTTACACACTCACTTCTCACACATGCACTCAAGGAGGAGTGGCGCACTTATGGAGGAGGAGGATCTGCTGCTAGGTTATGGCTATCTCTCTTGGTTGGTTGTATCATTGCTCTATCTATCTCTGAGGAAGTTATTGGGGTTTTTCACCTTTATGGTTTTCCCCAAGTAAATCTTTGTGTCTCTTGTGTGCTTGCATTATTGTCTCCATGATTGATATGCTGTAGATATGCTGTACATGTTGTTCTCTCAGTTAAGATCCTAGATCAGAATGAAGTAAATTCAGAAAATTTAACATGGTATCAGAGCTAGCCTGAAAGAAGGCATGATATGGCATGTATGACACTTGTTGCACTTACGATGCTAGGGCTTGATATAGCAAAAACCAGTCATCGTAGCACTTTCGCTATAAATCCGTTTTGGAAAAGTTTTCGGATCTGAAATTGTTACAGGCCAAAGCTAAGATCTCCAGGTATCTTGTGTCCAAAGGACAACCTCTAATTCGTTGTACTTTGTGATTTATGATCTGTACAATATAGGGTTTCTGCCTCTTCCAGATCTGAGTCAAAATCAGGTGACCTTGGGAAAAAGGTCATATCTTGGGATAGGAAGCTCCAAATGAAATTTAGTAAAAAGTGATAGGTAGTACACAGTCTGAACTATCTCAGAAAACTTTTTCAGAGGCCGAAGTTGAACCAGTGACACGTGGCACGCCATACAAGTTCGATCTCCTGTTTTATCCAAAAACAGGTCACGTTGCGACATTTGGCATAAATCTCTCTCAGAGAATCCAATTGAGGTCAGACCTGTCAGGATGGAAAGATAACAGGTCAGGCTATCTCAGGAAACCTTTTCAGACCCTGTGGATCAAAAATTTCGGAGTTACACCAGAAACAATCAGGTACATATTTCTGTCAAAACAGAATTATTTTTTGGTACCTTCATTCATGGCTTCCGGAATTTAGGGCTTTGGAGAAAGTTGGAATTTTTTGTAATCGGAGACCACGGCTGGATGCTACTCATCAAAATAGAAATTTAGAGACCAAGATCAGAATTTTTGGTTGGGCAGAAGGTCGGGCTTGATCAGACCCTAGTTCGGGACTTTGATCAGGAAAGTGGAAAATTAGGGCTTCTGTAAAAATGGGAATTTTTGAAATCTGTGACCACGGCTGGATGCTCCTCAGAAAAATAGAAGCTTAGAGCTTTGGATCAAACCTTTTGATGGGGAAAAAGAGTGGGTTTCATCAAACCCCAGTTCAGGGTCACGTCCAGTGAATCCGAAAGTTTCAAAGGCAAAATTGAGGAGTAAAACTTTGTAGTTTTCAAATTCTAAATATACCAGTTTGATTAGCTCATCAAGGCGCATATTTCTATCCTTTCGGAAGTTTGAAATTCAAAGTTTGAATTTTTGGGGTTTCTCTGACAAACCCATATCCAGCTCCAGGTCCAGTTCTTGCAAATCAAGTGGATTGGGTTAATCCTAGAAGAAGATGGATTGATCATCTGCATGAGTGAAGAAGTTCCTGTTTCAGAGGGAGATGAGGCTAAGGTCTTACATAAGAAGATTACAAGCAATCTCGATAGGTATGTCTCATCGAGGTATGTTTCGATATTTGTCCATGATTAAGTTTTTGGTATGTTTGTCTTCATGTTATTACGGTTAGTACAATTTTGATTTTAGATTTGTCGTATCACCTTAACAAAATTATGAATGCATGATAGAAGATATTCATTGGTTAGGGTGTTGACACTTATGATTGAACTAATGCATTATGGTGTTGTATGAGGTTTATGTTGTCTACTAACATGAAAGGTACACCAAGAAAGACAAATCATGTTCTGTTCCAAGAACATATGATCATGATAACATGAGGACAAAGATTCATCCATTCTCATGGATCTCATAGAAGATCCATTTACGAGGTATGTATAACTTGGTTTTGTAATAGTTAACTTATGAGATATACAGGTTACTAGCACAAGTCATTGAAGAAGAACAAGAAGACATCATGTGAGCATGTTAGACATAAATAGCTAGCATGCTAATCCAGGTATGTTTTTCCTATATCAAGATAGAATCCTACCTTGTGTTAGGATCTTATACTATTGTTGATAATGATTATTCATGAAGTCATAGGTTTGAATGATCATGATTGTATGCATTTTATGTTTCTTACCATAATTGATGATATGACTAACCAGAAGAATCATGATGGTATAGGTTTGAATAATCACAGGTTTTATGGATTTTATATCTCTTATCTTGATTGATGATTCAACTAACCTGAATAGTCATAGGTTTGAGTAATTACAGGTTTAGACATGTTATGTTATGTTTCTTATGATTTGACTAACCATAAGACTCCTACATAAACCTTGAATGCTAATGCTTATTATTTCTGTTTGAAATGATCATGACTATACATGCTTGAGATTATTGTGTTTTAATAGTATACTAATGAATGTATGATTTTATATCAGATCACAAGGATAACACATTCATGATACTAATAAGCATGCATAGGGACCTAGGATGAATATGAGATTCAAGAACAGGTAATCCAGGAAGCAAAGATCAAGAGGGAGTACACTCCAGTGGTTTATGCAAGGATGCAGATATTCAGAGGGATTTGACCATCTCTGTACATCCCACAACCGAAAGGTGTAGAAGAAGCTACTTCAGATTCGGACTCCAGCAGCTCCTGCAAGGAAGCGAAGACTCAGAGGGAGTCCACCCAACGAACAAACAAAGATAAGTATTTGAATTGTCATTTCTTAAATAATACTGTTCAATAATGTATATACTGATGCTCCTAGAATTA
Source organism: Larix kaempferi (assembly GCA_027924585.1). NCBI lineage: Eukaryota > Viridiplantae > Streptophyta > Pinopsida > Pinales > Pinaceae > Larix > Larix kaempferi. Next base: position 1,067,438 of record BSBM01000779.1, read on the forward strand.
GGTTGTGTATTATGCATATTAGAATAATTGCATTGATGAACAGTATACTCCTAATATGCATGGGTAAGTGGCCTATGGCACTGTACAACATTCCATTGCTACTTATCTAGAATGAAACCTCTTTGCTGACATGTTGGGAGTTGTGCACACTCTTAACAATGTTCTGGTAGAGACTGGAAGGCATCTAGAAAGTTATGGAATATGGATAAATGTTGTATTGAAGCATTGGCTAAGATAATTGCATGACTATATGACATATTTATTTATGTGTAAGAATTTGTTCTGAAAACTATGAGATGTTTTCTAATCATGCAATTTAACTTGTTGTGTAGGAAATATCGTATGCCATCACCTACAAAAGAAGAACTACAACATTTGTTCAGCGACAAAATTATCTATTGAAGATATTGAAGTTCCCAGGATACGGGAAGAATGCCATGATCCGTCGATCATGAAGAACGATGTTTGGGATGTGGTCCCAAGAGCTTAAGGGAAGTCTGTTGTGACTTCCAAATGGAACTATCAGATCAAGCATGTTGCAGATGGCAGCATAGAGAAATATAAAAGTGATGAAATAGAAGATACACCAGATGGATTCAAGACAGCTTCCTTGAATGGTGTAGTTGAAGAAGAAGTGTATGTAGAGCAGCCACTTGGTTCTGAGACACATGATAGGAAATCATATATGTGCAGAACTTGGTATGGTGAAGATAGATTGATTGCCGACACGCAGCGGAAGCTTACTACCGAGTTCGAGATGAAGAACTTGGGGATGATGCACTATTTGTTTTTGGCATGGAGGTGTGGCAGAATGCATATGGAATCTTCCTTAGACAAGGGAAGTATGTAGTAGAGATCCTGAAGAGGTTCGGGATGATGGAATGCAAGGATATGGCCACACCTATGGCATCGAATCTGAAGCTTCTATGTGATGCTTCATCTGAGCCGGTTGATGTCTCTTTGTATCGTCAGATGATTGGGTCCTTGATGTACCTGACGAACACGAGACCAGACATTTGCTTTGCTGTGAACACATTGAGCCAGTTCCTGACGGATCCGAGGAGTGTTCACCTGGTTGCTGTAAAGCATATTCTGAGGTACCTAAAGGGTACAGTGGATTATGGGCTCAGGTATGAGGAGAATCAAAAGTTTAACCTGCAGGGTTATGTTGATTCAAATTGGGCTGGCAGTGCTGCAGATAGGAAGAGCACATTTGGGTGTTGCTTCAGTATGGGATCAGGTGTGATCTCTTGGTTTAGCAGGAAGCAGTCCTGCGTAGCACTGAGTACAGCTAAGGCAGAGTATGTTGCAGCTTGTTCAGCTAGTTGTGAGGCAGCATGGCTGCGGAAGCTACTGTCTGAGTTATTTGATCTCCCGTTGGATGCTACTGGTATCTTCTGTGATAACCAGAGTTGTGTGAAGCTATCCGAGAACCCAGTGTTTCATGACAGGTCGAAACACATAGAGATCAAATATCACTATATCAGGGATATGGTACAGAGAGGAGCTGTGAAGCTCCTGTATGTTGCGACGGACGAGCAGATTGCAGATGTGCTGACAAAGCCACTAGCCAGGGTGAAGTTCGAGTACTTCAGAGAGAGGCTTGGCGTTCTTCAGATCGAGGACACTTCGAGGAAGAAGTGATGGACACATTTGCTGAAGCCATTCCAAGCATGTTGGAAGGAGGATCCTTCACATGGCTGTGGATGTAAGCGCTGGATGATGAACATCAGGATGATGTTCTGGTTTCTGCTTGATATGATCAGTTGGATCATTTTTATTTTATGTATGTATGTATGCATCATGTGGATGCTGGATATGATCAGTTGGATCATTTTATGTATGTATGTACGCATCATGTGGATGCTGGATATGATCAGTTGGATCATTTTATGTATTTTGTATATGCATCATGTTGGATGCTTGGACCATGTATCTATATATGTATCAGGTGGATACATTGTATGATCAGGTGGATCATGTATGGTGATATGTATCATGTATCAGGTGGATACATTGTATGATTAGGTGGATCATGTATGATGATATGTATCAGGTAGATACTTGGTATGCATCAGGTGGATCATGCAGCAGGATGTTGCAGTGATGATCAGGATGATCATGGATGGTGAGCTACAGGATGTTGCTCCAGATGACATGCAGCGGGATGTTGCAGTGATGATCAGGATGATCATGGATGGTGAGCTTCAGGATGTTGCTCTAGATGACATGCAGCAGGACGTTGCAGTGATGATCAGGATGATCATGGATGGTGAGCTTCAGGATGTTGCTCCAGATGACATGCAGCAGGACGTTGCAGTGATGATGATCAGGATGATCATGGATGGTGAGCTTCAGGATGTTGCTCCAGATGACATGCAGCAGGACGTTGCAGTGATGATGATCAGGACGATCATGAGTACATCAGGATGATGTATGGTGAGTATCAGGTTGATACTCTGTGGCTGTGGATCAGGTTGTGCAGATGAGCATGTCTGGGAGATCCTATAGGTCGGAGTTGTGTACCCGTAACAGCCTGGGATGCTCTTTCGAGACATTGCTCTGGGAGGACATGTAATTTGTGCCCTGGGAGATCTCAGGTCAGAGTTATGTACCCGTAACATCCTGAGATGCTCTTGCGAGGTTTTGTCCTATGGCATGTAATTTGGGCCCTGGGAGATTTCAGGTCGGAGTTGTGTACCTGTAACATCCTGAGATGCTCTTGCGAGGTTTTGCCATGACCACATGTAATTTGTGCCCTGGGATATTTCAGGTCGGAGTTGTGTACCCGTAACATCCTGAGATGCTCTTGCTAGGTTTTGTGGTGGACCACATGTAATTTGTGCCCTGGGAGATTTCAGGTCGGAGTTGTGTACCCGTAACATCCTGAGATGCTCTTTCGAGGTTTTGTGGTGGGGTCACATGTAATAGCGCCCTGGGAGATCCTACAGGTCGGAGTTGTGTACCCGTAACATCCTGGGATGCTCTTTCGAGGTTTTGTGACGCACGTAATAAGTCCTGAGGATTCCACAGTATGGCCAGTGATGACGAAGACCTGCAGGTGGTGGGCCTACATCCAGTATGAAAAAGGACTGGCTCTGTAGAACTTCCTATGACGAGTAGATTCAGAGATTGATTGAGATAGCAGCAGCAGTGACGATGATGATGACTCGATGACGATCATCCAGTGACGATGATCCAGAGAAGATGACTTGTGCTAGAAGAACTGTGCTGAGAAATACCTTCCTAGTTAAGAGGGAGTGTTGATGTATATGTAACTTTAGAATGTATTTCACATATATGTATATTGTATTCCTATAGAGATGGTATTATTCCTCTATAAGGAAGTGTCGTCATTTATATTGTAAGTGTCGTAACTTATACTTGATGGGTTATTAGACCACCTTGTTCGGGGTCGGCCTTGTATAAGTCATGTGGGTCAAAGGGTTATTAGACCACCCTATTGGGGGTCGGCCATGTGGGTCAAAGGGTTATTAGACCACCCTATTGGGGGTCGGCCCAGTCAGCATTATGTTATGTGGTTAAGTTCGAGCCTACATGAGTTAGGTAAAAAGGCAAGTCAAGTCAAGTATAAATAGAGTGCGGGAGGCACTCTATTTACACACTCACTTCTCACACATGCACTCAAGGAGGAGTGGCGCACTTATGGAGGAGGAGGATCTGCTGCTAGGTTATGGCTATCTCTCTTGGTTGGTTGTATCATTGCTCTATCTATCTCTGAGGAAGTTATTGGGGTTTTTCACCTTTATGGTTTTCCCCAAGTAAATCTTTGTGTCTCTTGTGTGCTTGCATTATTGTCTCCATGATTGATATGCTGTAGATATGCTGTACATGTTGTTCTCTCAGTTAAGATCCTAGATCAGAATGAAGTAAATTCAGAAAATTTAACAGCTTTGGGGGGTATTCTGTTACACCCAAAATCTACTCATCATAAGATTCAGTGTATACACCCCTAAAGATACTTGGACTAAATAATCATCCTGGGAGGATTTGTGCTCAGTTGTGCTAGGTTTTGAAGGGTCGTCGCAGGTTGCACACTAGCAACATGCGACATCGCAACTTGCTCCACTGCAGGGTGTGATGAGGTCAGTTAATGGGAAAAAATAGCTTATTCGAGATCCTTCTCGAAACTTGCTCATTTAGGGGCTTATCCCTGACCTTTAGGGGAGCTGGTACTCGACCCCTAACTCTTTAGGAGGATCCCCTATCTCTCTCCTACCATCTCTCAACCTATCCTATCCATATCCTATCCACTTAGTCCTATATAAGTGAAGCTCACTCCCATCCCAAGGGGAAGAAGCCTATGGTATCTACATGCTGGTGAAATCTCTCTTAGAACACCTCCATTCACTTATTGGAGAACTCATACTTCCTTGTAAGGGCTTGGAAATTGGCTTGGTTGGAGAAGGGCTACTACGTTAAGTCTTGGTTGTAGTTCTATATCTCTATCATGTACTCCTCTATTTACAGTAATACAAATGCTTTCCACCAATATTGTTCATGTGTGTAATGATATTGAGTAGTTTACCTGCTTAACTATTTACTTAGATCGCTTATTGTATAGATGTCTTTTACTGGTTTCTCTTGTTTATTTGTCTTGACAGGTCTTGCAGCTTGGATCTGACGACCGTGAGACATGGAGAAGCATTCAGGAGAAAGGATTGCGTAGTAAAAAGGTAAAACATCTAGTACTTGATCCTTAATTAGATCTAGGAGATGTATTTGTAGTCTGTTCTATTTGTTCTAGACTCACATTGAGCTATGGAGATCCTGCTCACGTCCGCTCGAGTGGATTGTCCGATAACACTCTCTAAACTCCTAACCTCCAACCTCTCTCTTTCTCTCTCTGAACCCCTAACACAAAATCTCTCTCTCTCTCTCTCTCTCTCTCTCCAAACCCCTAAAACCCAATGTCTCTATTTCCAGCTCTCTCTCTCTCTTTAAGCCCCTAACCTCCAATATCTCTCTCTCTAAACCCCTAAGCCTCAATTATTGTCACTCTCTCTCTCTCTCTCTAAACCCCTAATCACCAATCTCTCTCTCTCTCTCTCTCTCTCTCTCTCTCTCTCTCTAAACCCCTAATAACCAATATCTCTCTCTCTCTAAACCTGTAACCTCTAGTCTCTCTCTCTATCGTTCTCTCTCTCTAAACCCCTAAACCCCCCATCTTTCTCTCTAAACCCCTAACCTCCAATATCTCTCTCTATAACCCCTAACCCTGAATATATCTCGCTCTCTCTCTAAGCTCATAACCCCCAAATTCTCTCTCTCTCTCTAAACCCATAACCCTCATTCTCTCTCTCTAAACTCCTAAACCCCAATCTCTCTCTCTCTCTCTGTGTAAACCCCTAACCCCTAATTGATATATCTCTCTAAACCCGTAAAATACAATCTCTCTCTCTCTCTCTCTCTCTAAACTCCGAACCCGAATCTCTCTCTCTCTCTCTAAACCCATAAACCCCAAATTCCCTCTCTTTCTCTATAAACCCCTTACCCCTAATCTCTCTCTCAAAAGAACTAACCCCCAGCCTCTCTCTCACTCTAAACCCATAAACTTGAATCTTTCACTCTCCTTCTAAGCCCCTAACCCCCATTCTCTCTCTCCCCGTCTCTCTCTCTAATCCCCTAATCCCAAATCTTTTGATCTCTCTCTCAATAAACCCATAACCACCAATTTCTCTCTTTCTCTCACACTCTATAAACCCCTAACCCCCAATCTATCTATCTCTCTATCTCTTTCTCTCTCTCTCTCTCTAAACCCCTAACCCCCAATCTCTCTCTCTCTCTAAACACATAATCACCAATCTCTCTCTTTATAGCTCTCTCCACCTAAGCCCATAAGACCCAATCTCTTTCTATCTCTCTTTAAACCCCTAGCTCTCAAACTCTCTCTCTAAACCGCTAACCCCCCATCTCCCTCTCCCTCTCTAAACCCCTAGCCACAAATCAATATCTCTTTCTAAACCCCTAATCTCTAATCTTTCTCTCTCTCTCTCTCTCTCTCTCTCTCTCTCTCTCTCTCTCTCTCTCTAAGTCCCTAACCACCAATCTCTCTCTCTATAAACCTCTAACATCAAATATATATATATATATATATATATCTATAAACCCCTAGCATCAAATCTCTCTCTCTCTCTCTCTCTCTCTCTCTCTCTAAGCCCCTAAACCCCAATCCCTCCCTCTCTCTCTCTCTATAAACCACCACTAACACAAAAAATCTCTATTTATACCCCTCCTTCTCTAAACCCCTAATGTCCAATATCTCTTTGTCTCTGTCTCTCTCTCTAAACCCCTAACCCCCTATATCTCTCTCTCAAAACCTCAAACATCCAATCTCTATGTCTCTCTCTAAACCTCTCTCTCTCTCTAAACCCCTAACCCCCAATCTCTTTCTCTCTCTCTAAATCCCTAACCCCAATCTCTCTCTCTCTCCAAACCCATAACCACCAATCTCTTTGTTAGACACAATGGCACACTGAGAGGGGGGGATGAATTAGTGTGTCACTACTTTTAGTTAATTTCAACTTCTTTAAACTTAAACAAATATCATCAATAGCATATTACGAAATACACCACCATTAACCAATCATATCATCATCACAAATCATAAGAGACACATTGCAAGATAAGTTTTGTAATCTTTTTATATTTAATTCAAACGGCTACAACCGTAATGCTTCATCAGCTACAACTGATTGAGAAGCACCAACTTCTAATCCAAGACTCAGCTTGGTCTTTTCTTAGATCCAACTAAGAAAAATAGTACAAGGCCCAGCTTGTATTACATACAAACACTTGTTATCATTTCACATTCTGTCCAGTCATCAACACTATCATGTCAATATGATGTCATCATCTATTTACTGTAGTTGTCACTGTCACAAGTCACCTATCATAGCTATCACTATCAATTCATCACTGTACATCATCATGTTATTGTCATCAACTCAATCCATCAACTTGTCATCAAATTCAATTTCTTCATATGCCCTATGTCTGCTCATACAACATCTGTCATCAACTCCAACTACTGCCAATCAACTGTTGTCATGTCAAGGTCTGTCACTTGTCAATGCCAAGTCAATAACTTTAAAAAATATAGTCACTGTTGTTCAAGAATCTTGCCAAGTTATCACAAAACATCAAGGGTCTTCTCATGTCATCATCTCATTGTATACTGAGAAAATATATGAATATATCACTGTATAATCATCAAGTCACTGTGTACATGTACCTCTGTGCCACTGTGTATGCATACCATCATTTTATAACCATCACTTCATTGGACAGCTGTAACAAGCTTGCACTCCAACTGCTGCTCCTTTGGAATGGTGATAGACTGTTCTTCTTATAATTGAGATAACCTCTGACTGTGATAACATTGACCAACTCAGATTTTGACCAAAATATGTCACTGCTGCAAAACTGTAAAATTTGGGTCTGTGTATATTGTATACTGAGCTGACTGTTAGGGTATCTCATCATTCAGTATGTACTTTGCATGCATTGCATGCATCCGCATGCTACCCAGTCACCAGTTTGATGCCTCCAGCACCTAGTCCCTAGTCTGCCAGCACCCGGGAGCTTATTTCCATTCAGTTTTATCCCTCCTAGTCAGGGAGGCGCCCACTTCTCACCTACCACTCCAGTTCACTTCAGTTAGCTAGTTGTCTTTCCTTGATTTGAGGCTAGACTGACTTCTAACTATTGTTATCACTCCGATGGACCTCCTATGAGACTTGACTACCTATTCTGAGTTCAATTAACTCCTCATGCGCCGTCCACTGAGCCTCCTTCCCTACATTAGTTCCATTACCATCAGTTACACTTATTACACTCAGTTAGACTCAGTTTGACACCTGGCTGACAGTTACTTGTGCATTGATGACTGCCACCGATTGATGATGAGGACTCCTAGTTGGATCCAAGCTATGTCATGCAGTATATTCGAATGAACTCCTTCGCTAATTCGAATTGCTCACTCACTGTGACAGTATTGTATTGTAATTCTACCATTCTAGATTATAGAGCACTGATGCATCTCTCTTGCACAGTTTTTACTCCAAATTGTTTTACATCTTTGTGATTGATATTCTTGTTCAATAGATCTGTTGTGACTAATTTTACATGGTATCAGATCCATGGCAGGGACAAGATCTCTCTTCTACAAGTGTTGTACATGAATAATTGAGTGAATTTGCTCAAAATTACTGAAGTTTTGGCATGCAAAATCTCATGTGCATTCGCTCATGTGCATGCAAAGCTGAAAAATAATCTCCAATCCACTCCAAAAGCTTGATTTTTCCACAGAATTCCTGGATTTGATATATTGGACCATTCAAGCTTGCTTTATCTCCAATCCTAGGTGTGATGCAACTCTAAAAGGGTGGATTGTTCGACCTTACTGTTCTTGTTTTGATTGTGATTTGCAGCTTTATCATCTCCATCAAGTGCATTTGCTATCATTGAGATGGATTCTTCTTCTTCAAGGCTACTCACTCCCTTCAATTATTTTTAATGGAAGAATGAAATGGAGATGATGTTGGGCTCAAAAGGGTACTACAAAGTCACCATGGGCCTCGAAGTTGAGCCCAATACTCTCATTGAAAAATCCAAACACTTCAACAAGTTGGATGAAGCATATGGTCTTCTTTGCCTCAATATTTCCAAGGATATTCACTTTCACCTCAGTGGATTGACTACTCCAAAGGCAGTATGGGAGCAACTCGAGAATCTTTTTGGAAAGCAAGATGACATGCGGTCTTTTCAATTGGAAAATGAATTGATTGTCTTGAATCCTGAGAATTTCGAGACCATCAATGATTTTTTCACAAGATTCAAGCATTTGTCTTCGCAATTGAAGAACAATCAAGTTATCAAAGAGGATAAACAATTGATCCTCTCCATTCTTTCAAAACTTGGTAAAGATTTCTCGGTATTTGTCTCTACTTTCAATTCCAGTTAGCTAACTACCCTGAATTGGAAGATGCCTACCTTGAATGCCTTCATTGAGTCCGTTACCAAAGAGCATGATAAGCTAATTCAAATGGGGTCCATAAGCTCCAAATATTCAGCCCTCTTTGTTCAAGGATCCAAGAATTTGAATGGAAAAGGGAAGCAAAAGAAAGAGAAGCCCAAATTCGATCCTACCAAGCAAAGAGAGAAAAGCAAACCATCGGATGCACCATCTGGTTGAAGGAACAAGCAAAAGGGTAAAGAGGGTAAGGAAAAATCAAAATGTTCATATTGCAACCATGGATTTAATCCTGAAAGTTCATGCATGAAAAAAACAATAGATCAAATGACCCTCCTTTTGGAAAAGAATAACATAACTCTTCCTGACAGTGCATGGAAGAAGGATAGAAATGATGATCATGAAAGAGGTCAAGCATTCATGGCAACTGTTTCGAAACCCACCACACTACTGATAGATTCCGGTGCCTTGAATCATATGGCTGCAAATATTGACTCCTTTTCTTCATTTGATCCAAACAGCTCCATCCCCATCCATTTGGGAGATGACTCAAAAATTTCATCAAAGGGTAAAGGTACCATCCATTTAGAGCATGGAAGTTTTCAGAATGTTCTTTATGTGCCTTCCTTGGATTCAAATCTACTTTCTGTGTGTATCAAATGACACACACTGGTGCACTGAAGCAAGTTACATTCAGCCCTAACAAAGTTGAAATTTCTAATATTGAAAGTGGAAGACTTATTGCAGTCGGAAAGGCAAACCACACTACAAAATACTATGAGTTTTCACACTTTGTGCCGCTAGAAAATTCCACTGCTCTTCTCACACATGGAAATGAGGTTAATAGGATTTGGCATGAAAGGTTTGGACACCTTAATTACAAGTATTTTCTTCTGTTACAAAACAAATCCATGGTTGATGGTCTTCCGCACCTCCGTTCCTTGAAGGGAATTTGCCCAAGTTGCATCATTGGGAAGCACCCCGAGCACAAGTTCGACTACGGCAAAGCTAGCATAGCTTCTACTATTTTGGGTTTCATACATTATGATATTAGTGGTCCGCTTCCAAATATGTCCATGAATGGTTCAAGGTATGTTTTGACATTCATTGATGACTTCTCCCGCTTTACTTGGGTATTTTTTCTCAAAAACAAGTCAGAAGTGCTTGGAAAATTCAAGGATTTTAAGGTTTCTGTTGAGACCGCCACTCAGAGAAAGATCAAAGCTCTTAGATCTGATAATGGTGGAGAATATATCAATACTGAGTTGCTGCAACTTTGTGCTGAAAGCAGAATTCAGATCCAACATACAGTTCCCTACACACCCTAGCATAACGGTGTAGCGAAAAGGAAGAATCAGTCACTGAAAGAGATGGTTGCTTGTATGCTTGAGTAAAAAGGTTTGGCTGCAAATATTTGGGCTGAAGCCATGAATGTTTCTGCATACTTTCAGAACCAAGTTCCACATTCATCCGTGAAAGGTAAAACTCCTTTCGAAGCATTCATTGGTCACAAACCGGATGTGTCCAATTTGAGGGTTTTTGGCTCCACTGCATGGGCTAGAATTCCTTCTGAAAAGAGAAAAGCCTTGGATCCAAAAAGTATTGAATGCATCCTAATAGGATATGGAGAAGAGTAAAAATCATATAAAGTCATGAATATCAGATCCAAAAAGATATTCATAGAGCCAAGTGTGAAGTTTGAAGAACCGCTTCCAGATCTGAAACTAGTCGAGGAAAACACTGTCGATCCGCAACGTCCACAAAAAGAAGATTCAAGAGAATATGAAGAAAGCATTGGATATGATATCTCTGATATGTTATCATACTTTGATGGCCATGAAATATCAGGTTTGGAATCCGACCATAATGATCCTCCTCAGTTACAAAAGTGGGCCCAAAACACTCTACAATCTGCTGCTCCAAACATTGGAAATCCTGCTGATCCAAGGAGAACAAGAGCAGAATTTCAAAGAGTAGGTATGGCTCTTTCATTTTCTGATCCATTATTATCTGAAAATTTTTATTTGATGATTGGTTCAGATCCAAAATCATACTATTATTCCCACCGAGATCCACAATGGCAAACCGCCATGGATGAAGAGTACATTGCTCTTAAAAAGAACAATACATGGGAGCTAGTTTCTCTTCCACCTGGAAGAAAATTAGTCCAATGAAGTGGGTCTACCACATGAAAGTTGCTTCTAATTGATCTATCAGCAAATAAAAATCTAGGCTGGTGGAAAAAGGTTTCTCCCAAGTCCAAGGAGTGGACTACACTGAGACCTTTGCACCGGTTGCAAAGATGGATTTCATCCACCTAGTTTTGGCTATTTCCACATCCAAGCACTGGGAAGTGCACCATATGGATGTGAAGAGTGATTTTCTACATGGAGACCTTGATGAAGAAGTATATATGAATCATCCAGAAGGATACATATCAGATCCATCATTAGTTTGCAGATTGAATAAATCTTTGTATGGATTGAAACAGGCCCCAAGAGCTTGGTACGCAAAGATGGTCTCCTTCCTTCTTTCTCGGAATTTCAAAAGATGAAAATCTGATCCGAATGTGTATCTACAGCAAGTTAAAGGTAATTTTTTGATTGTTTTTCTTTATGTTGATGATCTTCTCATTACTGGTAGCACTCTCCTTACAATCAACAAGCTAAAAACTGCCTTAAATCTAGCTTTTGACTTGAGCGATTTGGGCTTGGAGATAGCTCAAAAATTTGATGGGATCACATTATCTCAGCAAAAGTATGCTTCAAACCTCCTATTAAAGTTTAATATGGCAGAATGTAAGACTGTTCTGTTTCCATTCTTCTCAGGAATCAGTCTTGAGGAAGGAAATTCTACACCGCTTGCAGATTGCACTATGTATCGACAGTTGATTGGTTCACTACTCTATTTGACACACTTAAGGCTTGGTATTTCTTATGCTGTGAGTGCTGTATCAAAGTATATGCAGCAGCCCCATGAGCTTCATTGGAGGGAAACCAAGTGGATCTTGCAGTATGTGCAAGGTATGAGACATTTTGGCATACATTATGCTGCAGATTCTGAGCTAGATTTCATTGGTTTTACTGATTCAGATTGGGCGGGTGATAGCATTGATCGAAAGTCCACTTTCGGTTATGTTTTCATGATTGGCCATGGCCCTATTTGCTGGTCAAGCAAAAACTAGGCATCCATTGCACTTTCTTCAGCAGAGGCAGAATATCGAGGGGCAGTCAATGCCTGCATTCAAGCAGTTGGGTTGTAGGGTATTCTTTCCGAGTTTGATTTTGGTAGCACTACTTCTACTGTCATATTTTGTGACAATCAAAGTGCTATTAAGATCTCCATAGATCCAATTCAGCGATAGAGGACCAAGCACATTGAGATTCATATGCACTACATCTGAGAGTTGGTGCATGATCGCACCATCATTTTGCAATATTGACCTACTAATGAGCAAATTGTAGACATCTTCACCAAGAGCTTCACTGAGAAGAAGTTCTCTTACCTCCGTTCACTGTTGGGGGTGAGTTCCATCAAGGTGGAGACAAATTAGATCCATTTTTATGTTTAGCTTGAGGGGGGGCTTTCTTCCCACTGGGTTTTCCCTCTTTCATCACTTAGCTTATTTTCAACATTTTTGGATTATTGTATTGGGGTGACCTTTGGTCTCAGTAACCAGGGCCCTACATTTTATTTTTTACATCATAGTATAGCTTGAAGGGGGGTGTTAGGATATATCATCATTCAGTATGTACTTTGCATGCACTTTGCACTTTGCATGCATCTGCATGCTACCCAGTCACCAGTTTGATGCCTCCAGCACCTAGTCCCTAGTCTGCTAGCACCCGAGAGCTTATTTCCATTCAGTTTTAGCCCTCCTAGTCAGGGAGGCTCCCACTTCTCACCCACCACTTGAGAAGGGTTCCTTTTCTCACCTACCACTCCAGTTCAATTAAGTTAGCTAGTTGTATTTCCTTGATTTGAGGCTAGACTGACTCCTAACTGCTGTTATCACTTCGATGAGACTTGACTACCTATTCTGAGTTCATTTAACTCCTCATGCAGCCTCCACTAAGCCTCCTTCCCTACATTAGTGCCATTACCATCAGTTACACTTATTACACTCAGTTAGACTCAATTTGACACCTGGCTGACAGTTACTTGTGCATTGATGACCACCACCGATTGATGATGAGGAATCCTAGTTGGAGCCAAGCTATGCCATGCAGTATATTCGAATGACCTCCTTGGCTAATTCGAATTGCTCACTCATTGTGACAGTATTGTATTGTAATTCTACCATTCTAGATTATAGAGCGTTGATGCATCTCTCTTGCACAGTTTTTACTCCAAATTGTTTTACATCTTTGTGATTGATATTCTTGTTCAATAGATCTACCGTGACTAATTTTACACTGACGGTGTAAAATTCGGATTGTGTATACTAAGTATTCCTCTGCTGCTACCAAAAACAGACCTAAAAAATGTGAGTTTGCTGCTGTTGAATATGCCCAAAAAGAAGTCAATCAATTTTTTAATTTTATGCTGTTGTAGATGCCCATAGTTATTTTCTGTTGCAGTTGCCTCACTGTACCCGAAAATCTGCTCAGTATCTAGTCGAAAATCAGAGCTCAAACTTATTTTTTAAATGAGGTTTGAAGGTATATTTATACGTGTTCAAAATTAACTTCAAACTGAGCCAACCTGCTATTCTTTTTATATTTTTCATTTAATAAAAAATTGTCTTCTAAAGCAGAGCTGACTTGTATCATAAGTGAATTCATATTTGTTTTATTTTATTTTATTTCTTCATTGGAAACTGGGATGACTTCACATATGTTTGCATGCTTTGTTACTGGGCTGATTTTACATAAGGAATTAAATTAATAAGCATGACAGCTGGGCAAGAAGGGATACCATGTCATAGCCATCCAACATAATAATTTTATTCTTATATAATTTTTGACTTGCTTTTTGACTGGACCAAACATAAGGAGTAAGGGCTTCATGTTGTGCTATGCTCACTTCAAACAACGAAATGCTTAAGGGAATTTTTTGATTCACCATGCATTCAAATACTTGTGGATCAAGTTAGTTCAATGTTTAAAAGCAACTTGTTTTACTTATATCTTTAACATGGTAAATGACCATAGTATGAATCATTAACATTCACCTTAAATTGTGGGGTTTCAAGCATGATGAGGGCTTTCATGGACTTCTGTGAATTACAGCTACCTCAGCCTTTAATACTCCATCGAACTGAGGCATAACTCCACATTCAAACTTTTTCATCCTCCTTCATAACAAAATTATGAGCATTAAGTACTTCCTCCAAGTGGTAAGGGCATCATGACCAAGGATTCCATCATATCAAAGGCTCCAACACTCATGGGCTTACAAACCACCAAATGTATGGGTTCCAATATCCAAGTCTTAGTCTCTGTCTTTAAGTCTTTGTCCTAGTCATTCACTGAGTTTTCCATGTCATCAACAACCACCGCCTTTGTCACTCCTTTGTCATTAATGGTTTGTCATCAATGACAACCATCCTCAACAAACTCCCCCTTTGTCATTGATGGAAACCCTCTCTTCAATTACTCTCCCCCTTTGACATTAATGACAAAGGGCCAAACTCTTCATTAAAAGCTTCACAAAGCCGAAAAAATTGGATTCTTGAATACTTAAGTGTTTGCTCCACTTGGCATGAAGAATTTTTGTCTATAATATTGTTATGCTTGGTCTTCTGTTGTTCCATCTTGTCATTTTACTTTACTGATGTTATGCTCCCCCTATCAATGATATCATCAAAATTCTGCTTGATCATATGTTGCTCTTGTCACTTTCCTTCAAGCTTGTTGAAGGATCTCTTGGTTTCTCCCCCTAACACAGATATTCCATATTGTTTATGAGTGCAGAATTGCCTGCTGCCCCTTTCTTGTCAAAGTACACAAATAGAGAGTGGCTTTCAAACAAACTTTGACATTTTTAGATTAGTCCTTAAAATAAGTCCTTAGAATTAGTACTTAGAATCAGTCATTATTTTTTCACTCAGTTGACTGCCTTATAGCAGAATTGGACAAGCTTCCTTTATAGTCTTCAAATCAGATCAATCAGTCCTTACTGTGGCTACCAAAGTTAAAACATGAAAAATGTGCCATAAAGGAAGTCTTCAAATTCTCCATACGGGCATTTAGAAATAGATTGAATTTGTTAGCTGTTAATGAACTCCTACTGCTACATTTTCATTCTTGATTGTCTTGAATGCTCACTGTTTTCTCTGCTTGAAATAGTCATTACCTGCTCCTTGTTGTCTATAAAGCTTCTTTTGAAGCCTTCTTCATGTCTACCTTTTGGTGCTGTAGTTTTTTTAAACATTACAAGCTCCCCATGAGATCTTGCTGGTCTGTTCATTAAATGTTGTAGGTGTTCACTGATGGATACTAGGTTCAAAGCTTGATCAATACATGGCCTTCATAATATCATAATTATTTAGTTTTCATTGCTTGTCTACTGCCACACATAACACTCACCAACTGAACGATATCCACTTGACTCAGTCATCCAAAATTTTCAGAGTAGGATACATATGCTAGTTCCAGAGAACACTTTTCTTTTATGTATGTGTCATCACAGAGATCATAGCTATGCCTTGAATGCCTTCTAGATCAAGGCTTGACCTTCACAACTTCAAAAGAGTTTTAACTTATATTTGCATACTGCTATGGTTCAGAGGTTCAGACATCAGAACTTTAAGTCTTTCACAAATGCTATTGTCAACCTTACTACTGATGTTCTTAAGTCATGTTGCTACCTTGACTTGCTTGAAATGTCCTTAATCCACCCAAGACTTTTTCCACCTATGATGTTCTTTATGCCTTTAGACCTTAACCTTTTTCAAGAACTCATCCTTGCTGCTACAGAGGTTTACTTCTGCATCTGGTATTGCTTATCATAAAAATATTTCCAGTTGCTCTTCATATGATGATAAAAAATTGATAACCAGTTGGATTATAACCAACTTTTAAGTCATACAGTCAGATACCAACAACAAGACATCCCTGTCAATCATATCCAAAGCTGGAGAGAGAGTCAAGAATGTAGTCATTTAGTAAATTCATAAAAGGTAAGCATGCATCAAAGACACTCCTCCAATCATCTACATGTCTCTTCACTTCATTTGCTTCAACTGAAAGCATAGATAGATTTCATTACTCTTGCTCCCCCTATCAGCACAACATCTGTATCTTTTCCTAGCATTAATTTTACTTCTGTCAATATTTGCATTCACGATCCTAGGACCTGTTTGGAGCAATATTCAATTTCCTTTGAGTTCATTGTCCAAACTCCATGAACTCAAGGTGTGCTGAGGTCCTTGAGAGGCCCTATTGTTGGCTTGCCAAATGGCATCCACCCTCCTTCCACAAATTGACTTCATTCATATCTATCAAAACATTATTTTTCTTCCATACCTGGGAATGTCCTTATCTGTGACCACTTGTCCTTCGAGCTTCAAATTTGCGTGCATTGTTCTGCTTCAAATATTCATAGGTCCTTGTTGCAGGTTTGTATGAAGGACTCTTCATGGATTGTCTCCTTGGAATTGCACAATTTTGGGCTTTAAGACCAAAGCCATTACAGTTGTAGCATCTCATGGTGTGGAAATTTGCAGCAACATGCCCAATGTGATTATAAGTCCAACATCTCATTGTGTTATTGAGAATTCCACCACATATTATTCCATGGAATGTACAGTCCATAGCCTTGTGACCAAAACCATTACATGAATAACAATAACCATTGAAACTATATCCATACCTGGATGTTTGGTTCCAACTTGGAGTTATCTCTCTTCGGAAGAGTTTGCTTTGAGGAGTATGACCAACTTCTTGATGCATACTTGATCTTCTGAAATCTTCTTTATGTTGTGCAGGTTCTTGCTGAGGAGATTTTCTTTCACCTTTGAAGGATGTGGATCCTACTTTAGGAGTCTTGGAGGACCAAGTTCCACCTTCAAATTTTTCTTCTTCTTTCTTGTACCCAAGACCAAATTTGTCAAAAGGAGATCTTTGACAATCCAAAATTTTTTCTAAGATGACAGAGCTGTGTTTGAACTTGCCATATGCATCAAACTTTTCGTTTTTCTTCTTGAGTCCAACCACTTCCATTTCAAGCTTTTGACAAGCCTTCTCTTTCTTATCTAGCTAGTATTTCAAGACTCTTCTACTCTTTTGGATTCCTCCAACTGAATCTTCAAATCAATATTTGACTTTCTTGTTTCTTAAAGCTCTTTAGAGTTTTTACACATCTCTTCTTGTTCTTTTTCTAATTCAGTCTTCAATCTTCTAAATTCATTATTTTCTACTTCTAGCTTATCTTGTAAATCTTTGTTCTTAAGTTTAACTCTCATGAGCAAAGCCTTTGTCTCCTTTTTGTATTTTTTTAATTACCCCAAAATCTTCTTCTTAAGCCTCATATTAAATTTGAGATCAATGTCCATCAAAAGATGTGATAGGAAATCTTTCTTAACATCTACAAGATCATTTTCAAATTCATCACAATCAGATTTATCACTAACAGAAGAGTCCTTACCTTCATTGACATCTGAATTTTGTTCCTCCTTTTCTTCTTGCTTCTCATCTTGAGAGGGATTGAATTCTGTTTCCTTTTCTATGTATTGATTTCTTCCTTGATACTCACTTTCCAGCTTGAACCATAGTTCTTTGGCTGAAGTGTGCTCTCCTACACTCTCTCTAACAGAGCTTGACAGTCCATCCATAATAAACTTCAATGCAATGGCGTTGTTCTTCTTGGCATCCTTCTGTGCAGCTAACTTTGTCTTCTTGTTGGACTGAGCAGGTGGATTGACCACAATCTCCCATACACCAAATTTCTTCAAGTAAGCTTTCATCTTACTTCTCCATCCAATGTAATTGGTCACATCAAGTACTGGAACTTCATCATTGTTGGGGGACTCTATCTTTGCCTCCATTGTGTGTCCATGGATCTCCTTCAAGCTGGTTGGGATTGTGGTGAAGGATGGCTTTGATACCAATTGTTAGACACAATGGCACACTAAGAGGTGGGGGGGTGAATCAATGTGTCACTACTTTTAGTTAATTTCAACTTCTTTAAACTTAAACAAATATCATCAATATCATATTACAAAATACACCACCATTAACCAATCATATCATCATCACAAATCATAAGAGACACATTGCAAGATAAGTTTTGTAATATTTTTATATTTAATTCAAATGGCTACAACTGTAAGGCTTCATCAGCTACAACTGATTGAGAAGCACCAACTTCTAAATCCAAGACTCAGCTTGGTCTTTTCTTAGATCCAACTAAGAAAAATAGTACAAGGCCTAGCTTGTATTACATACAAACACTTGTCATCATTTGACATTCTATCTAGTCATCAACACTGTCATGTCAATATGATGTCATCATCTATTTACTGTAGTTATCACTGTAACAAGTCACCTGTCATAGCTCTCACTATCAATTCATCATTGTACATCATCATGTTATTGTCATCAACTCAATCCATCAACCTGTCATCAAATTCAATTTCTTCTTATGCCCAATGTCTACTCATACAACAACTGTCATCAACTCCAACTACTACCAATCAACTGTTGTCATGTCAAGGTCTGTCACTTGTCAAATAACTTGTCAATGTCAAGTCAATAAATTTAAAAAATATAGTCACGGTTGTTCAAGAATCTTTCCAAGTTATCACAAAACATCAAGGGTCTTCTCATGTCATCATCTCAATGTATACTGATAAAATATCTGAATATATCACTGTATAATCATCAAGTCACTGTGTACATATACCTTTGTGTCATCGTCTATGCATACCATCATTTTATAAACTTCACTTCATTGGACAGCTATAACAAGATTGCACTCCAACTGCTGCTTCTTTGTAGTGGTGATAGACTATTCTTCTTATAATTGAGATAACCTCTGACTATGATAACATTGACCAACTCAGATTTTGACCAAAATATGTTACTTCTACAAAACTGTAAAATTCAGGTCTCTGTATACTGTATACTGAGCTGATGGTGTAAAATTCAGACTATGTATACTGAGTATTCCTTTGCTGCTATAAAAAACAGACCTAAAAAATGTGAGTTTGCTGCTGTTGAATATGCCCAAAAAGAAGTCAATCATTTTTTTAATTTTTTGCTGCTGTAGATGCCCACAGTTATTTTCTGCTGTAGCTGCCTCACTGTACCTGAACATCTCCTCAGTATCTTGTCGAAAATCAGAGCTCAAACTTGTTGTTTAAATGAGGTTGGAAGGTATATTTATACATGTTCAAAATTAACTTCAAACTGAGCCGACTTGCTATTCTTTTTATATTTTTTATTTAATAAAAAGTTGTCTTCTAAAGCAGAGCCAACTTGCATCATAAGTGAATTTATATATTTTTTTTAATTTTATTTCTTCATTGGAAACTGGGCCGACTTCACATGTGTTTGGATGCTTTGTTACTGGGCTGATTTTACATAAGGAGTTTTATTAATAAGCATGACAGTTGGGCATGAAGGGCTACCATGTCATAGCCATCCAACAAAATAATTTTATTCTTATATAATTTTTGACTTGCTTTTTGACTGGCTTGAACATAAGGAGTAAGGGCTTCATGTTGTGCTATGCTCACTTCATACAAGGAAATGCTTAAGGGACTTTTTTTATTCACCATGCATTCAAATACTTGTGGATCAAGTTAGTTCAATGTTTACAGGTAGCTTGTTTTACTTATATCTTTAACATGGTAAATGACCACAGTATGTCTCATTTACATTCACCTTAAATTGTGGAGTTTCAAGCATGAAGAGGGATTTCATGGAATTCTGTGAATTATGGCTACCCTAGCCTTTAATACTCCATGGAACTGAGGCATAAATCCACATTCAAACTTTTTCAACCTCCTTCACTAAAAAATTATGAGCATTAAGTACTTCCTCCAAGTGGTAAGGGCATCATGACCAAGGATTCCATCATATCAAAGGCTCCAACACTCATGGGATTACAAACCACCAAATGTATGGGTTCCAAGACCCAAGTCTTAGTATTTGTGATTAATTCTTTGTCTTAGTCATTCACTGAGTTTTCCATGTCATCAACAACCACCGCCTTTGTCACTCCTTTGTCATTAATGGCTTGTCATCAATGACAACCATCCTCAACAAACTCCCCCTTTGTCATTGATGGAAACCCTCTCTTCAATTACTCTCCCCCTTTGACATTAATGGCAAAGGGCCAAACTCTTCATTAAAATCTTCACAAAGCCAAAAAAAAATTGGATTCTTGAATACTGAAGTGTTTGCTCCACTTGGCATGAAGAATTTTTGTCTATAATCTTGTCATGCTTGGTCTTCTGTTGTTCCATCTTGTCATTTTACTTTACTGAAGTTATGCTCTCCCTATCAATGATATCATCAAAAGTCTGCTAGATCATATGTTGTTCTTGTCACTTTCCTTCAAGCTTGTTGAAGGATCTCTTGGTTGCTCCCCCTAACACAGATATTCTATACTGTTTATGAGTGCAGAATTGTCTATTGCCCCTTTCATGTCAAAGTACACAAATGAGAGAGTGGCTTTCAAACAAACATTGACATTGTTAGATTAGTCCTTAGAATCTATCCTTATTTTTTCACTCAGCTGACTGCCTTAGAGCAAAATTGGATAAGTTGCCTTCATAGTCTTCAAATCAGATCAGTTAGTCCTTACTGTGGCTACCCAAGTTAAAACATGAAAAATGTGCCACAAAGGCAGTCTTCAAATTCTCCATATGGGCCTTCACAAATTGATTGAATTTGTTAGTTGTTAATGAACTCCTACTGCTACATTTTCATTCTTGATTGTCTTGACTGCTCACTGTTTTCTCTGCTCCCTAACACAGATATTCCATACTGTTTATGAGTGCAGAATTGTCTGCTTCCCCTTTCATGTCAAAGTACACAAATAGAGAGTGGCTTTCAAACAAACATTGACATTGTTATATTAGTCCTTAGAATCAATCCTTAATTTTTCACTCAGTTAACTGCCTTAGAGAAAAATTTGATAAGATGCCGTCATAGTCTTCAAATCAGATCAGTCAGTCCTTACTGTGGATACCCAACTTAAAACATGAAAAATGTGCCACAAAGGCAGTCTTCAAATTCTCCATACGAGCCTTCACAAATTGATTGAATATGTTAGTTGTTAATGAACTCCTACTGCTACATTTTCATTCTTGATTGTCTTGATTGCTCACTATTTTCTCTGCACTAAATAGTCATTACCTTCTCCTTGTTGTCTATAAAGCTTCTTTTGAAGCCTTCTTCATGTCTACCTTTTGGTGCTGTAGTTGTTTTAAACATTACAAGCTCCCCTTGAGATCTTGCTAGTATGTTCATTAAATTTTGTAAGTGTTAACCAATTGATACTAGGTTCAAATCTTGATCAATACACAACCTTCAGAATATCAGAATTCTTTAGTTTCCATTGCTTGTCTATTGCCACACATAAAACTCACCAACTGAACGATATCCACTTGACTCAGTTATCCAAAATTTTTAGAGTAGGATACATATAGTAGTGCCAGAGAACACTTTTCTTTTATGTATGTGTCATCACAGAGATCATAGTTGTGCCTTGAATGCCTTCCAGATCAAGGCTTGACCTTCACAACTTCAAAAGAGTTTTAACTTATATTTGCATACTGCTATGGTTCAGAGGTTCAGACATCAGAACTTTAAGTCTTTCACAAACGTTGTTGTCAACCTTATTGATGATGTTCTTAAGTCATGTTGCTACCTTGACTTGCTTGAAACTTTCTTAATGCACCCAAGACTTTTTCCACATATGATGTTCTTTATGCCTTCAGACTTTAACCTTTTTCAAGAACTCATCCTTGCTGCTACAGAGGTTTACTTCTGCTTTGGTATTGCTTATCATAAAAATATTTTCAGTTGCTCTTCATATGATGATAAAAAATTGATAACTAGTTGGATTATAACCAACTTTTAAGTCATACAGTCAGATACCAATAACAAGACATCCCTGTCAATCATATCCAAAGCTGGAGAGAGAGTCAAGAATGTAGTCATTTAGTAAATTCATAAAAGGTAAGCATGCATCAAAGACACTCCTCCAATCATCTACATGTCTCTTCACTTCATTTGCTTCAACTGAAAGCACAGATAGATTTCATTACTCTTGCTCCCCCTATCAGCACACCATTTGTATCTTTGCCTTGCATTAATTTTACTTATGTCAATATTTGCACTCACAATCCTAGGACTTGTTTTGAGCAGTATTCAATTTCCTTTGAGTTCATTCTCCAAACTCCATGAAATCAAGGTGTGCTAAGGTCCTTGAGAGGCCCTAATATTGGCTTTCCAAATGGAATCCACCCTCCTTACACAAATTGACTTCATTCATATCTAGCAAAACATTATTTTTCTTCCATACCTGGGAATGTCGTTAGCTGTGACCACTTGTCCTTTGAGCCTCAAATCTTCCTACATTGTTCTACTTCAAAGATTCATAGGTTCTTGTTGCAGGTGTGTATGAAGGACTCTTCATGGATTGTCTCCTTGGAATTGCACAATTTTGTGCTTTATGACCAAATCCACTACAGTTGTAGCATCTCATGGTGTGGAAATTTGCAGCAACATTCCCAATGTGATTACAAGTCCAACATCTCACTGTGTTATTGGGAATTCCACCACATATTCTTCCATGGAATGTACAGTCCATAGTCTTGTGACCAAAACTATTACATGAATAACAGTAACCATTGAAATTATATCCATACTTGGATGTTTGGTTCCAACTTGGAGTTATCTCTCTTTTGAAGAGTTTGCTTTGAGGAGTAGGACCAACTTTTTGATGCATACTTGATCTTCTGAAATATTCTTTATGTTGTGCAGGTTCTTGCTGAGGAGCTTTGCTTTCACCTTTGAAGGATTTGGATCCTACTTCAGGAGTCTTGGGGGACCTAGTGCCACCTTCAAATTTTTCTTCTTCTTTCTTGTACCCGAGACCAAATTTGTCAAAAGGATATCTTTGACAATCCAAAATTTCTTCCAAGATGATAGAGCTGTGTTTGAACTTGCCATATGCATCAAACTTTTCATTTTTCTTCTAGAGTCCAACCACTTCCATTTCAAGCTTTTGACAAACCTTCTCTTTCTCATCTAACTGGTATTTCAAGACTTCTTCTACTCTCTTGGATTCCTCCAACTGAATCTTCAAATCAATATTTGACTTTCTTGTTTCTTAAACCTCTTTGGAGTTTTTACACATCTCTTCTTTTTCTTTTGCTAATTCAGTCTTCAATCTTATAACTTCATTATTTTTGACTTCTAGCTTATCTTGTAAATATTTGTTCTTAAGTTTAACTCTCATGAGCAAAGCCTTTGTCTCCTTTTTGTATTTTTTTAATTACCCCAAAATCTTCTTCTTAAGCCTCGGATTAAATTTGAGATCAATGTCCATCAAAAGATGTGATAGGAAATCTTTCTTAACATCTACAAGATCATTTTCAAATTCATCACAATCAGAGTTATCACTAATAGAAGAGTCCTTACCTTCATTGACATCTAAATTTTGTTCCTCCTTTTCTTCTTGCTTCTCATCTTCATAGGGCTTGAATTCTGTTTCCTTTTCTGTGTCTTGATTTCTTCCTTGATACTCACTTTCCAGCTTGAACCATAGTTCTTTGGCTGAAGTGTGCTCTCCTACACTTTCTCTGATAGAGCTTGAGAGTCCATCTATAAGAAATTTCAATGCAATGGCGTTGTTCTTCTTGGCATCCTTCTGTGCAGCTAACTTTGTCTTCTTGTTGGACTGAGCAGGTGGATTGACCACAATCTCCCATACACCAAATTTCTTCAAGTAAGCTTTCATCTTACTTCTCCATCCAAAGTAATTGTTCACATCAAGTACTGGAACTTCATCATTGCTAAGGGACTCTGTATTTTCCTCCATTGTGTGTCCACGGATCTCCTTAAAGCTGGTTGGGCTTGTGGTGAAGGCTGGCTCTGATACCAATTGTTAGACACAATGGCACACTAAGAGGGGGCGGGGGTGAATCTTTAGCTAATTTCAACTTCTTTAAACTTAAACAAATACCATCAATAGCATATTACAAAATACACCACGATTAACCAATCATATTATCGTCACAAATCATAAGAGACACATTGCAAGATAAGTTTTGTAATCTTTTTATATTTAATTCAAATGGCTACAACCATAAGGCTTCATCAGCTACAACTGATTGAGAAGCACCAACTTCTAATCCAAGACTTAGCTTGGTCTTTTCTTAGATCCAACTAAGAAAAATAGTACAAGGCCCAGCTTGTATTACATACAAACACTTGTCATCATTTCACTTTCTATCTAGTCATCAACACTGCCATGTCAATCTAATGTCATCATCTATTTACTGTAGTTGTCACTGTAACAAGTCACCTCTCATATCTGTCACTATCAATTCATCACTATACATCATCATGTTATTGTCATCAACTCAATCCACCAACCTGTCATCAAATTCAATTTCTTCTTATGCCCAATGTCTGCTCATACAACTACTGTCATCAACTCCAACTACTACCAATCAACTGCTGTCATGTCAAGGTCTGTCACTTGTCAAATAACTTGTCAATGTCAAGTCAATAACATTAAAAAATATAGTCACGGTTGTTCAAGAATCTTGCCAAGTTATCACAAAACATCAAGGGTCTTCTCATGTCATCATCTCACTGTATACTGATAAAATCTTTGAATATATCACTGTATAATCATCAAGTCACTGTGTACATGTACCTCTATGTCACCGTGTAATCATACCATCATTTTATAACCTTCACTTCATTGGACAGCTGTAACAAGATTTCACTCCAATTGCTACTCCTTTGGAATGGTGATATACTGTTCTTCTTATAATTGAGATAACCTCTGACTGTGATAACATTGACCAACTCAGATTTTGACCAAAATATGTCACTGCTGCAAAACTATAAAATTCAAGTCTGTGTATACTGTATACTGAGCTGACGGTGTAAAATTCGAACTGTGTATACTGAGTATTCCTCTGCTGCTACAAAAAACAGACCTAAAAAATGTGATTTTGCTGCTGTTGAATATGCCCAAAAAGAAGTCAATCAATTTTTTAATTTTCTGCTACTGTAGATGCCCACAATTATTTTCTACTGCAACTGCCTCACTGTACCCGAAAATCTCCTCAGTATCTGGTCGAAAATCAGAGCTCAAACTTATTTTTTAAATGAGGTTTGAAGGTATATTTATACATGTTCAAAATTAACTTCAAATATAGCCGACCTGCTATTCTTTTTATATTTTATATTTAATAAAATTTTGTCTTCTAAAGTAGAGCCAACTTGCATCATAAGTGAATTTATATTTGTTTTTTTAATTTTATTTCTTCATTGAAAACTGGGCCGACTTCACATGTGTTTGGATGCTTTGTTACTGGGCTGATTTTACATAAGGAATTAAATTAATAAGCATGACAGCTGGGTAGGAAGGGCTTCCATGTCATAGCCATCCAACATAATAATTTTATTCTTATATAATTTTTGACTTGCTTTTTGATTGGCCCAAACATAAGGAGTAAGGGCTTCATGTTGTGCTATGCTCACTTCATACAACGAAATGCTTAAGTGACTTTTTGTTGGTTGTGGAGCCTGATCTCCAAATTTAGAGATATTATTATTCAGCCGTGTCCGTACCCCGGGTTTGGTTATGATACCGGCATGATCCCCAGGGGGTCCAGGGGCCAACGCCCCCGAGAAAGGGGGTTTGGGGGCGAAGCCCCTGAGGAAAATTTTTGGGGCTTTTTTCACCACCAGTTTCGGGGCTATGGTTTTGGGTAACCCGTGGTATTTTCCCATTGTATTTCCCTTATAAAAGAAAGACATTGTAACACGACTAGGTTTGATGTATTAGGTTTTATGCATTGTAAATATTTTTGAGATCAGGAAGAGAGACTGTGAGACAGTGAAGAGGAAGTGTAGCGGTTGTGCTGCAGGTTGTATCCCTTCACTTTGCTGGACGGTATAATAATAAGGACTGGAAACTTCAGTGTGGATGTATCCCATCTTGGGGTGAACCACGATATATTTGTGTCTCTCTTGTAATGTTTGTGTGATTATATTTGCATTTATGTTTATTGTTATTGCTTTGTGATCCTGCTTTTCTAACAATTGGTATCAGAGCTGAAGGTCTATTGGCAGATAAACCCGCAGGAAGCTAGGGTTTCTGGTTCGAGTGGGAGCAATGGCAGAAGAATGAAAGTTTAAGTTCAAGAAGTTTAACGGCCAAAACTTCCAGTTATGGAAGATGCAAATGGAGGACTATCTGTACTAGAAGGATCTATTCCTACGATTGGGAGGAAGAGCAAAGCAGCCGGCGGCCATGAAGGATGAAGAATGGGAGGTTCTTGACAGAAATGCTTTGGGAACAATACGGCTGAGCCTGGCTTCGTCGATGGATTTCAATATCTCAAAAGAAACGACAACGGAGGGTTTGATGAGCGCACTGGGTAAGCTATATGAAAAACCCTCGGCCTCCAACAAGGTATTTCTAATGAAGCGTTTATTTAATATGAAGATGTCTGACGGTGGATCCGTTACTAATCATTTAAATGAGTTTAATACGATTACAAATCAACTAAGTTCTGTAAGTGTGAACTTTGATGATGAGGTTAGGGCTCTTCTAATCTTGTGTTCATTGCCAGAAAGCTGGAATAGCTTGGTCATGGCTGTAAGTAACTCTGTCTCTAGTTCAAGCACCTTGAAATTTGATCATGTTATTGGTGTCATTCTTAGAGAGGAAATGCGAAGAAAAAGCACAGGTGAGACATCAGGTAATGTGTTGACCATGGAGAGCAGGGGAAGACAAAAGGAGAGAGGAAAGAGCCAA
Source organism: Larix kaempferi (assembly GCA_027924585.1). Taxonomy (NCBI): domain Eukaryota; kingdom Viridiplantae; phylum Streptophyta; class Pinopsida; order Pinales; family Pinaceae; genus Larix; species Larix kaempferi. Next base: position 1,094,394 of record BSBM01000779.1, read on the forward strand.
GGTAATCGTGGCAAGTCTAAAACGGGCAGATCCAAGTCCAGAATGGAAAAGATAGAGTGTTGAAACTGTGGAAAGAAAGGAAATCTGAAGAAAGAGTGCAGATATCTAAAGAAGAAAGGAGATGCACAAAAGGAAACTACCCAGGAAGCAAATGTAGTAGGTGATGTGTTACAAGATGATTTGATTCTTGCATTAGATAATACTAGTGATTATTGGGTAGTAGATTCAGGGGCTTCATGTCATGCTACACCCCATAGGAAATACTTTCATGATTATGTTCTAGGCGATTTTGGACATGTTTTATTGGGTGATGATGAGCCATGTAAAATTGTTGAAATGGGTAAGGTATGGATAAAAGTTAAGAATGGAATTGATTGGCTATTGAAAGATGTTAAGCATATTCCTGCTATGAAAAGAAATCTGATCTCAACAGGGCAATTGGGAGATGGCAGTTGTTTATCTACATTTGGAGAAAAGTGGTGGAAGATCACTAAAGGATCAATGGTGATAGCAAAAGGAGACAGGGTAGGTATGTTGTATTTATGTCCTCACAATACTGACCATTCTATCTCTTTAGCTTCCACATGAACAGATACAACATTGTAGCATCATAGGCTTGGCCACATGAGTGAGGAGGGGATGCAGATTCTCCACTCAAGGAAGTTGTTGCCAGATTTGAAGCAGGTAAGTTTGGAATTCTGTGAGAACTGTGTTTATGGAAAACATAAGAGAGTCATATTTTTCAGGGTTGGGAAACAAGAGAAAAACAAAAAGTTAGAGCTAGTGCATACAGATGTATGGGGACTGCCTCAGGTACAATCTCTTAGTGGCTCTCATTATTATGTTACATTTATTGATGATGCAACTAGGAAAACTTGGGTTTATTGCATTAGACAAAAATATGATGTGTTTGCTACTTTTAAGAAGTGGAAAGCTTTGGTTGAGAATGAGACAGGAAAAAGGTTGAAGTGTCTCAGATCTGATAATGGAGGTGAGTATTGCGGCAAGGAGTTGGATAGTTACTGTTCATACCATGGGATTCATAGAGAGAAGACAGTCCCAGGAACACCACAAGAAAATGGTGTGTCAGAAAGGATGAACAGAATGATCATGGAGCGTGCAAGGTGTATGAGATTGCATGCAGGGTTGCCCTTACAATTTTGGGCGAATGCTGTAAATACTGTTGTTTATTTAATAAACAGAGGACCTTCAAGTGCTTTGGATGGTGGTATTCCAGAGGAGGCATGGACAGATAAAAAGGTAAACTACTCATTTTTTAGAACGTTTGGTTGTGAAGCATTTGGCCATATTGATAAAGATAATAGAACAAAGTTTGAAGCTAAATCCAAGAAATGTACCTTTATTGGATATGGGGTTGATGAATTTGGTTATCACTTATGGGATTATGAAAATAACAAAATCATTAGGAGTAGAGATGTGATATTCAATGAAAAGGTCATGTATAAATATCAGTTGCAGGGAAGGAAACAAGAAAAGGAAAACATAGAGTACACAATAGTTGATGAAATTAAAGAAAAGAAGTTCCAAAGGTGCCAGAAAATCAAGAACAGCAGCAAGTACCTAAAACTCCTGCAACTACAAGAAGATCTACCAGGTTAAGTGGACTCCCTGAACGATACTCTCCTTCAATGTATTATTTATTGATGACTGATGTTGGTGAACTAGAGTGTTATGAAGAAGCAATGCAGGTGGAAACTAGAAAGAAGTGGGAGCAAGGCATGAATGAGGAGATGGACTCATTGGTAGGAAACCAAACTTGGGATTTGGTTCAGTTTCCTGCTGGTAAAAGAGCATTGCAGAACAAATGGATTTACAGGTTGAAAGAAGAAGAAGGAGATAAGAAGTGGTACAAGGCGAGACTTGTTGTAAAGGGGTTTGCACAGAAGAAAGGTATAGATTTTGATGAAATGTTTTCTCCTGTTGTTAAGATGACTTCAATTAGGACTATCTTAAGTCTAGTGGTAGTAGAAGATTTGCATCTTGAACAGTTAGATGTAAAAACATCCTTTCTCCATGGGGATTTGGAGGAAGAGATATATATGCAGCAACCACAAGGGTGTGAGGTCAAAGGTAAGGAGAACTTGGTATGCGGGTTGAAGAATAGCTTGTATGGCTCAAGGCAGTGGTATTTAAAATTTGATAGGTTTATGACAGAACAAGGTTATAGTAGATGTCATTCTGACCACTGTGTTTATTTCAAGAAGCTAGACAATGAAAGACATATTATCATGTTATTGTATGTGGATGACATGCTTGTTGCAGGGTCTAACATAAAGGATATAAATGTACTCAAAAGGAAGCTATCTAATTCATTTGCGATGAAGGATTTGGGTGCTGCAATGTAAATCCTTGGTATGAGAATAACGAGAGACAAGAAAAATTGCAAATTGACATTGTCTCAGAGTGAGTACATACAAAAGGTGTTGGAGAGGTTCAGGATGCATAATGAAAAAACAGTAAGTACACCTTTGGCCAATCATTTTAGTCTAAGTAAGGAAATGTGTCCCAAGACACAGGAAGAGATAGATTACATGTCCAAGATTCCCTATCAATCAACAGTTGGCAGCATGATGTATGCCATGGTGTGCACAAGACCAGATATTGCACAAGCAGTGGGAGTTGTGAGCAGATATATGAACAATCCAGGTAAAGAACATTGGAAGCCAGTACAGTGGACTCTCATGTATTTGAGAGGTACTACCACTCTGGCATTATGTTTTGGAGGTTCAGACACTGTTCTACAGGGTTATGTTGATGCAGATATGGCAGGTGATAAGGATAGCAGGAGGAGCACCACAGGGTATGTGTTTATTGTAGGTGGAACAACAGTAAGTTGGATTTCGAGATTGTAGAAGGTTGTTGCACTTTCAACAACAGAAGCAGAGTATGTTTCTATCACAGAGGCTAGTAAAGAGATGATTTGGTTGCAGAGGTTTATGGAGGAAGTGGGTAAGAAGCAGAAGGATAGCAGGTTGTATAGTGACATCTAGAGCGCCATTCATCTTGCAAAGAACTCAGCATTCAATTCTAGGACTAAACATATACAACTCAAGTACCATTTCATACACTCTGTTAGGGAAGATAAACTGTTGAAGCTGGAAAAGATACATACTAGCCAAAATCCTGGAGACATGTTCACAAAGGTAGTGACCAGAGAGAAACTGAGTTCCTACTCAGTTTCAGTTGGCCTTCTAGCATGAAGGTGAAGATGAGAAAGTTTCCAAGTCCAAGGTCCGGCAAGTACAGTAGCGGTGGAGTTGTTGTGATCAGTCTCCAAGTGGGAGATTGTTGGTTGTGGAGCCTGATCTCCATAATCAGAGATATTATTATTCATTCGTGTCCATACCCCGGGTTTGGTTATGACCCCGGCATGATCCCTAGGGGGCGCGAGGGCCAGTGCCCCCAAGTTACGGGGGTTCGGGGGCGAAGCCCCTGAGGAAAATTTTGGGTTTTTTTTTTGCCACCAGTTTTCGGGCCCATGGTTTTGGGTAACCCATGGTATTTTCCCATTGTGTTTCCCTTATAAAAGAAAGACATTGTAACATGGCTAGGGTTGATGTATTAGGTTTTATGCATTGTAAATATTTCTGAGATCAGGAAGAGAGACAATGAAGAGGAAATGCAGCGGTTGTGCTACAGGTTGTATCCCTTCACTTTGCTGGACGGTATAATAATAAGGACTGGCAACTTCAATGTGGACGTAGCCCATCTTGGGGTGAACCATGATATATCTGTGTCTCTCTTGTAATATGTGTGTGATTATATTTGCATTTCTATTTATTGTTATTGCTCTGAGATCCTGTTTTTCTAACACTTTTTTGATTCACCATGAATTCAAATACTTGTGGATCAAGTTAGTTCAATGTTTACTAGCAGCTTGCTTTTGTGAAAATACTCACAGTAGATCTAAGAGATGATGTGTACCTCACAAGAGTAATTATGATTAAGCAGGAAAATAGAAGAAGAGTGAACAATACAGTATAATGAGCAACATAATAATATGGTACAGTAGAACTCAGATAGAATCAATAATACTTCGCACACACTAGTTAATTAATCACAATATGGACAAATAAATAGTACAATGGTAGAGAGGATTTGAATGACTAAGGTGGCAATTCAAATTATCCTCTCAGAGTGATCATAAGATCAATAGAGTGTCATCGGAGCACAACTAGGTGTCCTCATGATCATCGGAGCACAACTGGAAGTCTTCATCATCATTAGTGGAGTCATCAATGCTCAAGTAACTGTCAACTATTAGTAAAACTGAGTTTGGTAGGTGTAACTAAGTGTAACTGAGTGTAACTGAGTGACAACTGGACTGGTAGGTGAAGAAGGGCAAGTTGCTTCCTAAAATCAAGGAAGAAGGGTGCATTAAGCAACTGGAGGGCTAAAACTGAATAGTGAGAAGCTCCGAGGGGTTGGCTAACTGAGGGCTAGGTGTTGGATTGATGACTGGGATGCATGCAAACCCTAAAGGTACATGCATGACTGAAAATGTAAATGATCAAAATACTGGTGGGACTAGGATGGAGTATAGGAATATCCTACACCCCCCCTTAATCCATCTTGGGCCCTGGTAACTAAGACCAAAGGTCACCCAATACAATGAATAATAATATTCAATAAACCAAGGAAGTGGGAAAATCTCATGGGAAACATACCCCCTCCTCAAAAAATAGACTGTAAGGCAGACATAAAAATAAATTCTCCAAACTCAAGTAGGTGTGATGCTTGGTCATATGTCTGGAGGTATCTTCTTCTTGGGAAGAAGTGGATCATACTCAAAAAGCATGTGCTTGTACTTGCTCTTCAGATCGAATGTGATGAGAACAAATCCAACAGTATGAGAATGATCCTTGAACCTGTGATTCGAATCAGCTGAGGTAGGATCAAATCTGTGAAAGTGCATATAGTCTTTTGTCTTCTCCTTCGAACCACCATGGGTGAGATTATGCCAAAAATAACTATTACATGTTTGATTGAAATCAAAATCATATTTAAGACTTAAAAAATAGTTTCTTGAGATCTCCTTTGAACCAGTAGGGGTGAGATCAAAACTATCATATGCATGAGAAATTATCCCAAGCAGAAATTGCTTAGAATCCAAATTAGATCCAAGACTTGAATCATGGTTTCTTGAGATCTCCTTTGAACCATGAGAGGTGAGATCAAAACCAGTAGATGCATGAGAAATTATCCCAAGTGAATGGCAATGGCCATATTCTTCAATGACCTTCTGAAAGCATGGAATTATGATCATATAGTAGTATAAAAGAGGAGATAGCTGGAGAGGAGTGAATGCATTACCTTCAAAAGCTGTTTTGACCTCCAAAATAATCATGTGATCATGATGCAAACCAACAGACTCTGGTGCAAGAGAGGATTTAGGACCTTCTGCAATATCTAGAGTGTGAGTTGGCATAGAAAGAGAAGAAAGTTTGAGCATGAGTGGAGAATTTGCAAGTTCTTTGTCAACAACTTCAATATGAGATGATACTGGTTCATGATCTGAGAGACCATCAAGAGGAGCGAATGCATCACTTTGCTTGCTTTGGAATGGATTTGGACCAATCCCTTCATTCTTTCTGCCAAATTTTTCATCCAGGTGAGCCCATAACTCTTTTGGAGTCCATAACTCTCTTGGAGTTTCAACACCATTACAATATTGGAAAAATAATCTCAAGTATTCAGGCAAAGAAAGCAGCATTGCTCCAAAGTGCATGTCACCTTTATTCAACCAGTCAATCTTCTCTACAGAGGATTCAAACTCTCTTTCAAAATGACAATAAAAAATATCATGGATCTTCAAGTATGCTATCATTCTTGGTTTCCATTCATCATAGTTGAATGGAGAAAGAGGAGTAATTCCTGATGAATACATAGAAGCTGTAGAAAACCTGCAAAAACAATATAGAATATTTGCAACTGCTACTGCTGCAAGATGTAGAAACTGCTGCAACTGCTGCACTCGAAATCTTGGTAATAACCTGCAAAAAACTCTCAAGAATGGAGATAAACAATACTCTCAAAATGCTCTGATACCATGTGAAAATCCTCACAGCAGATCTAAGAGATGATGTGTACCTCACAAGAGTAATTATGATTAAGCAGGAAAATAGAAGAAGAGTTCAATAATGAACAATACAGTATAATGAGCAACATAATAATATGGTACAGTAGAACTCAGATAAAAGCAATAATACTTCACACACACTAGTTAATTAATCACAATCTGGACAAATAAATAGTACAATGGTAGAGAGGATTCGAATGCCTAAGGTGGCAATTCGAATTAGCCTCTCAGAGTGATCATAAGATCAATAGAGTGTCATCAGAGCACAAATAGGTGTCCTCATGATCATCGGAGCACAACTGGAAGTCTTCATCATCATCAGTGGAGTCATCAATGCTCAAGTAACTATCAACCATCAGTCAAATTGAGTCTGGTAGGTGTAACTGAGTGTAACTAAGTGTAATTGAGTGTAATTGAGTGTAACCGAGTGTAACTGAGTGTAACTAAGTGTAACTGAGTGACAACTGGATTGGTAGGTGAAGAAGGGCGAGTTGCTTCCTAAAATCAAGGAAGAAGGGCGCATTAAGCAACTGGAGGGATAAACTGAATAGTGAAAAGCTCCTGGGGGCTGGCTAACTAAGGGCTAGGTGCTGCACTAATGACTGGGATACATGCAAAATGCATGCAAACCCTAAAGGTGCATGCATGACTGAAAATGTAAACGATCAAAATACTGGTGGGACTAGGATGGAGTATAGGAATATCCTAACAGTTTTACTTATATCTTTAACATGGTAAATGACCACAGTATGGCTCATTTACATTCACCTTAAATTGTGGGGTTTCAAGCATGATGAGGGCTTTCATGGAATTCTGTGAATTACGGCTACCTTAGCCTTTAATACTCCATCGAACTGAGGCATAAATCCACATTCAAACTTTTTCATCCTCCTTCACTACAAAATTATGAGCATTAAGTACTTCCTCCAAGTGGTAAGGGCATCATGACCAAGGATTCCATCATATCAAAGGCTCCAACACTCATGGGCTTACAAACCACCAAATGTATGGGTTCCAAGACCCAAGTCTTAGTCTTTGTCATTAAGTCTTTGTCCTAGTCATTCATTGAGTTTTCCATGTCATCAACAACCACCGCCTTTGTCACTTCTTTGTCATTAATGGCTTGTCATAAATGACAACCATTCTCAACAAACTACCCCTTTGTCATTGATGGAAACCCTATCTTCAATTACTCTCCCCCTTTGACATTAATGACAAAGGGCCAAACTCTTCATTAAAAGCTTCACAAAGCCGAAAAAAGTTGGATTCTTGAATACTGAAGTGTTTGCTCCACTTGACATGAAGAATTTTTGTCTATAATCTTGTCATGCTTGGTCTTCTGTTGTTCCATCTTGTCATTTTACTTTACTGATGTTATGCTCCCCCTATCAATGATATCATCAAAAGTCTGCTTGATCATATGTTGTTCTTGTCACTTTCCTTCAAGCTTGTTGAAGGATCTCTTGGTTGCTCCCCCTAACACAGATATTCTATACTGTTTATGAGTGCAGAATTGTCTATTGCCCCTTTCATGTCAAAGTACACAAATGAGAGAGTGGCTTTCAAACAAACATTGACATTGTTAGATTAGTCCTTAGAATCTATCCTTATTTTTTCACTCAGCTGACTGCCTTAGAGCAAAATTGGATAAGTTGCCTTCATAGTCTTCAAATCAGATCAGTTAGTCCTTACTGTGGCTACCCAAGTTAAAACATGAAAAATGTGCCACAAAGGCAGTATTCAAATGCTCCATACGGGCCTTCACAAATTGATTGAATTTGTTAGTTGTTAATGAACTCCTACTGCTACATTTTCATTCTTGATTGTCTTGACTGCTCACTGTTTTCTATGCTTGAAATAGTCATTACCTTCTCCTTGTTGTCTATAAAGCTTCTTTTGAAGCCTTCTTCATGTCTACCTTTCGGTGCTGTAGTTGTCCTAAACATTACAAGCTCCCCTTGAGATCTTGTTGGTCTGTTCATTAAATGTTATACGTGTTCACTGATGGATACTAGGTTCACAGCATGATCAATACATGGCCTTCAGAATATCAGAATTCTTTAGTTTTCATTGCTTGTCTATTGCCACACATAACACTCACCGACTGAACAATATCCACTTGACTCAGTCATCCAAAATTTTCAGAGTAGGATACATATAGTAGTGCCAGAGAACACTTTTCTTTTATGTATGTGTCATCACAGAGATCATAGCTGTGCCTTGAATTCCTTCCAGATCAAGGCTGGACCTTCACAACTTCAAAAGAGTTTTAACTTATATTTGCATACTGCTATGGTTCAGAGGTTCAGACATCATAACTTTAAGTCTTTCACAAATGTTGCTGTCAACCTTACTGATGATGTTTTTAAGTCATGTTGCTACCTTGATTTTCTTGAAACGTCCTTAATCCACCCAATACTTTTTCCACCTATGATGCTCTTTATGCCTTCAGACTTTAACCTTTTTCAAGAACTCATCCTTGTTGCTACAGAGGTTTACTTTTTCTCTGGTATTTCTTATCATAAAAATATTTCCAGTTTCTCTTCATATGATGATAAAAAATTGATAACCAGTTGGATTATAACCAACTTTTAAGTCATACAGTCAGATACCAACAACAAGACATCCCTGTCAATCATATCCAAATTTGGAGAGAGAGTCAAGAATGTAGTCATTTAGTAAATTCATAAAAGGTAAGCATGCATCAAAGACACTTATCCAATCATCTACATTTCTCTTCACTTCATTTGCTTCAACTGAAAGCACAGATAGATTTCATTACTCTTGCTCTACCTCTCAACACACCATCTGTATCTTTGTCTTGCATTAATTTTACTTCTATCAATATTTGCATTCATAATCCTAGCACCTATTTGGAACAGTATTCAGTTTCCTTTGAGTTCATTCTCCAAACTCCATGAACTCAAGGTGTGCTAAGGTCCTTGAGAGGCCCTAATCTTGGATTTCCATATGGCATCCACCCTCCTTGCACAAATTGACTTCATTCATATCTAGCAAAACATTCTTTTTCTTCCATACCTGGGAATGTCCTTAGCTGTGACCACTTGTCCTTTGAGATTCAAATCTGCCTGCATTGTTCTACTTCAAAGATTCATAGGTTCTTTTTGCAGGTGTGTATGAAGGACTATTCATGGATTGTCTCCTTGGACTTGCACAATTTTGGGCTTTATGACCAAAGCCACTACATTTGTAGCATCTCATGGTGTGGCAATTTGTAGCAACACGCCCAATGTGATTACAAGTCCAGCATCTCACTGTGTTATTGGGACTTCCACCACATCTTCTTCCATGGAATGTACAGTCCATAGTCTTGTGACCAAAACCATTACATGAATAACAATAACCATTGAAATTATATTCATACCTGGATGTTTGGTTCCAACTTGGAGTTATCTCTCTTTTGAAGAGTTTGCTTTGAGGAGTATGACCAACTTCTTGATGCATACTTGATCTTCTGAAATCTTCTTTATGTTGTGCAGGTTCTTGCTGAGGAGCTTTGATTTCACCTTTGAAGGATGTGGATCCTACTTAAGGAGTCTTGGGGGACCAAGTGCCACCTTCAAATTTTTCTTCTTCTTTCTTGTACCTAAGACCAGATTTGTCAAAAGGATATCTTTGACAATCCAAAATTTCTTCCAAGATGACAGAGCTGTGATTGAACTTTCCATATGCATCAAAATTTTTGGTTTTCTTCTTGAGTCCAACCACTTCCATTTCAAGCTTTTGAAAAGCCTTCTCTTTCTCATCTAGCTGGTATTTCAAGACTTCTTCTACTCTTTTGGCTTCCTCTAGCTGAATCTTCAAATCAATATTTGACTTTCTTGTTTCTTCAATCTCTTTAGAGTTTTTACACATCTCTTCTTGTTCTTTTGCTAATTCAGTCTTCAATCTTCTAACTTCATTATTTTTGACTTCTAGCTTACCTTGTAAATCTTTGTTCTTAAGTTTCACTCTCATGAGCAAAGCCTTTGTCTCCTTTTTGTATTTTTCAAATGACCCCAAAATATTCTTCTTAAGCCTCGAATTAAATTTGAGGATCAATGTCCATCAAAAGATGTGATAGGAAATATTTTTTGACATCTACAACTTCATTTTCAAATTCATCGCAATCAGAGTTATCACTAATAGAAGAGTCCTTACCTTCATTGACATCTGAATTTTGTTCCTCCTTTTCTTCTTGCTTCTCATCTTCAGAGGGCTTGACTTCTATTTCCTTTTATGTGTCTCGATTTCTTCCTTGGTACTCACTTTCCAGCTTGAACCATAGTTCTTTGGATGAAGTGTGCTCTCCTACACTCTCTTTGATAGAGCTTGAGAGTCCATCCATAAGAAACTTCAATGCAATGGCATTGTTCTTCTTGGAATCCTTCTGTGCAGCTGACTTTGTCTTCTTGTTGGACTGAGCAGGTGGATTGACCACAATCTCCCATACACCAAATTTCTTCAAGTAAGCTTTCATCTTCCTTCTCCATCCAAAGTAATCGATCACATAAGGTACTGGAACTTCATCATTGTTGGGGCACTCTGTCTTTGCCTCCATTGTGTGTCCATGGATCTCCTTCAAGCTGGTTGGGCTTGTGGTGAAGGCTGGCTCTGATACTAATTGTTAGACACAATGGCACACGGAGAGGGGGGGGGTGAATCAGTGTGTCACTACTTTTAACTAATTTCAACTTCTTTAAACTTAAACAAATATCATCAATAACATATTACAAAATACACCACCATTAACCAATCATATCATCATCACAAATCATAAGAGACACATTGCAAGATAAGTTTTGTAATATTTTTATATTTAATTCAAATGGCTACAACTGTAAGGCTTCATCAGCTACAACTGATTGAGAAGCACCAACTTCTAATCCAAGACTTAGCTTGGTCTTTTCTTAGATCCAACTAAGAAAAATAGTACAAGGCCTAGCTTGTATTACATACAAACACTTGTCATCATTTGACATTCTATCTAGTCATCAACACTATCATGTCAATATGATGTCATCATCTATTTACTGTAGTTATCATTGTAACAAGTCACCTGTCATAGCTCTCACTATCAATTCATCATTGTACATCATCATGTTATTGTCATCAACTCAATCCATCAACCTGTCATCAAATTCAATTTCTTCTTATGCCCAATGTTTGCTCATACAACAACTGTCATCAACTCCAACTACTACCAATCAACTGTTGTCATGTCAAGGTCTGTCACTTGTCAAATAAGTTGTCAATGTCTAGTCAATAAATTTAAAAAATATAGTCACTGTTGTTCAGGAATCTTTCCAACTTATCACAAAAAATCAAGGGTCTTCTCATGTCATCATCTCACCGTATACTGATAAAATCTATGAATATATCACTTTATAATCATCAAGTCACTATGTACATGTACCTTCGTGTCACTGTGTATGCATACCATCATTTTATAACCATCACTTCATTGGACAGCTGTCATGTCCCAAATTTGGCATTAGGTCACAATGGCCTAATCACATTAGACCTATTCATTAGAGTTTTTCAAATTGATGCTAAAGGTCAAATAATTGCCAAGAAGGAAAATTACTAGTTTCCTAGGTTTGGGGTGGAAGCTTTGGGATTTGGAATAATGGGGATAATAAATGATGTTTGAACATTAGAATGGAACAAATATTTAATAAAGGAGCTAAATAAATATATACAAGTGAAAATCAAAGTGGCATTTCATGATGAAGACACATGGAGGAAGTGGGACCCACATATGGCTAGATTTCCCCACTACATTTGGCATCATTCTCTCACCAATTCGAATTCAAGGTGAATGGTAACATACTTGGGGGAGTCCAAAAGGTATTATTCATTGCATGACTCATCCAAGGTCGAAATATAGAGGAAGAGTAACTCCCATGGAAGAGGAAGAGGCAATTTGGAGCTAGTGAGACACTTGGGCTAGATTCCCTAGATCTATGACAACAATGAGGAAGATGCTATGACACCTATGACACAAATCAGACCTGAAGGCTGACATATGACATATATGACATGTCAGGGCTAAAAATAGACTCCAAGAGGGCGCTCAAGGGTGTTAGGGCAGCTAAGATGCTTCCACATGTGATTTGGTGGAAGTGGGAGACTAGGAATTGTTGTACAAGTGGCGTTCTTTGGAATCTCTTCCCAACTTGAGTTGGAATGAGTCTCTTGGAAGGAATTCGACCCATGGAGGACATTAGAAGTTTATAAATTTCAATAACAAATAAGGAAACCAGCTTTTGATCATTTGTAGAATTTGCAATTGCATTTGTGAAGAGGGAGAGCTAGTGGATGACTAGTTTCTTGCCTTAGCCAATTTCGAGGGTGAAAGATTCCCATCCAAGTTGGTAATTGGAAAGGCCATTCAGACCTTTCATTTGGAGCTTTAATGGAGTCTTTATTTGCAGGTGTAATCTACAGGGCAGCTCATGGTTTCTTCCATTGCAGCTCACTCCTTCAACCATTTCCAGTTTTGATGGCATATTCTTGATCCTTGAGGGAGGGCGTTTTTGGTGAGCTATTGTACTCTTTGGGGAAGCTCTTAATGCTCCATTTCTCTTGTAATATGAAGTAAATACTCTGTTCTGCATCTCCAAGAAGTTTCAGGTCGAAATTCCAAGTATAAATGTATAAATCTCATTTTTAATGGAAGAACAATGCCATTTCCCCACTACCTTGTTGTGAGCCAATGTATTGATGATGATTTCGAATGAATGGATGATTCTCTGATATATTTGTGATAAATATACTGCCATGGATGTCTTCTACAAGTTTTATGTACTGTACTTGAGCATTTGAAGCATTTTTACTCAGTTTAATTGCATTGGGAGAAGAAATAGTGCCATTTCCCCAAGGGTCGAATTGGTGATTTTTGCAGTTGAATGGGAGAGGGTGAGAAAAGTTTTAATAAACAATTAATGGTGCATATGAGACCTTAATAACATAATTAACACATTACATACCTCTGTTCATAAATTTGAGTGGGTTTGGAGGCATTTGGGAAGCCATTTTCAGTACTTACCTTAGGGGGATTTGAACCCCAAATTACTAGTAAAATTGCATACTTGGTCCAGAATCTTAAGAGAGTTTGCAGAGGTATTTTGGTGGCTATATGTTATCCCTGAACATCATATTCAATCCCTAATATCATTCATAAACCTTCCTTGAATATTTGAAGGCATTTGGAGTCAATTTGAGACCTAGAGACCAATACTAGTCAAAGGAAAATCACTAGTAAAGTTACCTACATTGATCAGAATTGAAAGAGGATTTGCAGAAGTATTTTAAAGGTCCAAAGGCATCCTTTAAATACATATTTATGTTCTAATATCATTCATACACCTTCTCAGAAGATTTGGGATCATTTGGGGCAAATTTGGGACCTAGAGATCAAAACTAGTCAAAAGTCGAACAAGGGAAAAAAAAGTGGAAAATTGCAATTTTAATAAAATTCCTAATAAGGGACATTACAACAGCTGTAACAAGATTGCACTCCAACTGCTTCTCCTTTGGAATGGTGATAATTTGTTCTTCTTATAATTGAGATAACTTCTAACTGTGATAACATTGACCAACTCATATTTTGACCAAAATATGTCACTACTACAAAATTGTATAATTCGGGTCTATGTATACTGTATACTGAGCTGACGGTTTAAAATTCGGACTGTGTATATTGAGTATTCCTCTGCTTCTACCAGAAACAGACCTAAAAAATGTGAGTTTGTTGCTGTTGAATATGGCCAAAAAGAAGTCAATCAATTTTTAAATTTTTTGTTGCTATAGATGCCCACAGTTATTTTCTGCTGCAGCTGCCTCACTGTATCCAAAAATCTCCTCAGTATCTGGTCAAAAATCAGAGCTCAAATTTATTGTTTAAATGAGGTTTGAAGGTATATGTATACATGTTCAAAATTAACTTCAAATTGAGCCGACCTGCTATTCTTTTTATATTTTTTATTTAATAAAAAGTTGTCTTCTAAAGTGGAGCCGACTTGCATCATAAGTGAATTTATATTTGTTTTTTTTAATTTTATTTCTTCATTGGAAACTGGGCCAACTTCACATGTGTTTGCATGCTTTGTTACTGGGCCGATTTTACATAAGGAATTAAATTAATAAGCATGACAACTGGGCAAGAAGGGCTGCCATGTCATAGCCATCCAACATAATAATTTTATTCTTATATAATTTTTGACTTGCTTTTTGACTGGCCCAAACATAAGGAGTAAGGGATTCATGTTGCGCTATGCTCACTTCATACAACAAAATGCTTAAGGGAATTTTTTGATTCACCATGCATTCAAATACTTGTGGATCAAGTTAGTTCAATGTTTACAAGCAACTTGTTTTACTTATATCTTTAACATGGTAAATGACCACAGTATGGGTCATTTACATTCACCTTAAATTGTGGGGTTTCAAGCATGATGAGGGATTTCATGGGCTTCTGTGAATTACGGCTACCTCAGCATTTAATACTCCATCGAACTGAGGCATAAATCCACATTCAAACTTTTTCATCCTCCTTCATAAAAAAATTATGAGCATTAAGTACTTCCTCCAAGTGGTAAGAGCATCATGACCAAGGATTCCATCATATCAAAGGCTCCAACACTCATGGGATTACGAACCACCAAATGTATGGGTTCCAAGACCCAAGTCTTAGTCTTTGTCCTATTCATTCACTGAGTTTTCCATGTCATCAACAACCACCGCCTTTGTCACTCCTTTGTTATTAATGGCTTGTCATCAATGACAACCATCCTCAACACTCTCTCTTTCTATTTCTCTCTTCCCTTAAACCCATAAGCTCCAATATATATATATATATATCTCTCTTCCTATTGACCCCTAACACCCAATCTCTCTCTCTCACTCTCCCTATAGAGCCTAACCCCCAATCTCTCTCTCTCTCTCTCTATCTAAACCCCTAAATATCTCTCTCTCTCTCTAAACTTGTAACCCATGATATCTCTTTCTCTCTCTAATTCCCTAACCTCAACTTCTCTCTTTCTCCCTCTCTCTCTGAACCCCTAAGCCCCAATCTCTCGATCTCTCCAAACCCCTAGCTCATAGCCTCTCTCTCTCTCTAAAACCCTAACCCCCAATCTCTCTCCCTCTTTGAACCCCTAACCCTCAATCTCTCTCTTCCTCTCTCTATAAACTCCTAACCACAAATATCCCTCTCTCTCTAAACCCCTAAGCTCCAATCGCTCTCTCTCTCTCTCTAAACCACTAAGCTCTAGTCTATCTCTCTATAAACCCCTAACCCCCAATCTCTCTCTCTCTCTCTCTCTAAACCCCTAACCCCCAACCTTTCCATTTCTATCTCTCTCTCTCTCTCTCTAAACCCATAGCCTACAATCTCCCTCCCTCTCTCTCTCTCTCTCTCTCTCTCTCTCTCTCTCTAAATCGTTAACAATCAATCTCTATCTCTTAAAACCACTAACCACCAATCTCTCTCTCTTTCTCGCTAGACCCCTAACCACCAATCTCTCTCTTTCTAAAATCCTAACCCCCAATATCTCTCTCTCTCTCTATGTAAACATCTAATCCCCAAGCTCTCTCTTTCTATCTCTCTCTCTCTCTATAAACCCCTAACCTCCAATCTCTCTCTCTCTCTAAATCGCTAACCACCAATCTCTATCTCTCTAAACCACTAACCACCAATCTTTCTCCCTAAACCGCAATCCCTCTCTTTCTCTCTCTTTGTAAACCACTAACCCCCAATATCTCTATTTATACCCCAATCACTCTAAACCCCTAATATCCAATCTATCTTTGTCTCTCTCTCTCTCTCTAAACCCCTAACCCCCAATCTCTCTCTCTCAAAACCTCTAATGTTGAATCTCTCTCTCTAAAGCCCTAACTCCCAATCTCCCTTAGTCTCTGTCTCTCCCTCAGTCTGTGTGTGTGTGTGTGTGTGTAAACCACTAACCCACAATCTCTCTCTCTCTAAACCCCTAACTTTGATATCCTTCTCTCTCTAAACCCATAACCAACAATATCTCCCTTTCTATTTCGCTCTTCCCATAAATCCATAAGTTTCAATCTCTCTCTCTCTCTCTCTCTCTCTCTCAACCCCTAACTCCCGATCTCTCTCTCTCTCTTTAAATCCCTAACCCCAACTTCTCTCTCTCTCTCTCCAAACCCCAAATCCCCAATCTCTCTCTCTCTCTCCAAACCACTAGATCTCAGTCTTTCTCT
Source organism: Larix kaempferi (assembly GCA_027924585.1). Classification (NCBI taxonomy): domain Eukaryota; kingdom Viridiplantae; phylum Streptophyta; class Pinopsida; order Pinales; family Pinaceae; genus Larix; species Larix kaempferi. Next base: position 1,110,733 of record BSBM01000779.1, read on the forward strand.
CTCTCTAAACCCTAACCCCCAATCTCTCTCTCTCTCTTAGAACCCCTAACCCCCGATCTCTCTCTCCCTCTCTCTATAAACTCCTAATCACAAATCTCTCTCTCTCTCTAAACCCCTAACCCCTAATATCTTCATTTCTCTCTCTCTCTCTACAAAACCCTAACCTACAATCTCCCTCTCTTTAAACCACTAACCACCAATCTCTCTCTCTTTTTCCCTAAAAACCTAACACACACACACACACACAGATATATATATATATATATTCCTCTAACCACCAATCTCCCTCTCTCTAAAACACTAAACCCCAATCACCCTCTCCCTTAACACCACTAACCACTAATCTCTCTCTCTAGATACCTCACCCCCAATATCTATGTGTGTGTGCACGAACCCCTAACCCCCAATGTCTTTATTTCTATCTCTCTCCCTAAACCACTAACATCAAATCTCTCTCTCTCTCTAAACCCTTAACCACCAATCTCTCTCTCCCCCCCCCCCCCCCTCTCTCTCTCTCTCTCTCTCTGTATGAACCCCCAATGTCTCTACTTCTATATCTGTGTGTGGATCTCTCTCTCTAAATCCATAACTACCAATCTCTCTCTCTCTAAACCCCAAACCCCATTTTTCTATCTCTTACCTCTCTCTCTACTCTCTCTATAAACCTTTAACCACAAATATTTATTTCACTCCCTCTCTCTAAACCCCTATTCTCTAATCTCTCTTTGTCTATCTCTCTCTATAAACCCATATTCTCTAATCTCTCTTTGTCTATCTCTCCCTCTAAACCCCTATTCTCTAATATCTCTTTGTCTCTTTCTCTCTCTCTAAACCTATATCCCCAAATATCTCTCTCTTTAAACCTCTCTCTCTCTCTCTCTCTCTCTCTCTCTCTCTAAATGCCTAACCCCCAAATTATATATCTATTTCTACATCTCTCTCTTTATCTAAGCCCCTAACCTGCTATCTCTCTCTGTCTCTATACCCATGACCCCCAATCTCTCTCTCTTTGTCTCTCTAAATGTCTAATCCCCTAATCCCCAATCTCTCTCTCTCTCTCTAAACCCCTCACCCCAATCTCTCTCTCTCAAAACACCTAACTCCTAATTTATCTCTCTCTCTTTATGAACCACTAACCCCAATGTCTCTATTTTTATATTTCTCTCTCTAAACCTCTAAAATCCAATATCTCTCTCACTCTAAACCCATAACCCCCAATCATTCTCTCTATCTCTCTCTTCCCTCTCTCTATCACTCTCTTTATAAAACACTAACCACCAATCTGTCTCTAAATCGCTTACCGCCTGGACTCTCTCTCTCTCTCTCTAAATCCTTAACCCCAATCTCTATTTCTATCTCTCTGAAACCCTAACCCTCAATATCTATCTCTCTACACCCCTAACCCCAAATCTCTCTCTCTCTCTCTAAACCCCTAAGCCACATTCTCTCTCTCCCTAAACCCATAACCCCCAATATCACTCTCTCTAAACCCCTAACCCCCAATATCTCTCTCACTAAATGCATAACCACAATACTCTCTCTTCATCTCTCTCTCCCTCTAAACCCATAAGCTCCAATCTCTCGCTCTGTCGCTCTCTCTCTCTCTCTCCCTTTAAAAACCTGACCCCTTATCTGTCTCTCCCTCGCTAAACCCATAAACCACAATCTCTCTCTCTCTCTAAAGCCCTAATCTGCAACCTTTCTCTTTCTCTCTCCAAAACACTAACCTTCAATCTCTCTCTCTCTCTCTCTCTCTCTCTCTCTCCCCAAACCCTTAACTCCCAATCTCTCTCTCTACCTCTCTCTTTAAACCCATTACCTCTAATCTCTCTCTGTATAAACCCCTAACCCATCATCTCTCTCTCTCTAAACCCCCAACCACAAATATCTCTCTCTATAAACCCCTTATCTCAAATCTCTCTCTCTCTCTCTCTCTAAACCCATAAACTCTGATCTCTCTCTCTCTCTAAACCCATAAACTCTGATCTCTCTCTCTCTTTCGCTCTCTATGTCTCTATCACTAAACTCATAACCCGTAATTCATCTCTCTCTCTCTCTCTATCTATTTATCTAAATCATTGTCCCCTAATCTCTCTCTAAACTCCTAGCCACAAATCTCTCTCTCTCTCTGTCAACCCCTAAGCTCCAATCTCTCTCTCTCTCTCCCACTTTAAATCCCTATCCACCAACCTCTCTCTCCCTCTAAACCCCTAAGCTCAATTAATCCTCTCTTTCTCTCTCTATAACTCCCTAACCCCTAATCTCTCTCTCTCTCTCTCTCTAAACCACTAACCCCCAATATCTCTCTTTCTTTTTCTTTCTCTCTCTCTCTAAACCCTTAACTGCTAATCTCTCTCTCTCTAAACCCCTAACCTCCAATCTCTCTCTCTCTTTCTACATAAACCACTAACCACCAATCTCTCTCTCTCTCTCTAAACACATAATATCCAATCTCTCTCTCTAACCACATAACCCCAATCTTTGTGTGTGTGTGTGTGTAAACCCCTAATCTCCCATCTCTCTCTCTCTCTCTATATCCCTCTATCAAAACCCCTAACCCCCAATCTCTCTCTTTGTCTCTCTAAAACCGTAAACACCAATATCCCTCTCTTCATATGCTATTAAACCCCATTCTTTCTCTCTCTCTAAACTCCTAAATCTCAATCTCTCTCTCTCTCTCTAAACACCTAACCCTCAATCTCTCTCTCTCTAAATAGCTAACACCCAATTTCTCTCTCTCTCTCTCTCTCTCTCTCTCTCTCTCTCTCTCTATATATATATATATATATATATATATATATATATATATATATATATATATATGAACCCCTAACACCCAATGTCTCTATTTCCATCTCTCTCTCTCTCTCTCTCTCTTTAAGCCCCTAACCTCCAATCTCTCTCTCTCTAAACCCCTAACCCCCAATCATTGTCACTCTCTCTCTTTAAACCCCTAATCACCAATCTCTCTCTCTCTCTCTCTCTCTCTCTAAAACCCTAATCACCAATCTCTCTCTCTCTCTCTCTCTCTCTAAACCCGTAACCTCCAGTCTCTCTCTATCGTTCTCTCTCTCTAAACCTGTAACCCCCCATCTTTCCCTCTAAAAGCCTAACCTCCAATATCTCTCTCTTTATAACCCCTAACCTTGAATCTCTCTCTCTCTCTCTCTCTCTCTAAGCTCATAACCCCCAATTTCTCTCTCTCTCTCTAAACCCATAACCACCAATATCTCTCTCTAAAATCCTAACCCCCAATCTCTCTCTCTCTCTCTGTAAACCCCTAACCCCTGATCGGTATATCTCTCTAAACTTGTAAAATAAAATCTCTCTCTCTCTCTAAACTCCTAACCCGAATATTTCTCTCTCTCTCTCTAAACCCATAAATCCCAATCTCCCTCTCTTTCTCTGTAAACCCCTTACCCCTAATCTCTCTCTCCAAAGCATTAACCCCCAGCCTCTCTCTCGCTCTAAACCCATAAACTTGAATCTTTCACTCTCCCTCTAAGCCCCTAACCCCCAATCTATCTCTCTTTCTATATATCTTTCTCTCTCTCTCTCTAAACCCCTAACCCCCAATGTCTCTCTCTCTCTAAACACATAATCACCAATCTCTCTCTTTATAGCTCTCTCCACCTAAACCCATAGGCTCCAATCTCTCTCTCTCTAGACCACTAACACCCAATCTCTTTCTATCTATCTTTAAACCCCTAACTCTCAAACTCTCTCTCTCTCTCTCTAAAAACATCATCCACAATCTCTCTCTCTCTCTCTCTCTCTAAACTTCTAACCCCTCATCTCCCTCTCCCTCTCTAAACCCCTAACCACAAATAAATATCTCTTTCTAAATCCTTAATCTTTAATCTCTCTCTCTCTCTCTCTCTCTCTCTCTCTAAGTCCCTAACCACCAATCTCTCTCTCTACATATGTACCCCTAACCTACAATCTCTCTCTCTCTCTATGTCTCTAAACTCCTAACCCCAATATCTCTCTCTCCCTAAACCCCTAACCCCTTGTATCCATCTCTCTCTCTCTAAACCCTTGACCACCAATCTCCCTCTCTCTCTTTAAACACTAACTACCCATCTCTCTCTCTCTTTAGAACCCTAACCCCCAATCTCTCCTTGTCTCCAAAGAACTAACCCCCAATCTCTCTCTCTCTCTCTCTAAACCCATAAAATCATATCTCTCACTCTCCCTTTAAGCCCCTAACCCAATATCTCTCTCTCCCTCTCTCTCTAAACAAATAACCCTCAATCTCTCTCTCCCTCTCTCAAAAAAAACCATAAAACCAATCTCTCTCTCTCTCTCTCTAACCCCCAATCTCTCTCTCTCTCTCTCTCTCTCTCTCTCTCTCTCTCTAAACACATAATCACTAATCTCTCTCTTTATAGATCTCTAACTCTAAACCCATACGCTCCAATCTCTCTCTCTCTCTAAACCCCTAACTCACTGTCTCTGTCTTTGTATGTCTGTCTAAACCCGTAAACCATAATCTCTCTCTCTCTCTCTCTCTCTCTCTCTCTCTCTAAACCCCTAACCCCCAACCTCCCTCTTCCTTTCTCTGAACCCCTAACCCCAAATCACTCGCTCTCTCTCTCTCCAAACCCGTAACCCCTCATCTCCCTTTATGTCTCTCTAAACCCCTAATCTCTAATATTTCTCTCTATCTCTCTCTAAGTCCTTAACCACCAATCTCTCTCTCTCTATAAACCCCTAACATCAAATTTCTCTCTCTCTCTCTCTAAACCCCTAACATCAAATCTCTCTCTCTCTCTATAAACCACCACTAACCTCCAAACTCTCTATATATACCCCTCCCTCTCTAAACCCCTAATGTCCAATCTCTCTTTATCTCTCTCTCTCTCTAAACCCCTAAACCCCAATATCTCTCTTTCAAAACCCCAAACATCCAATCTCTATGTCTCTCTCTAAACCTCTCTCTCTCTCTCTCTAAACCCCTAACCCCAATCTCTTTCGCTCTCTCTAAATACCTAACCCCAATCTCTCTCTCTCTCTCTCCAAACCCATAACCACCAATCTCTCTCTTTCTATTTCTCTCTTCCCCTAAACCCATAAGCTCCAATATCTCTCTCACTCTCCCTATTGACCCCTAACACCCAATCTCTCTCTCTCTCTCACAATCCCTATAGATTCCTAACCCCCAATCTCTCTCTCTCTCTCTCTCTCTCTCTCTCTCTCTCTTTAAATCCCTAAATATGTCTCTCTCTCTAATGCCCTAACCTCAACTTCTCTCTCTCTCTCTCTCTCTCTCTCTCTCTCTCTCTAAACCCCTAAGCCCCAATATCTCTATATCTCCAAACTCCTATCTCATAGCCCGTCTCTCTCTCTCTCTATAAAACCCTAACCCCCAATCTCTCTCTCTCTTTGAACCCCTAACCCTCGATCTCTCTCTCCCTCTCTCTATAAACTCCTAACCACAAATATCTCTCTCTCTCTCTCTGCCCCTCTCTCAAATTTTGTAACCACCAATCTCTCTCTCTCTCTTTAAACCACTAAACTCTAGTTTATCTCTCTATCTCTCTCTAAAAAATCCTAACCCCCAATCTCTCTCTCTCTCTCTAAACCCCTAACCCCCAATCTCTCTCTCTCTCTCTCTCTCTCTCTAAACCCCTAACCCCCAGTATTTCCATTTCTATCTCTCTCTCACACTCTCTAAACCCATAGCCTCCAATCTCCCTCTCTCTCTCTCTAAATCATTAACAACCAATCTCTATCTCTTAAAACCACTAACCACCAGTCTCTCTCTCTTTCTTGCTAAACCCCTAACCACCAATATCTCTCTTTCTAAACTCCTAACCCCCATTATCTCTCTCTCTATGTAAACACCAAACCCCCAAGCTCTCTCTTTCTATCTCTCTCTCTCTCTCTATAAAACCCTAACCTCCAATCTCTCTCTCTCTCAACCGCTAGCCATCAATCTCTATCTCTCTAAACCACTAACCACCAATCTCTCTCTCTTTCTCCCTAAACCTCTAACCACTAATTTCTCTTTGTCTCCCTCTAAATGCCTAAACCCTAATCTCTCTCTCTCTCTCTAAATAGATAACTCCTAATATCTCTCTCTAAACCATAACCTCCAATCTCTCTCTCTCTCTCTCTCTCTCTCTCTCTAAATTCATAACCCCCAATCCCTCCCTTTGTATCCAAACCCCTAAGCTCCAATCTCTCTCTCTCTGTGTCTCACTATCTCTCTAAACTCCTAACCCCCAATATCTCTCTCTCTCTATCTATCTAACACTCAAACCCCCAATCTCTCTCTCTAAAACCCTAACCCTGAATTGCCCTCTCCCTCAAAAACCAATAAGCACCAATCTTTATCTCTCTGCCAATAAAATCCAATATCCCTCTCTCTCTCTATAATCCCCTAACCCCCAATCTCTCTCTCTCTCTCTCTCTCTCTCTCTCTCTAAACGCCTAACACCCAATCTCTCTCGAACCACATAACCCCCATCTCTTTCTCTCTCCCCCCCCCCTCTCTCTCTCTCTCTGTAAACACATAATCTCCCATCTCTCTCTCTCTCTCCCTCTATCAAAACCCCTAACCACCAATTTTTCTCTATCTATAAAATCATAACCCCTAATATCCCTCTCTTCCTATGTTACTAAACCCCATTATTTCTCTCTCTCTAAACACCTAACCCCAATCTCTCTCTCTAAATAGCTAACACCCAATTTCTCTCTCTCTCTCTCTCTCTATGAATCCCTAACACCCATATATCTCTCTAAACCCCTAACCCCCAATATCTCTCTCTCTAAACCCCTAACACTGAATCTCTCTATTTCTCTAAACTCCTAACCCCCATTTTTTTTCTCTCTCTCTCTCTAAACCCATCACCACCAATATCTCTCTCTAAACTCCTAACCCCCAGTCTCTCTCTCTCTCTCTCTCTCTCTCTCTCTCTCTCTCTCTCTAAACCCCTAACACCTAATCAATATATATCTCTAAACCCTTAAAATACAATCTCTCTCTCTCTCTCTAAACCCCTAGCCCCCAATATCCCTCTCTCTCTAAACCCCTTACCCCTAATGTCTCTCTCTCTGTCCTAAGTGTGATAATCTGCAGGAAGATCTCACAGTTGAAACAAACCTCACACAAACTCACTCAAGAATTGCAGAGAAGAAGAGAAGAATGTAGTCAATAACCACTCATGAACACATAAAATGGAGAATAGCAGTATAATCATACATCAGCTGTGAGATGGCACTGTGAAAAAAGAATATAGTACAATAATTGTCAATAGAATTTGAATTAACCAAGAGGTCGTTCGAATCATCCTCAAAGTGTGGCTTGGATAGCATCGGAGACATCATCCAATCAGTAGTAGCAGTCATAAATGGTCAATAGTCAATCAAATGAGTCTAACTGAGCCATGTGAGTACAAATCAGGGGATGGAGACTCCAAGGAGGCTACATGAGACTGTCAGAAGGTCAAATGGCACTCCAAAACTAGCTAACTGGGAGCTACAGGTAGTTAAACTGAGCAATAAATGCACCAACTGGATAATCAATGCTCTCACTGACTGTTAAACTCTTGGTAGGTGAGGTAAGGCGCACATGTGAGCCAGGTGAGGAAAACAAGGTGTATCATGTAGGTAGGAGGGCTACTGGGGGCTGAAAACAGGCTCTAGAGAGTTGAAATTAGGCTCTAGGTGTTGGGGAGACCACCAAAATGATGACTGGATGCATGCATGGTGACTAGATGCATGCAAAATGCATGTAGGCATGCAAATATAAAAAATGATGGTGAGAATATTCCAACACCCCCTTGCAAGCTATACTACGAGGGAATAACTGAAACTAGTAGGGCCCTGGTAACTGAGACCAAAGGTCACCTCATACAACAATCTACATAAAATAAATGAGGAAAGAGGGAAAACCCAGTGGGAAGAAATCCCTCCCTCAAAATAGACTAAGGATGCTAATGTAGCATGTCATCACTCACCCCAAGAAGGGACCGGAGGTAAGTGAATCTCTTCACTATAAATGACTTAGTGAAGATGTCCACAATATTCTCTTCTGTAGGAAAGTAGAGTAGTGTAATGGTACTGTCATATTGCACCAATCCTCGAATGTAGTGCATGTGAATCTCTATGTGTTTGGTTCTATGTCTTAGAATCGGATCTGTGGAGATCCTGATGGCACTCTGATTGTCACAATAGATGACAGGTGGAGTATTGAATAAAATCCCAAAATCCGATAAGATGCCTTGCATCCAAATGCACCGTGTGGCTGCATTTACTGCACCTCTATACTCGGCCTTTGCTGAAGAAAGAGCTAAAGCAATCTGCTTTTTGCTCGACCAACATATAGGTCCAGATCCAATCATGAAGAGAAAACCATATGTAGATTTCCGATCTGAGCTATCTCCAGCCCAATCAGAATCAGTATATCCAACTAGGTTCAAAGGACACCCAGCTGAATAGTGAAGACCTTGAGTCTTGGTACCTTGCACATAGTGCAAGATCCTCTTTGCTTCCTTCCAGTGAAGCTCATGAGGCTCCTACATGTATCTAGAGACAACACTAACTGCATAAGATAGATCAGGCCGAGTGTGTGTGAGAAACAATAGGCTACCAATCAACTACCAATATAAAGTACTATCTACCAAGGGTGTAGAAGATCCATCCTCAAGGCTAATCCCTGAAATAAAAGGGAATGCAGCTGGTTTGCATTCGCTCATATGAAACTTATCAAGCAAATCTGAAGCATACTTGGATTGAGCAAATTTGATTCCTGAATCACTCTGAGTGACTTCAAGGCCAAGAAATTGCTTGAGCAATCCCATATCTGACATGGAGAAGGAGTTGTGCAAAGCAGTTTTTATAATCTAATACATAAGAATTGCTCCCAGTAATCAACAAGTCATCAACATAAAGTACAATGAGAAGTAAGGAGTTACCATCATGTCTCATGTAGACATTTGAATCTAATTTGCACCTCTAAAAATCTTGTGAGAGCAAGAATGAATCCATCTTGTCATACCAAGCTCGGGGAGCTTGCTTAATCCCATACAAGGACTTCCTCAATCTGCAAACAAGTGAAGGATCATCAATATACCCCTCAGGTTGCTTCATGTAGATCTCCTTCTCTAGATCTCCATGAAGGAAAGCACTCTTGACATCCATATGATGCACTTCCTAGTTATTGGATGCAGCAAGAGCAAGAACAAGATGGATGGAATCCATCTTAGCAATAGGAGCGAATGTCTCAGAATAGTCAATCCCATGAACTTGGGAAAAACCTCTTGCAACCAATCTAGCCTTGTATTTGTTGGAGACTCCATTTGAATCCATCTTAGTTCTATAGATCCACTTGCATTGAACAAGTTTCCTTCCAGGTGGGAGGGAAACAAGCTCCCAAGCCCCATGATTTGCATCGCAGTTGGCAAGTCATCGACGTTGATGCAACTTCGACAAGTTTCGACTTCAACATGACTTCGACTCGACAAGTTTCCAGTCCGACAGGTTCCGAATTCGACACAACTCTAACAAGTATCGACTTCGACACACCTCAACACATTCGCACCTTCGACATGTTCATCAACCTCACAATTCACGACATCGACAAGCAGCGTCGACATGCGATCAACGACTGTCGAACTTCGACAGACTGTCTCTATGTCTTCCAGTCGGCTATAACGGTTGAACCGTTCTAACTTCTTGTAACTGAATGTAACGGGAAGGCACACAAGCGTCTCAGAAATCTATATAAGCATGTATAATATTGTAACATATATGAATTTACCTGTTTACATCTAATAGAGAAGAACAATTCACATTCTTGCATACTGTCTGTGCGTATTTGTATTTATCTGTGTAGTGTAATCCTGCTTTGCTCATTCTGCTTATTCTTATAGCTTCCTCCATAACAGATCTGACTCATTCAGTCGAACTGTTGTCCCCCTCGTGCTTCCTGGACACGACCCATATCGTTGGTATCAGAGCAGACTCAAATTAGAGCATTCAGTTTCATGCTTAAGTTCTGCATATACACTTCACTCGAAGTTACCTGACTTATGCCGGTTCAAACTCACTCGCAATCTGAGCAATCCAAGCAGACGCTACCCTCCAGAAATGACAGAAGAAACATACGATAGACATGCAGCCAACGAGATAACACAGCTTATTGAGCAAGCTCTGGCTCGACAAGGAACTGAAATGTTCGCCCAGTTCAACGAGATTCTCATGCGATTCACTTCGACATCCGAAGGATCTTCGACGAGAATTCACTTTGATAAAATCATCCCCTTCAAAGTGAAAATGAATTTCGACATACCAAATCTTTAAGGTAAGATTGACGTGGAATCCATCGACAATTGGGAAAATCCTATTATGTTGTAAATCAACTCTCTGAAGCTGAAAAAGTCACCATTGCATCCTTAAAGATGTCAACCTCCGTGCACTGCTGGTGGGAGAACCTCTCGACAAAGATGGAGAAAAGCGGAGACCCCATCGACACATGGGACAAAATCATCGAACACATTCGAAAGGAATTTTACCTGCCAAAATACCTCGAGCAACAGTATAAGAAGTGGCAGCAGCTAAGGCAATGGAAAGACCAATCAGTACAGAGTTACACCGACGAGTTATACCGACTCATGGCTAGACTTGGTGTCCAAGAAGAAGAGATATTGCTTGTTCTGAAGTACATTAGCGGATTATCCCAATACATTTAGCAGGAGATAGAATTTCTGACTGTGAATACGCTTGCGTATGCTTTCCACTATGCCAGCAAACTGGAAACCAAGCAGAAAGGAAAAGCACGTTTTGCGACAAAGGCGACATCAGGATGACCACCCGACAAGAAGGCACCAACCGACTTCGACAAGTCGAAATCTTCTCAGTCCACACCGCCAAAACCAGACCACGGAAAAAATCCTTTTCACAAGAGGGAATATAGCAAACAATTGCCGACCGGAAAATGGTGCGATTACCACCACTCATCTTGGGATGATACGTCTGAATGCAAAGCTCATAAGACATTTTTGACGAAAGTGTCGACCTCTGACGCATTCGACAAGACGGTGGAAGAATCTGATCTAAATGCAACAACCCTTCTAACCTCGACCACTCAAGCAGCCTCAGACTATTGTCGACGAGGAGGAACAAGAGCGCCTGTTCCATACATGGATATGGGTCTAGAGCAACCCATTGCATCTGATTGTGGACAATGGTAGCTAGAATAACTTTGTTTCTGAAGATCTTGTGAACAAACTAGGTCTTGTTACCACTCCGCATCCTCAACCTTACAACATTGGTTGGATGAAGGATGGACAAGAACTTTAGATTACTCGACAATGCAAACTCGCCTACTTCATAAAGCCTTTTGAAGATGAATTACTCTGCGACATGGCACCACTCTTCGTAGCCGACGCCCTATTTGGGAAACCTTACCTCTAGGATAGACATGGAAGTTATCAGTCACAGCCTCAAAAGGTGATTGTCAAAATCCGAAATCGATGGTTCAACATACTAGAGTGCCAACCTACATCGACGATTGCACTGATATATTCCAAACAGACAAAGAAGCTCATCAACCATGCACAGATTTTCGCATTAATCATGATCAAGCAGCAAAATTCTAAGAATATTGCAACAACGAGTCGATTCATCGACCAATGCAGCTCTCGACAGAAGCAGCAAGTCGATCATATTCTTGATGAGTACCAGAACCTCTTTCAAGCTCTGGATGGAGTACCTCAACATTGTCAGGTAAAACACTCCATTGAACTTGTAACGCATTTGTTTATAGAAGATCCATTCTCGAAAATGAATAGATTAGTAGACAGATCCAAGAATTACTTGACAAAGATCATATCCGACCCAGCTCCTCTCCTTGTGGAAGTCCATTCGTCCTAGTTCCGAAGAAAGATGGGACTTGGCACATGTGCATCGACTACAGATCTCTCAACAAAATATCGGTGAAGAATCGGTACCCTCTACCATGGATAGACAAGCTCATCGACTGTTTGAAAGGTGCTAAATTATTTACTAAGATCGACCTCAAGTTGGGATACCATTAGATTCCAATCGAGCCCTCAGATGTGTGGAAAACTGCTTTCAAAACCAAGGAAGGATTATTTGAATGGTTAGTCATGCCTTTTGGCTTAACCAACGCACATGGGACCTTCATGCGACATATGGATAACATTCTTCGACCTTTCATCGGAAAATGGGTTATTGTCTATCTGGACGATATATTGATTTTCAGTCGATCTTGGGAAGAACATGTTGGACATCTTCGACAAGTCCTAGACACTCTCTAGCAACATTGGCTTTATCTGAACATGGACAAGTGCTCTTTTGCGATGACCAGCATCAAATATTTGGGGTATGTAATTGACTCTCCAGGCATTCACGTCGACCCAGAAAACGTACAGATCCTCAAAGATTGGCCTGTTCCTAGAAGCATTCAAGAACTAAGAATTTTTCTTGGTTTGGCAAATTTCTATCGACGATTCATACTCGGCTTCAGTCACATAGCCTGGCCCTTGAATCAATTGACGAAGGGAAAAGGGAAAACTGTCTTCCAGTGGCCAACAACACAACAAGCATCTTTTGAACAACTCAAACACAAGCTCTACACTGCACTAGTACTTGTGTTACCTGATTTGGATCATCCCTTTAAGATTGAGACGGATGCATCGGACTATGCCTTGGGCGCAGTGATCACTCAGTCTAGTCACCCAGTCGCTTTTCATTCTGAGACTTTTAACGAAACAGTTAGAAGATACTCGACGTACGAAAAATAACTATACGCCATTGTGCAAGCTCTCAAGCAATGGAGGCATTACATCCTTGGCAAGGAAACGGTCATTCTTACTGATCATAAGCCTCTACATTTCGCTCTGACACAATCAAAGTTGCAGAAAAACTGACAACTCAAGTGGATTAATTACCTACAGCAATTCTAGTTGGTGATTAAGTATCAGAAAGGTAAAGCTAACGCCATCGTCGATTGCCTCAGTCGACGACCCATTACTCTCCTTTTGACAGTGATGAGTATGCAAGGATACGACATGACCACTTGGCCACAGTTGTATGAGGATGACACCGACTTCTCAGTAGTATACCGACAGTTACAGACTAAAAAGTCGTCGACCTTAGACTCCGACTATTTCCTGAGAGACACCTTGCTATACAAGCTGGGACAGCTTTATGTACCAACAAATGAGCACCAATAGCAGCTCATTTGGGACATGCACTACAGCAAGACTGCAGGACACTTTGGAGTAGCAAATACTTTTGCTATTCTGCAAAAGTATTTATTTTGGCCTACACTTAAATCCGACGTCAACAAGTATATCCAATCATGCATGGTTTGTGTCATTGCTAAACCGCCTAATCGACGACAGGGATTGTACACACCTCTACCAGTTCCGAGTCGACCATGGGAATCTATTTCTATGGACTACTTGGACAAATTATCCTACTACCACACATCAGCATGGACTGATCTTAGTAGTAGTCAACCGATTTTCCAAGATGACCATTCTCATACCATGTAAGAAGACCACGACAGCGCAGCAAACCACTCAACTCTACTTTACACATGTTTGGAAACACTTTGGTTTACCCACAACCATTATTTCCGACCGAGATGCCAGATTCGTCAACATCTTTTGGAAGACCCTATGGAAACTTCTAGACACACGACTCTCATTGTCGACAGCTTTCCATCCTTAGACCGATGGACAGACGGAAGTTGTGAATCGCTTGGTAGTGCAACTGCTTCGCATGTATAATCACCAGCATCGACGCACATGGGATGAAAGTCTTCCATACATCCAGCACAACTACAATCGTGCTCAGCACAACTCTATAGGAAAGAGTCCATTTGAGATATGTTATAGATTTCATCCCTCAACGCCTATCAACTTGATCAGCTCCTCGACACATTTGAGTGACACCGACTACAACCAGCAAGAAGTTGATAAAGCAGTCAAGTTCAGAGATCAGATATGCGAGATCAAAATGTAATAAAAGCTTCATCTGGAGGAAGAATTTGGTGTGGGGAGGATTGTTTTGATGCTCATAGCATCCTCTTTACCTCAGGACCCACTTTATCCATGTTCTGGGTGATTACGTCGCCTCTGGGAGAATTATTCATTAAAGATGCGACAAAATGACACTTTAATGCTAAGAAAGCCCAAATTGGACTAAGTGACAAAAATAATAAAAAAAGTCAAAAAATGATTAAAGAAATCATATGGAAGGGTGGCATTATGGTTTAATGAGGAGGGAGAATACTCCTAAATATTAAAGCGTCACTTTAGAGTGAGGATAAAAGTCAAAGTTTGTTTTTTTAATTAAAGGATCGCCCCACTCCTTCACGTGATGGGCGTCACTCCATGCAAAGATTCGAAATGGTGGGCGAGAGTTCCAATATGGTGGGCGAATATTCCTATGGAGGGGGCATTGGTTACAAGGGAGAGGGGCGCCCATCTCATGAGGTGGTATCCACCTCATCCCATCACACCAACCCACTCCAAGCTCCAACGTTCCATGCATTCATCTCTCCATCGAATAAGGGATTACATTGGAGTTAACTCCAACACTTGGCTGCCCTCTCAACCAATTCACATGCCTTCCTTAATTCGACCTCTTCCTCTTGGAGGCTATATAAGCAAGCTCTTGCTCCATTGATTTTCATGGATGAATAGAACCTCTACCAATTTGTAAAGTGTTATAATAGTGAATACATGTTGAAGACTTTGGAGGTCTACCAACTTGTGCAAGTGTGTGGAATAATAATTTTATGAGGTGATATTGTGGATTTATGCTTGTCTTGTTATTCCATTGTCGATAGATATAACTTAGTTGATAAGAGAGAAACATTTGCAGATGTCAACTTGTGTATTTGTGCTTGAATCTTAGAGATATAGAAGTAGCCAAATATATTCAGTTGTAACACACTAGATCTAACAATTTTGTGGCAAGATTTGTCTTATAAGCTGTAGATCACAAGGCTCATGGGGATTTTAACTCGGTTGTAGCTTCTCTTTCCTTGAGCAATACTTTATAAACTAACACATTGTTACAGGACCCTCCAAGAGAAACTTCAAACAAGTAAGCTTTGGCTTGAAGGGCTTCATCCATCATTCTTCAAAACAAAAACTCTCTTCTTTTCCTTTTTGTTTCATGCGTAGAAATTTTAGATCTAGGGTTTCCTTTTTCTTATCATTTTCAGATCTAAGTTTTTCTCAAGAATTCTTGGTAGATCTAGATCTTCATTTTCTTAAAAAGCTTATTCATAAGTAGATCTAGATTTCAAGCTTTTGTACTTGCATTTTTCAAATTTTCAAAAATTTTCTAAGTAAATTTTTTTTTATTTGTTCAAACTCATTCCCATCACTTTCTAACATAGTTTGTTTGATGTTTTTTAGTAGGTCCAAAGAAATACAGAGAGAAACTCTGGCCATTTTCAGCCAGAAAGCACCAAAAAAGGCTTTCCAAGGACCCCTTTCTTCTAGCTTTTCATTCTAAGTTATTATAAGCCCTTTCGATCCATAAAATGGACTAAAGAGGCATTATTTTTTAGCTTTATTGTAAACATTTAAATGAGAGCAGTGGGATACCCAACATCCACACCCCATCCCCCCCAGGGGAATTTGTATTTTTGTCAAATTTTTGCAATTGATTTTTTCTAACCTCACATAGTTCACACTCTCACTTTGATAGTGGAGGGTGTATACTTTAACTTTTTTTTTTTATCTCATTTTAATCTTTTGAAAGCGTAAAGTAGATATAACACATCCCTTGTTGCCACGAAGTATTCTCTCTCCACCACACAAAGGCTTTGCCGATTAGTGGTGGATGATCAGAAAGTGACACATAGGTTCGTGCTTTTCTTGTTTTCAGTCATTATTTCCAAGTTAGAAATAAAACCAGTTTCGTCGCCACGAAGTATGCTCTCACCACCACCTAAAGGCCTTGCCAATTAGTAGTGGTTGATTAGAAAGTGACGCATAAACTTGGTGAACCATAGCTTTCCATTTTTTCAAATCACTTTGTTAAGCTCTCCACTTTTCCACAATACAATTGTTCAAATAAACTGAAATTTACATCTAATTTAATATTCATTTAATAAAATCAACCACCCCTCAACATAAGTGAAAATATGACACTTTGACCATTTTTCTGTGGGGAAATTCTTCAGAGGAAGCGGGACCAACTGGGAGGCGACCTCAAGGCACAATTACACTATACCCTCGTTTGGTATAGTGTTGAACACCACCTTAGAGACTCCATTCCATCTCACATGTTCTCGTGAGGAGTCACCAAATCTTGATTTCCGGACATTCCTCCCTGTACCTCACGGTATCTCGGGAGTCCCCCTTTTCCCTAAACAAGATTCATACCATAATAATATAAAATTAACCAAGAGACATTTGCACAACATTTCCCTTTCATTCATCACTATTATTACATTGTATTGACTCCATAAGGCACTGGTCCTTTGCACTTTTCATTTGCTTAATATCATCTCAGGCATTGTGCATCTACTTTGGAAGTTATTTTAATTTTTTTGGTGAAAGTATCTTTAACTTTTGTTGCAAATCTATTTTGGAACCCTACTAATCAACACCCCCAAAACTCCTAAAAATATAAACACCTTTAAATCACTTCACTAGAAATTCTAATAACCTTAGAAACATTCCTTCGAGACTACCCCCCTTGGCTTCGTTGGGAGTTTTTCCTAAACGAAGGATTCAATATTAGGTGACATCCTTGACTCGAGACTTTCCCCCAAGGGCACACCGAGCAGTAGCATAGATTTCTGTTGCGTTAACCAGGTGTGCTAACCCGACGACAACACCTATACTACAAAGGACCCAAACATTTTGGGTAAGATGTATCTTCACATTACCTTTTCCTTCATTTCCATAGCCTTACCAATCCTATCCTAGGGATTCCCCCCTTGAGTTGGAGAAATCCAACCTAAAGTGAAGAGATGGAGTTATTAAGGTGAAAGTGGGTAACCCCTATGGGTTGCAGTTGGGTTAGGATCATTCTTTGGGGGTTTAATCACACATTCTAGTTTGTGCTATAAAACGATACATATTTTGTCCAATTTATTTTCTATTTCAACACTTTTATCTACACAATTATTTGAAAAATGGCTAGTTTGTCCAATATCATGTTGGAGGGCATTCATAAATTATGTGGTAAAAATTATAATACTTGGAAACAAGGTATGTTAGCCGTTTTTGGGTAGATGTGTCTACATCAAATTGTGTCGGGGAATGAAACTCAACCAACAAAAGTAGTCAAAGACTAGGACAAATATGATGGGTGAAATAAAAAATTGGTAATGCTAATAAAGCTATCTATGATTGATGAGATGCTTCCAAAAGTGTAGGATGATGGCACTATGAAGGATGCTACAACCATTTTGAAATACTTTAAAGACTTGCATGAAGTCTCAAATAGAGGTAGAGCCTTGTTCTTGGAAAATATATTGTTTTCTATTAAGATGAACGAGAATGAATCTTTACATGAACATTTTGTAAATATTAAGGATATTAGAAAATAGTTGAATGCCATTGTAAAAAGTTAGGTAGAAAAAGAAGTTTGATAGTGAAAATACAATAGTTAGTTTAGAACTAGCATTAGCAACAAACCTCAAGCGCAAGGTCAAATTTGCTCGAAAGAATGATGGATGAAGTAGTCAAGCCGACACGAATGAATTGGGTAGTCAAACTATCTTCAAATTTCCTTATTGTGGAAAGTTGGGTTGTAAAAAGAAGTTTTGTAGAAAGTAGTTGTGGGATGAACAACACAACTAGAGAGGTCCTTAGTAGAAGGAAAAGGCCCATGTTGTAGAACATTAGGAAGATATTGCTCTCTTTGATTTCATTGTTAAGCAAGTAGATCATGGTGAATCATATGCTTGGTATATTGATTATGGTGCATGACATCATTTAACCAATAAGCATGGCTAGTTTGTTCACTATGATGCTTATAACTTATTTGTGGTTTTCAGTGGTGGGGAGTTCAAAATATAAGGAAAAAAAAGTGTATAGATTACATAGGGAGGTAAGAGGATGGTCTTCCTTAATGTTAACTATGTTCCAAGTATGGAACACAATTTTATTTCAATATGTCAAATAAAGGTGTAGAGCCCCCACTTACATATTATATTTAACGACCATAAATGCTACATGGTTGACAAGGGAAACAAAAAACAATTGCTCTTGGTATTGAAAATCATAGATTGTTATGGTTGGTAGATATCAAGGAACCCAAAGAACATGCTTTCTTACCCAAGGGTGTTCAAGAAACTAATTCACTTTGGCATCAAAGGTATGGACATTTTAATTCACCCTATCTTCCTCATTTGGATAAAGAAATGTTAGTGGATGGTATGCCAAAGATTCAACAAAAGCAACATGGAATTTGTGAAACTTTTCAAGTGGGAAAGCAACATTGAGATCGATTTGATGAAGGAGGGGCTTGGAGAACCAAGTACAGTCTTTAGTTGATTCATGCATATGTTTATGTTTTTGTCCAGAGCATGGTACATCAAAATTGCAAGTATTTGGGTGAACAAGGGTTCCAATGGAGTCCTTCAGATCCCAATCTTTACCTTAAAAGAATTAGAGATGATGTAATTATTTTGGTGATATGACATCATCATCATAGGTAGTGAGACATGGGAAATATCATAGGTAAAATCCAATTTATGTGTAGCTTTTGACATGACTTACTTAGGCCTCATACATTAATTCTTAGGTGTAGAAGTTTGTAAAATTGATAAACATATTATTCTTTTCACACACAGTATGTAAAAATTTTGCAAGATAGTTTTAGGATGGTATATTGCAAAACATAATATACACATGTGGAGAAAGGGATGAAACATTCAACCAAGACCAATTCAAGCAATTAATGAATCAATATACATGCAAATAGTGGGGAGCTTGATCTATCTTATGGGGCTAGACCTAACTTGTGTTAGGTAGTCAACTACATCTCCCATTCCATGTCTGCTCCAAAGGTAGAACATTGGAGAATAACAAAAAATAGTGCTATGATATTGAAAGTAACATTATACTTTGATAATCTAAATGGTAGACACATAGAACCTCGATTGCTTGGTTATATAGATTCAGATTGGGAAATATCAATGAATGATAAGAAATCCACATCAGGATATGTTTTTAGTGTTGATGTATTTGTAACTTCGGAATGCATTTCATATATGTATATTGTACTCCTATCGAGATGTTATTATTCTTCTATACGGAAGTGTCGTCATTTGTATTGACAAGTGTCGCAACTTGCACGTGATGGGTTATTAGACCACCATGTGTGGGGTTGGCCCTAAGTGGAGTTACAATGGGTTGTTAGACTGTCATAAACAAGTCAGTCTTGCTAGTTTATTAGGCAAGTCAATTCAAGTATAAATAGAGTGCGGGAGGCACTCTATTTGATCATTCACTTTCTCATTCATTCTCTCATTGGAGAGTGGTGCATAAGTGGAGGAGGAGAAGCTGCTAGGAGACTATCTCGTATGCTTGGGTTTTGTATCATTGCTCTATTTATCTTTGAGGAAGTTATTGGGGTTTTTCACCTTATTTGGTTTTCCCCAAGGAAACTCTGTGTCTATTGTCTCTTGTGATTGATATGTTGTACATGTTATTCTCTTAGATAAGATCCTAGATCATATTAAATTAATGCTCAAAATCTAACATGGTATCAGAGCTAACCTGAGAAGAAGACACTGTGCAGTTGCAGAATCTAGGGCTTCTTGTTTTTTGGGTTTCTCTCCACATATATTGAAAGGAAGGAGGCTAGATTGACTCTCCTCAGCAAGGCGCATCTTTCTATCCAATCAGAATTCAATTCTGAGCACTTTCAATTTTTGACCTAAAAATTAGGGTTACTACAAAAATTAGAATTTCTGAAATCTGAGATCATAGCTGGAAGCTCCTTGGAAAAATCAAAGTTTAGAGCTTTGGATCAAACTTTTTGGTTGGGTGAAGCTCCGAGAAACTCAAACCCTAATTCAGGGTCCTCCCTATTGAATCCAGAAATCTAAAAGGCAATTTTGAGGGGTGAAACTTTACAGTTTTCAAATTTTGAGTATACCAGCTTGATCAGCTCATCAAGGTGCATCTTTCTATCATTTTAGAAGTTTGAAATTCAAAGTTTAAATTTTTAGGGTTTCTCTAACAAACCCTAATCCAGCACCAGATCCAGTTTTCAGCAAATCAAGTGGTAAGACCTAAATCTTTTCTATTTCCATTTGAGGTACTCTTTAAAGATGTCTCACCACACCAAGCTTGAGGATCAGCTTGAAGGGGCTGATAACTTCCGAGCATGGAAGTATAGGATTGGGTTAATCCTAGAAGAAAATGAATTGGACACTTACATAAGTGAAGAGGTTCCCATCCCAGAGGAAGAAGAGGCTAAGGCCTTACATAAGAAGAATTTGGTCAAGGCTAAGAGGATCATTGTTGATTCTATAAAAGACCATCTCATACCACATGTGTCATCTTTGAAGACACCCAAGGAGATGTTTGATTCCTTGACTAAGCTATTTGAAGGGAAGAATATAAACCAGAAGATGACCTTGAGGAATCAATTGAAGAATATCAAGATCCAGAATGCGGAGACCATGCAGTCTTATTTCTCAAGGGTCTCCCAGATAAAAGAACAACTTGAAGCTGTGGGAGAAGATATAGAAAATGGAGAAGTGGTAATGACCACTCTTAATGGCCTTCCTAGATCATGGGATTCCTTCATCCAAGGAATTTGTGCTAGGAAGAAACTTATCTCATTCAGTAGGCTGTGGGAAGAATGCTCACAGGAAGAAGCTCAAATTATAGCTCGAGAAGAGAAGATGGGGAATGAAGATCAAGCTCTCATAGCACACACCAGGAAAGATAATATCAAAAGGGAGCACTCTCATCACAGGAAAGGTAAACATTATCACCAAAGACAGAAGGAAAGCTCTGGAGAATCTATGAAAGATCTCTCTCATATTCGATGTTATACTTGTGATGAAAGGGGACACATTTCCAGAAATTGTCCTAGGAACAAAAGAAGAACAACAAGAAAAGACATCATGCCCATACTTCTGAGGATGATGAACCCCCTAGGAAGAAGGCTAGAGAAGAAAGTGAAGACTCTTCAAGTGATGAAGAGTATGTTTTAATTTATGCTCTCACTGGCACCATTACTCATGGGAGCAATGATTGGCTTATAGACAGTGGGGATTCCAAACATATGACAGGATTCAAGGAATCCTTTATGAATCTATCTGAACATGAATCACCCCACAAGGTGAAACTTGGGGATGACTACCAGTATCCCATAAAAGGAAGTGGTGAAGCCTCCTATAAGCTAGACTCTGGAAATTCTATGAAGATGAAAGATGTACTATATGTTCCAGGTCTCAAGAAGAACCTCCTCTCCATATCTGCATTGGATGCAAAAGGCATGAGGGTTGCATTTGTAGATGGCCAAGTCCTAATGTGGCCAAAGGGTAAAACTATAGATGATGCAGTAGTGATTGGAGAGCAAGAGGGAGGATTATATAAATTGAAGGACCAACCAGAACAAGCCTTGGTCCATGACTCAGTAGAGCCAAGTGAACTTTGGCATAGAAGGCTTGCACACATGCACTATAGGGCTCTACCAATTGCAAGCAAAGCAGTGGAAGGGCTTCTTGAAATCCAGACAAAACTTGAAGGTATTTGCAAAGGTTGTGCAAAGGGAAAGAACACAAAGAAGACATTTCCAAGTAGTGAAAGCAAGGAAAAATGAATCTTGGAAATTATCCACTCTGATGTATGTGGACCGATGTCATCCAGTTCTCTAAGTGGGTATGTATACTATGTTTCCTTCATTGATGATTTCTCTAGGAAGACTTGGGTTTACTTCTTGAAGAACAAAGATGAAGTGTTTGACAAGTTCAAGGAATTCAAAGCCTTGATAGAGAATCAAACTGATATGAAGATCAAGATCTTCAGATCCGACAATGGCGGAGAATTTACTTAAGGAGACTTCAAGAAGCTATGCAGTGATTCAGGGATTAAGAGGGAGTTGACTACTCCTTACAATCCACAACAGAATGGGGTTGCTGAAAGAAAGAATAGAACAATCATGGAAGCACTTAGGGAAATGCTTCATGACCAAGATCTTCCTATGCACTTATGGGCAAAAGTAGCAAGGACATCTGTATATGTGTAGAACAAAACACCTCATAAGATACTTGAAAACAAAACACCAGAAGAAGTGTTCACTGGTAAGAAACTAGAAGTTGGTCATCTCAGAATATTTGGTTGTCCAGTATACACTCACATCCCAAAAGAAAAGAGTACAAAACTAGATCCTTCAGGAAAGAAGGGTATATTCGTGGGTTACAATGAAAGCTCGAAATCTTACAGAATCTACTTTCCAAGATTCAAGAAGATTGACATCAGCAGGGATGTAACATTTGATGAAGGCTCAACATACATCAAATCGAGGAAGACACCTATTGAAGACAATGAAGAACCCAGAATATCCAGAACACAAGACATCACCATGAATCAAGCAATGCCTGGAGAAGATCATGAAATGGAAGATCCACAAGAACCTGTAGATCCACCTCATGAGAAGAAATCTCACAAGAGGAAACCAGCATGGGCTAGAGAGCTCATCCAAGATGCTGAAAGGTATGGCATTCCAGAAGAAGAACACAGAGAAAAGAAAAGGACAAGATCACATACCAGTTATGTTTCCTTACTTTGTGATATCATGAACATAGAACCTTCTAGTTATGAAGAAGCAGCGTAAAATAAAGAATGGAAGGATGCCATGGTCGAGGAATACCAATCGATCATGAAGAATGATGTTTGGGATGTGGTCCCAAGACCAGATGGGAAGTCTGTTGTGACTTCCAAGTGGATCTATAAGATCAAACATGCTGCAGATGGTAGCATAGAGAAATATAAAGCAAGGTTTGTAGCTCGTGGCTTCTCCTAGAAAGAAGGGATTGATTATGAAGAGACTTTTGCTCCTGTGGCCAGATACACTTCCATTAGATTAGTACTTGGTCTAGCTGTAGTGATGAAGTGGAAGGTACACCAGATGGATGTCAAGACTGCTTTCTTGAATGGTGTAGTTGAAGAGGAAGTATATGTGGAGCAGCCACTCGGGTTTGAGACACATGACAGGGGGACTCATGTGTCCAAACTGAAGAAATCCCTGTATGGCTTGAAACAGGCACCCGGGACCTAGTACGACAGGATAGATAGCTTCCTATCCAGTTTAGGCTTTACTAAGAGTAAAGCGGATTCCAACCTTTACTACAAGGTTGAGGAAGGCAATCCAATGATACTACTATTGTATGTGGATGACCTGTTTGTGACAGGTGAGGATGGGCTGATTGTCGACACAAAGAGGAAGCTTGTTGCCGAGTTCGAGATGAAGGACTTGGGAATGATGCACTACTTTCTAGGTATGGAGGTGTGGCAGAGTGCAGATGGAATCTTCCTTGGACAAGGGAAGTATGCAATAGAGATCCTGAAGAGGTTTGGGATGATGGACTGCAAGGCCATAGCCACACCTATGGCATTGAACCTGAAGCTTCTATGTAATGCTTCATCTGAGCCGGTTAATGCCACGATGTATCATCAGATGATTGGGTCCTTAATGTACCTGACGAATACGAGACCAGACATCTGCTTTGTGGTGAACACCTTGAGCCAGTATCTAACAGATCCGAGACATGTTCACCTGATAGCTGCAAAGCACATTCTGAGGTACCTGAAGGGTACAGTTGACTATGGGATCAAGTATGATGCGAATTAAAAGTTTAACCTGGAGGGTTATGTTGATTTGGATTGGGCAGGAAGTGCCAGTGATCGGAAGAGCACTTCAGGGTACTGCTTCAGTATGGGATCCGGTATGATCTCTTGGTTTAGCAGGAAGCAGTCCTGTGTAGCATTGAGTACAGTGGAAGCAGAGTATGTTGCAACTTGTTGGGCTAGTTGTGAGGAAATATGGCTTAGGAAGTTACAGTGGAAGCAGAGTATGTTGCAGCTTGTTCGGCTAGTTGTGAGGAAATATGGCTTAGGAAGTTACTGTCTGATTTGTTTGATCTCTAGTTGAGTGCTACTTGTATATATTGCGACAACCAGAGTTGTGTGAAGTTGTCGAAGAACCCAGTGTTCCATGAAAAGTCAAAGCACATTGAGATCAAGTTCCACTATATCAAGGATATGGTGCAGAGAGGAGCAGTGAAGCTCCTGTATGTTGCGACAGACGAGTAGATAGCTGAGGTGTTGACCAAGCCGCTGGCCAGAGTGAAGTTTGAGTACTTCAGAGACTTGGTGTACTTCAGATCGAGACTCCTTCTAAGGGGAAGTAATGAGTCCGGAGACACAGATGCACATGAGGCATTCTCACATGGTGGTAGGTGTGTCCTCCCATGGTGTAGATATAAGGGCTGGGGCCATTCCGACATGGTTGAGGTGTGTCTTCCCATGGTCGTTGATATAAGTGTTGTTCCATTTGAGCATGGTTGAGGTGTGTCTTCCCATGGCTATGGATATAGGTGCGGTGCCATTCTCGCATGGTTGAGGTGTGTCTTCCCATGGCGTAGATATAAGGGCTGAGCCTTTCATGGATGGTTGAGGTGTGTCTTCCCATGCCGGTGAGTGTAAGTGCTGTGTGATGTGCATCTGGGTTGTGCTCCGTGGACAATGAGGTGATCTGAAGACAATGACGTGACAGTAGTGTACATAGGTTTTGCAGAGGCATGTAATCAGTCCTAAGATGCTCTTGCAGGTTTTGCAGTGGCATATGATCAGTCCTGAGAGATCTTGCAGGTTTTGGAGAGGCGGTGTAATCAGTCCTGAGGTGTACTTACTTGAT
The DNA here is from genome assembly GCA_027924585.1 of Larix kaempferi. Lineage (NCBI taxonomy): Eukaryota > Viridiplantae > Streptophyta > Pinopsida > Pinales > Pinaceae > Larix > Larix kaempferi. The sequence continues at coordinate 1,135,624 of BSBM01000779.1, forward strand.
GGCTTGCTCACAGAGATGATGAAGACCTACATGGAGGCTAGGCCTACATCCAACATGAAAAAGGGTTGGTTCTGTAGAACTTCCTATGACGAGTAGATTAGATATTAATTGAGATAGCAGCAGTAGTGACGATGATTCGATGACAATGATCCAGTGACGATGATCCAGACAAGAAGACTTGTGCTAGCAGATCTGTGTCGAGAAATACCTTCCTAGTTAAGAGGGAGTATTGATGTATTTGTAACTTCGGAATGTATTTCATATATGTATATTGTACTCCTATAGAGATGTTATTATTCCTCTATACGGAAGTGTCGTCATTTGTATTTACAAGTGTCGCAACTTGCATGTGATGGGTTATTAGACCACCAAGTGTGGGGTCGGCCCTAAGTGGAGTTACCATGGGTTGTTAGACTGTCATAGACAAGTTGGCCTTGCTAGTTTATTAGGCAAGTCAAGTCAAGTATAAATAGAGTGCGGGAGGCACTCTATTTGATCATTCACTTTCTCATTCATTCTCTCATTGGAGAGTGGCGCACAAGTGGAGGAGGAGAAGCTGCTAGGAGACTATCTCTTATGCTTGGGTTTTGTATCATTGCTCTATCTATCTCTAAGGAAGTTATTGGGGTTTTTCACCTTATTTGGTTTTCCCCAAGGAAACTCTGTGTCTATTGTCTCTTGTGATTGATATGCTGTACATGTTATTCTCTCAGATAAGATCCTAGAGCATATTGAATTAATACTCAAAATATAGCATTTAGTCTCGGTATTGGAGTAGTTACATGGACCAACAAGAAGCAACATGTTTCCCTTTCTTTAACCAAATCTGAATATTGAGTAGTAGTGAAGGATAATGTGGAGTAGTTTGGATTAGATGGATGATAGTACATATGAAGATCCAACAAAATGAGCCTACACCATTGTACTATGATAATTAGAGAGTTCTTAGGCAGGAAAAAATCTAGTCTTCCATGAGCATACCAACATGTTGATGTTCACTATCACTTCATCCAACAACTTATAGAATATGGAACAATTGAGCTATAATATTATCCTGCAAAGGATCAAATTGCAGACATTCTCACCAAGCCTTTGAGTCTAGAAAAAATTATAAAATCCATGGACAAAGTTGATGTATTTTCTAGATTGACCATCAAGGGAGGGTCTTAGAATATAAAGGTCATATAGACTCTAGACTTAGGCATATTAATAAAGTCACTTGGCGACTTTAGGGTACTTTATCTGTAATTGTTGTAATATAGTACATATAGGTCATTTTAGGATTCATACAATTAGGGTTGCATAGTTAGAGTTTATGTCATCCCATTATTATAAAGAGAAGGTTGTTCTCTTCATTTAATAATAAAGGAATATTTTTCTCTTTTTCAATTCTCTCTTTGTATTTTTGGTTTCTATTCAATTTTTGTAATAATAAGGACAAGAAGAATCTTGTTAAGAGGTTGATGAAGGGACCATAAGGGTTCCCCTAAGGCACTAATTGATAGGTAACATCATGGATGTTGATAGAAACCACACAAGGAAAATTTTAAGAACCCCCCTAGTGAATCTTTCTCTAAACTATAAAATCTTGTAAACTCTTGGCAAATTGGTTGAAATTTGACTTAATAAAATTTCCTAAATGATTTTGTATTCAGTTAAAATCTGCCATGTACTCTTGCACTAGAATACCTTGTAAACAAAATCCAAGATAATTTGAAATGGACATTAGATATCCCACATTTAAAAAAAAAAATGAAAATGATATTGAAAAACAACACTCCTTATAAACCAACTCTTTAGCATATTTTTTTCCTTGATTTCAACCAAATAGTGGTAAACCCGAATTAATTTAGGACTGTGAAATTTTTTTTAGTGTTATATAGTTAGGTACCTAGGGAGAATAATTAATGTAGTGTGGCCATACTTATGAAATGTTAAGGTCCATTAAGTAATTGGTGTATGGACTTATTATTTAATGTAATCTAGCAATACGCTTTGAATTAGTCCCACTAGGTAGTTGGATGACAATAATTTATGAACTATAATAATAAGTGATAATTTGCATACGCCCCTAAAAATACTCTTAAGAGAGGATAATGCATATTGTTGCATTAGGCATGTTGGATTTGTACTATAACAATCATGGCTTATGGAGTGATTCCTTCCATAATAAGTAAATGATTATGTTTCCCTACATGCACCATTGTATTTTATTCCATAACATTCTCTTGAATGCAATATATTTGAACAGTTTCCCTTCCCAATTTCAATCCATTATCTAATTAAATTTTGAAATTTGTATAGAATTTTCACCTTTTGAAATTGTGAATAAATCACATTTGATGAATCAATTCAATTAGTTAAGCATACTATGAGGAAATCACTTATGTCTAATCAATTGGTTACTGTTCATTTTTACTTGGCATGGGATAACCATTGTGCAAAATTAGATATGAAAACAAAAAGTAAACACAATATAATTGTTTATTGACATCAAATACACAATTTCACCTTCCCACCACCCAATTGTTTGCGAGGTGACACCATGCATCTAATTGAGTAATATTATGGCTTTGTAATTGCTAGACACATCTTATCGTGTGATATTATGGTTTTGTTATTATTTTTTTATTGGTTCTCTTGGTATTTGTATCTTTTTTATTTGTTCCAAATATTATAGTGGTATTTGTAATGTCATAGTTGGTCACAAAAATATCAAGATTTATTTAAGGTTATATCATAGATGAAATATGTAAGGAGACCCATCTTGCTCTGTAATGTAAGAGACAAATAGTGGCAAAGGTCTTGGCTTGGCTATGATTAGAAGTGCATTTTCAATAATCTAGTTTCAACTAAACAACCTAGTTTTGTGCCTTCTAAGAAGCGGTTGAAGAGCCTTTCCATTATGTATGAACCAAGAAACCAACACCCTCATTTTATTTTTAGAAATAAATAGGGAGTTGGCTTAAGACATATTACATGAAATTTGTGACAATTATATTTAAAGTCAAAAGCATTTTTTCTAGGATAATACTTTATAGATATTTGTACTTGCAAATGAAATACCCACCTCAATTTTCTCAACTTCCAAGTGAGAGAATAATAACAACTCTCACGAATGAAACAAAAATGGAAAATGGATTTGTAAAAATTCAAAATAACTATTAAATTCATATACACTTTTCATGGTTTGTTCACCAACATGGCTATCAATGCTTAATTATCTTAACTTTCACGATGAAAATCACCATATAACACACATTCATTGGACAATTTTTTTCTCTAGACAATCTAGACAATCTATATCAAACATTGGGAACATGTGATGTGGAAACTTAAAAGTCCAATTCTCCATAGATCCCCCACTTGGAATGTCTAAGAAAAATATGTTTCTCCAATGAAAAAAATTATAATTCATATGCTAATTGAAATAAATAAAATAAAATCACAAATCTCAAAACTAAAACAAACAACCTACTTGGAAGAAGGCCCTCTTCCTCAAACAAGAAAGAGCCTAGTTGTAAAATGGTATTTTTTATTAAGTTAAAAATAAAGATTGCCCCTCAAAAACAAAACAAGCAATCTAAATAGGAGACCCTCTTCGTGTAATATCAAAACCAAAATAAGCATATGACCCTTATGTTGATTTAAGTAAATTTAAAAAAATACAAATCTCAAAAACAAAACAAGCAACTTACTTGGAAGAAGGTCCTCTTCTTCAAACAAGAAACAACCTAGTTGGAAAATGTTTTTTTTTTTTTTTTTTAACTTGGATTTTTTTTTTCTTTCAATTAGTTAAAAGTAAAAATTGCAATTGAAAAACAAAACAAGCAATATAATTAAATTAGAAGGAGACCCTCTTTTTGAAAAACAAAACAAGCAATATAATTAAATTAGAAGGAGACCCTCTTTTTGTCATCTCAAAAATCAAAACAAGCAACCTAATTGAAGAATATCCTCTTAGAAACAACATTTTCACTTTGATAGCATATGAATTCAATCCATCCATCTTTTCCATTATCTCATATGAAGGAGAGCTCCATTTAGGGGACTAGTTTTTCTTAGATTCTCTCCATTCTTCCCATCAGATCATGAACCTGCTTCCTTGGAAGAAAATATCTAAAGAAATGTCGAGATCCTTTTCCCTCATTCTCATGTACTTTTTAAAATTTCCAAGATTTTGTAGGCTTTGGCATTGGCCTTGTTTCATATTTTCCACGACTTTGCAAGCCTCTTCTACATATGCCAAAAAGAATGAGTCCATACTGAGGGATACATGCTTTGTGAGAGATCTTGGACATCTTGAATTGAGAGTTTTTTCTTTTGTTTCCATCGATTTCTAAAAAACTTTATGGTGGTTAAGTCTTCCATCTCAAAGATAATTTCCATTGTCCACTTATTTTGGGATTTGAAATCATTAGGAAACTCATGACCCCCACATTTCAATAATCTTATCCCAAAACTCTACAAGCTATACTCATTCTTCAACAATAATTTTAAAATTGGTTCTTTCTAGATGCCCCCATAGAATTTCATCACTTCCACTTAGATCTTTGGTTTTTTTTCAACTCCATAACCCAAACAAAAAACATTTGTTTTCATCCTTCCTCATTGATATATTTCTATTTTTTAACCTAATTTAATCTCAAACTTCAATTATAAGTAAAAAGCAATACAATACAAAAAAGCTCTATTTAAATATAACATTTTAAAGAAAATATATCATCTAAAATTATGAATATATATATATATATATTAAAATTAAAAATTTATAATAATAATAATAATTAAAAGTAAATAAAATACTTTATAAATTATAACTTAGAACTTACAAATAAATAAAATACTTTTTGTTTTGTTTTTCTATTAATAATGACCAAAATTGTGAGTAACCATATTTTGACTTTGTTTATTAACAATGACTAAAAGTGAATTGAGTAAATGGGAATGCAAAGGCCTTATTTCACTTTGAAAACTCTACACATGGACTAAACGTGAAAATGAAGAAATTACATTGTATTATAAGAAATTTCAATGTATGTCTTATAACTTACGGAGGCATAAAGATTTTTCTTCGTGTTTTTATAATTGAATGTGGTGCTATGCTATGTTTTTATTATCTCCTTGTGTTTTTACTAAAATTTCGAGCGGGAGCACTTGTTGGATGAATAATTAAATTCCGCATCCAATGAGTACCCACACTACATATATTTGACGGACCCCCAAAAACAGGACATACCTGAAAAAATATGATGATATATAATATAGAAAATTTGATTTCTATTAAAATACTTTCATTAATTAATATATAAAAAAGCACTTAAAATAAAAGTAAGTTATATTTGTATTTTTATTATGGAAATTTTGATTTTTGTTAGTAAACTTTCATTAATTATATTAAAAAAACATTAAAAATAAAAGTAATTAACAATTTTGTTTTTCTATATTATAAGCTTGACTCGGTTAGAGAGTCAAATAAATCTAAAGTTCATAGTTTTTTGGGCCCATGGGATTTGGTGGACCATGGTAATGACCCATTGTATCGCTGGTGAAGAAGTCTATTTAAAGGTTTCTAGGATAAACCTTCTTTGTCATTATGTGTGCTTGGTTTAATCATTATTTTTTTTGTATTTTTAAAATTGTCTATATATGGATAAGTTTGATCTCATTGAGTCTTTAACAAATTCATGATAGAACACTCACATGGATGTTTGCTAAATTTATTGAATTGAATTTATTTTAATATATGGAAGATTGCAAATTTCATGTTTTTGTATTTTTAAAAATATTTATATATGGACAAGTATGATCTTGTTCCGTCTTTGACATATTCATGATAGCTTCTTAACTCGGATGGATGTTTGCTAAATATATGAGAATGAATTTATAATAGTTTTATTAAATGTCAATATTTGGTTGAGATCAACTTACATGTTACAACAAGAGTTAATATTTATTTCTAGATTATAATGAAAGATGGTCCTAATTGATAATCTACATAAGCATTTAAGCCCTGCCCTTGGTATATGAAGTGTTTGTCTTTTTTGGCTTGAATTTATCGCCACTTGAATTAACTATTAGTTCACCTAAACCATTATATCGATCCTACAGGATACAATTACAATAATTCATAGCAAGTGTTGTTGGTGGATGCTTCATTTGAAATTAGTTAAATACAAATTTGTGCTCCACATTGTCTCTATTTTCAATTTGTTTATGAATATTCTTTTTGTGGGTAGTCTTCTTGTCTCAATGTATATATACTCATTGTTAGCAATTTGGATTTTCTTTAAATTAATTCACGCCTCTTTCCTCAATTTGACCTTTAGTGTTCCTCTATATGTAACTTGGTGTCGGTATTCGGTTACAATAGCTATGAGCATTCAATGTTTCATATAGTTATTATGAATGTTATTTTTAAAAAATTAACTATTATTATGACGGGTAAAATTAAGATTTAAACGTCAAATGAAAGACAATTAAAATTAAAACAACATATAAAAATGTCTTGACATGTAAGGTAGGACGTCAAATTTCAACCTTGCTAGTATTTAAAGCGGTTGTTTTGTGAATATTTTTAGGTATCATTGTCGCACAATCTGCCGATGCATTAATATTTAGTTCAACTCACAATGTCTTACTTTAAAGTAATAATAGAAATATTTTGAGATCTTTGGAATAATCCTTTGAAATTTTGCTTATCATTTTTAGTTTTTAGTGCTTCTTTCAATGCCTAATTTAACAAAATAAATGTTTAGAATAATCTTCCATGACGATTTCTGTGACGACAATATTGATCAGATCAACATAGAAAGAACCAACTTCGTGGAAGCATATGTTGGCATCTAAATTGATTTAATGATGAAGTATTACACGCATCTTTATTTCATGCATAAAGAGAAAGCAAGAGGGATACTCCCTCTTGCTTTCTCTTTATGCATCTGTTGGCATCTAAATTGATTTAATGATGAAGTATTACACGCCTCTTTATTTCATGCATAAAGAGAAAGCAAGAGGGATACTCCCTCTTGCTTTCTCTTTATGCATGGAATAAAGAGAAAGCAACGAGTGTCAATATGAAAATGAGTGTCAATAGCTTCATATTCATGGTTGTTCTCTTCTTCTTCACATTTAAAAATAAAATTATGTAAACCCTTGGGCTCTTCTAAACAAGCAACTCTCTCCAAATCATCCAATAAATCATTATGAAAACAAAAATTTGAAGTGGAACATGGCTTACCAAACCCTTATCTTCTAAGGAGGATGAAATGGATGCTTGCATGCTTTCATTACCCATATTTTCTTCATTAGGAGTTGGAATAAGGTCTTCCATATCATCATCTTTTTTGACTTCTAGTCTGAAATCTTGTACATGAGGGGTTCATGGAATTAAGAAGAATCTAGGCCCTCCAAGGAACCATCATCATATATGGCATGAGTTATGTGGATCTTCAACTAACTCTTCTTCAATCTCCAAGTTTTACAAAAATCCTTGATCAAACCTACAAATGAATATATTTCTCCTCTACCCAAAATATCAAATCAACTTCTTGCTCAAAATATCTGAAAAATGTATTATTTTCATACCTCTTCATACCAATGTAGTGGAGTCACCAAGGTGAGCCTTCAAATTCCTTCAAACTTTGTGAATGTCCTTTCCATTACAACTAACAATACCTTCAATAATATTCAAGGAACAAGGGCTTCAACCCTTCATGGAATCACCAAGTTAGCAAAAGATCTTCAAATATAACTCACTCACCAAGTCAAATATAGTAAGCCTTCAAACTTGTTGAATGTCCTTGCCATTACAACTAACAATACCTTCAATAATATTCAAGGAACAAGGGCTTCAACCCTTCATGGAATCACCAAGTTAGCAAGAGATCTTCAAATATAACTCCCTCACCAAGTCAAATGTAGCAAGACTACAAACTTCCAAAAAATGGATTTTATCCCCGACAACAATGCCAAAATGCTACCTCCCAAACCTACATATTTTTGGGGAACTTGAAAGAGTTGTCCAATGTCACCACAATGCCCTCCCACTCTTTAGGCTGCCTCTCCTCTAGAACAAGGGAGAAATCCCTAAGAAAACATAAGACAATCAAAAGATAGTCACAAGGAATGATTTCTTGACTTAGAGAAAATAAATCTAAATTTTGATTTCTATGTATGTAATTTCCAGATTTGTGGACAACAAAAGGAAAGTTAATTTTTTAAAGTTTTGGGGTTGGTTGAGAGCAAGAATAGTGCCTAAAACACTATTGGGCATATGGAGTCTGTAAAGAAACAAATACTAATGGTTTCTTATGATGATATGGCAGCATATAGCCCAAATTAAGAACCTGCATCAGGCACATCAAAGCTGGCCACTAAGAACAGATTTACTTGAGAGGAATCCAGATGAAGAAAGACCTCTAAACATGTATAAAGGGTAGACTTGAGAGGAATCCAGATGAAGAAAGACCTCTAAACATGTATAAAGGGTAGACTTGAGAGGAATCCAGCACATCAAAGCTGGCCACTAAGAACAGATTTACTTGAGAGGAATCCAGATGAAGAAAGACCTCTAAACATGTATAAAGGGTAGACTTGAGAGGAATCCAGATGAAGAAAGACCTCTAAACATGTATAAAGGGTAGACTTGAGAGGAATCCAGATGAAGAAAGACCTCTAAACATGTATAAAGGGTATGTCTACTAGCATATGGAGTCTGTAAAGAAACAAATGCTAGTAGACATACCCTTTATACAACAAATAAAAGGGAAATTAACAACAAATAAAATTCTTCTAACTAAAGAGCAAAGCTACCAGATTTACAACCCTTCAAGATTGATGTAAGAAATTTGAACATCAGTCTTCAGCAATAAGGTTCCAAGCATGTGCCTCGAGCTCCAATAAACACCTAGCAATAGTATCTAGTAGTTTTCCAAACTCTAAAAGCCCCTTTATAATAGGAAGCGCTCATCTTATATAGATGAAGAGCTCAAAACCTCCTCCAATAATATAATAATATCCAATGTCAAAAGCCTAGCCTAGATCTATTCTTGATGATCTCATCCCATTAACTTGATGTTGGCTACTTGTCTTTTGCTCTCCCCATTTGTGGACCTGTTAACCCCCTAATTTTCCCACATGCAAATTGGAGGGTTAAGAGCCACCACATGCAAATTGGAGGGTTAAGAGCCACCATATTCCATCAGGCTGGTATTCATAGGTTTGTTTAGAGAAACAACTTTTCGTGGTCACGAGGTTGGTGCCCATAGGGTACAAGTGAAAATTGGTTCAGTGGTATGGTCCAGATTTTAGTTTCAGAGAGATTGGCACAGGTTTCCATCAGTTTGGAGAAGGTTACTATTTTTGGCAGGTTCCTATTTTTTGGATACAAAGTTTGGAGGTCCGCATGGCAAAGGTGATTACATTTTTGGCATCCTCGTTAGCTCAGGATTCTGATGAGCCTTTTTTTGGGTGGGAGAAGTAAATAAAAAATATCCTCCAACAAACAAATGACAAGTTAAAAACCCTAGCAACAAAATAACCAAGTAAAATGGACTAGATAATGAAGACATCTATTGTTCCTCTCTTTCCTTGAACTTGGAGGGATGAGCTGGTCAAATCAACCATGAAATAATAAAGAATAACCTCCAATAGTGCATCCTCCAAGGACCCTCCACAATAACAATAAAATACTCCATGAAGAGGTGTGCTCTTCTAGAAATGGTGATTAATCATCAATGCTAGGAAAAAATGGCTTGGGTTTGGTGGAGACAAGGTCAACCCAACCACCAATATTGCCGCATGTGTGCAATAATACTAAAATATGAGGGGCACTCCATCTAAGGCCTCAAAGCATGTGCAATATAATAAAATAACTCCACAAGAAAGTAGGTGAAAACCCTAGATCAAACCATAATGCATCGAAATTCCGAAGAGAGTTAAAGAGTCCATGTGTTCTCTCTCCAAAGAATCAATAGCTTACTCCTAAATATAATTGCCTAGAAACAAGTGCCCAATGTCAATGTATCTATTACAATCATCATGAACGAGAGGAATGACCTCAATATATGTGCACAAAGTGGCTAGGGCACTATCTAAGGATAATTGCGCCCTAGATAAATGTACAAGGAGACTTTGGGTCACCTTGACTTGGCCATATAATATAAGATACTCCACGGATAAATGCACAATTTGAAGAATGTGCAAGAGTAGTTGTAACCTCCCCTCGACAAATAATATAAGAAAACCCCAAATAGAGTCCGCCTTTGAGAAGTGTTCCAAAGTGGTTAGAGGCTAATATACCAACACCATAACTCATCTCATCCTAGGAAGGAGTGCAAGGTGGTTAGGCCTTCTCCATAAGTGTGCTAACACCTAAATCCATGTGCATATACCATAAACAAGTGTCCAAACCAAGAGTACTCATGTGGAGCAGCCCAGGAAATTGTGTCAAAAGTCTCCATGCCTCCGAATATGTGCCAAAGATGCCAAATAAGGGAGTGCTCTACTCTCTCAAGCAAAGCAAGCAACCAGGCAAAGGATGCCACCTCACCTCTAGATAGTCAATATCCTTGAGGGAATCCACACGACCGAAAGAAATATGCTAGGTCACCACCATAAAAATATGTCCTAGAGAGAAATACTCCATAATAAGCCTGAACCCTAGTGAATATGCCAATAATTAAATCATCACATCGAGGAGCAATAATTAACCAATAATACTTAGGGAAACTCTTAGTTGATGGGTATCCCTCTCCATAAATGTGTTAATCTCCATAAATGTGTTAATGGTTAGTAAATGTGAGCAATGCTATGCAAGACCCTCAAATACCACATGTGCTATATGCAAACCTCCAAATAGAGATGATGATCCCAACCAGGAAGACAATGTACGTCATCTAACCAATGTTATCAGACAATGTACGTCATCTAACCAATGTTATCAGAACCAGACTGATCATCAAACCAGTCATGTCTAAAAATTTAAACCGGACCGATCATCAAACTGGTCAAGCCCAAAATTTGAACCAGACAGAAATTAGAAAAAAAAGTCGAAAAAAAAAACCAAAAAATTGGTCGACCAAAAAATACATAAAATATTCAAAATTTGACAAAAAAAACATATATATTCATGTACATTCATATGAATTCAAACCATTATACAAAAATATGCAAATTTTGTCATCTATATAACAAGGATGCATATAACTAAAATACCATTAAGTGTAATCCATATCTAACAAAAAATACATAAAAAAGATGTTCTAAATAGCCTCTAGAGTCCAAAAAACTTCATGCTACAACAAATAACTACATATCATCAAAATCATTTCTTATATTGAGATCCTATTCATCAATAGGACCCTATTTCCCCTCCTCTAGGCTCTAGCCCTTGCCTATACCTCTAATCATGAAGTTGATCCTCCAAGGACATTAGTCAACACCCGAGAGTTTTGATGAAACTTCCTAATCCAAGTGTTAAAATAAGGTAGAAAAAATTTCCCATGCTTAATAAGTGATTTTGCTTGAGAAGGGTACATTTTTATGAAGGTCATGATAAAAGAGTTCAACAATCAGCACCACCAACATCAAGGTACATAGAGGGGTTGATGTGCTTGATTAAATGCCAATCCCATACCTTACCGCCATACATGATAGAATCTAGTGGAAACATTGCAATCTTGAAATCCTGAAAACTGTAAAGTCTGTTGAATTCTGAATGGGATCTAAAATTCTACTTTTTGCATATGAAGTTCGTTGAGGTTGGAACCATTCTCAAATATCCTAGAACAATTAATGGCAATGTTAAAAATTTAAGTAAAATGATAGAAAATGAAAGATAAGGAGAATGTCATAAACAAGCAAGTGTCCATATGAACAACATCAAATAATCCTACATCCAATTGTCTCATCCAAAGGAAAATGCCAACTCATTGATCACTGATACACAAGCCTCCATATAATAAAGCATGGCTCAATAGCCATCAAACTCCTAGTGCGACCTGCATAGGAGGGTCTTGAACTAGATCAAATACCTCATGCTATATGAGTGGGTAACAAGTAGCAATATTCTTAAGGGATGTTACTCCCATTATTGATCCTTATCAAGGGAAAATGGTGTATCTAGCTTCGTCCCAATTTATAGCAATGTCTCATCTAAATTATATCACTATCACCTTTCTTTTTGTCAAAATATTATGTTAGTATATCATGTGACTAATTTGAAAATTTCAAGTTTATATTTGTTATTTGAAATGACTTATTCTCCATGATAGCTATTGCCCATGCCAAACTCCATCTAAAGTGCTTTAATCAAAATCGAACACCATGATCTTTGAAAATATGTTTCTAGGCAGTCCCAGAAAATATTTATTCTGCTTTTATTTCTACCTTGCTTTTATTTCTACCTTAGTAGATCTTTTGGAAGATGGTGTATATACCCTTCCACTTTTTTTTTCTTTGATTGTAAATATTTTTCTGTAAGTATAAGATGTATTTTAAAAAAATCTTTCTAGGTAAGATTGGACTAGAAAATGATTAGATTATCCGTAATTAATATAATACATGACTATGGCGTGCAAGATTATCAAATTTAATACCAATTTAACTTGGATTCAATTGCTGGCATATGACATTCAACGATGAATACCATGATATACATATTTAGGCAATGTAGATCAACATTGAAATAAAACCATGTAAGATGACATCTCTGAGCTTAACACTAAAAGGAAATACTTATATTAGTGCAAACTTTGATAAGCATGAGAGAACCATTTGGGGAAGAGTCGTCCCTTGAGCTTTATAAGCAAAGCAAACATTCCATAGCATGCAACACACAAGAGTGCTAAGCCACAATACCTGCAGAAAGATGTTCTCCCTTCAAACAGTTAGTAGCTATAAACACCAAAAGCTTTGTAATGATGATGAGGAAAATATGCAAAATTTGTCATTATAAAATTATGTCTATTTATGAGAAATACCATAATGGAGCCAATGGCTTTGACAGCTCAAGAAATGGATATGGCCACCTAAAAACCAACAAGAACAATGTTTTATTAGTAATGTCATACCAAAATTATGGAAATAGGAAAATACAATTTCACCAAATTCCTTAGTTTAGGATCACATCAACTGGCATAGGTTCATTCAAGCCCATCATCCTTTCGTTCATTAAAGGGATCACTGACACACCTATAGGATGTTAAAAAAAAAACATAAAAAATGTCTTCACCCTCAACAACCATAGAAACCTCCAAAAATCTATGAAGGATCCTTACGATTCCTTCATTCATATCACATGGCATTTATAAAATACTATGTTCTTGCAGTTTAACTTACATTGGTCAAACTAGACATTTTGTTCATGCTAGGTTAAAAGAACATATAACCGATATACACCATAATGGAGTCCAAAAGTCAACCTTAGCCAAACACTTTCTTCAAACTTAACCTCTAGGATGTTAGAAAAGAATAACATAGACGTGTCTTCAGTCTTCAACACCCATAGAGACCTCCTTAAGTTTGTGAAGGATCCTCAAGGTCCCCTCGTATAAGAGGACATTTATAAAATGCCATGTTCTTTTGGTTTAGCTTACATTGGTCATACTAGTCTTTTTGTTCATGGTAAGCTAAAAGAACATAAATTTCATATATAATATATAGAATCCAAAAATCAACTTGAGACAAACACTCAAAATTAAACATCACATATGCACTGCAAACATCGAAGTGATTGCAAACATTGACTACCTTGAAATAGAAAAGAGCACCAAAAACTTAAAAACAAAAGATGGCATAAAATTAAATGATAACTAGGAACCCATTATCAACGTTGTCAAGGAATGCAAACCAACTTTGCCGACCTTTGAGCATTCAATCCCCACTCCGATTACCATTTAAATATATTAATTTTAAACCTCATAATATCTTAAAACAACATCTCAAAATTTACTCTTTTTAAGCTTAAGAAAACAAGATAATCTTAAGATTTACATATTCCTATCAAAATTAATAAAATAACATAATCTTGAAAAATTTACATACTCTTAAGTTCAAGAAAGAAAAATAATCTTTAATTTTCATTAATGCCAATTGAATTCCATTGAAGTTTACTCAACTTTAAAACCCTCCCCTCCTTTGTGCAAAAAATAAAATATCATTAAGTATCTTAAAACAAGATAATATCGAACCTTTATTTTGTTGATGTTCTTCATGATTCCAACATCGAACAAACAGATCATTCTTTTGGATGGGTTTACGACCCAGAGAGAATGGCCCCATCGTAGTGTTAGTTTTTCACAATTTTATCAAGGATCCTACTGAGAGAATAGCAAGCATAGCATAAACACAATAGAGACAAGAGACACAAAGATTTTCCTCCGGAAAACCATAAAGGAGAAAACCCCACAACTTCCTCAGAGATAGAATGATCACCAAAACAGTGTCACAAAAGTAAAACCCCAAAATAGAGATGGTCTTCAATAGCTTCTCTCTTCTCCTCTAGTGCGAACTTGTCCTCCTTCTCACTAGTGCGAACTTGTGTGAGTGAGTGAGTGTCTAAATGAGAGCCTAGCTCTCTATTTATACACTCACCTCCACTTTAACTTTATCACTTAACAGGTCGGCCCCTAACTAAACATGACTGGGATGACTCCTCTAGGGGACTTAAAAACCCCTTTACAAATTGACTCTGGGGAACTAATGCCCCGAATTACAAGGGAGGATTTACCTCAATGACTTTACATGACCAATGTAATAATTACATCCCCGACCGGAGGAATAAACATCTCTGTTGGAGGTACAAATAAAATACATTAATAATTACAATATAAAATACAAGTGAATATCTTCCGCAGTTACAATAACATTAACACTCCCTCTTAACTAGGAAGTTATTCTCTTGACATAGTCAACAACAAAAGTCTTCTTCACTGGATCAACAATGCTGGAACATCATCATCAACACTGGATCGTCGTCATCACTGCTGTTGCAATCCTAATCATCTCGATCAGCGATTGGTGCTATCTCTCAATTCTACTCGTCATAGAAAGTTCTACAGAGCCCACCCTTTTTTATGCTGGATGTAGGCCTAGCCTCCATGTAGGTCTTCATCATCTCTGCGAGCAAGCCATCAAGTAGGTACAACCTCAGACTTATTATATTGCCTCTGCAAAAACCTACATCTCCTACTATCACCTCATCGTCTTCAGATCAACTCATTGTCACACGGAGCACAGCCCAGATACACATCACACAACACTTACATCAACCGACATGGGGAGACAACCTACAACCATTCGGGAAAGGCTCAACACTTACATCATGGCCATAAGAAGACAAACCTACAACCATGCCGGAAAGGCACAACACTTACATCAACAGCCATGGGAAGAAAAACCTCAATCATGCTGGAATGGCTCAGCACTACATCAACAGCCATGGGAAGACAAACCTCAACCATGCTGGAATGGCTCGGCACTTATATCAACAACCATGGGAAGACACACCTACAACCATGTCGGAATGGCCCCAGCCCTTACATCTACACCATGGGAGGACACACCTACCAACATGTGAGAATGGCTCTAGCCCTTACATCTGCACCATGGGAGGACACATCTACTACGATGTGAGAATGGCTCCAGCCCTTACATCTGCACCATGGGAGGACACACCTTCCACCATGTGAGAATGGATCATGTGCATTTGCATCTTCCGGACTCATCACTTCCCCTTGGAAGGAATCTCGATCTGAAGTACACCAAGCTTCTCTCTGAAGTATTCAAATTTCACTCTAGCTAGCGGCTTGGTCAACACATCGGCTATCTGCTCGTCCGTCGCAACATACTAGAGCTTCACTGCTCCTCTCTGCACCATATCCCTAATATAGTGGTACTTGATCTCAATGTGCTTCGACTTGTGATGGAACACTGGGTTCTTATACAACTTCACACAACTCTGGTATTCACAGAATATACAAGTCGCCTCTAACTGGAGATCAAACAAATCAGACAGTAGCTTCCTAAGCCATACTGCCTCACAACTAGCCGAACAAGTTGTGACATACTTTGCTTCGGTTGTACTTAATGCCACGCAGGACTGCTTCCTGCTAAACCAGGAGATCACACCTGATCCCATACTGAAGCAACACCCCGAAGTGCTCTTCCTATCTGCGGCACTGCCTTCCCAATCCGAATCAACATAACCCTGCAGGTTAGCCTTTTGATTTGCATCATATCTGAGCCCATAATCAACTATACCCTTTAGGTACCTCAGAATACGCTTTGCAGCAATCAAGTGAACATGTCTCGGATCCGTCAGGAAATGGCTCAAAGTGTTCACAGCAAAGCATATGTATGGTCTCGTGTTCATCAAGTACATCAATGACCCAATCATTTGACGATACATCGTGGCATCAACTGACTCTGATGAAGCATCACAAAGTAGCTTCAAGTTCAATGCCATGGGTGTGGCCATAGCCTTGTAGTCCATCATTCTGAATCTCTTCAGAATCTCCACTGCATACTTCCCTTGTCCAAGGAAGATCCCATCCGGATTCTGCCACACCTCCATGCCTAGGAAATAATGCATCATACCCAGGTCCTTCCTCTCGAACTCTGCGACAAGTTTCCTCTTCGTATCTGCAATGAGCCCATCATCTCCTATTACAAATAGGTCATTTACATAGAGTAGAAGTATCATTGGATTTCCCACTTCAACCTTGTAGTAAAGGTTAGAATCTGCTTTACTCTTGGTAAATCCCAAGCTCATTAGGAGACTATCCATCCTACCATACCACGTCTTGGGTGCCTGTTTTAATCCGTACAAGGCCTTCTTCAATTTGCACACATGAGTCTGCTTGCCATGTGTCTCAAATCGGAGTGGTTGCTCCACATACACTTCCTCCTCAACTACACCATTCAAGAACACTGTCTTGACATCCATCTGGTGTACCTTCCACTTCATCACTGCAGCCAGAGCAAGTAATATTCTGATGGAAGTGTATCTAGCTACAGGTGCAAATGTCTCCTCATAATCTATCCTTCCTTTTGGGAGAAGCCATGTGCCACAAATCTTGCCTTGTGTTTCTTTATGCTGCCATTTGCAGCATGCTTGATCTTGTAGATCCATTTGGAAGTCACAACAGACTTCCCTACTGGTATCGAGACCACATCCCAGACATCATTCTTCATGATCGACTGATACTCCTCGATCATGGCATCCATCCATTCTTTCTTCTCCAGCGCTTCCTCATAGTTGGAAAGTTCTTCAGTTTCTTCATCTTGACTTCATCAATATTCTTGAATGTTATAGCTGAATCATCGTCACTTGTTCTTAGAAACAAGTCTCTCTTGTAGTACACGATCTTTCCTACAAGACAAGTTCAATTGCATGATTAGAAACATCTCATAGTTTCTAGAACAAATTCTTACGCATAAAGACATAAGGTCATACAGTCATGCAAATATCTTAGCGAATGCTTCAATACATATCTTAGCCAATGCTTCAATACAACATTCATCCATATCCTGTAACTTACTAGATGCCATCCATCTCTACCAGAACATTGTTAAGAGTGTGCACTACTCTCAACATGTCAGCAAAAAGGTTTCATTCTAGATAAGTAACAATGGAATGTTGTACAGTACCATAGGCCACTTACCCATCACATGCATATTAGTAGTATACTGTTCATTAATGCAAATATCCTAATATGCATAATCACAGCCTAAATCTAGGAACATAAGTATGTACACCATTGAACAATATTAAATAATCAGATATACAAGAATTCAAATACTTATCTTTGTCTGGTTGTTGGGTGGGCTCCCTCTCGATCTTTGCTTCCTTGCAGGAACTACTGGAGTGTGCTCCCTCTTGATCTTTGCTACTTTAACCAATGCTGAAAATGGATGAGAGGTTCTTCCATAAGATCATTGATCTTATTTGATTTCCGGAGTCCAACTTTGTACGAGGTTCTCTTACTTCTTCTATGTAATACAAAATTCATCTCTAGCTTTTTCTGAATGAATCATTGTAGCTGGTTCACTTCAATTTGTACAAACCTCCCTCTTGCTCTCTAATCACAACTGCATCGTCTATAGTCTTTCCCTTTGGCCACATTAGGACTTGGCCATAAAAAATGCAACCCTCATACCCTTTGCATCCAATGCAAATATGGAGAGAAGGTTCTTCTTGAATCCTGGAACATATAGGACATCCTTCATCTTCA
The DNA here is from genome assembly GCA_027924585.1 of Larix kaempferi. Taxonomy (NCBI): domain Eukaryota; kingdom Viridiplantae; phylum Streptophyta; class Pinopsida; order Pinales; family Pinaceae; genus Larix; species Larix kaempferi. Next base: position 1,153,860 of record BSBM01000779.1, read on the forward strand.
AAGACTTCCCAAAGTCTAGCTTGTAAGAGGCTTCACCACTTCCTTTTATGGGATATTGGTAATCATCTCCAAGTTTCACCTTGTGGGGTGACTCATGTTCAAATAGGTTCACAAAGGATTCTTTAAATCCTGTCATATGCCTGGAAGCCCCGCTATCTACAAGCCAATCATTGCTTCCATGTGTAACAGTGCCTGTGAGGGCTGAAATTAGAAAATACTTTTCACTATCTTCTCTGGTTCTCTTCCTTGGAGGTTCATCATCCTTTGTAGTATGAGCATGATGTCTTTTCTCGTTGTTCTTCTTCTTGTGGGAGCTACTTTTGTTCTTAGGACAATCTTTGGAGTAGTGTCCCTGTTATCACATATATAGTAGCCGGGCTACCATACATTATTTTTCTGATTCCAGTACACTATTCAGCCAGTTCCCTTACATTGAGATGCTGAGATGAGCATCTATATTGGATCACTATCAGATTTTGGACAGCAGTTGTATTCCCCATGCCATGACTGAGTCTTAGGACACTCAGAGAGATGACCGATGTAGCGATTATACCATTGGTACAGAGCAGTCAGTAGTGCCCAGAGTTACAGCAGCAGTTTCAGAGGACAGATGATGGTACAGGTGATGAGCATTCAAGTATATTACTCAGCAGGTATATCATTGTGTTATGCTTATATTGATTTTATACTTATTCTTATAGCATGTCTTAGCACTTAGTGTCATGATCTGGCGATCATATAGATATGTGGACCTGGTTGATCATATTATATATATTATATTGTCTCTACTCAGACTTAGAAGTTCACTATTCATTCTCATTGGCTTTACCCTCCTTAGAGAGAATAGAGGTGATCATTCCACCATACCTTGGCTTACTAGTGTTGGTTCCATTATTCATTGTCTTCATCCATCCATTGCGTACCTTTTAGTTTATAACCCTGAATTATTACTTGACTAGTGGCATGGAGGACTTTTCCCCATTGTAGCCTTTGTATTGGATGAGCCTCCCTGTTTATTGTGTCTCGGCTCTGAGTTGGTGACAAAACTTACCTATGGTCAGTTGGAGTTCCTTAGAATTCCCCCTAGTCACTAAAGTTGTGTTGGCTAAACCTGAAACTTTTGGTGCTGCCATGAATACAAAATCTAGAAAAAATGAAATGCTATATCTTGTATGAAAAGCCCATTCATGCAATGTGTTTCTAAACACACATGAATGAAAGGCATGCCAAATGAAAATGGCCATGAAAATAAAATGTTATATCTTTTGGAAATGTAAATACCTAGGAAAACAAGTTGTCCGTGACACACCTAGAAGTGCTCAGGTAAACAAGTGCCTTAAAAACACACCTGCAGCAGAAAGCCTAAATAAATGTAAATCTATGCAATGTGTTTATAAACACACATAGATCAAGGCTATGGAAACTTCAAACCCAAAAAGCAATGGAACTTAAATGCCTTATTTGTATTATGGATTGTGCGCATCTGTTAAAGGTGAATAAACCCTCTTTGAACAACTCATCCATTTGTGAGACACCGCCATTCCCTGTGTTGTTGCTCATTCAGTATATACTATGGTGTGTATTCCCTTTCCCTTTGCCAAAGTGTCACAAAGTTAAGTCAGTCAAGTCATCCCTTAGCCTAGCCAGTTATTTTAGCCTTCACCCTTCACTAGCAAATTGATCACAGCCATGAAGTGAGTATGGTCTTGAAAGTTTGGTCTGAGTAATAATAATAATTAATGACATTATATATTTGGATTTAGATCGACAGTAATGATTACTTTGTGTTATAATTGTTATTTGAATAAGTTGTAGAGCATGCATTAACCTTTGACACTTTGCAGCAGCTTCTGATGATAGATTTGACTTATATTTGGTCATGATTGACTTGGTCAAACCTAGTTTGACCAAGGTCAGCCATAGGACATGAGATGGTTGGACCTTGTGATGATATGGATTGATGATATATGGTCTATGTACATGTACATGATGATTCTATGTAGCAGCTACAGGGTTATGATGATGATTCATGGTTTACAGCAGTATCTGATCATTTACAGATTATTATTATTTGACCTGTTCCGGTATATTGGATATATATTTTGATCATTCAGAGACTCATATGGTGTATGAGTACACATCTTGGATGGATTTGGACCTTCTGAGTCCAATGAGACAGTTTGTTTTCAGTTCCAGGCACTTACAGTGATGATTGAGCCTCAGTAGGCTATCCCAGTGCAGTTTTGGTCTGTCGGAGACCCTGTCAGAGCAGATGTGATTTTTATCCGGCTGACCTAGGGCGCTGTGCTTGGAGGGGGTGGTCCAGCCACTCGTTTTTACCATATTACCCCCCTCCCGGACACACTGGTGCCCACACCTTGACAGCGCAGGCACTCCAAGAGGCAATTTGGGGCAGTTTCATGGGGCAGTTTCACGCTTCCCGAGGCATTTCAGGATCGGTAGAAATGGTTATTGAGGAATTCGATTTGGGCTACTGAGGCAATGTCTTGGCATGGGATGATCAGTGATGATGGATTGATGTCTTCCACACCTCCTCTAGCAGTTTCAGCTTCATCGGGGCCCGCATCCATCACTTATGGCACTTTCTGATGATTTCTGAGGTCTTTTGAGGCCTACGATTTGACCATAGAGGCACTATTTGGTATATTGATGACTATTTTATTATTTTGTGCTATGGGGATTGACCAAGGGTGGCTAAAATTACCCCTTGGACCCACCATAAGCTTCCTATTATATTTTGTCATCATGATTTGGTGGGATTCCCCTCTTCAAGGGCGATTTTGTCCACTTATATTATGTTTTATTAGTGATCCATGTATTTTATTGTTGAGCTCATCTCAACCATTGATTAGACATTTGTATCTTTTAATCTTAGCCACTCATTCAAGAAGTGGTTAGGATTTTGATGCCTCTCCTTCCTATTTAAAGGAGAGAGCTTCTCATTGTAAAGGGACTTGTGGCTCTGGATTATTGGAATAGAAAATTATTATTGCATCTATCTCCAGTGTTGTGGTGAATGTTTTTGGTGTTCGTTCGTTGGTTCTTCCTTTGCACTGAGTTATTGGAGATTTTGTTTGCCATATCTTTTGTACCACATTTTTGCATCTACAGGTGGAGGCCGATTTGCTTTGAGGAGGAAGTATTGGTAGGGGAAGACTCTCCCTACTTCTTCTTTGGATCTCTTCGTTGGTAACAGGGAGTATTACTGTCCCAGGACCTTCTATTTCATGTTATCATTGCATTTTACTTGTATTTCCTCCATACTTGACCTCTCTGATTGAAATCGACTTTCCTTGGATTGACAGGTAGAGGAGGGCGCACTTGTGGGCTAGGGCATCAATTTGGCAAGCAAAATCAATAATTTCTCATTTGATCTCTGCGGGAATCTTCCTCAACATCAAGGCATCTCTCTTCATCACTCATGTATGATCTCAAGGTAATTTCTATCTCCATGATCTATCCACTTGTCTAAAATATTTAAAACCCTAATCAATCAAAACCCCATTTTTACATTTTTTCAGATCTACTAAGATCTAGTGGCTTCTTGGGTAGGATATTGAAAACCCACCTCTATAGTATCCACGGCATCCCGGATCTATAGTTTGGTGAGGATTGGCCTCCATTTGACCCTCTTCCCAAGGCATTTAGCCTCTCCAAGCAAGGGCGCACTTCCTAGTTTGGTGGGTTGACCTAGATCTAGTATGTGGGTAGTTGAGATTCGACTTGATTCGTGATCTACACATCCAATAACCTACCCCCAGATTGTCACTTTTCTGATTTCTACCTTGTGGGCCCTATTCCACATTTTGGACCACTTGGTATCTTTAAACTCAGATCTAGTAAGATCTAGCCATCGGATTGCCTCGAAATTGTAGATCCATACTCTCACTTGACCAACCTACTTGGATCTAAATTTTGGATGCCATTGGACTTGTCTTGATCCATTTATCCCCATTTTTACCCTCCTTGGGCAAAGTCGCACCACCTTGGAGATTGGAGTTTGTCCACTTCTAGGACGTGGGTACTTGAGATTTCAGTGGATTTGGAATGAGAATAATTCAAAACCTAGGTCTAGTAGGTCACCTTGTCAAATCTTGCCTTGGGGATAGCATTCCTTGTTTTAAGGGATTGTGGTCCACTTAGGTCAAACCTAGATCTAGACCTATTCATCCATCAAGACTTTAATTGCCCACTTATCTCATGCAATAGGAGTCCTCAACCACAAGTTAACTATACTTTGACACCATTATCCCAATTCTCAAGGCATTGGTCTCTCCCCAAGTCAATTCGACTTTCCTAGATTGTTGGATTAACTTGTGGTTTGATCCTTGATTGGTGAGCTAAACCCTTTGATGCCATCATACTTCATGATCAAGCTTGTCACTTGTACTAGTTAGCCCCAATTCAACCCCTAAACTACCCTGCATTGGACACGGTTCCCAAGGCAGTGGATCTTCTCACATTGAACTAGTACTTTAATCCTGGATCCTATTTCACAAATCATAAGTCACTTTCACATCAATAATGAACCAAAGCTATACTCATTGAACCCCTCACTTGTCTTGTGACTTCATCCTAAGGTCTAGGATAAACCATACACCTTACTTCACTTAGATTTGGTGTCTTGGTTTTGATCTCTCTTGTTGAGAGTAGATCGGGTCTCCCCCTTTGTTGTTTGGGCTAAATAATATAAAGCGAAGGTTGCCTCGATTGGCGTGACAACCATCTATTGGAGGTCGAGGTGATCGTGGTTGCACCTTTTGAGTTGCCCTTCCCTATTGCCATCCATGAGTGGATACATCCATAGGGGTAACTACAGTTTAGGTGATAACATTTTGGCGCTGCTGCCAGGGAGGCAATAGCTTACCCTGGTTCGACACACCCTTTCTTAAAGCCCTCCCGTTCTCTTTGCCTAACATTTTGGTATTGAAAGGCATAAGGCTTACCTTGGACAAACTAGTAGTCATTATTCACTCTCTCATGCAGACACAATGACACATATCTTGGTAGAGGAGTTTAAATCTACCTGGCGACTCCCAATCGTGACTCCGCTGAGGAGCGAGCTCATTTACATCCTTATAACACGAGAAGTAAAGTAAACTTGGATCAAGTTGAAGGAACCCCAATTACATATCGTAAGAGAGATCCTAAAGCACAGTCATCTAACTTCTTTTGGAAATTGGTTAACGATTCTCCAAACAGAGCTTCAGGATCCCCTTTGATTAATTCGGTTCCTCCCTCATCTCCTAGTTCAAACTTAAACACAAACTTACTGAATCCGATGGCCGGAACAAACTCTGGAAACCAGAATGTTCTTCCTCCACAAAATCCTAGGATTTTTGGAAGAAAGGCAAAACCATCTCCTTTAGACTTTTCCCAAATCCAAGGAGCACCCCATGACATGCCTAAAAAGTATTTTGAAAAGGTTCCCAGATTTGATGGAGTATCTACTATATCAATTGAAGACCACATTGATAAAGTATGGGAACACATGGAAGCATATGGAGCATCTGAGAAAGATGTGTTCATGAGGGGTCTCCTGGCATCTTTAGAAGGAGATGTTAGGAAGTGGTTTGACAGGTTACCTGCCTCATCCATTGATGGGTATGATAACTTTGTCAACAAGCTAAATAGTGAGTGGTCCCGAAAGTTAGATGGGAAATTTCTCTTACATCAACTTTTTGACATTAAGAAAAGAGAAAATGAAACAGTCCATGAGTTTAACATAAGATTCGACAAGACTGTAGCTGTTATCCCTGAAGAAATTAGACCAAAAGACCAAGCAGTTGTTATTCACTACTTGAATGCTTTTGAGGGATGGGTTGGTTATCAGCTAAAGGATAAAAACCCAAATGACTTAAAGACCACTCAATCAAATGCTAAGATGGCTGAACAAAATGTAGCATCCATGGGGAAACAAAACTTTTTCGATCAATTTACCCCATCCACTTCCAGATCTGACCCTAGACTTCGAAAACCGAAGGAACTTGTGAGTGTGCCAAAGGAATCAAAGGACACTTTAGAAGTCATGCAAGAAATGATGAAGCAATTAACTGTCCTAACAAAGAATGTGGCAAGTTTGAATGACCCTGAGAGACATAGAAATCCTTATGGCCCTAAACCTTACTGGAATAATAATAGGAGGCCTAATGGCGATAGGGATAGGCGACGACCTGAGTATCCAGAAAACTCTGAGAAGAAGGAAGTCAATTGGTGTGATGAAAAAGAAGAAGAACCCTCTGACACCATTGACCATGATGACCAACCAGAAAACATCAACTTTATAAATGACTTATCTTATGATGAAGACTTTGGAAGAATTCTGTTAGAAGAAGAGCTTTGGGAGCAAGAAGAAGACATAATTGAAGAACCTAGTTCCTCATGTTGTGCCATAGAGCTCCCAAAACCTAAAGAGCAACCAAAGTATCAGATTTATAAACGAGGAAGTACTTCCCAACCTTCTTTCCTTGATAAACATAAGAAGACTAATGAAGATAAAAAGGAAGAGGAAGATCTTGCTATGGATGATTATGATCTTAAGATTGATATGAAGAAAGAGTTAAGCAAGATAATGTGTAATATCCCTGTCACTGAGTTGATGAAGGTGCCTTCTGTTAGATGCTAAGTAGAGGAATTTTTCGATGGTATTGGCCAAGAGAAAACTCCTGAACCGGTCCTAGAATCATGTCATATCCAAAAGCTTAGTGGAACACAACCTAGTGAAACAGAGAAGGATCCACCAATAAACATCCATTCAGCCATTTATGAAAGAAAGAGCGGTGGTCACTCTCCCTTTTACCTTACCTTGCACATTCAAAACATGCTCCTTCACAATTGTATGTTGGATTCTGGAGCAGCAATGAATGTTATGCCTTTACAAGTTATGAAGGAAATGGGATTAGAGGTGACTAGACCTTATGGAAATATCCGTGGTATAGATTCTCGACGAGTGCCATCTTAGGGTTTGATCAAAAACCTTAGAGCTGATCTTTTTGCATGTTCAGACATTTCTACCATGATGGATGTAGTTGTCATTGACTTACCCCCAGCATATGGAACGCTGTTATCTAGAAAATGGGCAGCTGGTCTAGGTGGATACCTTATGATGGATTTATCATTTATTTGTGTTCCCAACCCTGATGGAGTTTTGATTCGGGTTAACAGAGAACCTTGTTATAATGAGCATGTTGAATCATTTGATGAAGGGCTAAAAAACACATATGGGGATGAGTTGTTAAATAATGCCAAAACAAACCTTGTTGAAGATGAGGATGAAGTATATGAAGTTGATCAAAATATGTGTATGGTCATGGAAGATTCTGATTCCTCTTGGGAAGAAGAGCAAGCAGCTGAGATTGCAAGAATAATCAACTTGGAGTTACTTAGAAATGAATTTGCTGAGGAAATGGATGAATTAAGAAGTGAGAATCAACCTCAAGGTCATGAACAAAACAATGAAATCATTCAAGAACCTTCTATTGAAAATCAAGCACATGAGGAAGTTGATGATGGCATAAGAAATATAGGAAGAGATGAACATTTGCCTAATGATCAAAGCTTGGAACAAATTCCCCATTTGGAAAATTTTCATGAGCAAGCAATTATTGGGGAAAATGTTGAGAATCTTATCCATGAAGATGAATTTGATGATATTAGGAGGGGAGAAAGAGTTCCTTTTACTGTTAGGGAGTGGTTTGCCTTGACTGATCATAATAGAGAAAGAGAAAGCCAAGGGCTTGCACCTATTTACCCATGGGAAAACATTCTTGCAACATCTACTAGGTTTGAAACAAATGAAGAGTCTGAAGCCTCCTATTATTCTGATGTAGAAGATTCTCTATCTCATTTATCTCTAGAAGATGGTAGCCTAATTCAAGTTCATGATAAACTCTCTAAGTTGGGAAGAGGATGCCTTAATTAATGATGCACCTGAAGGAGAATATAATCTAAATAACCTTGCTATTTTTCAAACTCCTTCAGAACCTCAAAGCCATGCTTTATCTACATATCCTCATATCCCTAATTTTCTCCTACCATCTGAGTCATCGAGTCATCATACTCTTGATCTTTCTCACATTCCTAGTTCCTCTACATTTCATCCTGAGTCAGTTTCTACTAGATTGGAAAACGTGGTCACTCCTGTTCCTTCAGGGGAAGGTTCTAGTCATAACACTGTCATATCTCATGAGCCACCTCCCTTGGAAGAACAGAGAGATTTCTGGACTGTAGGTGTTGTTGTTAAAAGAGTTGTATCTCCCCATGAGGAAGAGTCAAATGAATTAGTCCAAGAAACAAGAAGAGGAGTTACGGAGGTCCTTGTTGGCAGAATTGCTATTTCCTTAGATGGTGGTCCACCCAGAGTTGATGCAGTTCCTTCTAGGAGGAGCTCAAGGATTGTCACACCTCAATCGCAAAACCCTGTTGAAATCCATCCCATGCCTATTTGTAATATTGGAGTAATTCCTGAGTCTGTCAATAGAAATAGGTTTCATACAGGAAGTCAAGTCATCATTCCCAACCATTTATTGCATATAAGATCAGGACAGGTTGATGACTTATGGGTTGGACCTTTCACAGTTGAGCAATGCATTGATGGCATGTGCTTTCTGACCACTGGTAGTGGACGACGTATTTTATATCCTGTCAATCAGAGGGACTTGAGGGATCACATCCCTGATCCCACATAGTTGGGATCTCTTCGCTTGCATTGCCTGGTAAATTAGAGTAGGTAGGAAACCGAATAATCCTGCTTGGGCAGTAGTTAGTCTTTTCAGCCATTGAGTCTGGCACCTTGTGTATTTCTAAGCTCCTTTGTAAGCTCCTAGTTTAATTGAGTACCTGTCACTTTTCTTTTTCTTGCACAATAAATTTCAAATTTTGCAAATTATGTTAGTAGTTTAATTTTCTTGCTGCATTTATATTTCTGACATAGAATATAATTTATTTCAGTTGGTTTTATATTTTTACCACACATGCGGCATGAGGTATTTTGATGTTTGTGAATGCAGAAATTAGTTGCAAAAATAAAAAAGCTGGAAGCAAAATGGTAGAGTGCTGGATCGAGGATTCGAGTAGCGGAGTTCGAGGACCAGAGATTCTGAGGTTCTCAAGCGCTCATTTCAGCAAAGCACTTGTCCCAGCCGGAGCCAGATGTTATCACATATATAGTAGCCGGGCTACCATACATTATTTTTCTGATTCCAGTACACTATTCAGCCAGTTCCCTTACATTGAGATGCTGAGATGAGCATCTATATTGGATCACTATCAGATTTTGGACAGCAATTGTATTCCCCATGCCATGACTGAGTCTCAGGACACTCAGAGAGATGACCGATGTAGCCATTATACCATTGGTACAGAGCAGTCAGTAGTGCCCAGAGTTACAGCAGCAGTTTCAGAGGACAGATGATGGTACAAGTGATGAGCATTCAGGTATATTACTCAGCAGGTATATCATTGTGTTATAGTTATATTGCTTTTATACTTATTCTTATAGCATGTCTTATCACTTAGTGTCATGATTTGACGATCATATAGATATGTGGACCTGGTTGATCATATTATATATATTATATTGTCTCTACTCAGACTTAGAAGTTCACTATTCATACTCATTGGTTTTACCCTCCTTAGGGAGAATAGAGGTGATCATTCCACCATACCTTGGCTTGCTAGTGTTGGCTCCATTATTCATTGTCTTCATCCATCCATTGCCTACCTTTTAGTTTATAACCCTGACTTATTACTTGACTAGTGGCATGGAGGACTTTTCCCCACTGTAGCCTCTGTATTGGATGAGCCTCCCTGTTTATTGTGTCTCGGCTCTGAGTTGGTGACAAAACTTACCTATGGTGAGTTGGAGTTCCTTAGAATTCCCCCTAGTCACTAAAGTTGTGTTGGCTAAACCTGAAACTTTTGGTGTTGCCATGAATACAAAATCTGGAAGAAATGAAATGCTATATCTTGTATGAAAAGCCCATTTATGCAATGTGTTTCTAAACACACACGAATGAAAGGCATGCCAAATGAAAATGGCCATGAAAATAAAATGTTATATCTTTTGGAAATGTAAATACCTAGGTAAACAAGTTGTCCGTGACACACCTAGAAGTGCTCAGGTAAACAAGTGCCTTAAAAACACACCTGCAGCAAAAAGCCTAAATAAATGTAAATCTATGCAATGTGTTTATAAACACAAATAGATCAAGGCTATGGAAACTTCAGGCCCAAAAAGCAATGGAACTTAAATGTTATATCAAAACAATTGTTGGCCTTATTTGTATTATGGATTGTGCGCATCTGTTAAAGGTGAATAAACCCTCTTTGAACAACTCATCCATTTGTGAGACACTGCCATTCCCTGTGTTGTTGCTCATTCAGTATATACTATGGTGTGTATTCCTTTTCCCTTTGCCAAAGTGTCACAAAGTTAAGTCAGTCAAGTCATCCCTTAGCCTAGCCAGTTATTTTAGCCTTCACCCTTCACTAGCAAATTGATCACAGCTATGAAGTGAGTATGGTCTTGAAAGTCTGGTCTGAGTAATAATAATAATTAATGACATTATATATTTGGATTTAGATCGCTAGTAATGATTACTTCGTGTTATAATTGTTATTTGAATAAGTTGTAGAGCATGCATTAACCTTTTACACTTTGCAACAGCTTCTAATGATAGATCTGAGTTATATTTGGTCATGATTGACTTGGTCAAACCTAGTTTGACCAAGGTCAGCCATAGGACATGAGATGGTTGGACCTTGTGATGATATGGATTGATGATATATGGTCTATGTACATGTACATGATGATTCTATGCAGCAGCTACAGGGTTATGATGATGATTCATGGTTTACAGCAGTATTTGATCATTTACAGATTATTATTATTTGACCTGTTCCGGTATATTGGATATATATTTTGATCATGCAGAGACTCATATGGTTTATGAGTACACATCTTGGATGGATTTGGACCTTCTGAGTCCAATGAGACAGTTTGTTTTCAGTTCCGGGCACTTACAGTGATGATTGAGCCTCAGTAGGCTATCCCAGTGCAGTTTTGGTCTGTCGAAGACCCTGTCAGAGCAGATGTGATTTTTATCCGGTTAACCTAGGGCGCTGTGCTTGGAGGGGGTGGTCCAGCCACTTGTTTTTACCATATTACCCCCCTCTCGGACACACTGGTGCCCTCACCTTGACAGTGCAGGCACTCCAGGAGGCAGTTTGGGGCAGTTTCATGGGACAGTTTCACGCTTCCCGAGGCATTTCAGGATCAGTAGAAATGGTTATTGAGGAATTCGATTCGGGTTACTGAGGCAATGTCTTGGCATGGGATGATCAGTGATGACGGATTCATGTCTTCCACACCTCCTCCATCAGTTTCAGCTTCATCGAGGCCCGCATCCATCACTTATGGCACTTTCTGATAATTTTTGAGGTCTTTTGAGGCCTACGATTTGACCATAGAGGCACGATTTGGTATATTGATGACTATTTTATTATTTTGTGCTATGGGGATTGACCAAGGGTGGCTAAAATTACCCCTTGGACCCACCATAAGCTTCCTATTATATTTTGTCATCATGATTTGGTGGGATTCCCCTCTTCTAGGGCGATTTTGTCCACTTATATTATATTTTATTAGTGATCCATGTATTTTATTGTTGAGCTCATCTCAACCATTGATTAGACATTTGTATCTTTTAATCTTAGCCACTCATTCAAAAAGTGGTTAGGATTTTGATGCCTCTCCCTCCTATTTAAAGGAGAGAGCTTCTCATTGTAAAGGGACTTGTGGCTCCGGATTATTGGAATAGAAAATTATTATTGCATCTATCTCCAGTGTTGTGGTGAATGTTTTTGGTGTTCGTTCATTGGTTCTTCCTTTGCACTGAGTTATTGGAGATTTTGTTTGCCATATCTTTTGTACCACGTTTTTGCGTCTACAGGTGGAGGCCGATTTGCTTTGAGGAGGAAGTATTGGTAGGGGAAGACTCTCCCTACTTCTTCTTTGGATCTCTTCGATGGTAACAGGGAGTATTACTGTCCCAGGACCTTCTATTTCATGTTATCATTGCATTTTACTTGTATTTCCTCCATACTTGACCTCTCTACTTGAAATCGACTTTCCTTGGATTGACAGGTAGAGGAGGGCGCACTAGTGGGCTAGGGCATCAATTTGGCAAGCAAAATCAATAATTTCTCATTTGATCTCTGCAGGAATCTTCCTCAACATCAAGGCATCTCTCTTCATCACTCAGGTATGATCTCAAGGTAATTTCTATCTCCATGATCTATCCACTTGTCTAAAATATTTAAAACCCTAATCAATCAAAACCCTATTTTTACATTTTTTCAGATCTACTAAGATCTAGTGGCTTCTTGTATAAGATATTGAAAACCCACCTCTATAGTATACACGGCATCCCGGATCTATAGTTTGGTGAGGATTGGCCTCCATTTGACCCTCTTCCCAAGGCATTTAGCCTCTCCAAGCAAGGGCGAACTTCCTAGTTTAGTGGGTTGACCTAGATCTAGTATGTGGGTAGTTGAGATTCCACTTGATTCGTGATCTACACATCCAATAACCTACCCCCAGATTGTCACTTTTCTGATTTCTACCTTGTGGGCCCTATTCCACATTTTAAGGGATTTAATCCCCATTTTGGACCACTGGGTATCTTTAAACTCAGCTCTAGTAAGATCTAGCCATCGGATTGCCTCGAAATTGTAGATCCATACTCTCACTTGACCAACCTACTTGGATCTAAATTTTGGATGCCATTGGACTTGTCTTGATCCATTTATCCCCATTTTTACCCTCCTTGGGCAAAGTTGCACCACCTTGGAGATTGGAGTTTGTCCACTTCTAGGACGTGGGTACTTGAGATTTCAGTGGATTTGGAACGAGAATAATTCAAAACCTAGGTCTAGTAGGTCACCTTGTCAAATCTTGCCTTGGGGATAGCATTCCTTGTTTTAAGGGATTGTGGTCCACTTAGGTCAAACCTAGATCTAGACCTATTCATCCATCAAGACTTTAATTGCCCACTTATCTCATGCAATAGGAGTCCTCAACCACAAGTTAACTATACTTTGACTCCATTATCCCAATTCCCAAGGCACTGGTCTCTCTCCAAGTCAATTCGACTTTCCTAGATTGTTGGATTAACTTGTGGTTTGATCCTTGATTGGTGAGCTAAACCCTTTGATGCCATCATACTTCATGATCAAGCTTGTCACTTGTACTAGTTAGCCCCAATTCAACCCCTAAACTACCCTGCATTGGACACAATTCCCAAGGCAGTGGATCTTCTCACATTGAACTAGTACTTTAATCCTGGATCCTATTTCACAAATCATAAGTCACTTTCATATCAATAATGAACCAAAGCTATACTCATTGAACCCCTCACTTGTCTTGTGACTTCATCCTAAGGTCTAGGATAAACCATACACCTTACTTCACTTATAGATTTGGTGTCTTGGTTTTGATCTCTCCTGTCGGGAGTAGATCGGGTCTCCCCCTTTGTTGTTTGGACTAGATAACATAAAGCGAAGGTTGCCTCGACTGGCGTGACAACCATCTATTGGAGGTTGAGGTGATCGTGGTTGCACCTTTTGAGTTGCCCTTCCCTATTGCCATCCATGAGTGGATACATCCATAGGGGTAACTACAGTTTAGGTGATAACTGTCCCCTTTCATCACAAGTAAAGCATCGAATGTGCGATAGATCTCTCTTGATGATCCTTCTTTGATTCTGGTGGTAGTTTTTTTATTTCTTGTGCTGAGGATGCTCCCTCTTGGATTTATTCTTCCTAGTGTGTGCTGTGAGAACCTGGTCTTCATTATTCATCTTTTCTTCTCGAGCTACAAGTCAAGCTTCTTCTTGTGAGCAATCGTCCCACAACCTACTGAATGTGATTAACTTCTTTCTAGCACAAATCCCTTGAATGAAAGAATCCTATGATCTAGGGAGACCATTCAAGGTGGTCATCACAATTTCTCCATTTTCTACATCTTCTCCCACAACTTCAAGTTGCTCCTTGAGTTGAGAGACCCTTGTAAAATAAGACTGCATAGTCTTTGCATTTTGTATCTTCACATTCTTCAACTGGTTTCGCAAGGTCATATTCTGATTTATATTCTTTCATTCAAATAGCTTGGTCAAGGAATCAAACATCTCTTTGAGTGTCTTTAAGGAAGACACATGTGGGATGAGGTGATCCTTAATAGAATCAGCAATTATCCTTTTGGCCTTAAACAAGTTCTTCTTGTGTAAGGCTTTAGCCTCATCTCTCTCTGGAACAGGAACCTCTTCATTCACATAGGTGTCCAATTCATTCTCTTCTAGGACAAGTCTAATCCTATACTTCCATGCTCAGAAGTTATCAGCCCCTTCAAGCTTATCCTCAAGCTTGGTGTGGTGAGTCATCTTTAATGAGAACCTCAAATGGAAATACAAAAGATTTAGATCTTACCAATCTGACATGCCCGGGATAGATCTGGAGCTGGTTGGCCTAGGGTTTGTCAGAGAAACCCTAATTTTCCAAAGTTGGAATTTGGAACTTCTGATTGGACAAATAGATGTGTGTCCTCAAGGCGAGTTGTCCAATGTACTCACTTCCCTAAATTAATGAACAAAAACCCAAAATATCCGATGCCCTAGTTTTCCTCCGGCAGTAGTGACGGGCTGAAAAATGAAAATTCTCGGAATTGAATTCTGTTTTCACAAGAAGATGCACCTGGATGAGGCGAGTATGCCGGTACACTTGGTTTCTAAAGATTCCAAAAATTCACCCTTGAAAATTGAATTGCGAATTTCGGATCTGTAGTTTTTGGCTTTTTTTGGTTTTTATGGTCCAAAGTTAAAAACTAGGGTTTGACTTTCCCAGAGTTTCACCCACTCAAAAACTTCGATCTTGGTCTCTAAATTTCGATTTTGAGGAGGAACACTTCCCTATGCTGATTATACACCAAAATTTCACTTCTATGAAAATCCCTAATTTCCGGCAGTAGTGAAGGGCCAAAAAGTGAAAATGCTCAGAATCAATTTCTGCTTCGATAGAAAGATGCGCCTTCCTAAGGCGAGAAATCCTAGCCTCTTTTTGTTGATGATCTGTGGAGAGAAATCCAAAAATTAAGAAGCCCTAGCTTCCGCAGCTGCACAGTGTCTTCTTCTCAGGTTAGCTCTAACACCATGTTAGTTTTTCACAATTTTATCAAGGATCCTACTGAGAGAATAACAAGAACAACATAAACACAATAGAGACAAGAGACACAAAGATTTTCCTCGGGGAAACCATAAAGGAGAAAACCCCACAACTTCCTCAGAGATAGAATGATCACCAAAATAGTGTCACAAAAGTAAAACCCAAAAATAGAGATGGTCTTCAGCAGCTTCTCTCTTCTCCTCTAGTGTGAACTTGTCCTCCTTCTCAATAGTGCGAACTTGTGTGAGTGTCTAAATGAGAGAGCCTAGCTCTCTATTTATACACTCACCTCCACTTTAACTTTATCACTTAACAGGTCGGCCCCTAACTAAACATGACTGGGCCGACTCCTCTAGGGGGACTTAAAAACCCCTTTACAAATTGACTCTGGGGGAGCTAATGCCCCTTACAAGGGAGGATTTACCTCAATGACTTTACATGACCAATGTAATAATTACATCCCTGACCGGAGGAATAAACATCTCCGTCAAAGGTACAAATAAAATACATTAATAATTACAATATAAAATACAAGTGAATATCTTCCGCAGTTACAATAACATTAAACACGTAGCCCTTGTTTGTGGCTCCGATGCTTGGCCTCGTTCAATCATGTGGATTGGACTATAGGGGGATAGAGGTCACATTGCGTACTCCATGTGCGTACAATTCCCCCGCAGGGGTTTGGGCATGTAAATTATTACAAAAGGGCAAAATTTGCCTGATGAACATTGAACTCTGGCAAGTGAACAATGATATTGTTCAAGTCTTTTGTGGTTCACAAGTTGTGCACCATGGTGCAACTTTAGTGGACAAGAGTGTACAATGATCATCTTGAAGAAGTTACCTTGTTGAAGAAGGCATTGAATGGTGTTGAAGCCCCTTTTAATAATTAATAAAAGGTTTAGTATTTAAAAGAATTTTAATCTAAATTAAATTTGAAATTAAGTACTTTTTTTGACAAACCCTAATAATTAAATAAAACACTTTAAATAATTAAATACATTTAATAATTAAATAATTAATAGATTTTTTTTTTAAAAGCCTATTTATCCTATTGCTAGGTCGGCCCAACATTTTAATTAACAAATTATTTTAAATAAAATTACATTTGTAGGTCGGCCCAAATTTTTTGTTTTGTTTTTGTTTGGAAATGTGTATAAATAGAAATGCAAACTCATTTTTTTGACACAAGAAATCAGTTCTGAAATTCAGATTGTTTATTGAGGCAAATTTCTGTGGTTAGACAAAAAATAAATTAGCATCTTCAGGGTTTTAGGATTGTTTCTCCATCTGTAATTTTTTTGGGGTTGCCTACTTCTCATAAATTCGGACTGTCTCTTCTGCAAAACTTGGGCTGCCTTTGTGTTCTATTCTGCACTGTCTCTGTAAGATATTCGGGTTGCTTCCATGATGAAATCGGACAACACAATCTTTGATTTCTCATAAGCCCAGTTCAATTGAGCAGGATTAGCACAAGTTGCTATATGTGCAGTTGGTCTGACTTAGATTGGTTGAGTTGTATGAGCAGTTGATTTGATCCATGCGGACTGAGTTTGGTGAGCAGTTGGTTAGACTCGGATTTACTGAATCGAATAATGTGAACAACAGATTGATTTATGCAGATAGATTGATTGGTACAGCTAGATCAAACAGATTGATTGGTATAGCTAGATTGGACAGATTGATTGTACAGGTTGATGAACAATGTGGCACAGTTGTGATGAGCAGTGGTCAGTTGATGAGAAGTGATAGTGGTCGTGCAGTGTGATACAAGTGTTGGATAGTAGGTCCGCAGGATCAGTGCAGTTTGTGGTTCAGTAGTTCAGTATCTATCTTCATATGAGGGTGGTAGGACGGGGCAAGGAAATCCAGGGAGCTAACGCTTCCTTCAAGTTGTAGCCTATAAACCATGGGGTTGTAGCCTCCTTCCAGTTGTAGCTAGAGAATTTAAGTCTTTGTGACAAAGGGGGTTGTTGCCTCCTTCCAATTGTTGCTGGTAAATTATTATTATAAAGGCTTCCGTGGTTTTTCCCCCAGGACTTGGGTTTCCACGTAAAAATATTGTGTACTATGTTTTGCTATGCTTCCTATGTGATGATGATATGATGAGCTGTAATTGTTAATAATGCTGATGATATAATGATAATGCATTAATGAATGATGTATTGAACAAGTTGCTGATGATTGTTAAAGTTGAAAAAGTAATAAAAAACTATACACACTGTTCACCCCCCCCCTTCTCAGTGTGCTCGGTGTGTCCAACAATTGGTATCAAAGCGGGCCTTCACAGTAAGCCCTACCAGCTTGAAGGAGATCCTTGACACACCATGGGGTTCTGAGTGAACTACTTGATTTGGAAAATAAGAATGCAGGCTTATCTTGAGGCAGAAGGAATTGGTATATGGCAATCAATTCTTACTAGATATACTCCAAAGAAAGTGAAAACAACAACTCAAAAGGAAGCAAGGAAAAATAATTCAATGGCTATGGAAGCCATTCTTGAAGGCTTAACAGATATCCAAAAGAAGAAAATAGGAAAGTACAGCTCAACTAAGGAACTATGGCTCAAAATAGAACAATTCTACTCCTCTAAAAGACATGAAGAAGCAGTTATGAAACTCATGGTTGCAGATCTGACAGATCTCCAAAAGAAGAAAATAGGAAAGTGCAACTCAATTGAAGAACAACCACTAAAGATAGATCAACTCTACTCCATTGAAGAACATAAAGTTGAAAACAACTCCATAGAAAGGTCGGTACAAGATCCAGGTAAGTCTCCTGAACACCCTATTTGTAATGTTCTTGAAGAAATGTGTTTATCAGGTATAGAAGGTAAGTGCTATTCTAAATTCATAGATTGTAATACTTCAAAATGTGATGAATCCCATTGTTCCCTGATAAATGATAGAAATAAATGTTTAGATAATGATATTATTAATGCTTTGCAAAAGGTTGAGAAACTTTGTGAACAGAACCAGGTATTGCAAGAGCAATTGGACAAATCTGAGAAGAGGAATCAAGAAGAATGTGAGAAGACCACACAGACTACAATTGATCTAAATCTTCAAGTTGAAGAAGCTACCAGAATCAAAGAAGCCATATCCAACTCCCTGAAAGATCAACTTGAGGAGTCAGCTGCTGAAAAATAAAAGGCAATAAGAAGAAATTGATAGGCTCAAAAGACAGCTAGAAGATAAGGAGAAAGAATTGACTCGCAAGCTTCAAAACAAAGATAGTGAGATCAGTACCTTACTTGAAAAATTGCAGAAGGAAAGTACCGCCAGTCAAAAAGGAGATTTAAGTGACAAAAGGGGAATTCATTTCAGTCATTAGATTGAAGAGAAACTAAGAAGAAAACAAGAAGTTGAAATCAAATCCTTGAAAATAGAATTACGAAAGGTATGTCTGACGAATTTTGAATTTGAAAAGGAACTCTTAGAACTCAGAAAAGAAAATCAAGAAATAAAAGGCCAGATGGAAGACAGTATTGTCGTTGATCTGAAAGAACAGAGAGGAGAAGTCAAGAAAATTTAAGAAGACCTAACAAGACAACTCCAAGAAAAGATAGAAATTTGTCAAAAGCAAGAATTGAAGATCCTCTCTCTAAAAGAAGATCTCAACAAGACAGCTGCCTAGTTGAAGACAAATTCAAAGATTGAAAAGAACATTGAAGAAAGTGAAAGTTCCAGGGAAAAAGAAGAAAAGGCTAATAGTTATGCATATATTTTCAGTAGATCCCATGATCAGCAAGATTCAAGGAAGAATAGAAACAGAGAAGCTGCATCACAAAGAAAATCCTTTGCTCAGGGATATCCCATAATGTTCAGTGGTCAATGCTACAAGTGTAACAACTATGGTCACAAAGCCATCCATTGGAGAGCTCATGACAGAATAATTCCAGAAATAAATCCAGGTATGTTTTCTGTTCAATGTTATAATTGTTATCATTATGGTCATTTTGCAAAACATTGCAGGAGGCAGGGACAAGTTAAAGTTTGGAGAAGGAAGCAAGTTCAACCGAATGTCATGAACAATGATCAGCGTACCAAAGTATGGAAAAGAAAATCAGTAGATTGCACTACTGATCAAAACAGAAATGATGAAATCTTGGGAAAAGCCCATACCATTTTGAAGTCTATCGATCAGCAATAGTTCCCAGTGATAGGGGGAGCAGTATTGCCAAAGGAAGTTCTCGTTGCCATTGACACAAAAAAGAAGAAATGTTGTTGACAGGGGGAGCATGCCCTGAGGGGGAGTAGTATTATCAAAGGATGTCCCCTTTGCCATTGATGCCAAAGGGGGAGAGAAACTGTTGACATGGGGAGTTTGTTCTGAAGAAGAGTTATGGTGTTGTCATCAATGACAAAGGGAGAGATTGTTGATTAAGTTGTCATTGATGCCAACAGTTGAGTCTCGGTGCCCCTTGTGGAGCCCCCGAGGGTTTGTGTTTGGTTTGTGGTTTTCTGTGCCAAGAGGAGACCTTTTGACTTTGTTCAAGCCCAAGCTTGAAGTCCTTGGAGGCCTTGGGACAATGGCAAAAGCTTTGGTTACTCATTGACTTAGTTGAGTGACGCTAAGCTGTATCTTGGTCCCAGTTGAGTCCATTGTTGTATCCCCTGCTCCTGGTTGTTTTTTGGTTGATGATTTATATGCTGCTTGTACTTGTTGTGGTATCTTGATTGGTTGTTGAATGAATGTAGCCCTCACACAGTTGACTTGTGCCCTTACATGATGAAGTCATTCTTTTGATGATATCCTTGAAGAGATCCTGCACAAATTAAAGAAAACAAAGTTGAAGGACCCTGCCAATGCAAGCAAGATCCTCATAGGGTGATAGCCCTCGTCAAGCCCTTTTGATTGATATGTGGAGTGTCTCCTAACTCCTTACGGTTGATGAGTTATTGTCGTTTAAAGTTGATGAGGTCATGAAGCCCTTAGTACCATTATCTTGGAGTTTTGATGGCTATGAACCCATTTCGTAATGAAATCATTATATATGCCTTTAAGGCACCTATGATGACCTTGTGCCATTGAAGAATCCTTTGGAAATCATGATAAAAGCCCACATGACATATTGATGAAAACCATCTTGTTGAAAATAATCTTAGCATGCTTGTTGGTCCTTAAACCCACATACCTAGGTCTTAGAGCCCCTTATTGTGTACAATGATCATCTTGAAGAAGTTACCTTGTTGAAGAAGGCATTGAAAGGTGTTGAAGCCCCTTTTAATAATTAATAAAAGGTTTATTATTTAAAAGAATTTTAATCTAAATTAAATTTGAAATAAAGTACTTTTTGACAAACCCTAGTAATTAAATAAAATACTTTAAATAATTAAATACATTTAATAATTAATAGAATAATCTTTTTTAAAAAGACTATTTATCATATTGCTAGGTTGACCCAGCATTTTAATTAACAAATTATTTTAAATAAAATTACATTTGTAGGTCAGCCCAGAAATAATTGTTTTTTGGAAAATGTGTATAAATAGAAATGCAAACTCATTTTTTTGACACAAGGAATCGACTCTGAAATTCGGATTGTTTACTTAGGCAAATTTCTGTGGTTAGACATAAATATTTTTTGGCATCTTCAGGGTTTTAGGGTTGTTTCTCCATCTGTAATTGTTTTTGGGCTGCCTAATTCTCATAAATTCGGATTGTCTCTTCTGCAAAACTCGGGCTGCTCCTGTGTTCTATTCTGGACTATCTTTGTAAGATTTTTGGGTTGCTTCCATGATGAACTCGGACAACACAATCTATGATTTCTCATAAGCCCAGTTCAATTGAGCAGGATTAGCACAAGTTGCTATATGTGCAGTTGGTCTGACTCAAATTGGCTAAGTTGTATGAGCAGTTGGTTTGATCCAGGCGGACTGAGTTTGGTGAGCAATTGGTTAGATTCAGATTTACTGAATCGAATAATGTGAACAACAGATTGATTTATATAGATAGATTGATTGGTACAGCTAGATCAAACAGATTGATTGGTACAGCTAGATTGGACAGATTGATTGTACAGGTTGATGAACAGTGTGGCACAGTTGTGATGAGCAGTGATAGTGGTTGTGTAGTGTGGTATGGATTGTGTATTGTGGTACAGGTGTTGGATAGCAGGTCCGCAGGATCAATGCAGTTTGTGGTTCAGTAGTTCAGTATTTATCTTCATATAAGGGTGGTAGGACGGGGCAGAGAAATCTAGGGAGCTAAGGCTTCCTTCAGGTTCTAGCTTGTAAACCAGGGGGTTGTAACCTCCTTCTAGTTGTAGCTGGAGAATTGAAGTCTTTGTAACAAAGGGGGATGTTTCCTCCTTCCAGTTGTTGTTGGTAAATTATTATTATAAAGGCTTCCATGGTTTTTCTCCCAGGGCTCGGGTTTCCACGTAAAAATATTGTGTACTATGTTTTGCTATGCTTCCTATGTGATGATGATATGATAAGCTGTAATTGTTAATAATGTTGATGATATAATGATAATGTGATAATGCATTAATGAATGATGTATTGAACAAGCTACTGATGATTGTTAAAGTTGAAAAAGTAATCAAAAACTATACACACTGTTCACCCCCCCCTCTCAGTGTGCTCGGTGTGTCCAACAATTGGTATAAGAGCGGGCCTTCACAGTAAGCCCTACCAGCTTGAAGGAGATCCTTGACACACCATGGGGTTCTCAGTGAATGGATTGTTTTGTGGGACAAATTACTTGATTTGGAAAATAAGAATGCAGGCTTATCTTGAGGCAGAAGGAATTGGTATATGGCAATCAGTTCTTACTAGATATACTCCTCCAAAGAAAGTGAAAACAACAGCTCAAAAGGAAGCAAGAAAAAATAATTCAATGGCTATGGAAGCCATTCTCGAAGGCTTAATAGATCTTCAAAACAAGAAAATAGGAAAGTGCAGCTCAACTAAGGAACTATGGCTCAAAATAGAACAGCTCTACTCCTCTAAAAGACATGAAGAAGTTATGAAACTCATGGTTGCAGATCTGACAGATCTCCAAAAGGAGAAAATAGGAAAGTGCAACTAAATTGAAGAACTGTCACTAAAGATAGATCAACTCTCCTCCATTGAACAACAGAAAGTTGAAAACAACTCCATAGAAAGGTTAGTACAAGATCAAAGTAAGTCTGAAGGTAAGTCTCCTGAACACCCTATTTGTAATGTTCTTGAAGAAATGTGTTTATCAGGTATAGAAGAGAAGTGCTATTCTAAACTCATAGATTGTAATACTTCAAAATGTGATGAATCCCATTGTTACCTGATAAATGATAGAAATGAATGTTTAGATAATGATATTATTAATGCTTTGCAAAAGGTTGAGAAACTTTGTGAACAAAACTAGGTATTGCAAGAGCAATTGGACAAATATGAGAAGAGGAATCAAGAATAATCTGAGAAGACCACACAGACTATAATTGATCTAATCTCCAAGTTGAAGAAGCTACCAAAATCAAAGAAGCCATATCCAACTCTCTGAAAGATCAACTTGAGAAGTCAGCTGCTAAAAATAAAAGGCAATCAGAAGAAATTGACAGGCTCAAAAGACAACTAGAAGATAAGGAGAAAGAATTGACTCGCAAGCTTCAAGACAAAGATAGTGAGATCAGTACCTTACTTGAAAAATTGCAGAAGGAAAGTACCGCCAGTCAAAAAGGGAATTCATTTCAATCATGAGATTGAAGAGAAACTAAGAAGAAAACAAGAAGTTGAAATCAAATACTTGAAGATAGAATTACGAAAGGTATATCTGACGAATTTTGATTTTGAAAAGGAACTCTTAGAACTCAGAAAAGAAAATCAAGAAATAAAAGGATAGATGGAAGACAGTATTGTCGTTGATCTGAAACCCTTGACTTTAACCCTTATTTGGCTTTTTTAACCCTTGACTTGTCTTACTTGACTTTCTGATATTGAGGACTTCCCCTTTTTCTACCTCTATGTTTGGACCACATCCCTGTATATTTAGTGTCTCGGCTCTAAGTTGGTGACACAACTTGCCTTTGGTAACTTGGATTGTAGGCCTAAATCATTCCGGTCGGTTGTCCCGATGTTTCGCACTGGCTCGAACTCCCCTTAGTCACTTGAGATGCTGTTGGCTAAAACTGAAAGCTCATGTACTACTTATGGAAACTTATTTAGATTCGCCCATGGAAACTAAAAAGGGCAAGAGCGATGAACTGCTAAAAATACTCCTCGAAGAGTATAAGAAAGGTCCAAAAAGCAATGTTTCTTAAATGCTATATCTAAACAATTGCTGACCTTATATGTATATGTAAACATGCCTTGGATGCAAGCTGCAATTAGTTGTGCTCCTCAGCACACCTGAGATCCGAAGGGTTATGTAGTCCAAAAAGGCCATGAAATGAAATCAATGGATCCTAATGAAACTGGATCATATTTTATAAAAGTAGACATGATGCCCAAATTGAATAAGCACTCTCAAAAAAACTTACCCATTTGTGAGGCACAACCATCCCTCGTGTTTATTTTGTCCAGCACAGAGTTTGCAGCTTCCCCTTTCTCCCAGTCCAAAGTATCTTTTAGTTGAGTTTAGACAAGTCACCCCGTTTGCCCAACCTTGTTCCTAGCCTTCATCCTTAGCTAGCAACTAGACCATGTCCAATGGGTGAGATTGACATTTAAGCTATTATGCAAGTAATTATAAATAACAACGGAATATGCTAACATGATTAATGCCACTGAATGATGCTATACTTTAAGTTAAGCTGTGAGTATGATTAGAGGAACATGTCTTAGTCTACTAATATGATTTATCCTTGGTTGTATGATCACCTAGACAAACCTAGTTTGACAATGGTCATTTCTTGGGATCCGTGATGATATGGGCCATGCATGCTTATTGATGATGATAGATGGACCCACATACTCTTGATGATGATGCTATATGATGGACATATGATTCAGATGGTGATTGATGTAGTTCAGCAAGTTTTATTATTACTTCAGATCATCAGATTATGCACTGTCCATATATGGTGGACCCTACAGTTAGCCCATCAGGGCAACCCATGGTGTATGAGTACACATTCTTAGTAGATTTGGGTCTTCTGGATCCAATGAGACACTTATCTTTCAGTTCCGGGCACTTATGATAGTGATAGATGCAGTTTTACACTTCTTGACCAGATTTGGGGCTGATTTCCCAGCCTGAGCAACAGGGGCCATGAGAGGCCAGTTCACCTAGGGCGCTGTATGAGGAGGGAATGGTTCAGCCACTTGTTATTACCATTTACCCCCCCTTCTGGAGAGCCTAGTGGGCTCAGTTTGACAGCGTAGGTACCCTAGGAGGCAGTTTTAGCACTTTCACAGTTACCGAGGCAGTCCAGAAATGGGATAAAAGGGTCACTGAGGAATTCAATTTGGGAAATTGAGGCAAGGTTTTGGCATTTGGTTTTCATAGAGGTCTTCCAGGGTGAACCCCCTATCTTCCAGCCAATTTTCATCATTTGGGGGGGTCCATAGAGGCCACAGGAGGCCTTTTACTCCTTGTCTCTCACAGATTTTGAGGACATATTTGATCATTTGTATTTATTTTGGACATATTATATTATTTTATTGTGCCATGGGGATGAGCTAGCAAGGATTGATGCCTCCTAGCCCCACCATGTGCTTCATGAGTCATGTCCTAGTCATATGAGGTGGGCCCATGTACTTTTGCCCCCTCTAGTGGATGACTTCACCCTCCATGAGTATCTTTACGCTATGACGTCATCATCTTTTTGAGTGATCCATGTGTTATATTGTTATGATTCATCTTAACCATTGATTATGTATTGAGATCTTTTAATCTCAACCACTCATCTTTTGTAAAGTGGTTTTGAGATCTAGGGTTTTGGTCTTTATTATCCTATATAAGGAGGAGACCCCCTATTGTATAGCTCACCTTTGGGCTCTGGAAAACTTGGAATGAAAAGAATATTTTGGAGATCTACTTCTTGGCTTTGATTGGGTTGCTCTTGCATATGTTCTTGGATATTTTGCTTCTAGACATTGTTTGCTTTTCAGGTGAAATCAACTTCAAGAGAGGGAGGCCGAATTCTTCAAGCTAGCTCAACGATTTTCTTTGTGGGAAGATTGTAGGGGTTGCTCACATCCCCCATGGGCAAGACGTCTTCATAGAGAGGGAGCTTTTCAATTGTGCTTTGTCCATTGATTACTTTCTTGATATGACATGCTTAGATCTTATGGATTTGTAGATCAAATCTAACTTGATGTAGTTTGATTTGCAGGTTTTCATGGGACATATTTCCTCCTAGGGCTTGGATGCTTTTGGTTGAAGACACTTGGATCAAGCTTAGAGTTGTAACTAGGGCAAGAATGCTCCATATGCTAAGAGGCCGCAAGCTTTTGAGGTAAGATCTACAAGGTACGTATTGATTTCGCTTGCTATCCATCCTATTGGTCAAAAACTACATTAAAATCAAAACCCTCATTTTTGTTTTTCTTAGATCTACTTGGATCTAGCCAAGCCTTTGGAAAGATATTGAAAACCCACCTCTATAGTATCCACGACAATTCGGATCTATAGTTTGGTGGTGATTGGGTTCCATTTGACACACTTTTCAAGGGAAAATAACCCTCTTGAGGCAAATCGCACCCTTTGGGAGAAGCTAATTGGGTTAGATCCAACACTTGGGTAGGTGAGATCCCACTTGATTCATACTCTCCTCACTTGATAACCTACCCCTAGTGTCTCACTTCATTGATTTTCACCTTGTGGGCCTCATTCCTCATTTTGAGGGTTGTGCCCCACTTGAGTCAATTTGGTGATGCACTTTACATCTCAAATCTATGGAGATCTACCCATTGGATCACTTTGATTTTCTAGATCCACAATGATAATTGCTTAAACTACTTGGATCTAAAGTTTGGTGGCCATTGGACTTGATTTGACACACTTTACCATGCTTTTATCCCTCCTTGGGCAAAGTCGCACTCCTTGGGTGTTTGAGTTTGTCCACTTCTAGGACATGGGTGGTTGAGATCCCATTGGATTTGAAACAAGCATACCTTGAAACCTACATCTAGTGTCTCACTTTGTGAAGTTCTGCCTTGGGGGTATCATTCCTCATTTTGGGTATTGTTGTCCACTTGGGTCACATAGTGAAATATTAGATCTAGTAAGATCCAACCATCACATCCATCACATCTTGGGTAACCCACTTGATTTGCATCCTAGGTGTCCCGATCTATAATTTGACATCCTCTTGACTCTATTTTCCCATCCACTCAAGGCACTAGTCCACCTAGGGCAATTCGCACTCCTTGGGAGTAGTGTCATTTCCTAGATCCCATATGTGGATATCTCTAGTTTCATCTTAGATCCATAGATCTACTCATTGCATACCCCTTAGTACCATTTTCACCCCTAACTTCACCTTGTGGGTCCCATTTGAGCCATTTCCATATCCCAAGGAAGTGGGCCCCACCTGTGTATTTCATTGTACTAGATCTTGTCATCTTATCTCGTCATGTGGCCTAAATCATTCATTGGTTGAAACACTAGTCACTCCTTAAGCCTCCTTCAACCATACTTAAAACTTCTAGGTCCACCTAACCTTGCATTGGTTTCCATAACTTGTCTTTTACATATCCCTAGGAACCTTTGTTTGGGTCTAATCATCTTTGATTGGTTATAGGGTCTCCCCCTAGGTCTTGATTCGTCTCGATCTAAAGTGAAGAGTGCCTCGGTTGACATGACTCCAAGTTTGCATTGGGAACCGTGGCATCTCTTGGGTCACCTCTTTAGTTGTCCATCTCCTCTACCATCCCGGATGGGATACCATTAGGGACAACTACAAGTTGTGTGATAACATTTTTGGCGCCATTGCCGGGGAGGTAGAGGATTACCTTAGGTGTTTGCGATTATCCATGCATAACTCATATCTTATCGCATCCGGATTAATCTAGATGGTTATCATTTCAATCCTTAATTTAAACATAGCCATCTATTTGTCGCTCATTTCTCCCCGCTATCCTAATCAATGTTGATAAAGTTGGAATCGGCAAAAAGTCGGCAAGGGTCCTGAAAACAATTTCTCGGCAACATTGGCGAAAAAATCGAGAAAAATCGGAAAAAGTCGGCAAACATTAAAAAATACAAAATACATTCATTTTTTTCAGAATTTTAAACATATAAAGCAACAATAACATCAGATAAATACATTGGAACATAAATATGTA
The DNA here is from genome assembly GCA_027924585.1 of Larix kaempferi. Taxonomy (NCBI): domain Eukaryota; kingdom Viridiplantae; phylum Streptophyta; class Pinopsida; order Pinales; family Pinaceae; genus Larix; species Larix kaempferi. The sequence continues at coordinate 1,181,312 of BSBM01000779.1, forward strand.
AAAAGCACTGATATATATCTTCATCATGTAGTCATGTCAAATATAAAATGATACATCAAAGTCGATACTGAATCCTGAAAGTCTGAAAGTTTGAAACACCATAGTTGTCCAATCAAGGACTCAAAAGGAGATAACCAATACAAAATGACATCACATATATATCAATGCCCTTCCCCTTTTATGGGAAAAGGTCATGGGCCGTTTGTCAGGCCTGCCCTTAGCACTAGAAGTAGCAGCAGAAGACCCTGCCCCTGCATCTAACATCGAATGATGAGTGACGGATGGAGGACTAGATGTATCAATCGGTGTAGAAGGTGGTGGCGATGCTAGCACATCACCCACTGTGGTGGCTCTAACCTCCTCCTCCTCCTCCTCTGCCTCCTCCGCCTGCCCTTCCTCTCCCCTTAGCCATGTAGGTTCCTCCTCCATGATAGGAGTCTCAATCTCCACCCTCCAATCAGACAAAATATCAATATTGTCTAAGGCGATGGCATTAGCATTTGATGCTTTATCTATCTGTCTCATCCATAAGCGGAGATTGTAATGGACGTAGACCAAATCATTGAGACGTGTGAAATCCAACCTGTAAGAGGAAAATAATTTTTTTGTATGAGTCTAGAGGTTCAAGTTGAAAAAATTAATGAAATATAATTATAATATGTGAGGATGATAGATTCACAAATTATATTAAATGAAATTGATTTGTTGAAAATTTAAAGTCTAAGATTCTAACCTTCTGCGTCTCTTTGCGTGTACTTTTTCAAACACACTCCAATTCTGCTCACATCCTGAAGCGGTACATGTTTGGCTAAGAATCTTGATGACAAATTTCCGTAAATTTGGTGTCCTTACACCATAGGTTCGCCACCAAGTAGCTACAACAAATAAGAAAGAAAGAGAACTAAATTACATTGCATTGCATTGGAAAACTGAAATAGAAAATAAATAAATCATAATTCAAAATTTCAAATTTCAACTTGCAAATAAAAGTTAAACACTTTAATAACTTACCTGGCATGAAATTGGTCCTATCATGAATAGCATCAGCAAAGCTAATGACTCCAGTACCATCCTGATACACCTCTATCTCGTGAATGATTGCATTGCGAGTCTCATAACCAGGTACCATCCCCTGAATACAAGTGAAGAGCCCCTCCAACACCTCACCATCAAAATCAAATTTGCATTTGTAGGAAAATGCAGGGTTGAGGAAGAGTGTTGTTGCATGAATGGGTCTATGAAGCATCCCGGTTCATCGACTATCAATCAAATCCCATAACAACATGTCCCTATTGTGCCCCGGGGTACCCTTGCCCACATAATAATTCCGAATGGTCTCTTTGGCCCTATCCATGGCCTCATACAAATAGCCCATTGCGGGCTTATCACCATCAACAAGTCTCAGAACCCTTACCAAAGGTTCACTCACTGAGCACACTTCCCCCACTCCTTCCTAGAAGGAGTCAGTGTACACCAACTTGGCAATGGTTCTCCCATCCTCTCTCCTGCTGTAAGCACAATCATGCCACTCATCACAAACAAACATTTGCTTCAACTCAAACTGACATTGAAGCAAGGATTGAAGAGTAATGAAGGTGGTGGAAAAGCGTGTGATTGCGGGACGCTTCCACTCCCTGTTTTTGGTGTGCCTCCTCATGAGGCTGAGAACAAAAGTATGGTTGTAAATGAACTTGGGGATGCTCTTAGCTTGATCAATCACCACCTTGATAAAGGGAATTTTCCCCATATCCTCCAGCATCAAATCAATACAATGAGCAGCGCATGGAGTCCAAAACAAAGTGGGGTGCCTCTCCATAAGCATCCTGCCAGCAGCCACATAATTAGCTGCATTATCCGTAATAACTTGCACAACATTGTGCACCCCAATATCCTGTAGGAACCCATCTAACAACTCACATAAGAGCGCTGCATCTTTTACATATGTCGATGCATCGACTCATTTCACAAACAAGGTACCTCTAGGACAATGCACCAAAAAGTTGATAAGGGATCTACCCTTACCATCTGACCAACCATCTGACATGACTGTGCATCCAGTGCTCTCCCATAACTACTTGAGCTCCTCCAACCTAGCACCGATGTCCTTCTTTTCTGCTTGAAGCATTGGACCCTGCAACTCCTCAAAGGTGACACTTTTATACCCCGAGCCAAATGCTGCAATGGCATCACACATCGGCTGCCAAAATGGATTGTTTTTTACGATGCTGAGAGGTATGTGACTCCAGTAAAGACACCTCCCCATCACCCTGTCCACTTCTACCTTGTCATTTTTCTTTATCAATGCCTTGATAGAAGGTTGTGATCCACCTCCTATTCGTGGACCAAAATGGTATGAGGCCCCCGTCGTGGCTGTGGAAACCCTCGCACTACCTTGACCGAAAGTGGCAGATCCTGTTGCCCCCACACTTCTTGCTAGGCCAAAAGCTGCAATCTCACTCTGTTTGCGGCGATCTCATCCTTCTTTTTATTCTTTTCATGGACTGCGTCATGGGCAGATCTCATGATCTCTGGGGTCACTGTAGTACAAACGCCAACATCATGCCCAGGGAGTTTAGCTAGATGGTATTTCAACCTGTTAACCCCTCCTGACATGTGATGCCCACACAATTTGCAACTCAAATTTTGCCTGTTTCCATCATCCTCAGGCTCACCATACTGCCAAAACGGGTCCAATGGCTTTGGCATCTTGGAAAATGGAATGGCAGCCTCAAAATGCAAACCTAGGGCACAAAAATACAAAAACAATAAATTAAACCCCATTTGAAAAAAATGCAACAATTTGGCTTAAAAAATCAGACCTCTAAATTTATATTTTTGGCCATGAAAAATGTTAACAAGAGGGTGGCTAAAGATCTAAGAAAGAAAACATGCTATTCCATTCTAAAACCCCCTTACATTTTGACTCTTTTTTATATTTATGGACATGGAAATCATTGGAAAAATGGCAAAAAAAAAGAGAATATAGGAAAGAATATAGGCAAGCAAACATGCAAAAAATCATAAAAAAAAATACAAGAAAATGAATCACTACATACCTGTGAAACGAATTGGTTGCTTGGCAAAGTTTTGACTCTTGAACTTGTACCCTTTCTCCACAAAAATTCACAATGGTGAGCTTAGATGTTGTTTGGAGTCTTGGATGCCTCCAAAGTAGTTGATGGTGCCCTCTTGCCCTTCACACTCCTTCTCCAACAGCCAAATGAAACAAATGACCAAAAAAAAAATCACTTTTGACCCTTTAAACTGTGGACGCGACGGCCTGGGCGATTTTTTGCATCGACTCGCGAGTTTTTCGAAAGAAGCGCCGATTTTTTGAAAAAGTTAGAAGTTGCCGCTTTTTAAAAAAATCACGATTTTTATGAGCCTATTTTTCGGCAAGGGTAACACCTCGCGACTTTTTCAAAAAGTCGCGATTTTTTGGCGATTTTTGCAAGATTGATCCTAACAACATATCTTTTGGTAGAAAAGAATTAAAATCTGCCGAGCGACTCCACTGGTGATCGATCCCATCATTATCTAGAGCCCATGGGGTGCATCTTTTTGTATTTAGGTTTTTGATTTAATAATAATAATAAAAAAAACCTATGGTTGCTTTTGAACGGCCTAGGACTTTTGGTCGTTTGAAAGTTTTTGACTTCTCGAAAATTGTTGGGTATCCTCATCAAATCCCTCATCAATCCCGTGAAAGGTTGTCCAAATTTGATGGAAGTCATGAAGTATCTGCTAAAAGACACCTTCAACTTTTTAGGGAAATTATTAAAGAGTTATCCATAACCCATGAGAATGTGTGTATGAAACTATTGGCTTCATCTTTCAAAGAAAGAGCTGAGCTCTGGTTTTTGAATTTGAAGGCCAATAGCATTTCCGGATATGACATGTTCGAAAATAAATTCTTATAAGACTGGGGAAGTGAATTCGATGATATATATTCTTCAAATCAAATAAGAGATCAAAACCCTCCCCTGTCCGATCCTATTATTGAATCTGTTAATAATCAAATATCAAGTGAATTGTCAACATCCGGAGATGACCCCTCCTGCTCAATTTCTTTTGAGGATAAGTCTTCCACTTTTGAGTTGATTGAAAGTCAAATCCATAATCATTGTATAAATCATAAGTTTTCAAATTTCTTTTTAGATAGCCCTAGTCATGATCCTGAGGAAATCTCTGAGGATGAGCTTTTGGTCCGTGAGACTATTGAGCTTCCTCCTCCAGAGAAATTCATTAGTCATTCTATCTTCAGTGATCATTCAATTCCTTATCACCTTATTGAAGAAGAAGAAAGTGGGGACATTGACCAAGATCCTTTAATTGCGATTTCAAATGATCATTGTGCAAATAATCAGGATGTTTTAAAAGAACTCGTTAATTTTATCCCTGACCGATTAAATGAAAATGATCAAGTATCCTTTTGTGAATCTAATGACGAATCAATAGAAAATGAGGATGAATCAATACATCACACTAGATGCACTAATCTTTGTTCCACTTCTTATAATGAGTCTTTAAATTTTTCTTTTTCCGTCCTTAGTCAAGATAGCTTTTTCTTAGAGTTAGAATCTTGTCCTCAAATTGTAAATATTAGATTTAATCAAAAGCTTTCCTAGTGCTATTTTGAAAGGCCTTTCATTTTGTCAAATTTCAAGGCTAAGTTTTTCTATCCATCTAGGAGACTGTTCATATTTGCAATCCACCCTCCCTTCCCAACTCTTTCAATCATCTTTGGGTTGGTGGTCTAGTCAGTCTTTTGCTTTTGAAATTTTCAATCAGAAGTACAAGCACGATTACATGTTGGGAGAAAAAGCATTTCATTTCCCTTTTCAGTCAATGTGGAACCATAATGCTTGTTGTCAAGTTAGCAATCATTCTTGGTGGCTAGAAAAGGTGTTTAAAGATCAATTTCATCTTTTCTCCATTTTTCAGCATCAAGTGGGCTTGATTTTGATTTTTCGTCTTCTAAGTTTTGATTTATCCCCACTTGATTTTTTTATCATCAGTCCCAAGGAGAATCAAATTGAGTATGTGAGAGAAGTAAACGAAGAAGTTAATTTGTGTCAAAATGAATCGAATCACATGTCTTACGTCCTCTCTCCATCCATCTCTGAGTTTAACTTGCACAAATTTTATGATCCTATCAGTTCTTTGATGGAGGATGTTTGCATCAATCAGTCTTCTCCTTGGCATAATTTCATATTGCATCATTCAAACCATTCTTCAATTTTTGAACAAGTCAAAATAATTGTGCCCTCAAATTTGTTAATCTTTAGCCCAATCTTGACTTGTTCTATTGTCAAAAATCAAATAAGAATCATTAACCTATTTGATGAATGGTTGCACTGGATTTATGATTTTACCTAACATCTGTGCTAACTGGTTAGAGTAGGGTAGGTAGGTCTTGAATAAGCTCACTTGAGCAGTAGGATCTGTGTGCTTTTTCTTTTCTGTGTGCTGAGTATTGCCACTTTTCTTTTCTTCTTTGATTGTCTGCTTGATTGAGTTGAGCCTTGCTCCTTCCTAAGCTTGTCTCATCTCCTGCATGCTTTTTTTGTTTTATTTTTGGCTTCCTGTGCAAGTTGAGTTGAATGTGCCTCGTGAAAAGTTTCATTTTCCTCTTACATAGAAATAAAAAATAAATGAATGATGAATAAATGATATATGCCATGTTAGATTTAAAATTTTCTTTAATGCATTTCAGATTATGCTTTAGAGTAGATTTCAGTTTCAGTTTTATTTTATATTTTTCCCATACATGCTCCATGAGGTATTCTAGTGCTTGTGAGCGCAGATACAGGTGCAAAATAAAAGCTGAAAGCAAGGATGTTGCAGTGCTGGATTGAAGATTGATACAGAGTAGTTCGAGACCATAGATTCTAAGGTTCTCAAGCGCTCTCTCCCTTAGAGCACTTGTCCAGGCTGGAGCCAGATGTTATCACACCATAGTAGCAGGGCTACTATGCTTGCTTAGCAGATATCTGCACATTCCAGAGCTTGGCTATGATGAGTTTATTATGTTGAGGTCACTCATGATCAGAGCACTGTATTATTCAGATTTCTGTTGGACCTTGTGTCAAGGCTGAGCCTTGAGAGTTCAGATTTGATGACCGATGTGACCCTTTATCCCATACAATTTCAGTTCAGTGCCTAGAGATGTATTGCAGCAGTGTTTCAGATGATATATGATGATTATTCTTGTGGTGATGTTGTATGACCTATGGATGTTTTATCATTGACTATGGATTATTATTTTGTTGCTTTAGTCATGTTCATAGCGTTTGCTCGGTATATAATTCATGATGTGTTAAATTTGGTAAAACTTACAATGGCCTATCTTGATGATGAACTGTAAAATGGACATTTACTTGCACATTTAGGTTGTTTGACAAAAATCACAGGTTTATCACCTTACATAGATATGGTCTTCCTTGACATTTCTTGTCTGCTAGCTTAGGCTCCACCTTCACTTGACTCCATCCATTCATGACTTTCCTTATTTGGCTTTAACCCTTGACTTGTCTTACTTGACTTTCTGATATTGAGGACTTCCCCTTTTTCTACCTCTGTGTTTGGACCGCATCCCTGTATATTTAGTGTCTCGGCTCTGAGTTGGTGACAAAACTTGCCTTTGGTAAGTTGGATTGTAGGCCTAAATCATTCCGATCGGTTGTCCCGATGTTTCGCACTGCCTTGAACTCCCCCTAGTCACTTGAGATGTTGTTGGCTAAAACTGAAAGCTCATGTACTACTTATGGAAACTTATTTAGATTCGCCCATGGAAACTAAAAAGGGCAAGAGCGATGAACTGCTAAAAATACTCCTCGAAGAGTATAAGAAAGGTCCTGTTATCACATATATAGTAGCCGGGCTACCATACATTATTTTTCTAATGCCAGTACACTATTCAGCTAGTTCCCTTACATTTGAGATGCTGAGATGAGCATCTATATTGGATCACTATCAGATTTTGGACAGCAGTTGTATTCCCCATGCGATGACTGAGTCTCAGGACACTCAGAGAAATGACCAATGTAGCCATTATACCATTGGTACAGAGCAGTCAGTAGTGCCCAAAGTTACAGCAGTAGTTTCAAAGGCCAGATGATGGTACAGGTTGATGAGCATTCAGGTATATGACTCAGTAGGTATATCATTGTGTTATGGTTATATTGCTTTTATACTTATTCTTATAACATGTCTTAGCACTTAGTGTCATGATCTGGCGATCATATAGATATGTGGACCTGGTAGATCTTATTATATATATTATATTGTCCCTACTCAAACTTAGAAGTTCACTAGTCATACTCATTGGTTTTACCCTCCTTAGGGAGAATAGAGGTGATCATTCCACCATACCTTGGCTTGCTAGTGTTGGCTCCATTATTCATTGTCTTCATCCATCCATGGCCTACCTTTTAGTTTATCACCCTGACTTGCTACTTGACTAGTGACATGGAGGACTTTAACCCACTGTAGCCTTTGTATTGGATGAGCTTCCCTCTTTATCGTGTCACGGCTCTGAGTTGGTGACAAAACATACCTATGGTGAGTTGGAATTCCTTGTAAATTCCCCCTAGTCACTAAAGTTGTGTTGGCTAAACCTGAAACTTTTAGTGCTACCATGAAACAAAATATGGAAAAATGAAATGCTATATCTTGTATGAAAAGCCCATTCATGCAATGTGTTTCTAAACATACATGAATAAAAGGCATGCCAAATGAAAATGGCTATAAAAATAAACTGTTATATCTTTTGGAAATGTAAATACCTAGGTAAACAAGCTGTCTGTGACACACCTAGAAGTGCTCAGGTAAACAAGTTCCTTAAAAACACATCTGCAGCAGAAAGCCTAAAATAAATGAAAATCTATGCAATGTGTTTATAAACACACATGGATCGGGCCTATGGAAACTTCAGGCCCAAAAAGCAATAGAACTTAAATGCTATATCTAAATTATTGCTGGCCTCATTTGTATTATGGATTGTGCGCATCTGTTAAAGGTGAATAAACCCTCTTTGAACAACTCACCCATTTGTGAGACATCGCCATTCCCTGTATTGATTGCTCATTCACTATATACTATGGTGTGTATTCCCTTTCCCTTTGCCAAAGTGTCACAAAGTTAAGTCAGTCAAGTCATCCCTTAGCCTAGCCAGTTATTTTAGCCTTCACCCTTCACTAGCAAATTGATCACAGCTATGAAGTGAGTATGATCTTGAAACTCTAGTCTGAGTAATAATAATAATTAATGACATTATATATTTGGATTTAGATCGCCAGTAATGATTACTTTGTGTTATAATTGTTATTTGAATAAGTTGTAGAGCATGCATTAACCTTTGACACTTTGCAGCAGCTTTCGATGATGGTCTGAGTTATATTTGGTCATGTTGACTTGGTCAAACCTAGTTTGACCAAGGTCAACCATAGGACATGAGATGGTTGGACCTTGTGATGATATGGATTGATGATATATGGTTTATGTACATGTACATGATGATTCTATGCAGCAGCTACAGGGTTATGATGATGATTCATGGTTTACGGCAGTATTTGATCATTTACAGATTATTATTATTTCACCTGTTCCAGTATATTGGATATATATTTTGATCATGCAGAGATTCGTATGGTGTATGAGTACACATCTTGGATAGATTTGGACCTTCTGAGTCCAATGAGACAGTTTGTTTTCAGTTTCGGGCACTCGCAGTGATGATTGAACCTCAGTAGGCTATCCCAGTGCAGTTTTGGTCTGTCGGAGACCCTGTCAAAGCAGATGTGATTTTTATCCAGTTGACCTAGGGCGCTGTGCTTGGAGGGGATGGTCCAGCCACTTGTTTTTACCATATTACCCCCCTCCCGGACACACTGGTGCCCTCACCTTGACAGCACAGGCACTCCAGGAGGAAGTTTGGGGCAATTTCACGCTTCCCGAGGCATTTCAGGATTGGTAGAAATGGCTATTGAGGAATTCGATTTGGGCTACTGAGGCAATGTCTTGGCATGGGATGATCAGTGATGATGGGTTGATGTCTTCCACACCTCCTCCAGCAGTTTCAGCTTCACCGGGGCCCGCATCCATCACTTATGGCACTTTCTGATGATTTTTGAGGTCTTTTGAGGCCTACAATTTGACCATAGAGGCACAATTTGGTATATTGATGACTATTTTATTATTATTGTGCTATAGGGATTTACCAAGGGTGGCTAAAATTACCCCTTGGACCCACCATAAGCTTCCTATTATATTTTGTCATCATGATTTGGTGGGATTCCCCTCTTCTAGGGCGATTTTGTCCACTTATATTATATTTTATTAGTGATCCATGTATTTTATTGTTGAGCTCATCTCAACCATTGATTAGACATTTGTATCTTTTAATCTTAGCCACTCATTCAAAAAGTGGTTAGGATTTTGATGCCTCTCCTTCCTATTTAAAGGAGAGAGCTTCTCATTGTAAAGGGTCTTTGGCTCTTGAATTATTGGTATAGAAACACTTTCTTGTGGAAATTCTTGTGGTCTCCTTTGCATCTAGTGTTCTTAGATGGTGATTGGAAAGTCTATTGCAACCTGGCATTTGGAATTTGTGGTAAGATCTATCTATTTTGGAAATCATTGTCTTGTCTACAGGAGGGCGACTTCAACAAGGGCGATTTTGCAAGGCTTCTTCAAATAGACTTTCTTGGCATTTGCTTGTATCAGGGGGTTATCATTAGTATCATTGTGATCTATGCTATCTTTCTGTTACTTCTCTTGTGGCATTAGTCTCATCTCTTGATTGCATCAAATCTGATATTGTTGACGTTTGTTGTGCAGAAGAGAGGGCGCATTGTCTTCTTGGACTAAATCAACTTCATAGAAAACTACCTCAAAGCTTCTCAAATTGATCGGGTTTGCATAAATCATCATCATCAAGGCATCTACAAGGTTACCCAGGTAAGATCCACAGGTTTGTTTCTCTTATTTTGATCCAATCCATTGACATAACTCATAAATTGATAAAACCCTTATTTCTTCAAACCCTCATTTTTACATTTTTTCAGATCTACTAAGATCTAGTGGCTTCTTGGGTAAGATATTTAAAACCCACCTCTATAGTATCCACGGCATCCCGGATCTATAGTTTGGTGAGGATTGGCCTCCATTTGACCCTCTTCCCAAGGCATTTAGCCTCTCCAAGCAAGGGCGCACTTCCTAGTTTGGTGGGTTGACCTAGATCTAGTATGTGGGTAGTTGAGATCCCTCTTGTTTCATGATCTACACATCCAATAACCTATCCTCAGATTGTCACTTTTCTGATTTCTACCTTGTGGGCCCTATTCCACATTTTAAGGGATTTAATCCCCATTTTGGACCACTTGGTATCTTTCAACTCAGATCTAGTAAGATCTAGCCATCGGATTTCCTTGAAATTGTAGATCCATACTCTCACTTGCCTAACCTACTTGGATCTAAAGTTTGGGTGCCATTGGACTTGTCTTGATCCATTTATCACCCTTTTTAGCCTCCTTGGGTAAAGTCGCACCACCTTGGAGAAGGGAGTTGGTCCACTTCTAGGATGTGGGTACTTAAGATTTTTGTGCATTTGGAACGGGATTATTTCAAAACCTAGGTCTAGTAGGTCACCTTGTCAAATCTTGCCTTGGGGATAGCATTCCTTGTTTTAAGGGATTGTGGTCCACTTAGGTCAAACATCAAATCTCTAGATCTAGACCTATTCATCCATCAAGACTTTAATTGCCCACTTGTCTCATGCAATAGGAGTCCTTAACCACAAGTTATCCCAATTCCCAAGGCACTGGTTTCTCTCCAAGTCAATTGGACTTTCCTAGATTGTTGGATTAACTTGTGGTTTGACCTTTGTGTGGTGAACTAAACCCTTTGATGTCATCATGTATCATGATCAAGCTTTTCACTTGTACTAGTTAGCCTCAATTCAACCCCTAAACTACCTTGCATTGGACACGGTTCCCAAGGCAATGGATTTTCTCACATTGAACTAGTACTTTAATCCTGGATCCTATTTCACAAATCATAAGTCACTCTCACATCAATAATGAACCAAAGCTATACTCATTGAATCCCTCACTTGTCTTGTGACTTCATCCTAAGGTCTAGGATAAACCATACACCTTACTTCACTTAGAATTATTTTGATTTGGTGTCTTGGTTTTGATCTCTCCTGTCGGGAGTAGATCGGGTCTCCCCCTTTGTTGTCTGGGCTAGATAACATAAAGTGAAGGTTGCCTCGACTGGCGTGACAACCATCTATTGGAGGTCGAGGTGATCGTGGTTGCACCTTTTGAGTTGCCCTTCCCTATTGCCATCCATGAGTGGATACATCCATAGGGGTAACTACAGTTTAGGTGATAACATTTTGGCGCCGTTTCCGGGGACGGCAATAGCTTACCCTGGTTCAACATACTTTTCCTAAAGCCCTCCCGTTCTCTTTGCTTAACATTTTGCCGCCGTTGCCGGGGACGGCAGTAGCTTACCCTGGTTCGACATACTTTTCCTAAAGCCCTCCCGTTCTCTTTGCCTAACATTTTGGCGCCGTTGCCATGGACGGCAGTAGCTTACCCTGGTTCGACATACTTTTCCTAAAGCCCTCCCATTCTCTTTGCCTAACATTTTGGCGCCGTTGCCGGGGAGGCAATAGCTTACTCTGGTTTGACATATATTTCTCAAGCCTTACTCCCGTTCTTCTTGCCTAACATTTTGGCATTGAAGGGCATAGGCTTACCTTGGATAAATCTAGTAGTCATTATTCACCCTCTCTTGCATACACAACGACACATATCTTGGTAGAAGAGTTTAAGAAATCTACTTGGCGACTCCCAACCTTGACTTCGCTGAGGAGCGAGCTCATTTACATCCTTATAAAACTAGAATTTAGACAGATCTTATCGTTATCTAGAACCCATGGGGTGCATCATTTTGTTTTCAGGTTCTTGAATTAAAAAATAAATATAAAAATATTAAAAAAAAAAATTATCCATGGCTGCCTCTGAGCGACCTAGAACTTTCGGTCGTTTAAAAGTTTTTGACTTTTCAAAAATTGTTGGGTATCCTCATCATATTCCTCCTCAAGCATGTGCAAGGTTGCCTATTTTCGATGGAAGTTATTAAATCTCTAGTAAAAGACACCTTGAACTTTTTAGGGAAATTATTAAAGAGTTATCCATAACCCATGAGGATGTGTGTATAAGACTATTGGCTTCATCTTTCAAAGAAAGAGTTGGACTTTGGCTTTCGAATTTGAAACCCAATAGCATTTCTGGTTATGACATGTTTGAAAATAAATTCCTAGAAGAATGGGGAAGTGAATTAGATGATATGTATCTTTCGAATCAAATCCAAGATCAAAACCTTCCCCTTTCTGATCCTATTGTGGAATCATTTAACAATCAAATATCAAGTGATTTGTCAACATCCGGAGATGACCTTTCCTGCCCAATTTCTTCTGATGATAAGTCTTCTACTTTTGAGTCAATCGAAAGTCAAATCTTTAATCATTGTACAAACCATAAGTTTTCAAATTGCTTTTTAGGTAGCCCTAGTCCTGATCCTGAGGGATTTTCTGAGGATGAGCTTTTAGTTAACAGGTCTACTGAAGTTCCTCCCTCAGAGAGACTCATTAGTCATTCTGTCTTTAGTGATCATTCAATTCCTTATCAACTTACTGAAGAAGAAGAAAGTGGAGACATTAACCAAGATCATTTAGTAGTGCTTTCACAGGATCATTGTGTAAATAATCAGGATGTTTTAGATGAGCCTGTTAGTTTTATCCCTGACAAATTGAATAAAAAAGATCATTTATCCTTGTACGAATTTAATGATGAATCAATAAGTCAATCTCAAGGTGAGGATGAATTAGTGAATCATACTAGATATTCTAATCTTTGCTCCACTTCTTATAATGAATCTTTAAATTTTCCTTTTTTTATCCTTAGTCAAGATAGCTTAGAGTTAGATAGCTATGGTTAATCTTGTTCTCAGATTGTAAATATTAAACTTGATCAAAAGCTTGAAATAATTCCTAGAGTAAAGAGTGTTTTCTTTTGTCGAAATCTAAGGCCGAACTTTGTCTATCTATGTGGGAGAATTTTCATATTTACAATCCACTCTCCCGTCCCAACTCTTTCAATCATCTTTGGGTTGGTGCTATAGTCAATCTTTTGCCTTTGGAATTTTTAGAAGGAAGTATATGCATGATTACATGTTTGGAGAAAACACACTTCATTCCCCTTTTCGGTCATTTTGGAACCATAATGCTTGTTGTCAAGTTATCAATCACTCTTGGTGGCTAGGAAAGGTGTTTAAAGATCAATTCCATTTTTTCTCCATTTTTGAGCATCAAGTGGGTTTGACTTTGTTTTTCTGTCCTTTAAACTTTAAGTTATCCCCACTTGGTTTCTATTTGATCATTAATCCCAGGGTGAACCAAATTGAATATGTAAGAGAAGTAAATGAGGAAGTTATGTTCTGTGAAAAAGAATTGAGTTACAAGCCTTATATTTTTCCTCCATCAATCTTAAGCAATAACTTGCATGAATTTTATGATCCTATCAATTCTTGGATGGAAGATGTTTGCATCAGTCAATCTTTTCCTTGGCATGATTTCATTTTGCACCATTCAAACCTTTATTCAATTTTTGAACAAACTTGGAAGATTGCATTATCAAATTCTCTGATCTTTAATCCAATCATGACTTGTTTCATTACCAGAAATCAAAGAAGAATCACTAATATGTTTGATGAATGGTTGCACTGGATTTATGATTTTACCTAGCATTTGTGATGGTTGGTTAGATTAGAGTAGGTAGGAAATTGAATAAACCTACTTGGGCAGTAGTTAGTCTTTTCAACCATTGAGTCTGGCACCTTTTTATGTTCTTTTCCTAAGCTCCTTTGTAAGTTCCTAGTTTAGTTGAGTACCTGTCATTTTCTTTTTCCTGCACAATAAATTTCAAACTTTGCAAGTTATGTTAGTCATTTAATCTACTTTCTGCATTTATATTTCATGCATTTATATTTCTGTCTTAGAATAGATTTTATTTCAGTTGGATTTTATATTTTTCCAACACATGCGGCATGAGGTATTTTGATGTTTGTGAATGCAGAAATAGGTTGCAAAATAAGAGCTAAAAGCAAAATGGTAGAGTGCTGGATCGTGGATTCGAGTAGCAGAGTTCGAGGACCAGAGATTCTGAGGTTCTCAAGCGCTCATTTCAGCAGAGCACTTGTCCCAGCCGGAGCCAGATGTTATCACATATATAGTAGCCGGGCTACCATACATTATTTTTCTGATGCCAGTACACTATTCAGCCAGTTCCCTTACATTTGAGATGCTGAGATGAGCATCTATATTGGATCACTATTAGATTTTGGACAGCAGTTGTATTCCCCATGCCATGCCTGAGTCTCAGGACACTCAGAGAGATGACCGATGTAGCCATTATACCATTGGTACAGAGCAGTCAGTAGTGCCCAGAGTTACAACAGCAATTTCAGAGGACAGATGATGGTACAGGTTGATGAGCATTCAGGTATATGACTAAGCAGGTATATCATTGTGTTATGGTTATATTGCTTTTATACTTATTCTTATAGCATGTCTTAGCACTTAGTGTCATGATCTGGCGATCATATAGATATGTGGACCTGGTTGATCTTATTATATATATTATATTGTCCCTACTCAGACTTAGAAGTTCACTAGTCATACTCATTGGTTTTACCCTCCTTAGGGAGAATAGAGGTGATCATTCCACCATACCTTGGCTTGCTAGTGTTGGCTCCATTATTCATTGTCTTCATCCATCCATGGCCTACCTTTTAGTTTATCACCCTGACTTGCTACTTGACTAGTGACATGGAGGACTTTTCCCCACTGTAGCCTCTGTATTGGATGAGCTTTCATATTTATCGTGTCTCGGCTCTGAGTTGGTGACAAAACTTACCTATGCTGAGTTGGAATTCCTTGTGAATTCCCCCTAGTCACTAAAGTTGTGTTGGCTAAACTTGAAACTTTTAGTGCTGCCATGAATACAAAATCTGGAAAAATGAAATGCTATATCTTGTATGAAAAGCCCATTCATGCAATGTGTTTCTAAACACACATGAATGAAAGGCATGCCAAATGAAAATGAACATAAAAATAAAATGTTATATCTTTTGGAAATGTAAATACCTAGGTAAACAAGTTGTCTGTGACACACCTAGAAGTGCTCAGGTAAACAAGTGCCTTAAAACACACCTGTAGCAGAAAGCCTAAAATAAATGAAAATCTATGCAATGTCTTTATAAACACACATAGATCAGGGCTATGGAAACTTCAGGCCCAAAAAGCAATGGAACTTAAATGCTATTTCTAAATTATTGCTGGCCTCATTTGTATTATGGACTGTGCGCATCTGTTAAAGGTGAATAAACCATCTTTGAACAACTCACCCATTTGTGAGACACTGCCATTCCCTGTGTTGATTGCTCATTCAGTATATACTATGGTGTGTATTCCCTTTCCCTTTGCCGAAGTGTCACAAAGTTAAGTCACTCAAGTTATCCTTTAGCCTAGCCAATTATTTTAGCCTTCACCCTTCACTAGCAAATTGATCACAGCTATGAAGTGAGTATGATCTTGAAAGTTTAGTCTGAGTAATAATAATAATTAATGACATTATATATTTGGATTTAGATCGCTAGTAATTATTACTTTATGTTATAATTGTTATTTGAATAAGTTGTAGAGCATGCATTAACCTTTGACACTTTGCAGCAGCTTCCGATGATGGTTTGAGTTATATTTGGTCACATTGACTTGGTCAAACCTATTTTGACCAAGGTCAACCATAGGACATAAGATGGTTGGACCTTGTGATGATATGGATTGATGATATATGGTCTATGTACATGTACATGATGATTCTATGCAATAGCTACAGGGTTATGATGATGATTCATGGTTTACAGCAGTATTTGATCATTTACAGATTATTATTATTTGACTTGTTCCGATATATTGGATATATATTTTGATCATGCAGAGATTCATATGGTGTATGAGTACACATCTTGGATAGATTTGGACCTTCTGAGTCCAATGAGACAATTTGTTTTTAGTTCCGGGCAATTGCAGTGATGATTGAGCCTCAGTAGGCTATCCCAGTGCAGTTTTGGTCTGTCGGAGACCCTGTCAGAGCAGATGTGATTTTTATCCGGTTGACCTAGGGCGTTGTGCTTGGAGGGGGTGGTCCAGCCACTTGTTTTTACCATATTACCCCCCTCCTGGCCACACTGGTGCCCTCACCTTGACAGCATAGGCACTCCAGGAGGAAGTTTGGGGCAATTTCACGCTTCCCGAGGCATTTCAGGATTGGTAGAAATGGCTATTGAGGAATTCGATTTGGGCTACTGAGGCAATGTCTTGGCATGGGATGATCAGTGATGATGGGTTGATGTCTTCCACACTTCCAGCAGTTTCAGCTTCATCGGGGCCCGCATCCATCACTTATGGCACTTTCTGATGATTTCTGAGGTCTTTTGAGGCCTACGATTTGACCATAGAGGCACAATTTGGTATATTGATGACTATTTTATTATTATTGTGCTATGGGGATTGACCAAGGGTGGCTAAAATTACCCCTTGGACCCACCATAAGCTTCCTACTATATTTTGTCATCATGATTTGGTGGGATTCCCCTCTTCTAGGGCGATTTTGTCCACTTATATTATATTTTATTAGTGATCCATGTATTTTATTGTTGAGCTCATCTCAGCCATTGATTAGACATTTGTATCTTTTTTAATCTTAGCCACTCATTCAAAAAGTGGTTAGGGTTTTGATGCCTCTCCTTCCTATTTAAAGGAGAGAGCTTCTCATTGTAAAGGGTCTTTGGCTCTTGGATTATTGGTATAGAAAAACTTTCTTGTGGAAATTCTTGTGGTCTCCTTTGCATCTGGTGTTCTTAGATGGTGATTGTAAAGTCTATTGCAACCTAGCATTTGGAATTTGTGGTAAGATCTATCTATTTTGGAAATCATTGTCTTGTCTACAGGAGGGCGACTTCAACAAGGGCGATTTTGCAAGGCTTCTTCAAATCGACTTTCATGGCATTTGCTTGTATCAGGGGGTTATCATTAGTATCATTGTAATCTATGCTATCTTTCTGTTACTTCTCTTGTGGCATTAGTTTTATCTCTTGATTGCATCAAATCTGATATTGTTGACGTTTGTTGTGCAGGAGAGAGGGCGCATTGACTTCTTGGACTAAATCGACTTCATAGAAAACTACCTCAAAGCTTCTCAAATTGATCGGGTTTGCATAGATCATCATCATCAAGGCATCTACAAGGTTACCCAGGTAAGATCCACAGGTTTGTTTCTCTTATCTTGATCCAATCCATTGACATAACTCATAAATTGATAAAACCCTTAATTCTTCAAACCCTCATTTTTACATTTTTTCAGATCTACTAAGATCTAGTGGCTTCTTGGGTAAGATATTTAAAACCCACCTCTATAGTATCCACGGCATCCCGGATCTATAGTTTGGTGAGGATTGGCCTCCATTTGACCCTCTTCCCAAGGCATTTAGCCTCTCCAAGCATGGGCGCACTTCTTAGTTTGGTGGGTTGACCTAGATCTAGTATGTGGGTAGTGGAGATCCAGCTTGTTTCATGATCTACACATCCAATAACCTATCCCCAGATTGTCACTTTTCTGATTTCTACCTTGTGGGCCCTATTCCACATTTTAAGGGATTTAATCCCGATTTTGGATCACTTGGTATATTTCAACTCAGATCTAGTAAGATCTAGCCATCGGATTGCCTTGAAATTGTAGATCCATACTCTCACTTGCCTAACCTACTTGGATCTAAAGTTTGGGTGCCATTGGACTTGTCTTGATCCATTTATCACCCTTTTTAGCCTCCTTGGGTAAAGTCGCACCACCTTGGAGAAGGGAGTTGGTCCACTTCTAGGATGTGGGTACTTGAGATTTTTGTGGATTTGTAACGGGCTTATTTCAAAACCTAGGTCTAGTAGGTCACCTTGTCAAATCTTGCCTTGGGGATAGCATTCCTTGTTTTAAGGGATTGTGGTCCACTTAGGTCAAACATCAAATCTCTAAATCTAGACCTATTCATCCATCAAGACTTTAATTGCCCACTTGTCTCATGCAGTAGGAGTCCTTAACAACAAGTTAACCTTACTTTGACTCCATTATCCCAATTCCCAAGGCACTGGTTTCTCTCCAAGTCAATTGGACTTTCCTAGATTGTTGGATTAACTTGTGGTTTGACCTTTGTGTGGTGAACTAAACCCTTTGATGTCATCATGTATCATGATCAAGCTTGTCACTTGTACTAGTTAGCCTCAATTCAACCCCTAAACTACCCTGCATTGGACACGATTCCCCAGGCAGTGGATTTTCTCACATTGAACTAGTACTTTAATCCTGGATCCTATTTCACAAATCATAAGTCACTCTCACATCAATAATGAACCAAAGCTATACTCATTGAATCCCTCACTTGTCTTGTGACTTCATCCTAAGGTGTCGGATAAACCATACACCTTATTTCACTTAAAATTATTTTGATTTGGTGTCTTGGTTTTGATCTCTCCTGTCAGGAGTAGATCGGGTCTCCCCCTTTGTTGTTTGGGCGAGATAACATAAAGTGAAGGTTTCCTCGACTAGCATGACAACCATCTATTGGAGGTCGAGGTGATCGCGGTTGCACCTTTTGAGTTGCCCTTCCCTATTGCCATCCATGAGTGGATACATCCATAGGGGTAACTACAGTTTAGGTGATAACAGGTCCAAAAAGCAATGGTTCTTAAATGCTATATCTAAACAATTGCTGACCTTATATCTATATGTAAACATGCCCTAGATGCAAGCTGCAATTAGTTGTGTTTATCAACACACCTGAGATCCGAAGGGTTATGTAGGCCAAAAAGGACATGACATGAAATAAATGGATTCTAATGAAACTGGATCATCTTTTATAAAAGAAGACATGATGCCCAAGTTGAATAAGCACTCTCAAAAGAACTTACCCATTTGTTAGGCACAACCATCCCCCGTGTTTATTTTGTCTAGCACAGAGTTTGTAGCTTCCCCTTTCTCCCAGTCCAAAGTATCTTTTAGTTGAGTTTAGACAAGTCACCCCCTTTTCCCAACCTTGTTCCTAGCCTTCATCCTTAGCTAGCAGTTAGACCATGTCCAATGGTTGAGTTTGACATTTAAGCTATTGTGCAAGTAATTATAAATAACAACGGAATATGCTAAAATGATTAATGCCACTAAATGATGCTATACTTTAAGTTAAGTTGTGAGTATGATTAGAGGAACATGTCTTAGTCTACTAATATGATTTATCCTTGGTTGTATGATGACCTAGTCAAACCCAATTTGACCATGGTCATTTCTTGGAATCCGTGATGATATGGGCCATGCATGCTTATTGATGATGATAGATGGACCCACATACTCTTGATGATGATGCTATATGATGGACATATGATTTAGATGGTGATTGATGTAGTTCAGCAGGTTTTATTATTACTTCAGATCATCAGATTATGCACTGTCCATATATGGTGGACGCTACAGTTAGCCCATCAGGGCAACCCATGGTGTATGAGTACACATTCTTAGTAGATTTGGATCTTCTTGATCCAATGAGACACTTATCTTTCAGTTTCGGGCACTTCTGACAGTGATAGATGTAGTTTTACACTTGTTGACCAGATTTGGGGATGATTTCCCAGCCTGAGCAGCAGAGGCCATGAGAGGCCAGTTCACCTAGGGCGCTGTATGAGGAGGGAGTGGTCCAGCCACTTGTTATTACCATTTACGCCCCCTTCTGGAGAGCCTAGTGGGCTCAGTTTGACAGTGCAGGTATCCTAGGAGGCAATTTCAGCACTTACACAGTTACCGAGGCAGTCCAGAAATGGGATAAAAGGGTCACTGAGGAATTCGATTTGGGCAATTGAGGCAAGGTTTTGGCACTTGGTTTTCACAGAGGTCTTCCAAGGTGAACCCCCTATCTTCCATCCAGTTTTCATCATTTGGGGGGGTCCACAGAGGCCACAGGAGGCCTTTTACTGCTTGTCTCTCACAGATTTTGAGGACAGATTTGATCATTTGTATTTATTTTGGACACATTATATTATTTTATTGTGCCATGGGGATGAGCTAGCAAGGATTGATGCCTCCTAGCCCCACCATGTGCTTCATGAGTCATGTCCTAGTCATATGAGGTGGGCCCATGTACTTTTGCCCCCTCTAGTGGGTGACATCACCCTCCATGAGCATCTTTAGACTATGGCATCATCACCTTTTTGAGTGATCTACGTGTTATATTGTTATGATTCATCTTAGCCATTGATTATGTATTGAGATCTTTTAATCTCAACCACTCATCTTTTGTAAAGTGGTTTTGAGATCTAGGGTTTTGGTCTTTATTATCCTATATAAGGAGGAGACCCCCTATTGTATAACTCACCTTTGGGCTCTAGAAAACTTGGAATGAAAAGAATATTTTGGAGATCTACTTCTTGGCTTTGATTGGGTTGCTCTTGCATATGTTCTTGGATATTTTGCTTCTAGACATTGTTTGCTTTTCAGGTGAAATCGACTTCAAGAGAGGGAGGCCGAATTCTTCAAGCTAGCTCAACGATTTTCTTTGTGGGAAGATTGTAGGGGTTGCTCACATCCCTCATGAGAAAGACATTTTCATAGAGGAGTTTTTCAATTGTGCTTTGTCCATTGATTACTTTCTTGATATGACATGCTTAGATCTTATGGATTTGTAGATCAAATCTAACTTGATGTAGTTTGATTTGCAGGTTTTCATGGGACGTATTTCCTCCTGGGGCTTGGATGCTTTTGGTTGAAGACACTTGGATCAAGCTTGGAATTGTAACTAGGGCAAGAATGCTCCATATGCTAAGAGGCCGCAAGCTTTTGAGGTAAGATCTACAAGGTACGTATTGATTTCGCTTGCGATCCATCTTATTGGTCAAAAACTACATTAAAATCAAAACCCTCATTTTTGTTTTTCTTAGATCTACTTGGATCTAGCCAAGCCTTTGGAAAGATATTGAAAACCCACCTCTATAGTATCCACGGCAATTCGGATCTATAGTTTGGTGGTGATTGGGTTCCATTTGACACACTTTTCAAGGGAAAATAGCCCTCTTGAGGCAAATCGCACCCTTTGGGAGAAGCTAATTGGGTTAGATCCAACACTTGGGTAGGTGAGATCCCACTTGATTCATACTCTCCTCACTTGATAACCTACCCCTAGTGTCTCACTTCATTGATTTTCACCTTGTGGGCCTCATTCCTCATTTTGAGGGTTGTGCCCCACTTGAGTCAATTTGGTGATGCACTTTACATCTCAGATCTATGGAGATCTAGCCATTGGATCACTTTGATTTTCTAGATCCACATTGATAATTGCCTAAACTACTTGGATCTAAAGTTTGGTGGCCATTGGACTTGATTTGACACACTTTACCATGCTTTTAGCCCTCCTTGGGCAAAGTCGCACTCCTTGGGTGTTTGAGTTTGTCCACTTCTAGGACGTGGGTGGTTGAGATCCCATTGGATTTGAAACAAGCATACCTTGAAACTTACATCTAGTGTCTCACTTTGTGAAGTTCTGCCTTGGGGGTATCATTTCTCATTTTGGGGATTGTTGTCCACTTGGGTCACATAGTGAAATATTAGATCTAGTAAGATCCAACCATCACATCTTGGGTAACCCACTTGATTTGCATCCTAGGTGTCCCGATCTATAATTTGACATCCTTTTGACTCCATTTGCCCATCCACTCAAGGCACTAGTCCACCTAGGGCAATTCGCACTCCTTGGGAGTAGTGTCATTTCCTAGATCCCATATGTGGGTATCTCTAGTTTCATCTTAGATCCATAGATCTACTCATTGCATACCCCTTAGTACCCTTTGGATCCCTAACTTCACCTTTTGGGTCCCATTTGAGCCATTTCCATATCCCAAGGAAGTGGGCCCTGTTGTCACCCAAACTGTAGTTACCCCTATGGATGTATCCAGTCATGGATGGCAATAGGGAAGGGCAACTCAAAAGGTGCAACCACGATCACCTCGACCTCCAATATATGGTTGTCACGCCAGTCGAGGCAACCTTCGCTTTATGTTATCTAGCCCAGACAACAAAGGGGGAGACCCGATCTACTCCCGACAGGAGAGATCAAAACCAAGACACCAAATCAAGTTGTTTCTAAATGAAGTAAGGTGTATGGTTTATCCTAGACCTTAGGATGAAGTCACAAGCCAAGTGAGGGGTTCAATGAGTATAGCTTTGGTTCATGGTTGACGTGAAAGTGACTTAAGATGTCTGAAGTGAGATCTAGGGTTAGAGTACTAGTTCAATGTTGGAAAATACATTGCCTTGGGACCCGTGTCCAATGCAAAGTGATTTAAGGGTTGAATTGGGGCTAACTAGTACATATGACAAGCTTGACCATGGTACATGATGGCTTCAAGGGTTTAGTTCACCATGCATAGGTCAAACCACAAGTCAATCCAACAATCTAGGAAAGTCGAATTAACTTGGAGAGAAACCAGTGCCTTGGGAATTGGGAAGTGGAGTCAAAGTAGGGTTGACTTGTGGTTTAGGACTCCTAGTACATGGGACAAGTAGGCAATAGAGGTCTTGATGGATGAATATGTCTAGATCTAGGTTTGACCCAAGTGGACCACAATCCCTTAAAACAAGGAATGCTATCCCCAAGGCAAGATTTGACAAAGTGACACTCTAGACCTAGGTTTTGAATTATTCCGGTTCCAAATCTCCAAAAATCTCAAGTACCCATGTCCTAGAAGTGAGTCAACTCACTTCTCCAAGGTGGTGCGACTTTGCCCAAGGAAGCAAAAAATGAGGGTTAGGTAGGTCAAGACAAGTCGGATGGCATCCAAACTTTAGATCCGGGTAGGTTAGTCAAGTAGGAGTGTGGATCTGTAATTTCGTGGCAATCCAACGGCTAGATCTTAGTAGATCTGAGTTTAAGTGTTCCGAGTGGTCCAAAATGGGGATTAAATCCCTTAAAATGTGGAATAGGGCCCACAAGGTGAATTTCAGAAAAGTAACAATCTGGGTGTATGTTATTTGATGTGTAGATTATGGATCAAGCGGGATCTCAAACACCCACCACCTAGATCTAGGTCAACTCACAACCACCAGGAAGTGCGCCTTGCTTGGGAGAAGCTAAGTTGGCTTGGAAGGGGGGTCAAACGGAAGCCAATCCTCACCAAACTATAGATCCGGGATGCCGTGGATGCTATAGAGGTGGGTTTTCAATATTATGCCCAACAACCCACTAGATCTAAGTAGATCTGAAAAAATGTAAAATGGGGTTTTGAAGTATTTAGGGTTTTTAAATATTTTAGACAATTGGATAGATCATGGAGATAGAACTTACCTTGAGATCATACCTGAGTGATGTGAATGAGATGCCTTGATGTTGAGGAAGATTCCCGCAGAGATCAAATGAGAGATTGTTGATTTGCTTGCCAAATTGATGCCCTAGCCCACAAGTGCGCCTTCCTCTACCTGTCAAACCAAGGAATAGCGATTCAATCAGTAAGATCAAGTATGGAAGAAATACAGGAGAAATGCAATAGTAACATGAAATAGAAGGTCCTGGGACAGTAATACTCCCTGTTACCAACGAAGAGCTCCAAAGAAGAAGTAGGGAGAGTCTTCCCCTACCAATACCTCCTCCTCAAAACAAATCGGCCTCAACCTGTAGATGCAAAAACGTGGTACAAAAGATATGGCAAACAAGATCTCCAATAACTCAGTGCAAAGGAAGAACCAACGAACGAACACCAAAAACATTCACCACATCACTGGAGATAGATGCAATAATAATTTTCTATTCCAATAATCCAGAGCCAAAAGTCCCCTTACAATGAGAGGCTCTCTCCTTTAAATAGGAAGGAGAGGCACCAAAACCCTAACCACTTTTTGAATGAGTGGCTAAGATTAAAAGATACAAATGTCTAATCAATGGTTGAGATGAGCTCAACAACATAATACATGGATCACACATAAAATATAATATAGGTGGACAAAATCGCCCTAGAAGAGGGGAATCCCACCAAATCATGATGATGAAATATCATAAGAGGCTTATGGTGGGTCCAAGGGGTAATTTTATCCCTCCTTGGTCAATCCCCATAGCACAATAACCAAAAAATAATCATGAATGTACCAAATCGTGCCTCCATAGTGAAGTCGTGGTCCTCAAAAGACCTCAGAAAATCCACAGAAAGTGCCATAAGTGATGGATGCGGGCCCCGATGAAGCTGAAACTGCTGGAGAAGGTGTGGAAGACCCCGATCTATCATCACTGATCATCCCATGCCATAACTTTGCCTCAGTAGCCCAAATCGATTTCCTCAATAGCCATTTCTACCAATCCTGAAATGCCTCGGGAAGCGTGAAACTGCCCCAAACAGCCTCCTGGAGTGCTGGCGCTGTCAAGGTGAGGGCACCAATGTGTCCGGAAGGGGGGTATAATGGTAAAAACAAGTGGCTGGACCACCCCCTTCATCATCAGCGCCCTAGGTCAACCGGATAAAAGTCATCTCTGCTCCGACAGGGCCTCCAACAGACCAAAACTGCACTGGGACAGCCTACTGAGGCTTAATCATCACTGTAAGTGCCCGGAACTGAAAACAAACTGTCCCATTGGACTCAGAAGGTCCAAATCTATCCAAGATGTGTACTCATACACCATATGAGTCTCTGCATGAAAAATAAATATCCAATATACCGGAACAAGGCCAATAATAATGCGCTGTACATATACAAACATTGCTGTAACCCCAGAATCATCATCATAACCCTGTAGCTGCTGCATAGAATCATCCTGTATGTGTACATAGACCATATATCATCTATCCATATCATCATAAGGTCTAACATCTCATGTCCCATGGTCCTCCATGGTCAAATTAGGTCCAACCAAGACCAAATATAACTCAGTCCATCATCCAAGGCTGCTGAAAAGTATCAAGGTTAATACATGCTTTACAATTTATTCAAATAGCAATTATAACACAAAGTAATCATGACTGGCGATCTAAATCAAAATATATAGTGTCGTTAATTATTATTATTACTCAGACTAGACTTTCAGGATCATACTCACTTCATAGTTGTGATCAATTTGCTAGTGAAGGGTGAAGGCTAAATTAATTTGGCTAGGCTAAGGGATGACTTAACTGTCTTGACTTTGTGACACTTTGGCAAGGGAAAGGGAATACACCATAGTATATACTGAATGAGCAATAACACGGGGAATGGCGGTGCCTCACAAATGGATGAGTTGTTTAAAGAGGGTTTATTCACCTTCACAGATGCGCACAATCCATAATACAAAGAAGGCCAGCAATTGTTTAGATATATCATTTAAGTTCCATTGCTTTTTGGGCCTGAGGTTTCCATAGCCTTGATCTATGTGTGTTTACAAACACATTGCATAGATTTACATTTTTTCTTTAGGCTTTCTGCTGCAGGTGTGTTTTTAAGGCACTTGTTTACCTGAGCACTTCTAGGTGTGTCATGGACAGCTTGTTTACCTAGGTATTTATTTTCCAAAAGATATAACATTTTATTTTCATAGCCATTTTCATTTGGCATGCCTCTCATTCATGTGTGTTTAGAAACACATTGCATGAATGGGCTTTTCATACAAGATATAGCATTTTATTTTCCAAATTTTGTATTGATGGCAGCACTAAAAGTTTCAGGTTTAGCCAACACAACTTTAGTGACTAGGGGGAATTCTCAAGGAACTCCAACTCACCATAGGTAAGTTTTGTCACCAACTCAGAGCCGAGACACAATAAACAGGGAGGCTCATCCAATACAGAGGCTACAGTGGGGAAAGGTCCTCCATGTCACTAGTCAAGTAGTAAGTCAGGGTGATAATCTAAAAGGTAGGCCATGGATGGATGAAGACAAATGAAATAATGGAGCCAACACTAGCAAGCCATGGTATGGTGGAATGATCACCTCTATTCTCCCTAAGGAGGGTAAATACCAATGAGTATGAATAGTGAACTTCTAAGCCTGAGTAGGGACAGTAATATATATATATAATAGGTCAACCAGGTCCATATATCTATATGATCGCCAGATCATGACACTAAGTGCTAAGACAAGCTATAAGAATAAGTATAAAAGCATTCTAACCATAACACCGTAATATACCTGCTGAGTCATATACCTGAATGCACATCAACCTGTACCATCATCTGTCCTCTGGAACTGCTGCTGTAACTCTGGGCACTACTGTCTGCTCTGTACCAATGGTATAATGGCTACATCGGTCATCTCTCTGAGTGTCCTGAAACTCAGTCATGGCATGGGGAATATAACTGCTGCCCACAATCTGATAGTGATCCAATATAGATGCTCATCTCGGCATCTCAAATGCAAGGGAACTGGCTGAATAGTGTACTGGAATGAGAAAAATAATGTATGGTAGCCCGGCTAGTATATATGTGATAACAGGCCCCACCAATGTATTTCATGGTACTGGATCTGGTCATCTTATCTCATCATGTGGCCTAAATCATTCATTGGTTGAAGTACTAGTCACTCCTTAAGCCTCCTTCAACCATACTTAAACTTCTAGGTCCACCTAACCTTGCATTGGTTTCCGTAACTTGTCTTTTACATATCCCTAGGAATTGTTTGGGTCTAATCATCTTTGATTGGTTAAAGGGTCTTGTTATCACCTAAGATGTAGTTACCCCTATGGATAGATCCAGTCATGGATGGCAATAGGGAAGGGAAACTCAAAAGGTGCAACCACGATCACCTCGACCTCCAATATGTATGGTTGTCACGCCAGTCGAGGCAACCTTCGCTTTATGTTATCTAGCCCAGACAACAAAGGGGGAGACCCGATCTACTCCCGACAGGAGAGATCAAAACCAAGACACCAAATCAGGGTATTTCTAGTTGAAGTTAGGTGTATGGTTTATCCTAGACCTAAGGATGAAGTCACAAGCCAAGTGAGGGGTTCAATAGGTATAGCTTTGGTTCATAGTTGATGTGAGAGTGACTTATAATGTTTAAAGTGAGATCTAGGGCTAGTGTACTAGGTCAATGTCAAAAGATCCACTGCCTTGGGAACCGTGTCCAATGCAGGGTTGTTTAGGGGTCAGACTGGGGCTAACTAGTACATGAGACAATCTTGACCATGGTCCATGATGTCTTCAAAGGTATAGTTCACCATGCAAAAGTCAAACCACAAGTCAATCCAACAATCTAGGAGAGTGGGTTGCCTTGGAGATAAACCAGTGCCTTGGGAATTGGGAAGTGGAGTCAAAGTAGGGTTGACTTTATGGTTTAGGACTCCTACAACATGAGATAAGTGGACAGTATAGGCCTTGATGGTTAAATATGTCTAGATCTAGGTTTGACCCAAGTGGACCACAATCCCTTAAAACAAGGAATGCAGTCCCCAAGGCAAGATTTGACAAAGTGACAGTCTAGACCTAGGTTTTGAATTATTCTGATTCCGGATCTGCAAAAATCTCAAGTACCCAGTTCCTCGAAGTGAGTGAACTCACTTCTCCAAGGTGGTGCGACTTTCCCTAAGGAGGCTTCAATTTGGGTTTAGGTGGGTCAAATCATGTCGGATGGCATCCAAACTTTAGATCCGGGTAGATCAGTCAAGTAGGGGTATGGATCTATAATTTCGTGGCAATCCACCGGTTAGATCTTTGTAGATCTGAGTTTAAGTGTTCCAAGTGGTCCAAAATGGGGATTAAATCCCTCAAAATGTGGAATGGGGCCCACAAGGTGAATTTCAAGAAAGGGACAACCTGGGTGTATGTTATTTGATGTGTAGATGTCAAATCAAGTGGAATCTCAAACACCCATCGCTTAGATCTAGGTCAACCTGCTCAAATGATGAAGTGCGCCTTCCTTGGGAGAAGCTAGGTTGGCTTGGGAGAGGGGTCAAATGGAAGCCAATCCTCACCAAACTATAGATCCGGGATGCCGTGGATGCTATAGAGGTGGGTTTTCAATATCATACCCAACAACCCACTAGATCTCAGTAGATCTAAGAAAATGCAAAATTGGGGTTTTAATTAATTAGGGTTTTAGATGTTTTTGACAATTGGATAGACTATGGAGATAGAACTTACCTTGAGATCATACCTGAATGATGTGGTTGAGATGCCTTGATGTTGAGGAAGATTCCCGCAGAGATCAAATGAGAAATTGTTGATTTGCTTGCCAATTTGATGCCCTAGTCCACAAGTGCGCCTTCCTCTACCTGTCAAACCAAGGAATAAAATTCAATCAGTAAGATCAAGCATGGAAGAAATACAAGAGAAATGCAAATAGTAACATGAAATAGAAGGTCCTGGGACAGTAATACTCCCTGTTACCAACGAAGAGCTCCAAAGAAGAAGTAGGGAGAGTCTTCCCCTACCAATACCTCCTCCTCCAAGCAAATCGGCCTCCACCTGTAGATGCAAAATCGTGGTACAATAGATATGGCAAACAAGATCTCCAATAACTCAGTGCAAAGGAATAACCAACGAACGAACACCAAAAACATTCACCACAACATTGGAGATAGATGCAATAATAATTTTCTATTCCAATAATCCAGAGCCAAAAGTCCCTTTACAATGAGAGGCTCTCTCCTTTAAATAGGAAGGAGAGGCACCAAAACCCTAACCACTTTTTGAATGAGTGGCTAAGATTAAAAGATACAAATGTCTAATCAATGGTTGAGATGATCTCAACAACATAATACATGGATCACACATAAAATATAACATAAGTGGACAAAGTCGCCCTAGGAGAGGGGAATCCCACCAAATCATGATGACAAAATATCATAAGAGGCTCATGGTGGGTCCAAGGGGTAATTTTATCCCTCCTTGGTCAATCCCCATGGAACAATAACCAATAAATAATCATGAATGTACCAAATCGTGCCTCCAAGGTGAAGTCGTGGTCCTCAAAAGACCTCAAAAATCCACAGAAAGTGCCATAAGTGATGGATGCGGGCCCCGATGAAGCTGAAACTGCAGGAGGAGGTGTGGAAGGTCCCGATCTATCATCACTGATCATCCCATGCCATAACTTTGCCTCAGTAGCCCAAATAGATTTCCTCAATAGCCATTTCTACCAATCCTGAAATGCCTCGGGAAGCGTGAAACTGCCCAAACAGCCTCCTGGAGTGATGGCGCTGTCAAGGTGAGGGCACCAATGTGTCCGGGAGGGGGGTAATATGGTAAAAACAAGTGGCTGGACCACCCCCTCCATCATCAGCGCCCTAGGTCAACCGGATAAAAGTCATCTCTGCTCCGACAGGGCCTCCAACAGACCAAAACTGCACTAGGACAGCCTACTGAGGCTAAATCATCACTGTGAGTGCCCGGAACTGAAAACAAACTATCCCATTGGACTCAGAAGGTCCAAATCCATCCAAGATGTGTACTCATACACCATATGAATCTCTGCATGATCAAAATAAATATCCAATGTACCGGAACAAGGCCAATAATAATGATCTGTAAATGACCAAACACTGCTGTATCCCAAGTATCATCATCATAACCCTGTAGCTGCTGCATAGAGTCATCCTGTATGTGTACATAGACCATATATCATCTATCCATATCATCATAAGGTCCAACATCTCATGTCCCATGGTCCTCCATGGTCAAACTAGGTCTAACCAAGACCAAATACAACTCAGACTATCATCCATAGCTGCTGCAAGGTGTCAAGGTTAATACATGCTTTACAATTTATTCAAATAGCTACTAAAACACAGAGTAATCATGACTGGCGATCTAAATCCAAATATATAGTGTCGTTAATTATTATTATTACTCAGACTAGACTTTCAGGACCATACTCACTTCATAGTTGTGATCAATTTGCTAGTGAAGGGTGAAGGCTGAAATAACTGGCTAGGCTAAGGGATGACTTGACTGACTTGACTTTGTGACACTTTGGCAAGGGAAAGGGAATACACACCATAGTATATACTGAATGAGCAATAACACAGGGAATGGCGGTGTCTCACAAATGGATGAGTTGTTTAAAGAGGGTTTATTCACCTTCACAGATGCGCACAATCCATAATACAAACAAGGCCAGCAATTGTTTAGATATAACATTTAAGTTCCATTGCTTTTTGGGCCTGAGGTTTCCATAGCCTTGATCTATGTGTGTTTACAAACACATTGCATAGATTTACATTTATTTTAGGCTTTCTGCTGCAGGTGTGTTTTTAAGGCACTTGTTTACCTGAGCACTTCTAGGTGTGTCATGGACAACTTGTTTACCTAGGTATTTATTTTTCCAAAAGATATAACATTTTATTTTTCATGGCCATTTTCATTTGGCATTTCTCTCATATACAAGATATAGCATTTGATTTTTCCAGATTTTGTATTGATGGCAGCACTAAAAGTTTCAGGTTTAGCCAACACAACTTTAGTGACTAGGGGGAATTCTCAAGGAACTCCAACTCACCATAGGTAAGTTTTGTCACCAACTCAGAGCCGAGACACAATAAACAGGGAAGCTCATCCAATACAGAGGCTACAATGGGGAAAAGGTCCTCCATGTCACTAGTCAAGTAGCAAATCAGGGTAATAATCTAGAAGGTAGGCCATGGATGGATGAAGACAGTGAAATGATGGAGCCAACACTAGCAAGCCAGAGTATGGTGTAATGATCACCTCTATTCTCCCTTAGGAGGGTATGTACCAATGAGTATGAATAGTGAACTTCTAAGTCTGAGTAGGGACAATATAATATAAATAATAGGTCAACCAGGTCCATGTATCTATATGATCGCCAGATCATGACACTAAGTGCTAAGACATGCTATAAGAATAAGTATAAAAGCAATCTAACCATAACACATATAATATACCTGCTGAGTCATATACCTGAATGCACATCAACCTGTACCATCATCTGTTCTCTGGAACTGCTGCTGTAACTCTGGGCACTACTAACTGCTCTGTACCAATGGTATAATGGCTATATCGGGCATCTCTCTGAGTGTCCTGAAACTCAGTCATGGCATGGGGAATATAGCTGCTGTCCACAATCTGATAGTGATCCAATATAAATGCTCATCTCGGCATCTCAAATGCAAGGGAACTGGCTGAATAGTGTACTGGAATGAGAAAAATAATGTATGGTAGCCCGGCTACTATATATGTGATAACAGGTCTCCCCCTAGGTCATGATTCATCTCGATCTAAAGTGAAGAGTGCCTCGGTTGACGTGACTCCCAGCTTGCATTGGGAACCGTGGCATCTCTTGGGTCACCTCTTTAGTTGTCCATCTCCTTTACCATCCTGGATGGGATACCATTAAGGACAACTACAAGTTGTGTGATAACAAGTATTTTTTGACAAACCCTAATAATTAAATGCATTTAATAATTAAATAATTAATAGAATAATTTTTTTTTAGAAGCTTATTTATCCTATTGGTAGGTCGACCCAGCATTTTAATTAACAAATTATTTTAAATAAAATTACATTTGTAGGTCGGCCCAAATTTTTTTTTTTTTTTGGAAATGTGTATAAATAGCTAAGTTACCAGGATACGGATTCGGATACGGATACGGATCTGGATACGGATTCGCCAGATTTTTTAAAACCCAGGATCCGGATACGGCGGGGAAATGGAAAGTACAAAAAAATATAAAAATATAGAGTGAAGAATCAAACTATTCATGAAACTCAAGAATAGAACTATAAGTTATTGCCAAAAAAGAGAGTTCATGTACCATAATTGATAATTTGATGAGTTGTAAGTTGAGTAACCATGATTGATATGATAATTTTAAAAACCATTTCAGCATGAACTTGAAGCAGGTCATAATATTGTTTTTGTGAGCCACATCCACATGTCCCTATCAGCAGGGAATAAAGTGGTTTTCTTGAAGACGATGCCAAGACTACAAAACAGTGTAGGTGAGCAACAACATAGCACGTAAAGATAGATCATCCCTTAACGACAGACCTTGACCATAAAGATAAATCAAATAAAAACATTGAGAGCAGAACTTGATATTGATATATCAAAGTTCAGGAGCAGATCTTGACATAAGGATAGATCAGACCTTGAGCAAGAATGGATTTTACACTTTTAGCCATTAGTTGTAAGGTTTTTTAAGTTTTTCATTAAAAAACATTTTTTGGGGGGGATCAATGGGTCATAGAAGCACTGGAAGTTTCAGGATCCATTTGAAAATTTCAAGAAATGTTTGATTTTTCACATGATCCGTTTCATAGGACCAGGATACGTTTCCTTCTATAGGGGATACGTTTCCATGATGGATCCTAGGTGGATCCGATCCGGATACGTATCGGATCCGTGGATCCTAGACACTGGGGTGGTGGATCCAGTAACACAGATAAATAGAAATGCAAACTCATTTTTTTGACACAAGAAATCAACTCTGAAATTTGGATTGTTTACTGAGGCAAATTTCTGTGGTTAGACATAATGTTTTTTTGGCATCTTCAGGGTTTTAGGACTGTTTCTCCATCTGTAATTTTTTTTGGGCTACCTGCTTCTCAAAAATTCGGACTGTCTCTTCTGCAAAACTCAGGCTGCTTCTGTGTTCTATTCTGGACTGTCTTTATAAGATTTTCGGGTTGCTTCAATGATGAACTCGGACAGCACAATCTCTGATTTCTCATAAGCTTAGTTCAATTGAGCAGGATTAGCACAAGTTGCTATATGTGCAGTTGGTCTGACTCAGATTGGCTGAGTTGTATGAGCAGTTGGTTTGATCCAGGCGGATTGAGTTTGGTGAGCAGTTGGTTAGACTCAAATTTATTAAATCGAATAATGTGAACAACAGATTGATTTATGCAGACAGATTGATTGGTACAGCTAGATCAAACAGATTGATTGGTACAGCTAGATTGGACAGATTGATTGTACAGGTTGATGAACAGTGTGGCATAGTTGTGATGAGCAGTGGTTAGTTGATGAGCAGTGATAGTGGTTGGGCAGTGAGGTACAGATTGTGCAGTGTGGTACAGGTGTTGGATAGCAGGTCCGCAGGATTAATGCAGTTTGTGGTTTATTAGTTCAGTATCTATCTTCATATCAGGGTGGTAGGACAAGGCATGGAAATCTAGGGAGCTAAGGCTTCCTTCAAGTTGTAGCCTGTAAACCAGGGGGTTGTAGCCTCCTTCCAGTTGTAGCTGGAGAATTGAAGTCTTTGTAACAAAGGGGGTTGTTGCCTCCTTCCAATTGTTGTTGGTAAATTATTATTATAAAGGCTTCGTAGTTTTTCCCCAGGACTTGGGCTTCCACGTAAAAATGTTGTGTACTATGTTTTGTTATGCTTCCTATGTGTTGATGATATGATGACCTATAATTGTTAATAATGCTGATGACATAATGATAATGTGATAATGCATTAATGAATGATGCATTGAACAAGCTGCTGATGATTGTTGAAGTTGAAAAAGTAATAAAAAACTATACACACTGTTCACCACCCCCCCTCTTAGTGTGCTCGGTGTGTCCAACACATAGGATGGTGCCAAGTGAAGCTGATCGTTCAGAGATTTCCAAAGAGTTGGAAGTCTATAGGAGGGCCATGGGAACATTTGGGTTTGATATGGCTATCAAAGACAGGAAGAACATAATGCCAAGTAAGTTTCACCTTGTTTCAAGTTCAACCTTCAAGAATGAAAATTCAATTTATTTATTTCTTTGTTTTAAATTTTAAATTTTCAATGTCTTCTCTTATGTTTCTAACTTTCTCCAATTCATTGTAGATACTTGGTGGGAACCCTATGGGAGACGAGTACCCCATCTCCAAAAGCTTGTTGTTCGGATCCTTAGCTAGACATGCAGCTCTTCTAGTTGTGAGCGCAACTGGAGTGTATTTGAAAAAATACACACCAAGAAGCGCAACAGGTTAGAGAATTTGAAATTAAATTTGAAATTCATTATCTATTGTAATTTATGTCCCATGGGTAATTCTAATTTATGTATTCTAAATTCTAATTTAATAAATTTGCTGTCCTCATACAGGTTGGATGCCCAACGCCTGAATGATATAGTGTACGTCTCCTACAATATCAGGTTGTGGGTGAAGCAGCTTGAGAAAAAACCTGAGGTGGAGGCCATTTCATTGGGATGCCATTGACACCACTGCTGCGTGGAGAGTGGAGATTAAGGAACCTGTTATGGAGGCAGCCTCTGATTGGTTAGAGGATGATCATGATACACAGGATCCCCAGAGTGAGATATGGGAGGATGCGGGGTTTGGCTTTGAGAGTGTGCCACCACCGGAGCCACCAGTAGCACATCCACCAATTTCACAACCACCAGTAGCACATCCACTAGTTTCACGGCCATAGTCTCAGGCAGAGGGACCCAGATATAGGGGCAGTGGTAGCAGTAGCAGTGGTAGAGGACTTGATGAGGGTGTTCTTCTAGTTCTTCTAGAGTACATTAATTTCCAGGCACTTCTAGAGGCAGAGGACACCAGAGTCCATGACGACCCCTCGAGCACCTAGGCTTTCTAGCTCTAGAGGCAGAGCCATTACTAGAGCGATTACCTTTACTTGTAGAAGGGGTAGAGGGAATCCATAGTTTACTTTATTTAGTTGATTTCATTGCATATGACAGTTGACTCTATGAGATACATTGATTGTATTTTTTTGGTGATTCATGAGTCGGGGACTCAATATCCAGGACACGATTCATTTTTTATGTGTGATGTCTAGCGATATGTCTTATTACTTATACATCTTATATATCAGTTTTCTTTCCATATGCATGTGGCAATGTGTTTAAACTTTATTTGATGTTCTTGTTGCTTTAGATGTTTAGAAAATTGAAAAAAATGAAGGACACGATTCATTTTTGATGTGTGATGTCTAGCGATACGTCTTATACATCTTATATATCAGTTTTCTTTCCATATGCATGTGGCAATGTGTTTATTTGATGTTCTTGTTGCTTTAGATATTTAGAAAATTGAAAAAAATGAATATTTTTGTATTCTTTTAAGTTTGCCGATATATTGCCGATGTTTGCCGACATTTTCGCCGATAAATCCAATAATTTCTTTTTGGACCCTCGGCGATATATTCGCCGACACGATATTTGTAACACTGGTAACTGCTGCTGAAAATGTGATAAAAATCACATGTGGTCATGAATACAAAATGAGGGGTAACAGGAAAATATATGAGGTTCCTTCTTTATATAGGTGCCCTCGTTTATCTTGTAGAGGATAGCCCAAGCTTTCTAGGTTAAGAAAATATCTTCGTTTTCTGAACAAGCTCTACTTCCATTTCTCCTGACATGATGTGCTTCTAACGCCCATCGTGCTCACACATTATTTCATATAATATGAGCTTTATCTTAACCAAGTCAATAAAGTTCTACGACACAAGGAAAATGAAAATTTCTGCTCATATATTATTGAATGAAAATTTCAGACCCAGGAGATGAACAAAAAATAAAAAGCAAAGTGGTCACAAATGTAGCATGGGACTTGAACTTAACTTGAAAAGTACGATGGACATGGATAGAATAAACATTGTTTTTCCCATCAATACAACTAACCAACAAAATAGAAATACAGACCTGTGTTAACTTTCTTCACAAAAATTGGAAAATCAGGCCAATATTTTATCAAGTTAGGAGCTATTTACCATGTGAAACCACATGCATGGAGAATCCATTGGAAAATGATGTACACTGCAGTCCACAGCACAAAATATGCACCTCGGAACCAAGTGAAGCGCTGTCATCAGAACCAACTTCACCACCTAAGATTTCTAAAAGGTACTGTTTAAAAAAAGAAATTTCTTAGCTACTCAATTGTAACCCATGCGCTTCTCCAAAAGTAACTCAGTTCAGTGGATACATTATACATACCATACCATTGAGAGCAGATTCAATAAGAAGGGAAAAAGCGTTCACTGAATGCATACATCCTCTCAACTGCAAAGGAAATATCACAGAGAATTTACGTCAAGATGCTTATCAAAACTTTACTATTTATGTTGTGAACTGATAACAAATGGTTTTAAACTAAGTTGCACGAAACGTGTACAAGTTTCGGAAACGGGAATGCTTGGAAACGTGACCCCCCCAAAATGGGTGCATCAAGGGAAACGTGGACTATATATATATATATATATAACACATTATCTCACAATAAAATAAGAATAAGAGGTTAATTCGTAGGTAGGTTTAAAAATAATTTAGAGGTTAATTTGTTTTCATTTTCCATAAACAAAGGATTTTTAGATTTCCTATGGATCTGAAGTCGCCCATGGGCCTTTGGCGGTTTCCTAGAAGTTTCCGAGTTTCCGCGAGCTTCCGGTACTGGTACGTGGGTATTCTAGAAGTTTTGTGCAACATAGGTTTTAAAGAACATTCAGATGGATCAAGGATTATATAGGAATACAGAACAAAGAACACTGATAAAACCAGACCAATGACCTTTCAAATTGCATACTGAAGTAATTGTTATACATGATAAACTAAGGCTTATTTTTTAAGCAAAATAACTGTGGGACTACCGAGATACAGAAAGATTCCCTTCCTTGGGAATAAAGATACATCAGGGCATTACCTTCAGGAGTGTAATGGTAGAAGACAGCACACCGTGGGCAGAATTACTTTTGTTTTTAATGTTAATCAGAAAAATAGAAGTCATGGAGATCGTGTTTGTATCCTCTTCAAAGAAACATGAACTTTGAGAGGGCAGTCCGACAAATTATGTATCTTAAAATAAAGCATATAACCTCTCAAACAAACAACTCAAGTCACTAATATCTTATGCCAAATAGACCTCTTGACAAATATTTGAAGACGCATTCTCTTCCATTTTATCACTGTAAAAACTTATTTGGAGAAATATTTTTAAAGAGTATTTTCTTTTTTCTTAGAAGATCAACTTCCCACCAAGGTTCAAATCCTTGAGAGACATGTTTCACCCTCCATAGGCCATCATGCCCATGCATGTGGTATGTCTTGCCAATGCAAGCAGGATTTCATGGTAAAGTCACCTGACACGGGGACACGGGACACGTAGGACACAAAAATACGAGAGTCCGACACGGACATGGTGACCCCCGAAATCAGGACACGTAGGATACGTTTTATATACATATATATATTTTTTTAAAAATATATTAAAATTTAAAAATATAGACATATAGATCCAAAAATATTTAGAAACTAGAACATTTACAAATATTCAATAGAAATTAGAATAAAAACACATTAATGATTACACATTTGTCATTCACAAATCACGATTCACAACACATTTGTCATTCACAAATCACAATGAGACACAGATGCATGTCAGAACCATATTTCTCATTAAGTCATCAAAATCAAAATGTATACATATATGTCGGAATGCCACTGGGCACTGGCAAATGCCAAATAGACTAATAGTAAATACAAAAAGGGGTGGATCAAGATGGGAGAATCCCATATGTCAGTAGTCCTCCTCCATGCCTGAATCAACATACTCATCACTGCCATTGCCACTGCCCTGATCCTCATCCTCCTCCCCCTCCTCCTCCTCTCTGCCCATCTGACGATCTGCATCTGCTGCTGTGGAGGATGACCCCTCTGTACGATCACTATCATCAAAAGTGACCGGCTCTAGCACTGGATCATTTAGATCCATGTTGGATAATGCCAACTCAGTACTGCTGTCCAAACCCATATCATCAGGAAAGACATCCCACATCTTTGTCTTTCCCTTCACCCATGCCTCCCTCTTCCTGTAAATAAGACGAAGGTTGGAGTGCACATACACAATCGACTCTGCCCTGGACTGCTCAAGCCTGCTCTTCTTCACACTGTACAAGTTCCCATATGTGCTCCAATTCCTCTCACAACAAGAGGATGATGTAACTTGAGAGATGACCCTGAAGGCTAACTTCTGTAGAATAGGGGATGTTGCCCCATGAGTTGCCCACCAAGCATAGGGTTTCTTACCCTCCCTATCTCTAAGCACATCATAGCCTCCAAATCTCCCAGTGCCAGTGGAAAAATCTACAAAGCCATCCTCCACCTCCTCAAGCATGTCTCTATCCTGAAATAGCCGTCTAAGTGCTATCTTCCTCCCATTTGCAATCTCTGCATCCATGTGAGGAGAGACTCTGTGTGAGGCCCCCGATCCACCAGTGAGCCACTCCTGAGTGTAGAACTTGGGGTTCAAGGAGTGGGCCAAGCAATGCAAAGGTGTGCAATTCTTATCCCACCTGGAGATAAGAATATCCCGAATAATGGTCCATAAGTTCTCTGCCGATGTCCCATACTCGGGACACTCATTCTCCATGACAATGGACCTCATGGACTCAATCATGGAATCCCACCCCTCATAAACCTCTGCTAGGATGGGCTGGTCCGTGTCTGCAAACCGCAACAAAGAAATTATTGGCTCCATGATCTTAATAGTAAGATCCACCGTGTCCCACCAACCATCATTTAACACCAAGTCCTTCACCTTTTGTGAAGCAGCCTGATCCGTGTTTCTCCAAAAAGCCCAAAACTCTGAAATCACCATGGACCCAAGAGCGGTTTTGACCTCCCTCAACCTCTTGAGCATGATGAATGAGGAAGCAAACCGAGTATTTGCAATCTTCAGCAATGAAAGCTGTGTGTATTGTTTGTAGATGGTGAGGGCATTTGTGTTGTTTTGTGCAAAGTTAC
The DNA here is from genome assembly GCA_027924585.1 of Larix kaempferi. Taxonomy (NCBI): domain Eukaryota; kingdom Viridiplantae; phylum Streptophyta; class Pinopsida; order Pinales; family Pinaceae; genus Larix; species Larix kaempferi. The sequence goes on from BSBM01000779.1 coordinate 1,220,137, forward strand.
GGATATGGCGTGCATCCTCAATAAGGTTGTCAATCTATGCCACATCCGAAGCAATGGCTTTCAGTGCTAAATTCAAGGAATGGACAACGCAAGGTGTCCAAAAAACCTGTAAGAGCAATAAAAGCATGTATCAATGACTCTACAACACTAACATTGCAATGACCAAATTCAAACAATGAGCAAATTAGAAATGAAAAGTGTCCAAAATGAACATACCTGTGGATATTTAGCTTCCACAATCATGCCAGCAGCCTTGCAAACAGGTGCATTGTCCATGATGATTTGTACACACGACTCAACACCTACTTCTTCAATGGTTTTGATGAATAAATCACCCATAAATTGTGCATCCTTGTATTTGCCAAGAGCATCCACCGCTTTCAAGAACACCGATCCATTTTGGGAAGATACCATGAAATTGATGACTGGATGGCATGCGGGATCCATCCATCCATCATAAATAATACTCACACCGGATGAGGGCCATGTTGATTTAATTGGCTCAAGAATTTTATCTACCTCCTTCTTTGCTTTAACCAACAATGTGGTTCTAAGCTTCTCTGAACCAGGAGGCAAATAACCATTTGGAGCTCGTTCCAAGATAGTTTTAACCGTCTCAAAATACAATGGTGACCGTGCAACATTGAATGAAATGAAGTTGAGGTAGAAGAAAAATGCAATAGTAAGGTCTACCTCTTCTCGCGCCTCTTTTTGGAAAATCCTATCCATTGGACCACCTGTAGATTGCCTCTTTCTTGTTTGATAAGTATCCCCATGCCCACGCCCATGAATGCTAGGTGGAAATGGAGGCTTAGTGCTAGAGGACTTCCTCAAGAATGGAAGAGGGTCATCCTCTTTTTTCTTGCTTGCTGCTGCCACCTTCCCTAAGCCAACATGATCCTCTCTTTCCATATCCCTCCTTTGGTGAACAGTCACCGCTTTGCATGAAGAAATCCCATAAGAAGGAAGGGCCAACAAATGGCCCTTAACCCGGAAATATGTGCTCATGAACTCATGCTTGCAAAAATTGCATCTCCAAGACACATTGCCTCCCCCACCAAGCTTTGCCCCGGGTCCATCTTTCCTTGTCACATACTTCCACAAAGGGTATTTTTTTTCTTGGGCTTGTTGTCTTGCTAAAACAGGGTTAAGTGGAGCCATAGAATGAGCTCCACTAGCAGCCGATGGAGCACTTGACGGAGGAGGAGAACCGCTTGTGCTTGGTGGAATAGGAGGGGAGGCCCTAGATGGTGCATTTCTCCCTCTCCTTTGCCCCCTACCTCCTGCCCTAGCTGATTGAGACATTCCTTTTCTTTTGTGATGGTTGAGCTTGCAATCCTCTCCACAAATCCACCGAAATGCACTTGGAATCGCTTGGAAACAATGGATAGCCTTCAAATCTCCTTCAAATCTCCTTCACCTGCACATACAACTCACTCTCAACCAAATGCTTCCTTGCAAATGACAAAAAGAAAGGCAAAATTCTGTTTTTAAGTGAACCCGGACGTCTTTTTCCGCCAAAAACGTGTCCTGTTTTTCGGGTACGTGTCCAACAGTCGGGACACGTAAATTCGTGTCCGATTCGTGTTTAACACGTGTCCCGATTTCGGATTCGAAGTAAGGTCGAATCGGACACGAATTCATATCGAATCGTGTCCGATTCGACCGATTCGGGACAGGGAGAGGGTTTCATACGAATCCGGTTTCTGAGGTCCAGATGCAATTCCTGGGTGGGCAGAATAGATTCCTCCAACAGGTGGGATGTTTTTTCTATGCAAGTAGGGTTTATGTAAATGGAGGCAAATCCAATTCCTAAGTGAATTTGAAGAATAGATTCCTCTTGCACGTGGGATGTCTTGCGGCACTCTTGCCTATGTGTTATCATGCAAATCTGCACCAGCAGACCTGACTAATAATTATAGGTGATCTACCCGTCACTACTAGATGCCTCTCCATTCGGACTGGTACTTTTGTAGTCTCAATGGGGTACCCCTAGGGGTTGTCTGCTGTCATTGAGCTAATGAATCTGTGTAAGCAATACAATCAATTAGCACACACAAAATTGACTCATGAGATGCCTATAAGCAATCAAGAGCAAGCGTAAATTCTCAATAAAAATTTAAGTGTTTGAGATCAGATTTCTGAGCTAATTATAACAGTGAACAAAAATGAACAAGATGAAGAGAATATATGCTTTAACTTAACAGAATTCAAAGTAAGTGCACCAAAGCCCACCAAATCACTGCAATACTATCAAACCACTGTCCAACCAAGAAATCCTACAAGCCAAAGAGAAGGCATAATCTAACCAAATCAATGTATTATTAAAGACACATGGATTGCATCATAGTGCTACTCAACTAACTCAACCTGATATAACTGGAACATTGAATTTCTCAGGACCCCGCTTCAATTTGTGACAAGTCCTTCAACCTCAAGTCAACAAGGGATATGGATCCTTAGCTCTCCTCGAGAGATAGCGCTTCAAACACCATTTTCAGGACATCTCATCCAAGATGTCCCTTGTGGAATCCCTTATCCAACCCACTATTCTCTATGGCTTTGAGATTTGGGGACCTGGATTGCTCGAGTTTGATTGGGCATCAGTTGAGAGAGTTCAAATCCTTCTTCTCTCACGCATCAATATATGCAAACAGACAGTCCCTCAACACATCATCCTAGCAGAGTTTGGAGCCCGACCCTTTTGACTTGAAACAGTGTTTAAACGGGTCTCTTATCTGCATCACAATCAGAGCTTCACCAACTTGACAAAGGGTGGGACCTGTTATCACATGCTTAGTAGCTGGGCTACTTACCATTTTTTCAGACCAGATTGCCAGTCATGAGCCTAGTCCTTACACTTCAGGTAGAGGATGATCTGAGCACATCAGTGATGGTTGATATTTATATGTTCAGCTGGATTATTCAGGGCTAGCAATTGTGGGGCCACCCTTGTCACTTTGAGCCCTCTTCATGACCTCCCTTGTCATGAATTTTCAGACCTTAGTTCACTAGAGCAGAGCAGTTTAGCTGGATGTGTTCTTTCTTTGCCATGCATATATAGTGGTGTCAGTACAAATGGATTATAGTTTCAGTTGCAGTCTCAGATATATGGCAGAGGTATTGTTTTATGGATGTTATGATTTCTGTTACCAACTATTTTGTATCATAGTTGGATTTCTTGTGAGCTGCCAGAGCTATGAACATGTTCAATGTTCATCATTAGTGTTCAAAAGTTCATAAGTCTTTTTCAGGGCCATTTTGGCCCCTTTGTCATATTGCATGTTCATACCCCCTTGGGGATATTGTAAAAATGTGCTAGCAAGACGGTCTTATGTAAAGAACTTGGCCTCCTAGGAATTTTTTATCAACGGTGATCATTCCATGGTGTTTTTTCCTTGTCAATTACGCAATGTTGAATAAGCGTTGTATAATCGATGAGTTTTTCACTCGCTCCTCCAAAGTTGGAATGGTCATCCTGATTTTGAGCCTTAGGAGGTTATTAAAGTTCATGTGTCAATGTTTATGAACTTGATAGAAATAGAATTGAGTCATTATGAACATGTACTAGGTCCCCTAGAAGTTTGAGTTAGTTCGGACAATTTTATTTTTTCCCGTTTTACGGGGATTTTTAATGATTTTATTTAAAAAATGAAAAAATATGATAAAAGTGTAGTCTAGGGCAGTGTAGTTTCACTTGGCTAAGACTCGCGAGTCTCGCCGAGTCTGGCCGAGTCAAGTGCCAGCCGCATAACCGCAGCCTACTCAGAGCCCTAACTCGGCACTCGCAGGTTTAGGGCACACTCGTTGAAACTCGGTGAAAACCTCACACTCGTTGAAACTCGTGGATACTCGTCGGCCTGTTTTCCATCCCTCGTGGCGGTTAATGGGCTGTATTTGACCACCGCAGGCTTTCATATTGGCGCCAAAAGAATGGCGTGAAAGTTTGGCACCGGTTTGAGCCTTTAAGAAGGCGTTCAGGGTCCTCCTCCACTCACAGTAAGCCGCGAAGTGACTAAGAGTTCGTGAGTTCCGAGTTGAGGGTTCACAGTGATTTCCGAGTTGAGAGTTCGTGATTTCCAAGTTGAGGGTTCGTGAGTTCAAGTTGCCATTGCCATCAACGGGCTACATTCCGGACAGGCTGCCATTGCCATTCAAGAGAGTCGAGTCGCTGCTGTTGTTTGAAGAGACGCTACTGGGTTCCAGAGTTTGGTCAACATCAGCCTGCTACGTTTGGTCGACATCCGCTGCCACCAACTAGAGCCTCGGGTTGGTCGACATTTATATATTTATTTTAATGGTATTTGAAAATGTATATTTTACACATGTTTTAAATTTAAATTTTATAAATGTTTTAAATTTTATATGTTATTAATAATATATGTTTTTTATTATGTTATTTTATAAATGTTATTAAATTTTATATATGTTATTTTATATTATGTTTTAAATTTTAATTTTATATTTTAAAAATTAAAATTAAAACTTAAAAAAAACATATATAAAATTAAAATTTAAAACATAATAACATATATATTTGAATTTTTTATGTTAATTTATGTTTTTGAGATTTGTTTTAAATTTCATTTTCAATTTTGTATTTGAATTTCTTAATTTTATTTTAAGTTTTTAATAGTTTGGCCTTGTCATGTTGCTGCCATGACTGTCTACAAGGCATGTAGGCTGCCACTGGTAAGCCTGTAGGATGCCACAGTGGCAGCCTACATGCCTTGTAGGCAGTCATGGAAGCAGCATGCCAAGGCCAAACCATTAAAAAATGAAAATAAAACTTAAAATAAAAAAACAACTTAACAAATTTAAAAAATTAAAAAAATTAAAAAAAAAAACAAAATTCAAATAAATTTATAATCTTTTTTATGTTTTTGAGATTTGTTTTAAATTTCATTTTCAATTTTGTATTTGATTTTTTTTAATTTGTTAAGTTTATTTTTATTTAATTTAATTTAACAAATTACATTTAATTTTAATTCATAAATAAAATAAAATTTTAAATGTTTTTAACCTTTTCCACTCAGATCATCATCCATGGCACCTACAGGGAAATCTGGAAGGGCTCTTGATAAAGCATGGGAACTGTTATCACATATATAGTAGCCAGGCTACCATACATTATTTTTCTGATGCCAGTACACTATTCAGCCAGTTCCCCTACATTTGAGATGCTGAGATGAGCATCTATATTGGATCACTATCAGATTGTGGACAGCAGTTGTATTCCCCATGCCATGACTGAGTCTCGGGACACTCGGAGAGATGACCGATATAGCCATTATACCATGGGTACAGAGCAGTCAGTAGTGCCCAGAGTTGCAGCAGCAGTTTCAGAGGACAGATGATGGTACAGGTTGATGAGCTTTCAGGTATATGACTCAGCAGGTATATCATGGTGTTATGGTTAGATTGCTTTTATACTTATTCTTATAGCATGTCTTAGCACTTAGTGTCATGATTTGGCGATCATATAGATATTTGGACCTGGTTGATCTATTATATATATATATTATATTGTCCCTACTCAGACTTAGAAGTTCACTATTCATACTCATTGGTATGTACCCTCCTTAGGGAGAATAGAGGTGATCATTCCACCATACCTTGGCTTGCTAGTGTTGGCTTCATTATTCATTGTCTTCATCCATCCATGGCCTACCTTTTAGATTATCACCCTGACTTACTACTTGACTAGTGGCATGGAGGACTTCTCCCCACTGTAGCCTCTGTATTGGATGAGCTTCCGTGTTTATTGTGTCTCGGCTCTGAGTTGGTGACAAAACTTACCTATGGTGAGTTGGAGTTCCTTGGAATTCCCCCTAGTCACTAAAGTTGTGTTGGCTAAACCTGAAACTTTTGGTGCTGCCATGAATACAAAATCTGGGAAAAATAAAATGCTATATCTTGTATGAAAAGCCCATTCATGCAATGTGTTTCTAAACACACATGAATGAGAGGCATGCCAAATGAAAATGGCCATGAAAATAAAATGTTATATCTTTTGGAAAATAAATACCTAGGTAAACAAGCTGTCCATGACACACCTAGAAGTGCTCAGGTAAACAAGTGCCTTAAAAACACACCTGCAGCAGAAAGCCTAAAATAAATGTAAATCTATGCAATGTGTTATAAAACACACATAGATCAAGGCTATGGAAACTTTAGGCCCAAAAAGCAATGAAACTTAAATGCTATATCTAAACAATTGCTGCCTTATTTGTATTATGGATTGTGCGCATCTGTGAAGGTGAATAAACCCTCTTTAAACAACTCATCCATTTGTGAGACACCGCCATTCCCTGTGTTATTGCTCATTCAGTATATACTATGGTGTGTATTCCCTTTCCCTTGCCAAAGTGTCACAAAGTCAAGTCAGTCAAGTCATCCCTTAGCCTAGCCAATTATTTCAGCCTTCACCCTTCACTAGCAAATTGATCACAACTATGAAGTGAGTATGATCCTGAAAGTCTAGTCTGAGTAATAATAATAATTAACGACACTATATATTTGGATTTAGATCGCCAGTTATGATTACTCTGTGTTATAATTGTTATTTGAATAAGTTGTAGAGCATGTATTAACCTTGACACTTTGCAGCAGCCTTGGATGATGGTCTGAGTTATATTTGGTCTTGGTTAGACCCAGTTTGACCATGGAGGACCATGGGACATGAGATGTTGGACCTTATGATGATATGGATAGATGATATATGGTCTATGTACACATACATGATGATTCTATGCAGCAGCTACAGGGTTATGATGATGATTCTTGGTTTACAGCAGTGTTTGGTCATTTACAGATTATTATTATTGGCCCTGTTCCGGTATATTGGATATTTATTTTGATCATGCAGAGACTCATATGGTGTATGAGTACACATCTTGGATGGATTTGGACCTTCTGAGTCCAATGAGACAGTTTGTTTTCAGTTCCGGGCACTTACAGTGATGATTGAGCCTCAATAGGCTGTCCCAGTGCAGTTTTAGTTTGTTTGAGGCCCTGTCAGAGCAGATGTGATTTTTATCCGGTTGACCTAGGGCGCTGATGATGGAGGGGGTGGTCCAGCCACTTGTTTTTACCATATTACCCCCCTCCCGGACACACTGGTGCCCTCACCTTGACAGCACAGGCACTCCAGGAGGCAGTTTGGGGCAGTTTCACGCTTCCCGAGGCATTTCAGGATTGGTAGAAATGGCTATTGAGGAAATCGATTTGGGCTACTGAGGCAAAGTTATGGCATGGGATGATCAGTGATGATAGATCGGGGTCTTCCACACCTTCTCCAGCAGTTTCAGCTTCATCGGGGCCCGCATCCATCACTTATGGCACTTTCCATGGATTTCTGAGGTCTTTTTGAGGCCTACGATTTGACTATGGAGGCACGATTTGGTACATTCATGATTATTTTATGGTTATTGTGCTATGGGGATTGACCAAGGAGGGATAAAATTACCCCTTGGACCCACCATAAGCCTCTTATGATATTATGTCATCATGATTTGGTGGGATTCCCCTCTTCTAGGGCGATTTTGTCCACTCACATAATATTTTATTTGTGATCCATGTATTTTATTGTTGAGCTCATCTCAACCATTGATTAGACATTTGTATCTTTTAATCTTAGCCACTCATTCAAAAAGTGGTTAGGGTTTTGGTGCCTCTCCTTCCTATTTAAAGGAGAGAGCCTCTCATTGTAAGGGGTCTTTGGCTCTTGGATTATTGGTATAGAAAAATATTCTTGTGGAAATTCTTGTGCTCTCCTTTGCATCTGGTGTTCTTAGATGGTGATTGGAAAGTCTATCGCAACCTAGCATTTGGAAATTGTGGTAAGATCTATCTTTTTGGAAATCATTGTTTGTCTACAGGAGGGCGACTTCAACAAGGGCGATTTTGCAAGGCTTCTTCAAATCGACTTTCTTGGCATTCGCTTGTATCAGGGGGTTATCATTAGCTTCATTGTGATCTATGCTATTTTCCTGTTACTTCTTTTGTGGCATTAGTCTTATCTCTTGATGCATCAAATCTGATATTGTTGACGTTTGTTGTGCAGGAGAGAGGGCGCATTGGCTTCTTGGATCAAATCGACTTGCATAGAAAACTACCTCAAAGCTTCTCAAATTGATCGGGTTTGCATAGATCATCATCATCAAGGCATCTACAAGGTTACCCAGGTAAGATCCACAGGTTTGTTTCTCTTTCCTTTATCCAATCCATTGACATAGCTCATAAATTGTTAAAACCCTAAATATTTTAAAACCCCCATTTTACATTTTCTCAGATCTACTTAGATCTAGTGGGTTGTTGGGCATAATATTGAAAACCCACCTCTATAGCATCCACGGCATCCCGGATCTATAGTTTGGTGAGGATTGGCTTCCGTTTGACCCCCTTCCCAAGCCAACTTAGCTTCTCCCAACCAAGGCGCACTTCCTGGTAGTTGTGAGTTGACCTAGATCTAGGTGGTTGGTGTTTGAGATCCCGCTTGATCCATAATCTACACATCAAATAACATACACCCAGATTGTTACTTTTCTGAAATTCACCTTGTGGGCCTTATTCCACATTTTAAGGGATTTAATCCCCATTTTGGACCATTAGGTGTACTTAAACTCAGATCTAGTAAGATCTAGCCGTCGGATTGCCACGAAATTATAGATCCATACTCCTACTTGACTAACCTACCCGGATCTAAAGTTTGGATGCCATCGGACTTGTCTTGACCCACCTAACCCACCTTTTCAGCCTCCTTGGGTAAAGTTGCACCACCTTGGAGAAGTGAGTTCACTCACTTCTAGGAACTGGGTATTTGAGATTTTTGGAGATTTGGAACCGGAATAATTCAAAACCTAGTTCTAGTGTGTCACTTTGTCAGATCTTGCCTTGGGGATAGCATTCCTTGTTTTAAGGGATTGTGATCCACTTGGGTTAAACCTAGATCTAGACCTACTTATCCATCAAGACCTTAATTGCCCACTTGTCTCAGGTACTAGGAGTCCTTAACCACAAGTCAACCCTACTTTGACTCAATTATCCCAATTCCCAAGGCACTGGTTATTCTCCAAGTCAATTCGACTTTCCTAGATTGTTGGATTAACTTGTGGTTTGATCTTAGTGTGGTGAACCAAACCCTTGATGCTATCATCTATCATGGTCAAACTTGTCACTTGTACTAGTTAGCCCCAATTCACCCCTAAACTACCCTGCATTGGACACGGTTCCCAAGGTAGTGGCTCTTCCAACATTGAACTAGTACACTAATCCTAGATCTCACTCCAAACATTGTAAGTCACTCTCACATCAACTATGAACCAAAGCTATACCTATTGAACCCCTCACTTGGCTTGTGACTTCATCCTAAGGTCTAGGATAAACCATACACCTAACTTCACTTAGAAATACCCTGATTTGGTGTCTTGGTTTTGATCTCTCCTATCGGGAGTAGATCGGGTCTCCCCCTTTGTTATTTGGGATAGATAACATAAAGCGAAGGTTGCCTCGACTGGCGTGACAACCATATACTGGAGGTCGAGGTGATCGTGGTTGCACCTTTTGAGTTGCCCTTCCCTATTGCCATCCATGACTGGATCCATCCATAGGGGTAACTATAGTTTAGGTGATAACAGGAACATTGTGTCCGGGTGGTCCTAGGGCAAGACAATCAAGTCAAGTGCAAGTACTGTCCAACGACTATGTATGGGGGCATAAACAGGTTAAAACACCACTTAGCTCGAGTTGTGTGCAAAGATGTCATAGTTTGTGATCGTTGCCCTGAAGAAGTCATAGCGGGAAATGAATGCTGCTTTGGAAAGCATCAAAGACCAAAACGCCAAAAGATCTAGGCTGAGGTTTGAAACTGCAGGGATGGGCATATCTCCAATGGGACCCCCAGGTAGTTGTTCATCAAGTTTTGCACTAGGTGCTGCAGCAAGTCCATCTATCACCTCTCATTTCCTCCTTCCTCGTATAACCCCGGGATCTCAACCAACATTGGGCAGCTTTAATGAAAGGAAAAGGAAAGAGGCAAATATGGCAGTGAGGAGGTTTTGGTACCATGACAGCCTATCCTTCAACATTGCAAGGTCTCCATTTTATCAGCCCATGGTAGATGCTATTGCAAGCGCTGGCCCTGGATACAAAGCCCCCTCATACAGGGCACTTAGGGGGAAAGATCTAGATGAGGAGTTGCAGTGTGTCAAGGAACAGTTGGAGAGCACTAAAAGCTCATGGGAGTTTACAGGTTGCACAATCTTGTCAGATGGGTGGACAGATCAAAGGAATAGAACGATCATAAATTTTCTTGTGGCTTGCCCTAAAGGAACCATGTTCCCGAAATCTGTTGATGCATCCTCACATGTGAAAGATGCAAATCTGATATTTACATTGTTAGCAGAGGTTGTTGAAGAAGTGGGGGCCAAAAATGTTGTCTAAGTAATCACCGACATCGCAACAAATTATGTGGCAGCCGGTAAATTGCTTTGTGCAAAATACCCTTCTCTTTTTTGGACCCCTTGTGCTGCCCATTGTATAGATTTGATTTTGGAGGACATTGGGAAGTTGGAGTGTGTACAAGATGTGGTTCATGAGTGCAAACAAATCACCAAGTACATTTATAACCATGCTTGGGTGCTGAGTCTTATGAGAGAGCACACAGAAGGTGAGCTCAGTCGCCCTGCTGTCACACGGTTTGCAACCAACTTTCTCTCCCTCCAAAGCCTTCTTAATGAGTACCAAGCATTGAGACAGATGGTTAGTAGTAGGGAATGGATACATTATAAGGACAACACAAAACCAGATGCAATGGCTATGAGCTTGTCTGTTCGTAGAGATAGTTTATGGGAGGAAGTCACTGAGATTGTCGGCATGACAGAACCACTTGTGAGAGTGTTGAGGATCATGGATGGTGACAAACCACCAATGGGGTATGTTTATGAGGGGATGGACAGGGCCAAAGAGGCCATCAAGGTCTTCTATAAGGGGGATGAATCAAAATATCGTCCTATATGGGATATTATTGATTCCAGGTGGGACAGGCAACTACATTCACCATTACATGCAGCAAGGGCATATCTCAATCCGAGCATATTCTATAATGCAGGGTCTAAAATTCAAAAGGATCCTGAGGTGATGAGAGGTATGTTGATATGCATTGAGAGGATGTACCCCAATCAAGAAACTCAAGACTTGATCAATATGCAGCGAGATATGTATAAGGAATCATCTAGCATGTTTGGATTTAGCTCAACACAACGTCTCAGGGAGAAGAAAATGCCATGTAAGATTCAATTTGTAATTCGTTAAAATTTATTTTGCTAGTTTTATTTTTAAAGTTTGACATTGCAAAACTTGTAATCTTTGTTTTTTTTTTATAACAGCCCAATGGTGGGTAGATTGTGGCGCTGAGGCACCACAACTATATGAAGTCGCCATCAGAATATTGTGTCAGCCTTGTAGCGCTTCAGGTTGTGAGCGCAATTGGTCAGTATTCGAGCACATCCACACCAAAAAGCGCAACAGGTTGGAGCATGAGAGGTTGGAGAAGTTGGTCTACATATACTACAATCTTTGGATGCTCACAAAACAGTTGCGGGGAAAGGATTTGGATCCAATTTTATTGGATCAAATTGATCTAGTCTCTGATTGGGTAGTGGAGGATGAAGCTCCTCCTGATTTGGCTTGGCTTGATGAAGAGACCGAGCGTCCCTCTGGTGTACCATTTTCTGAAATGGAAATGCCAAACACACCTGCATCACAGTTGATTTTTCCATCTAGTGATGTTGTCACTAGCTCTAGTAGGGCCTATACTAGGCATTCCACTGCTCGTAGTCATGCATGAGAATCGAGTTTGGACTTAGAGACACTATCTTTTTTTATTTTCTAGTTATGATTACCTAAGTATTTGAACTTGGTACAATTTTGGAATGTGTTCAAGGAATCATCTTTCAGTTCACTATTTTGCATACAAATATGAAGTGTCAAATGTTGTATTATTAATTTTTATGAGATGATCTTATGAATTTCTGCATAGAATTGTTTTTATAACTTATATGGATTAGAAATGTCATTATCTATGTTTTTTGTGCTTAAAAGTTACCACATTTTTAATTTTTTCATATTTTTCATATTTGCCGAGTCTTTGCCGAGTCTTATCTGAATCTACCGCGTCCCAGGCTAGCCGAGTATTTGCCGAGTCCGAGTCTGACTACATTGGTCTAGGGGTTGTTTTTGCCATGGGGGTACTCGTTTTCTAACCCGGAGCACCCATAAAACCCCAAAACCCACTTTACCCACTTTAATAAAAATTCTCTCCAAAATATTAAAAGAAAATTATTTAATTAAAATAATAAAGAATGGAGAAAAATCAAATTTTCTAAAAAAGAGAGATTTGAGTCAAATAAAGGGCCAGTTGACATGGCAATCAGTATTGGAGGAGATTCCAATCAAGAGTTAGAGCTTTCAGTCAACAATTGGAGCACTGCAAGTGATCTCTCCTTGGGATTTGCGCCTCCTTTAGGGATGGGTGACTTTGCTTATTTGGAGGCGTTTCATTTAGTGGGAGATAATTGTTAGTGTTTGCACTTTAATTCAATTATGTTAGATCTTTAAACTGAAAGATAGACAAGCACAACAACACACAAGAACACAAGAAATTTCCTTGGGGAAACCATAAAGGAGAAAACCTCGCAACTTCTTCTGTAATAGATTCGTCGCTTAGTACAATATCAAACCAAGATAGCAAACCCAAAAATAAGATGACTTCTGCAGCTTCCTTCTTCCCTAACGAACTTGTCTTTTCTCCTCCTTGGTGCGAACTTGCTTGAGTGAGTGTGATGTGCAAATTAGGGAGGGTTCCTCCCTATTTATACTTTAAGTGTGACTAACCTAATTCCCCAATGGGGCCGACTTCCTTAACTGAATAGGTCGACCTGTCGTAGGGAGACTCAAAAATACATTTTATACTTGACCTATTGGGGACTATTGCCTCGACTTACAATGGAGGTTTTACCTCAATATTCTTACATGACCGAATACAATAATGACATCCCCAATCAGAGGAAAAACATCTCTGACGGAGGTACAATAAAAGTACAATAATAATATAACAATAATATACAAAAGAATATCTTCTGAAGTTACATTTACAACAACACTCCCTCTTAACTAGGAAGGTATTCTCTCGACACAGTCATCATCACAGCTGGACACAAACTCTGGACAACATCATCATTGTTGGATCATCGGCATCGCTAGATCATCATCGCTGCTGCAGTAATTCTCATCTTGTTGATCATTAACTAGTGATATCTCTCGAATCTACTCGTCATGAGAAGTTCTACAGAGCCAGCCCTTTTTCATGTTGGATTTAGACCTAGCTCTCATCTAGGAATTCATCATCTGTACGAGCAAGCCATCAAGTAGGTACAGCCGAGGACCACATATTACATTGCCACAACAATCACCTGCGTCTCCTACTATCATCTCATCATCTCATGTCGAGAACAGCCCAAGTGCATATATCATGTCCACCAGTGACCAGACAACCTGCGTCTTCCACCCAGTGGATACAACCCAGGAACATCTGTGTCTTCCACCCAGTGGATACAGCCAGATGTATTACATCTCTCTCTTAGTCAACCTGCATCTTCCACCCAGTGGATATAGCCCAGGAACATTTGCGTCTTCCACCCAGTGGATACAATCCAGATGTATTACGACTCTCTCGGTTAACCTGCGTCTTCAAACATATGGATACAGCCCAGGAGCATCCTAGATGCATTACTTCCTTTTGGACCACCTGCGTCTTCCACCATGTAAGATATAGCCCAGGCGCATCCTAGATGCTTTATGACCCGTGGACCACCAGCGTCTTCAAACATGTGGATACAACCCATGACCATTACATTCTTGCGGACTACCTGCGTCTTCCACCATGTAAGATACAACCCCGGTGCACCTGCATCTTCCAGACAAGTCACATCACTCCCTCTTTCGAGGAACATTGATCTGGATAACACCAAGCTTCTCTCCAAAGTACTCAAACTTCACTCTTGCTAACGACTTGGTCAACACATCGGTTGTCTGCTCGTCTGTTGCCACATATTGGAGCTTCACTAGTCCTCTCTGCACCATATCCCAAATATAGTGATACTTGATCTCAATATGCTTCGATTTGTCATGGAACACCGAGTTCTCGGAGAATTTCACACAACTCTGGTTGTCACAAAAGATACAAGTCGCCTCTAACTCGAGATCAAATAAATCTGACAGTAGATTCCAAAGGCATACTGCCTCACAACTAGCCGAACAGGCTGCAATATACTCTGCTTCGGCTGTACTCAACGCCACACATGACTACTTCCTGCTAAACCAAGAGATCATACCAAATCCCAAACTGAAGCAGCATCTCGAAGTGCTCTTCCTATCTGTGGCACTGCCTGCCCAATCTGAATCAACATAACTGTTATCACACCATAGTAGCTAAGCTACCATGTCTTTCGAGCAGATATCTGCACTTTTCAGAGCTTTAACTTTACACAGATTTAGCGAGATCACTTTTGATGAGCATCATTATTTATGATCACTTGTACATTAAAGCAGCTTTATATCAAACAGTGTGTAGACCTTGTGCCAAGGCTGAGCCTTGAGAGCTTAAGATTTGATGACCGATATGACCTTTTGTTTCATACAGATACAGGACAGTGTTCAGTATTGCAGATGTAGAGTGTTCAGTGGATGTACAATTATTTCAGATGATAGATATTGATATATGACCTAGTTTATGTATATGACGTGCATTGATGTTATCATCTTGTCGTTTAGGTCATTTTGATAGCATTGACTTGGCATCTGGTATTTATGATCTGGCAGTGCACAAGCTTAAAATGAAATTGGTTGTTATGGATTATGTACCTTGTTGTATTACTGACAATTGGAAACTCTTGGGTTATACTCGTTGGTCTTTACCTTCTTGTGAATGTGAACATGATCATTACTGTCTCCTTGACTTGCTAGCTTAGGCACCATCCCCACTTGTCTCCATCCATCCATTTATCTTTCCATTACTTTTGGATCTTTACCTTGACTTACTCCTTGACTTGTGATATGGAGGACCTCCCCGCTTCTGCCTCTGTGTTGGACTTACATCCATGTTAGTTTTGTGTCTCGGCTCTGAGTTGGCAACAAAACTTGCCTTTGGTGAGTTGGATTTTATGCCGTTATAATTCCAGTCGATTTCCTCGATGTGTAGTTCTGCGCAGAATTCCCCCTAGTTGCTTGAGTTGTTGTTCGCTAAAACCTGAAGCAAATTGTACTACCTTGGAAACTATTGATATATCTTTTGAAAGCTCAATGAAAGGGGATGTGAAATGTAATGCAATGAAATGCTGTGAAATGTAAATGCACCCCGGATGCAAGCTGCGATTAGTTGTGCTTATTAGCACATGTGAAATCCCAAAGGGGTTGTATTAGGCCTAAAAAGCAATGGATAAATGTATGCTATATCTAATGATTGTTGGCCATGAAATTCAATGAAATGAAAGGTCCTAAAAAGCAGTGGCTAAACAAATGTTAAATCTAAAGACTGATGACCTTATTGGAAACTTACCTCATTGAACCTGCGGGTTATGATTTGAGATGGAGCAAGGGACAGCTAATTCTAAGTGTCCCCTAGAACCTCAAGTTACGATTGGCCGGGCACCTAGTTCACGGTGGTTCTAGTAGTAGACAATTTTGCCAAGGTTGAATAAATACTTCACTGAACAATTCATCCATTTGTGAGACACCGCCATTCCCTGTGTATCTTGGTGCGACACATGCTTAAGTGTGTAACACCTTTTCCCTTATCCAAAGTATCACTATGTCAAGTCAATCAAGTCACACCCTTTTGGCCTAGCGCTGTTTCCTTAGCCTTCACCCTCTGCTAGCAGATTGATCATGTTTACAAACGAGTATGTTCTTGAGGTTCTTTTTGAAGGTAAATTATTAAATAACATATTATTATTATTTAACTGCCAGTGAAGTAATGCTTAATGTTTCGAAGTCTTGCTATAAAAATGATCTAGAGAGCATGTCTTAACTATTTGCACTTGCAGCAGCATGGCCCTCTTGGCCATAGTCATATTTTGATCAGTTTGACCAAGGTCAACCTTGGGATCTGTGATGAGATGGACCATTTATATTGTATGATGTTGATCCATGGTCCTACATATACCTATTGATGATTCCATATGTTGGGCACAAGCTTCAGATGATGATTGATGCAGTTTTCCATGTTTATTATTATTTCCAGATCATCATATTTTTACTTGTCCGGGTATGGTGGACCCTACAGATGATCCTACAGGTTGTCATGAGGTGTGTGAGTACCCATCTCTAGTGGATTTGGATATTCTGGATCCATTGAGACACTTATCT
Source organism: Larix kaempferi (assembly GCA_027924585.1). Taxonomy (NCBI): domain Eukaryota; kingdom Viridiplantae; phylum Streptophyta; class Pinopsida; order Pinales; family Pinaceae; genus Larix; species Larix kaempferi. The sequence continues at coordinate 1,236,562 of BSBM01000779.1, forward strand.
TTCAGTTTCGGGCACTCCCTGGCATGATATTAGCAGTTTTCCACCTGTTGACTAGTTTGGCCATGCTGATGTGGCCTGTCCAGCAGGAACATTGGAGGCAAGTCGTTGCCTAGGGAGCTACAGAGGAAGGGGGTGGTCCAGCCACTTGTTTTTACCAATGTTGCACAACTAGGACTCGGCAAAAACTCGGCTAGCATGTGATTCGCCGACTCGGGAAAAACTCGGGAAAGACCCGAGACAGACTCGGCAAATAGGAAAAAAAATTAAAATATTGTAAATTTGGGCACAAAAACGAGGTTAATGGCATTTCCAATCTTGAAGTTGAAACTTGATGACAGCCCTCAATTCTAATTCAAACATTGCGATGAGATTTGAATTAGATTTGTTCATATCAATATTATTAAAACATAAATTATATTTTATTACATTTATTTATTAACCTATCATGTATAATTATATTTAATATATTTCACATATATTAAAAATAAATAGCACTTAATAAATATAATAAATAACACTTAATAAATAATATATCATAATTTCTAACATAATGCAATGTACAAAACATACTTATAATAAATAACATTTAATACAAATATATCATAGTTTATAACATAATACAACTTATAAAACATATGAACATTGAAAAAAGAAAATAACATATATATAATATTATAAAGTTTATAATATGATAGTATAAACTAAGTTGGCTGAGCTCCCGCCGGATGAAACCAAATGAGTGTTCCATACGACCAAATGACTAGATGAGTGTTATGGATGCCCAAGTCCACTATCGATCACAATTCATTCACCATTCTGTCTACGCCGACTGTCTAGTCACTATTCTGTTGTGAGTCAATATTCTGTGGCCACCGGCTGTCGTTGCTCACTTGCAAGTTGCAACTCAAAGGGATAGAGGGAAATACTAAATAGCATACGTGATTGCCATTGATTACCATCCACCGTCCATTAAAAATGATGAAACGCAGGGGAACAAACTATTTGCCAATTACCCATTTAACAAATCGATTCATCACCCATTACCCATTTAACAAATCGATTCATCACCCATTTAACAAATCAATTACCCATTTAACAAATCGCGAATTTGCCTCCATTTCCACGGTTTTTATTTTTCCTCTGTTTGCCGAGTACGAGCGATTCATCACGATTTAGGGCGAGTACGCCGAGTTTAGGGTGAGTACCACGATTTTGCTGAGTATGGTGAGTTCAAAGGTGAGTCTTCTGCGAGTGCTCAGCGTGGGGTTTGACTCGTCCTGACTCGCGAGTCCTCGCGAGTCTAGGGCGAGTGGTGCTTCACTGGTTTTTACCATATTACCCCCCTTCCGGACATGATGGTGCACTCAGTTTGACAGCACAGGCACCTGGCAGTCAATTTTGGGTAGTTTCAGGGTTTTTAGGAGGATAAAAGATGGAATAAAAAGGTCATAGAGGAATTCAATTTGGGCAATTAAGGCAAGGTTTTGGCACTTGGCCTTCTCAAAGGTCATCCATGGTGTATCCCCCTCCTTTCAGATCAGTTTGCAGCAGTCAGTGGGGTCCACATGGGCTACAGGAGGTCTTTTATTGCATTTCTCTCTTTGATGACGGGGACAGGATTTGATCATTTGTATTACTTGGACATGTCATAGAGTCATATATCATGTTATTGTGCCATGGGGACATGCTAGTGAAGGGGAATAATACCTCCTAGCCCCACCATGTGCTCCTAGTCACTTGTCCTTGTCCTTATGTTGTGACTCCCATGTTATTAGCCACCCCCATGTATGACGTCATCCCCCTAGGGCTCTTCTATCCATGACGACATTCCTTATTTGAGTGATCCATGTCTTATTATGTGTTGGCTCATCTTAGCCATTGATTATATTGTTGTATCTTTTGATCTCAACCAATAGTTTTCAAAAGTGGTTTAGGGTTTTGGTCTTCCTCATCCTATTTAAGGAGGAGACCCCCTCATTGCAAAGGCGCCTTTGGAGCTCTTGAAGATTGGAATAAAAATACTATCTTGTGGATCTACTTCTCTTGTCTTGATGAATTCTTTTGCAAGTTGAATATAAAATATTTTCTCTGTGTATCACTTGTGGTTTGTGGGGCTTCAATTCGTTTTTCCTGCAGGGAGGCCGAATTGGTGAGGAGGAGGACAACTTCAAGGAAGGCTATTGTGGTGCAGTCCCATATCTTGCTCTGGATTGGTCTTTGGTTGCAGGGAGTATCATTATTGTATCTTTGTGACATAGTTGATGCTTTCTACTTCATCTTTTCATCATTTTTCATCATTCTTTTGCTAGGCTTGTTTTTCATTAGATCTTGTCTTGTAGGAGGAGGGCGATTTGGCTTGGAGCTCTAGATCTCACTCTTGAATATACACACAGGGGGAAGGTTATCAATTTGCAAAGTGGCCACAAGATTTTTACGTATGTTCCATGAGGTGTGTACCTAGATCCATCCATTTTCTCCATTGGTCAAATAAACCCTAAAATCAAAACCCTCATTTTTACTTTTTTTTAGATCTACTTGGATCTAGCATGCTTTTGGGGATAACATTTAAAACCCACCTTAATAATCTTCACGGCAATCCCAATCTACAATTTGGTGAGTTTGGGACTCCATTCGGCCCATTTCCCAAGGCACTTGGTCTCTCTAAGGGAAGTTGCATTCCTTGAGGGAGGCTTCTTTGCTAGTTCCAAGACATGGGAAGTTGAGATTCTTGCTTCATTGGATAGATCATCCCCTAAAACCTACCCCTAGTGGTTCACCCCATTGATTTTCACCTTGTGGGCCCCATTCCTCATTTTGAGGGTTGTGCCCCACTTGGGTCATTGGGTGATGCATTAGTCTTTTCTTAGATCTACTTGTTTAACTTCATAAGTGGCCTACATCAAACACTTGGTTGAATCATTTGTCCATTGCTTAAGCCTCTCAACCAAGCCCTAACCACCTTGGCTCCACTTACCTCTCTAGATCCAAAGTCTTACACCCTTCATCTCCTTGCTTAACTTTACAAACTTCCCTAGGAGTCTTTGGGTTAGCTAGTCTTCATAGATTGGCTAGGGTCTCCCCCTTGATCTTGATTCATCTTGATCTAAAGTGAAGAGTGCCTCGGTTAGCGTGACACCCAGCTTGCATTGGGAACTGTGGAATCTCTTAGGTCACCTCTTTAGTTGTCCAACACCTTTACCGTCCTGGATAGGATACCTTTTAGGGACAACTACAAGTTGTGTGATAACATTTTTGGCGCCATTGCCAAGGAGGTAGAGGCTTACCTCAGGAGTCTACGAGTATCCATGCGTAAATCATATCTTATCGCATCCGGTCTAATTTAGATGGTTATCATCTTTACCCTTAATTCAAACATAGCCATCTTGTTCACTTATCTCTCCTCGCTATTTTAACGACATATCTTTTGGTAGACAAGATCAATAAGTCTACCTAGCGACTCCACAAAAGCGACTCCACTGGTGATTGATCCTATCATATCTAGAACCCATGGAGTGCATCATTTTGTATTTAGGTTCTTGATTTTTTTTAATTGTCATCCATGGCTGCTTCTGAGCGGCCTAGAACTTTCGGTCGATTAAAAGTCTTTGACTTCTCGAAAAATTGTTGGGTATCCTCATCATGTTCCTCATCAAGCTCGTGAAAGGTTGCCTAAATTCGATGAAAGTTATGAGGTATCTGCTAAAGGGCACCTTAATCTCTTTAAAGAAGTTGTTAACGAATTATCTATAACCGATGAGGATGTATGTATGAAACTATTGGCCTCATCTTTCCAAGGAAGAGCTGAGCTCTGGTTCTTAAATTTAAAGACCAATAGAATTTCCAGATATGACATGTTTGAAAATAAATTCTTAAAAGAATGGAGAAGTGAATAAGATGATATATATTCTTCAAATCAAATCCAAGATCAAAACCTTCCCCTTTCCGATCCTATCACTAAAACAATTAATAATCAAATATCAAGTGAATTGTCAACATCTGGGGATGACCCCTCTTGCCAATTTTCTTTTGAGGATAAGTCTTCCACTTCTAAGTCAATCAAAAGTCACATCCCTAATCATTGTATAAATCATAAGTTTTCAAATTTCTTTTTAGGTAGCCCTAGTCCTGATCCTGAGAAAATTTCTGAGGATGAGCTTTTAGTCAATAAGTCTATTGAAGATCCTCCTTCGGAGAAAATCATTAGTCATTCTATCATTAGTGATCATTCAATTTCTCATCACCTTATTGAAGAAGAAGAAAGTAAGAATATCGATCAAGATCTTTTAGTAATGATTTCACGTGATCATGATGTAAATAATCAGGACGTTTTACATAAACTTGTTAATTTTCTCCCTGATCAATTAAATAAAAATGATCATTTATCCTCATATGAATTTAATGATGAATCAATAGAAGGTCAATCTCAAGATAAGGGTGAAGCAATAAATCACATTAGATGCTCTAATCTTTGTTCTACTTCTTATAGTGAGTCTTTAAGTTTCATTTTTCCATCCTTAGTCAAGATAGCTTCATCCAAATCTTAGAATTAGAATCTTGTCCTCAGTTTCTAAATATAGGACTTGATCAAAAGCTTGAAATCATTCCTAAGACAAAGAGTTTTAATTTCAAAGGCTTTTCTTTTTGTCAAATTCCAAGGTCCAATATTTCTATCCATTCAGGAGAATGTGCATATTTTCAAATCACCCTCCCTTCCCAACTTTTTCAATCTTCCTTGGGTTGGTGGTCTAGTCAGTCTTTTGCTTTTGAATTTTTCGATAGGAAGTATAAATATGGTCACGTAATTGGAGAAAAGGCACTTCATTTCCCTTTTCAGTCACTTTGGAACAATAATGCTTGTTGTCAAGTTATCAATCATTCCCGGTGGCTAGAAAAGGTGTTTAAAGATCAGTTTCATCTTTTCTCTATTTTTGAGCAACAAGTGGGCTTGAGTTTGATTTTTTGTCTTCTAAGCTTTAATTTATCTCCACTTGGTTTTTATTTGATCATCAGTCACAGGGAGAACCAAATTGAATATGTGAGAGAAGTGAATGAAGAAAGTAGTTTGTGTAAAAAGAAATTGAATCACGTACCTGTTATCACACCATAGTCGCTGGGCTACTATTCTTGCTGAGCAGATATCTGCACTTTTCAGAGATTTGCTTTTATAGAGATCAGCTATGGTGAGCATGTTTGTTTGAGATCACTTATGGATTAGAGCAGTATATGTATCAGATATTGGTTAGACCTTGTGCCAAGGCTGAGCCTTGAGAGTTTAGATTTGATGATCGATGTGACCCTTTGTTCCATACAGTTCCAGTTCAGTGCCCAGTTGTATTATTGCAGCGGTGTTTCAGTTTTTTGTGGATGATTATTATGATATGATGTGACCTACGGACTTGTGATTATTAGTACTCGATTACTATCTTGTTGTTTTAGTCATCTTCATAGCATTGACTTGCTACATGATTCATGATGTGGCAGTACTATTTAAATAATGAAATGAAATATCTTGGATGATGTTATAAATATAAAAATGGATGTATTACTTGCACACTAAGGTTTTCTGACAAATATCCATTGGTTTTATTACCCTCATATGAGCATAAACATGGTCTTTCTTGACATTTTTGTTTGCTAGCTTAGGCACCACATTCACTTGACTCCATCCATCCATGAACTTCCTTATTTGGCTTTCAACCTGAGTTGCCTTCTTGACTTTTTGATATAGAGGACTTCCCCATTTCTACCTCTGTGTTGGACCGCATCCATGTTTGTTTTGTATCTCGGCTCTGAGTTGGTGACAGAACTTGCCTTTGGTGAGTTGGATTGTATGCCTAAATCATTCTGGTAAGTTGTCCCGATGTTTGGCATTGTGCAGAACTCCCCCTAGTCACTTAAGTTGTTGTTGGCTAAGACTGAAAGCACATGTACTACTTGTATTGGAAATGTATTATGATAGCCTGTGCACTTAAAATTCTAGAATGTGTTTCTTAACACATATGAATAAAGGCTATAGCAATGAACTGCTAAAATACCCCGCGAAGGGTATGAAAAGGTCCAAAAAGCAATGGTTAATCAAATGTTATATCTATTATCGCTGACCTTGTAATTATAAATATGCCCTAGATGCAAGTTGCGATTAGTTGTGCTTCTTAGCACATGTGAAATCCCAGAGGGGTCATATAGGCCAAAAAAGCCATGGAAATGAAATGAATGATCCTAATGATGAACCTGGATCAGCTTGATGTAGACATGATGCCTAAGTTGAATAAACACTCTCTAAACAACTTATCCATTTGTGAGGCACAGCCCTTCCCTTTGTTATTTTGTCCGGCACAAAGTGTAGCTCTCCCTTTCCCCGTCCAAAGTGTCACTTAGTTGAGTTTGGTCAAGTCATCCCTTTTGCCCAGCCTTGTTCTTAGCCTTCAGCCTTTGCTAGCAGTTAGGCCATGTCCATTGAATGAGTATGTCTTTAAAGCTTCTGTGCAAGTAAATTATAAATAACATTGATAAAATATATATGTATTAACTTCCACTGAATGATGTTTGTACTTTAAGTTAAGCTGTGAATGTGATTAAAATCGTGACTTTTTAGTAATTAGCGCACCATAATGGAAAAAATCGCTGAGGCTTTTTCACTGTTTTAAAAACTCGGGTTTTTTTTTTAAATGTGATGAGTTTTGTACAAGTGACATTGATCTCAACAATACTAAATGGTAATGTTAAATTCTTAAATTCTTAAGTAAAAGTTACATTCTCTTTATCTTTCATTTTCCATCCTTTCACTTAAATTTTTAACATTACCATTAATTGTTTCAAGATGTTTGAGAGTGGTTCCAACCTCATCGGACTTCATATGCAAAAAGTAGAATTTTAGATCCCATTCAGAATTCAACAGACTTAATGGTTTTCAGGATTCCAACGTTTCCAGTGGATTCTGTTAATTTTTGTACCTAGGGAAGTGTTCCCTTAGTGACTTTTGCCTAAGTCACTTAGAAAGGGGGAAAATGTGACCCTTGGATTAAATGACTTGTGAAAAGCATTTAATGAGACATTATAACCATAAAGTCACTTTTGGGTAAAAATTTAAGTGAAGTGAATAAAAATTAATTTTATGAGATTTAATGAGAAAAATTTACATGGTATCAAAGCTTGGGGGCACAAAACAGTAATAATTTGCAGACACACAGAAATTTCTAGAACTCAGTAATTTCAGTATTTTTTTCCTCTGTTAGTGAACAACACTTTGTTGGGTTGGCTGAGAGATGGCTACAGGACTTAGGTTGGAGGATAGGCTGGATGGGACAGGTAACTTTGTGCCTTGGAAGGCTAGGATTTTGCTGATATTAGAGGAGAATGAACTATGGGAGAAAGTGGTTAGAAATACTACAGCAAACCCAGTTCAGATTCCCGCTGCTACAGATGCAGCAACACTATCAGCCTTCAACAAGAAGGACTGTAAAGCTAGAAGAATAATCCTTGATGCAGTTAAAGATCATATCATCCCTCACATTTCAGGCAAACCTAGGGCACATTTGATGTGGAGTGCTTTCACCAGTTTGTACGAGAGTACCAATGAGAACTGGAAGATGGTTCTTGTTATCAACTAAGTTGCACTACAGTTGGACTTCAGTGAACCACCAGTATTGCACATTTACTTGTGCCTTTTTCAGAGTTCAGAAGTTCCAAGTTTGGCTTTTTCAGGGCCCATTTTTCAGTTTTTATAGTACATGACTGTGCCCCACGGGGTTTGTAATAAGCGTACTAGCATGGTGGTCTTTGAGTGACTCAGTTCCCTAGGACTTGACAACCAAAGAGGGTATTCCAAGGATTTTTTTTCCTTGTCGATTATGCCTTGCCTTTAGCCGAGTATAATCGGTGAGGTTTTCTCCTGCTCCTCCAAAGCTAGAATGCCCAAAGTGGTGGTTAGGCCTTAGGGGATTATTAGAGCCCATTTTATAACATGTATAAACATGCTAGGTGCTAGAATTTTATCGTTTTGTTATGTACTAGGTTCCCCTGAAGTTTCAGTCGATTCCGACAAAAAATATTTTTTGCATTTTTTAAACCATTTTTTTTATGGTTTAATTAAAAAATTTCATAAAGTGATAAAAGTGTGATCCGAAGTCGGAATTTGGCGCAGGGATGCTCGTTTTCAAGCTCAGAGCACCCTCTTTACCCCGGTACCTAGTTTTTCTACATTTTGGGCAACCAGGACGCCCCGTGGAGCAGTTTTTCCTATCAGAGCTATAAAGTGGCACTTTAATGCCAGAAATGTAACAAAATGCACCATGGCCAAAAAGTTAAAATAATTAAAAAGTGGAATTATGCACATGCCAAATGAGTTGGCATTACTCACTTAAACTAAACGACTATATCCAAAGCCAAAGCATATGTTAAATTTTGGTTGAAAAGTCAAAATTTGATTATTTCAAAGTAATGCTACCTTACCTTCACGTGAGCCATCTTCTCACGGCCGTACAGTTTTGTGAGTGTGGTTAATTTCCAAGTAGGTGTCTACCAACTCAAATGACTTGGCACCAACGTGGATAAGTTTCTAATTTATGAGCAGCCAATCCACTCATCTTTCCAATCAAAGCATGGAAACATCCAACATGCTCTTTCTTTGTCTCACGCATGAGCTCTTTCCAAGTGGGCAGCTTTCAGCAGTTTCCTTCTTGAGTTGTTTTTGTCCATTTGAAATGGTGTTTCTCCATTGGTTGAGAGCTTTGCTTGCTCTACAAGTTAGGAGCTTTGTCTCTTAGGGTTTTGCGCCCTAGCTTCATGCCATCTGCTATATATTGAGGAGCTTGGCTCTATTGTAAGAGATCTAAAGGTGGAACCTCTGCACTTATATTGTTGTATTATTTCTGTGTTCTTGAGAATAAAGTTAAGGCTTTGGAGGCTACCCTAGTGTACTTGTTGTGTTGGATCTCAGTTATGTTGCATCTTATGAGGTAAATTTGTATCGTACATTATGCTAGTATATGTTGGATTAATCTGTCTTCAAAGAGAAATTATTTTCATTAAGAATGGTAAGTAGTGCTTTATAGTCTATCTTATCCATTGTAAACTTCATTAGGATACTAGAGGTAGAGAAAATTCTTGTTTGAATCCATCATCTCTATTTTTCTTTTGGTTATTTACACAGGTTATTTTTATCCCTTTGCTAGTCTCTTTGTGATATTACAGGTGGCTTCAAGTTGGATGAACAGATGAACATGTTAGATCTACTGTTCTTTCAACAAACTTAGGCAAATTGGTAGATCCCACCGGTACACCAAGAAGTTGACTCCAAGGCCCATTCTTCACTTGCTTAAACCCCCCAGGGTTCAGTGTTCAAGATCCAAAATTCTCCATCTAAATCAGTTACTCTTTCCTTATATCTTTTTAGATCTTGAATTATAAAGTTTCATTGATAGATAGATCTAAAGTCGAATTTGCAACCTAATAATTTTAATACATTTGATAATCTAGATCTAGGTTGTTTAAGTTCTCTATTTTGCAATTTCGAAGTAGATCCAAAGCATAGTAGAGTATTTCATTTTACAACGGCTTTTACCAAGCAGTTTAAGTGCCTAAATCATTTACTCGTTATCTCTTAAAGAGACAAGTAAAAACCCTAAGAAGACAAGCTTTATAGCTTGCCTTATTTAGTTGTTTATTTCATTTTAGTTTAGCTAGTTTGCATCAGTCTTTTAGGCATATTTTACATAAGTGGTCAAATCACTTTCTAAGTGTTTTGGGCCATTTTATGATAAAAAGAGCTCACTGGTTTTTTGGTTCTGCACATAAAAAGTTAATTGAAAGTTAGTTTAAAAACTCAAAAAATTGCCCAAAACATGTTGTTTGCATACTAGTTGCATTGGTTTTGATTTTGACAGTTTGTAACATTGTCAGAACACTCTTAAAGTGTTCTAATTATCATTTTCTAACCAACATAGTTCGCTGATCTGTTTTGATTTCATAACAGGTTTGAGTAAGAAAATTAAATAAAACTTGCATTTGGAGCTTCCTGAACCACCCAGAGAAAACCAGTTTCAAGTACCATCGTTATTTCTCTCAAATAATGTAAACTGACTTGTTCCCTAATGATAAAGGGCAAGCAGTATTTCTCTTAAGTTCCCAAGTTGTAATAAAAAATAAAAAGAGCACAGCAGGCAATTCCAGCGCCTGAACCCAATCCCCCCAAGGGGGATTCGCACCTTTTTTTTATTTTTTATTTTTTATTTTTCGTTTTAGATTAGTTTTCATTAGAGCAGTAGTAATTAAATAACTCACTCAAGCACACAACATCCTCCGAGGAACCGTTTATCATCTTATATGCTTTTGTGTTTATTTCAAATTATTATTCTGTTCTTAAAATTTAATCATAAAATTAACCCCCCTTGCTTTATGCTTGGGGTTTAGTGTAGAATAATCATCCACTCACACGTCTTAATAAAACGAACAACGCCCCAAACCCGGAGTATGCTCTTGACTACTGCAACTTAGTCGGAACAGTTGGCTCAATCAGAAACGGGTGCAAGGTAATTAGTGTTAATAGGACAATCCATCAGAATCCAATCCTAAGAACTCGAGAGGTTGCATGGACTGAATCCACAGAGTCAGCAGGTTCTTAAGCAGGTTCATCCTCGCCTAGTTGGACACTTGGTAAGGTTGCTAGAGCACTCAGTTCGAAGTTTAGTTTTCTTTTGGGCCAAACCAAGAATTAACCCACTCCTTAACTACTCATTTAATAATCATAAAAATTACCAACTGAGCCACTGCAATACTTTCATTGAGACTACACAAGCAACCCTACACAACAGCAATTGCAAGCATTTTTACATTCTCGACACTGGTCTTTAATTTTCTATGTTTAAGTTTCAATCACAACTGTCGTGAATGCTTATCTATCTTGTGTTGGGTTAATCAATTGATTTAATTTGCAAGCAGTGATTAGTTGTTAATTTTTTTATCTCATCATCTTTTTAACTCCTAGAATAGACTTTTATCTTTTGTTGTAGATTAAAAACCTTAGTTTAATTTTCATAGGGACCACCCCCCTTAGCTTCGCTAGGAGTAAGCCTAGACGGAGGAGTCGAGTAATTAGGTGACAGCACTTGACTCTCACTTGCCCCCAAGGACACACCGAGCGGCTTGAAGGTTTCCTGCCGCATCCCCCCAGGTGTGTATTAGGCGGCAACATTTTGGCGCCGTTGACGGGGATAAACCTTTCTATTCCCGGGTCACGACCTTTGTTTCTTTTTGCTTTTTTACTTTGTTTGATGTATCCTGTGAATATTTAAATTTTACTCGGTCCATCTAGCGACTCCACTTTTAAACAATTCAACGAAGTATTCAACAAGAAGAAATTCGGAAGGATTATTCAAATTTATTCCTGAACCTGAAAAGGTATATAGAAGAAGATTGAATAAACAAAACTCTCGGAGAATACTCGAAAATCTTAGACTTGAGTCAATCTTAGATATTCACCATTTGTTTGAAGAGTCTAATCCACCAGAAGACATGGGAGATTTTTCAGCCCTCTAGACTTTACTGCAATCGTAGGGTACCCTCATGTCGTAACTAAGAAGGCAATTGAAAAGTTGCCTTCATTTCGGGGTAACAATGCCATAAGTGCTAAGGCACATTTAAAGTCTTTTTCACAATGTTATAATAAATGGTGTCTTAATGCTAAACATGAAGATGTGCAGATGAAGCTGTTTGCGCTATCCTTAGAAGAAGATGCCTTTGATTGGTTCTCAGACCTAGATGCTGGCAGTTTCAGAAGGGTTTCCTAGCCAAGTGGGGAGACAAGAAAGAAGATAGGTACCTATTAGCATCCCTAAACACCATGAAGAAGAATGAGAATGAGACTATGGAAGAGTTCAACAAAAGATTCAACAATCTCATCTCAAGCTTGCATGTCGAGATTAAGCCTCCTGATGGCTCAATCCTCATACATTATATTGAATCTTTCAATGAAGAAATGAGATATCAACTTAGGGATAAAGAACCTGTTGATCTTAAGAAAGCCCAAGTCATAGCTGAAAAGATTGATAAGAACATGCAGTCATCCAGAAAGTCCAATCTTCCAGGTTCCACCAGAGGTACTGTTATCACACAACTTGTAGTTGCCCCTAAAGATATCCCATCCGGGACGGTAGAGGAGTTAGGCAACTAAAGAGGTGACCTAAGAGATGCCACGGTTCCCAATGCAATGTGGGAGTCACGTCAACCGAGGCACTCTTCGCTTTAGGTCAAGGTATAACTAGACCAAGGGGGAGACCCTATACCCCAATCGCAGTTGATTAGACCCGAGCAAAGGTTTCAAAGGTGAATGAATGATGAGCTACGGAAACCAATGCAAGTCTAAGTGGACCTAATGTTTAGGGCATGGTTGAAGGTGGTACAAGGATAGTTAGTGTTTCAACCTATGTATGGTTTAGGCCACTTGATTGGGTATGATTATTAAGTATAGTACCATGTGTTCACACAAGTGGGTCTTATTGCCTTGGGAAGTGTGAAATGGTTTTAAGTGGGCCCACAAGGTGAAGCTAAGTGTGAAGATGGTACTATAGGCTAGATCTAGGTTAGATCTACAAGTTAGAGTTGGTTCTAGGGTTACCCATGTGTTAGATCTAGGGTTTGACACTAATCCCAAGAAGTGCGCCTTGCTTGGAGAAGGACTAGTGCCTTGTTGGATGGGCTAATGGGGTCAAGAAGGATGTCAAAGTGTAGATCGGGACACCTAGAAGCCAAGTCAAGTGGTTTGGATGAGATCCAATGGTTGGATTTTACTAGATCTAGGTTTTTAGGTAATGACCAAAAGTGGACCACAATCCCTTAAAACAAGGAATGCAATCCCCAAGGTGGATCGGGACAAAAGGATAGTCTAGACCTAGGTTTCAAGGCATGGGCATTCCAAATCCACAAAAATATCCAACACCCACTTCCTAGAAGTGGTCCAACTCAAAACTCCCAAGGGGTGCGACTTTCTCAAGGAGAGGCAAAAAGGGGGGTTTGGTGGACCAAACCAAGTCCAATGGCCACCAAAATGTAGATCCGGGATGCTAGTACCCCGATCTATGCATGTTCAAAGTTTCAAGTGAATCCAATGGGTAGATCTTAGTAGATCTAAGTTTTAAGTTACCAATGAGGTCAAAGGGGGGTTTCAACCCCTCAAAACATGGAGAGATGTCCACAAGGTAGTTTTCACCAAAGTAAGGATATGGGTATGTGTTATCAAGTGTCTAGTTGTCAAATCAAGCGGGATCTCACATACCCATGTGCTAGATCTAGCCCAACAAGCCTCCCTCAAGGAAGTGCGCTTTAGGTCAAGGAGAGCTTTTGTCTTAGAAAATGGGTCAATTCTTAGCCAATCACCACCAAACTATAGATCCAACTAGGGGTGGATGCTATAGAGGTGGGTTTTCAATATCTTTTCAAATTGAGGGCTAGATCTAAGTAGATCTAAGAAATACCAAAAACAAGGGTTTTAATTTGATTAGGGTTTTTGTGATCTAGAAATTATGGAAGATTCAAGGAAGAGAAGATCATACCTCTTGGGACATACCTGGATGAAGAGATGAATGCTAGTTGAGACGAGGATTACTTTGCCAAAGATCAAATGGAGAATTGTTGAAGCCCTCTTGCCAAATCGATTTTTCCAAGCCACATGTAATTCCTTCTAACCTGTCAAGCCAAGGAGCAAAGCATCAATTAGTTTAACAAATTGAAGGTAGATGCAAGCAAGAGAGAGAAAAACATAGAATAGTTGACACAAAGGCAAAACCACTCCCTGTCAAACCCAAAACGACTTCTTCCAAGCTTGAAGGGCAAGCCTCCCCACCAATTCGCACTTGTCAAAGTCGCCCTCTCAACCTGCAAATAAAGTATGGCAAATACGCAAGATAGCTACAATAGATCCTCCAGTGCAATGGACAATAGCATTTACAATCGAAACAACCAACATCCATTCCAATCCAAGCATGTACTCCAAAAGATAGAAATTTTATTCTAAGAGCCAAGAGCCAAAAATCTCTAGATGATTTTACAATGAGGGGGTCTCCTCCTTATATAGGATAATAAAGACCAAAACCCTAGATCTCAAAACCACTTTTTGAAATGAGTGGTTGAGATTAAAAGATCTCACAACATAATCAATGGCTAAGATGAATCCATAACATAATATCACATGGATCACTCAACATAACAATAGCGCCCTCACTAAATGGTACAATAGAGGGTGACGTCATCCCACAAGAGGGGTATAAAGTACAATAATCCACCTCATGATGACTAGGACATGATAAAATAAGCACATGGTGGGGCTAGGAGGTATAAATCCTTGCTAGCTCACCCCAAGGCACAATGAAATAATAAAAATATATCCAATATAATAATAATGACCAAAACTGTCCTCAGAATCCATGACAGTCGAGCAGTAAATGTCCTCCTGTGATCAATCTGGAGATACCCACATGGTGAAAAATGACTGGAAGATAGTGAGATCAACCTGGAAGACCTCTGTGAAAACCAAATGCCAAAACCTTGCCTCAATTGCCCAAATCGATTTCCTCAGTGACCACTTTATCCCATTTTTTAACTGCCTCGGGAACTGTGAAAGTGCCAAAACTGCCTCCTAGGGTGCTAGCGCTGTCCATCTGAGCCCACCAGGCTCTCCGGGAGGGGGGATAAATGGTAATAACAAGTGGTTGGACCGTCCCCTCCATCATCAGCGCCCTAGGTGAACTGGCCTCTCGGGGCCCCTGCTGCTCAGGCTGGGAAATCAGCCCCAAATCTGGTCAACAAGTGTAAAACTGCATCAATCACTGCCAGAAGTGCCCGGAACTGAAAGATAAGTGTCTCAATGGATCCAGAAGACCCAAATCCACTAGGAATGAGTACTCATACACCCTGGGTTGCCCTAATGGGCCAGCTGTAGGGTCCACCATATATGGACAATGTATAATCTGCTGATCTGTAATAATAATAACCTGCTGAACTGGATCAAACATCATCTGTATCATATTTCCATCATATGACATCATCATCAAACATGTGGGACCATAAATCATCACCAATAATCATCATACATGGTCCACATCATCACGGATCCCAAGAATATATATAATCAAGGATAAATCACATCAGTAAACTAAGACAATGCTTCTTTAATCACTTCATAGCTAAGCTCAAAGTATAAATTCCATTCAGTGGCATTAATTAAGTTAACATATTCCGTGATAATATAATATTACTTGCACCCTAGTTCAAATGACAAGCTTACCCATTGGACATGGTCAAACTGCTAGTGAAGAATGAAGGCTAGGAGCAAGGTTGGGCCAAGGGTTTGACTCGTCTAACTTAACTCAAAAATACTTTGGACTGGGAGAAGGGGGAAGCTACAAACTCTGTGCTGGACAAAAGAACACGGGGAATGGCTGTGCCTCACAAATGGATAAGTTGTTTAGAGAGTGCTTATTCAACTTAGGCATCATGTCTACATCAAGTTGATCCAAGTTCATTAGGATCATTCAATTTATTTCCATGGCCTTTTTGGCCTACATAACCCTTCGGATTTCAGATGTGCTGAGAAGCACAACTAGTTGCAGCTTGCATCCAGGGCATGTTTTTTATATATTCACAAGGTCAGCAATTGTTTAGATAAAGCTTTTAAGAACTATTGCTTTTTGGACCTTTCTTTATACTCTTCGAGGAGTATTTTTAGCTTTTCATTGCTCTTGCCCTTTTTTTGTTTCCATGGGCGAATTTATTTAGTTTCCACAGGTAGAACATGAGCTTTCAGTTTTAGCCAACAACATCTCAAGTGACTAGGGGGAGTTCGAGCCAAGGCCTACAATCCAACTCACCAAAGGCAAGTTCTGTCACCAACTCAGAGCCGAGACACTGAATAAACAGGGATGCGATCCAAACACAGAGGTAGAAAAATAGGGAAGTCCTCAGTATCAGAAAGTCAAATGAGATAAGTCAGGGTTTAAAGTCAAACAGGAAGGTCATGTATGGATGGAGACAAATGGATATGGAGCCTACACTAGCAGACAACTGGTGTCGGGAAAGACCATGTCTATGTAAGGTGAAATACCAGTAAGTTTTGTTAGATGACCTAAAAGTGCAAGCAATTGTCCATTTTAAGGTTTACAGTTCATTTAAGTAGTTTGCCACATCAGGAATAATATACCAAGCACATGCTATAATCATGACTAAATCAACAAGCTAATAATCCACAGTCAGTGAGAACATATCCATAGATCATACAACATCATCATAATAGCAATCATCATGCATCATCTGAAACACTGCTGAAGTACATCTCTAGGCACTGAACTGAAACTGTAATGGGATAAGTGGTCACATCAGTCATCAAATCTGAACTCTCAAGGCTCAGCCTTGACACAAGGTCAAACAATATCTGAATAATGTACTGCTCTGATCATGAGTGATCCAATATATATATAGCCATGCTCTGGAATAAATGAAGCTCTGGAATGTGCAGATATCTGCTGTACAAGAATAGTAGCCCTGCTACTATGGTGTGATAACATCTGGCTCCAGCTGGGACAAGTGCTCTAAGGGAGAGAGCGCTTGAGAACCTCAGAATCTCTGGTCTCGAACTGCTCTGCATCAATCTTTAATCCAGCACTGCATCATCCTTGCTTTCAGCTTTTATCTTGCACCTGCTCCTGCTCTCACAAACACTAGAATACCATCATGGAGCATGTATGGGACAAATATAAAATAAAACTAAAAACTAATCTAAAGCATAAACTGAAAATGTGTCAAAATATAAATATAAACTAACATGGCATATATTATTATCATTTTTATTTACTGTGCAGGAGGAAAAGGATACTTCTTAAATCAGGCAAATCTCAACTTGCACAGGCAGCCAATAATGTAAATGCTAACTATAATTTCTTAAAGATGTATGCAGGAGAAAAGACAAGCTTAGGAAGGAGCAAGACTCAACTCAGGCAGAAACAAGAAAACGGGACAATACTCAGCACACAGAAAAAGAAAAGTCACACAAATCCTACTGCTCAAGTGAGCTTATTCAATACCTACCTACTCTACTCTAACCAGTGAGCACAAATGTTAGGTAAAATCATAAATCCAGTGCAACCATTCATCAAATAAATTAATGATTCTTCTTTGATTTTTGTTGATGAAACAAGTCAAGATTGGATTAAAAATTATTGAAATTGAGAGCACAATCTTCTTGACTTGTTCAGAAATTGAAGAAGGATTTGAGTGGTGCAACATGAAATAATGCAGAGGAGACGACTGACTAGTGAAGCCATCCTCCATCCAAAAACTGATAGGATCATAAAATTTATGCAAGTTATTGTTTAAAATGGATGGAGGAAAAATACAAGGCATATGATTTAATAAACTACTTTCCTCATTCACTTCACTTGCATATTTAATTCGTTTCCCCTTGGGACTGATGATCAAATAAAAACCAAGTGGGGACAAATCAAGGCTTAAAAGACGAAAAATCAAAACTAGGCCCACTTGATGCTCAAAAATGGAGAAAAGATGAAATTGATCTTTAAACACCTTTTCTAGCCACCAAGAATGATTGATAATTTGACAACAAGCATTATTGTTCCAAGGTGACTGAAAAGGGAAATGAAGTGCTGTTTCTCCAAACATGTAATCATACATATACTTCCTATTGAAAAATTCCAAGGCAAAAAAATGACTAGAGCACCAACTCAAAGATGATTGAAAGAGTTGGGAAGGGAGGGTGGATTGCAAATATGAAAATTCTCCCAAATGGATAAACAAGTTTGACCTTGGACTTTGACAAAAGAAAGCAGTCTTTACTCTAGGAATGATTTTAACCTTTTGATCAAGTTTAATATTTACAACCTGAGGACAAGATTGACCATAAATATCTAACTCTAAGTTATCTTGATTAAGGATGGAAAAATTTAAAGACTCATTATAAGAAGTGGAAAACAGATTAGAGCATCTAGTGTGATTCCCTAATTCATCCTCATCTTGATATTGACCTTCTATTGATTCATCATTAAAATTATAAGAGGATAAGTGATCATTTTCATTTATAATATCTTGATAATGATCACGAGAGATCACCACTAAAGGATCTTGGTCGGTGTTTTCACTTTCTTCTTTTTCAATAAGGTGATAAGGAATTGAATGATCATTAAATATGGAACGATTAATGAGTTTCTCTGAGGGAGGAACTTCAATAGACTGACTGACTAAAGGCTCATCCTCAGAAATTTCCTCCGGATCAAGACTAGGGCTACCTAAAAAGAAATTTGAAAACTTATGATGTATACAATGATTATGGATTTGACTATCAATCGACTCAAAAGTGGAAGACTTATCCTCAAAAGAAATTGAGCAGGATGGGTCATCTTCGGATGTTGACAATTCACTTGATGCTTGATTATTAACAGATTCAACAATAGGATCAAAAAAGGGAAGGTTTTGATTTGAAAAATATACATCATCGGATTCATTTCCCCATCTTTCTAAGAAATTTTGCTCAAACATGTCATACCCGGAAATGCTATTGGGCTTCAAATCTAAGAACCAGATCTCAGCTCTTCCTTTGAAGGATGAAGCCAATAGTTTCATACACACATCCTCATGGGTTATGGATAAATCTTTAATAATTTCCCTAAAAAGTTCAAGGTGTCTTTTAGCAGATACTTCATGACTTCCATCAAATTTAGACAACCTTTCACGGGCTTGATGAGGGATATGATGAGGATACCCAACAATTTTTGAGAAGTCAAAAACTTTCAAACGACCAAAAGTCCTAGGCCGCTCAGAAGCAGCCATGGGTGGCAAAAATTTATTTTTTTAATTTTTTAATTTTTTTTTTATTTTTTTTTTGTTATTAAATCAAGAACCTAAATACAAAAAGATGCACCCCATGGGTTCTAGATAATGATAGGATCGATCACCAGTGGAGTCGCTTATGTGGAGTCGCCAGGTAGATTTTAAAACTCTTCTACCAAGATGTATGTCGTTTAAAGTGCAGGGAGAGAGTGAGACAAAACATATGTTGAACCAAGGTAGGCCTCTACCTCCCCGGCAACGGCGCCAAAAATGTTATCACACAACTTGTAGTTGCCCCTAAAGATATCCCATCCGGGACGGTAGAGGAGTTAGGCAACTAAAGAGGTGACCTAAGAGATGCCACGGTTCCCAATGCAATGTGGGAGTCACGTCAACCGAGGCACTCTTCGCTTTAGGTCAAGGTATAACTAGACCAAGGGGGAGACCCTATACCCCAATCGCAGTTGATTAGACCCGAGCAAAGGTTTCAAAGGTGAATGAATGATGAGCTACGGAAACCAATGCAAGTCTAAGTGGACCTAATGTTTAGGGCATGGTTGAAGGTGGTACAAGGATAGTTAGTGTTTCAACCTATGTATGGTTTAGGCCACTTGATTGGGTATGATTATTAAGTATAGTACCATGTGTTCACACAAGTGGGTCTTATTGCCTTGGGAAGTGTGAAATGGTTTTAAGTGGGCCCACAAGGTGAAGCTAAGTGTGAAGATGGTACTATAGGCTAGATCTAGGTTAGATCTACAAGTTAGAGTTGGTTCTAGGGTTACCCATGTGTTAGATCTAGGGTTTGACACTAATCCCAAGAAGTGCGCCTTGCTTGGAGAAGGACTAGTGCCTTGTTGGATGGGCTAATGGGGTCAAGAAGGATGTCAAAGTGTAGATCGGGACACCTAGAAGCCAAGTCAAGTGGTTTGGATGAGATCCAATGGTTGGATTTTACTAGATCTAGGTTTTTAGGTAATGACCAAAAGTGGACCACAATCCCTTAAAACAAGGAATGCAATCCCCAAGGTGGATCGGGACAAAAGGATAGTCTAGACCTAGGTTTCAAGGCATGGGCATTCCAAATCCACAAAAATATCCAACACCCACTTCCTAGAAGTGGTCCAACTCAAAACTCCCAAGGGGTGCGACTTTCTCAAGGAGAGGCAAAAAGGGGGGTTTGGTGGACCAAACCAAGTCCAATGGCCACCAAAATGTAGATCCGGGATGCTAGTACCCCGATCTATGCATGTTCAAAGTTTCAAGTGAATCCAATGGGTAGATCTTAGTAGATCTAAGTTTTAAGTTACCAATGAGGTCAAAGGGGGGTTTCAACCCCTCAAAACATGGAGAGATGTCCACAAGGTAGTTTTCACCAAAGTAAGGATATGGGTATGTGTTATCAAGTGTCTAGTTGTCAAATCAAGCGGGATCTCACATACCCATGTGCTAGATCTAGCCCAACAAGCCTCCCTCAAGGAAGTGCGCTTTAGGTCAAGGAGAGCTTTTGTCTTAGAAAATGGGTCAATTCTTAGCCAATCACCACCAAACTATAGATCCAACTAGGGGTGGATGCTATAGAGGTGGGTTTTCAATATCTTTTCAAATTGAGGGCTAGATCTAAGTAGATCTAAGAAATACCAAAAACAAGGGTTTTAATTTGATTAGGGTTTTTGTGATCTAGAAATTATGGAAGATTCAAGGAAGAGAAGATCATACCTCTTGGGACATACCTGGATGAAGAGATGAATGCTAGTTGAGACGAGGATTACTTTGCCAAAGATCAAATGGAGAATTGTTGAAGCCCTCTTGCCAAATCGATTTTTCCAAGCCACATGTAATTCCTTCTAACCTGTCAAGCCAAGGAGCAAAGCATCAATTAGTTTAACAAATTGAAGGTAGATGCAAGCAAGAGAGAGAAAAACATAGAATAGTTGACACAAAGGCAAAACCACTCCCTGTCAAACCCAAAACGACTTCTTCCAAGCTTGAAGGGCAAGCCTCCCCACCAATTCGCACTTGTCAAAGTCGCCCTCTCAACCTGCAAATAAAGTATGGCAAATACGCAAGATAGCTACAATAGATCCTCCAGTGCAATGGACAATAGCATTTACAATCGAAACAACCAACATCCATTCCAATCCAAGCATGTACTCCAAAAGATAGAAATTTTATTCCAAGAGCCAAGAGCCAAAAATCTCTAGATGATTTTACAATGAGGGGGTCTCCTCCTTATATAGGATAATAAAGACCAAAACCCTAGATCTCAAAACCACTTTTTGAAATGAGTGGTTGAGATTAAAAGATCTCACAACATAATCAATGGCTAAGATGAATCCATAACATAATATCACATGGATCACTCAACATAACAATAGCGCCCTCACTAAATGGTACAATAGAGGGTGACGTCATCCCACAAGAGGGGTATAAAGTACAATAATCCACCTCATGATGACTAGGACATGATAAAATAAGCACATGGTGGGGCTAGGAGGTATAAATCCTTGCTAGCTCACCCCAAGGCACAATGAAATAATAAAAATATGTCCAATATAATAATAATGACCAAAACTGTCCTCAGAATCCATGACAGTCGAGCAGTAAATGTCCTCCTGTGATCAATCTGGAGATACCCACATGGTGAAAAATGACTGGAAGATAGTGAGATCAACCTGGAAGACCTCTGTGAAAACCAAATGCCAAAACCTTGCCTCAATTGCCCAAATCGATTTCCTCAGTGACCACTTTATCCCATTTTTTAACTGCCTCGGGAACTGTGAAAGTGCCAAAACTGCCTCCTAGGGTGCTAGCGCTGTCCATCTGAGCCCACCAGGCTCTCCGGGAGGGGGGATAAATGGTAATAACAAGTGGTTGGACCGTCCCCTCCATCATCAGCGCCCTAGGTGAATTGGCCTCTCGGGGCCCCTGCTGCTCAGGCTGGGAAATCAGCCCCAAATCTGGTCAACAAGTGTAAAACTGCATCAATCACTGCCAGAAGTGCCCGGAACTGAAAGATAAGTGTCTCAATGGATCCAGAAGACCCAAATCCACTAGGAATGAGTACTCATACACCCTGGGTTGCCCTAATGGGCCAGCTGTAGGGTCCACCATATATGGACAATGTATAATCTGCTGATCTGTAATAATAATAACCTGCTGAACTGGATCAAACATCATCTGTATCATATGTCCATCATATGACATCATCATCAAACATGTGGGACCATAAATCATCACCAATAATCATCATACATGGTCCACATCATCACGGATCCCAAGAATATATATAATCAAGGATAAATCACATCAGTAAACTAAGACAATGCTTCTTTAATCACTTCATAGCTAAGCTCAAAGTATAAATTCCATTCAGTGGCATTAATTAAGTTAACATATTCCGTGATAATATAATATTACTTGCACCCTAGTTCAAATGACAAGCTTACCCATTGGACATGGTCAAACTGCTAGTGAAGAATGAAGGCTAGGAGCAAGGTTGGGCCAAGGGTTTGACTCGTCTAACTTAACTCAAAAATACTTTGGACTGGGAGAAGGGGGAAGCTACAAACTCTGTGCTGGACAAAAGAACACGGGGAATGGCTGTGCCTCACAAATGGATAAGTTGTTTAGAGAGTGCTTATTCAACTTAGGCATCATGTCTACATCAAGTTGATCCAAGTTCATTAGGATCATTCAATTTATTTCCATGGCCTTTTTGGCCTACATAACCCTTCGGATTTCAGATGTGCTGAGAAGCACAACTAGTTGCAGCTTGCATCCAGGGCATGTTTTTTATATATTCACAAGGTCAGCAATTGTTTAGATAAAGCTTTTAAGAACTATTGCTTTTTGGACCTTTCTTTATACTCTTCGAGGAGTATTTTTAGCTTTTCATTGCTCTTGCCCTTTTTTTGTTTCCATGGGCGAATTTATTTAGTTTCCACAGGTAGAACATGAGCTTTCAGTTTTAGCCAACAACATCTCAAGTGACTAGGGGGAGTTCGAGCCAAGGCCTACAATCCAACTCACCAAAGGCAAGTTCTGTCACCAACTCAGAGCCGAGACACTGAATAAACAGGGATGCGATCCAAACACAGAGGTAGAAAAATAGGGAAGTCCTCAGTATCAGAAAGTCAAATGAGATAAGTCAGGGTTTAAAGTCAAACAGGAAGGTCATGTATGGATGGAGACAAATGGATATGGAGCCTACACTAGCAGACAACTGGTGTCGGGAAAGACCATGTCTATGTAAGGTGAAATACCAGTAAGTTTTGTTAGATGACCTAAAAGTGCAAGCAATTGTCCATTTTAAGGTTTACAGTTCATTTTAAGTAGTTTGCCACATCAGGAATAATATACCAAGCACATGCTATAATCATGACTAAATCAACAAGCTAATAATCCACAGTCAGTGAGAACATATCCATAGATCATACAACATCATCATAATAGCAATCATCATGCATCATCTGAAACACTGCTGAAGTACATCTCTAGGCACTGAACTGAAACTGTAATGGGATAAGTGGTCACATCAGTCATCAAATCTGAACTCTCAAGGCTCAGCCTTGACACAAGGTCAAACAATATCTGAATAATGTACTGCTCTGATCATGAGTGATCCAATATATATATAGCCATGCTCTGGAATAAATGAAGCTCTGGAATGTGCAGATATCTGCTGTACAAGAATAGTAGCCCTGCTACTATGGTGTGATAACAGGTACTACATCAAAACAGTCAGACAACAAAGACAAGTCAGCATCAACAGATACCAAGGACCTAGCAAAAGATCCTCTGAGAGAATTAACAGATGTAATCAAAGCTATGGAAGCCAATCATGCTGCACAAATGAATTCCATGCAAAACAGACTCATTGCTATGGAAAGAGAAAAATCTCACATGCCTTCCAATAGGTTTCCTCCCAGACAGAACAATGAATGGAAGTAAAAGTATCCATCCAACAATTAGAGGATCCCTAGTCAACTTGATTCAGCCAACATGGTTATGGAAGAGGTGCCCCCTTTCCGTAGGGCTTGTAATGAATTTCATGATGAGTCAACTTGTCATAAGTTTAACTACATAAATGAACAAGGTCCTCCTGAAGTCAACAACTTTGTAGGGTATTCAAATCAACCTGAATATATCAATCATGTTGGTAAAACTCACACTTTGCCAAAGGATGTTTGGAAACAAGCTAAGGAAATGGCACAGGAAAAGGACAATGTTACAAAGATTTATGGAGAGAAGCCTACCCCTGAAGAGATCAAAGAATTAGCGAACTTCAAAGGCTTCACCTATCAGAGAAAGAAGACTGCCATTCCCATCAAATCAGATCTGCATATTCCTAAGGTAACTCATCTTCCTTCCCCGGAACTGAATGTTGATGTGGTTAGCTGGCTAGTTGGTGCTAAAATGCTTGTTCCTGAAACTGAAGTAATTAAAATGCCAGGTCAAAAGGATAGATTGATATAGTCTTTAGAAGCTAGTGGAAATATTGATGAAGCACCTACGGAAGTTATCTATGAAAAACCTAAGGAAAAGGTCCTAGAAAAGACTAAGGATAAAGTTCAGGAAAAACCAAAAGAAGTCATTCTTGAGAAACCTAAACAAGTCATTCTTGATGTTCCTAAGAAAATCAATAAAGATCTTCCTATTATATTACATAGTATAGATCCTCGCAAGGAAGAGCATCTTCCTTTCTATGTATCCTTAGTCGTCAACAACATGTTGCTCCATAACTGCATGCTTGATTCAGGTGCCACATCCAACGTCATAACTAAAAAAGTCATGGAAGAATTGAACCTGAAAGTCACAAGACCTTATCAGAATGTGTGTGCAATGGATTCTAGAGAAATTGATACCATAGGCATTATCATGAACTTACTTGTTAAGTTAGTTGCATATCCTGATGTGAATTTGACTATGGATGTAGTGGTGATTGATGTCCCTAACATTTGGGGCATGTTGCTATCTAGAAAATGGGCTGCTTCCTTTGGTGGTTGCATACAGATGGATTGGACTTATGCCATGATCCCAGCTATCGAAGATGCTCATGTCATGTTATATAGGGAAAAGGAAAGAAAATTCCATGTCGAAGACCCTAATGTGTTAGATAATGAATATGTTCACAAGTCGGATGGTTCTGGGAACTATTCCATTTTTGCAAACACATTAGCTCCTATTAAAGAAAAGATTAAAGATGATGGAGTAAATGGGTTGTGGAGGATGAGTTTTGATGGTGCATTTTCTAGATCAGGAAAGGGTGCTGGAATTGTGATTACTTCTCCATCTCAGCAAACTTTCAAGTTTGCTTTCAGACTTGAGTTTGATGCTTCAAACAATGTTGCAGAGTATGAGGCACTCTTGCAGGGCCTTGAAATAGCTAAAGACATGGGTATAAAAATTCTAAGTATAAAAGGAGATTCAGACTTAGTTATTTGTCAAATCAAGAACATCTTTGCATGCAAGAGTCAAAGGTTAAGGAAGTATAGGAATGCTTGTTGGGATACAATGGAATTATTTGATGCCCTAAACATCACATCAGTACCTAGGGAAGAAAATCAAGAAGCAGACCAACTAGCAGTAGCAGCCTCAACCCTCCAGCCGACTGAAGAGATAATCAATGGTGAAGGAAAATTTGAGATCAATTTCAGACCCTCCATCCCGGATAATGTAGATCATTGGCAGGTATTCAAAGATGACAAGCAAATCCTTAGATTCATACATAATGTCCAAGAGTTCACTGATTGTAAGATAGGCTACAAGGAAGAAAAGTATGACTACAAGGAAGATGAGGATCAACCTAGGAATGCCATACCTAAAAGTATAGTTGAATGGGAGCACATCTTTGATAGACAAGATAGGCATAAGCCAGAAAAGGAAATATTAAAGGTTGGAAATTACATAGAGATCAACATTGGGACTGAAACTGAACCTAAGCTAATCAAAATTGGTAAGGGTACAAGTGAAAAGGAAAGAAATGACCTTATAGCCCTAATTCGGGAATATCGGGATGTTTTTGCCTTTTCATATGATGAGCTCAAGTCATATCGGGAAGATGTTTTCCAACATACTATCCCTTTAAAAGGGGATATCAAACCTTTTCGCCAGAAGTTGAGACAAATGAATCCCAAGGTGGCCCCCATAGTTTTGAAGGAGCTTCAGAAGATGCTATCGACAGGAATCATAGCCCCAACTAGACATTCCTCATGGTGTTCAAATCTAGTTGTTGTGAGAAAGAAAAATGGAAACCTAAGACTGTGCATTGACTTTAAAAATTTTAATTGGGCATGTTTGAAAGATAATTACCCTCTCTCCAATATGGAAACATTGCTTCAAAGAGTAACTGGTTCTGGAATGATGTCAATGTTGGATGGTTTTTCGAGATATAACCAGGTAGTGGTCAGCGAGGAAGACAGGCATAAGACAACTTTTACTACCCCATGGGGTACTTTCGAGTATCTCAGAATGCCTTTTGGATTGCTCAATGCTGGGGCGACTTTCCAAAGATCCATGGATTATGCTTTCAATGAGCTAATCGGTAAAATCATAGAAATATATCAGGATGATCTTACAGTTTTTTCCAAGGAAAGAACTGATCATGTTGGCCACCTAAGACAAATCTTTGAACGATGTCGAAAATTCGGCATATCTCTAAACCCAGCTAAGTCGGTCTTAGGTGTTGATGAGGGGAAGTTACTTGGCCACATCATCTCCAAGGATGGGGTCAAGATTGACCCAGAGAGGGTAGAAGCCATAAAGAAAGTTCCTTTGCCTTGTAATAAAACAGCTTTACAGTCATTCAACGGGCAAATCAACTTTATCAGACGCTTTATTCCCAACTTAGCAGAGTTAATGAAACCCATGCAGAGATTGCTTAAAAAGGACGCTAAGTTTGAATGGAATAAAGAGGGTAAGGAAGCTTTTAGTGGAATAAAGGATGCTATTTGTAGATCACCTGTCTTGATCAGTCTTGATTATTCCAAAGATTTTCAAATATTTTCATTTGCATCACCAGACACCATAGCCGGAGTTTTGTTGCAAAAGAATAAGGATGGCCAGGAGCAACCCATAGCCTTTATGAGTAGAGCCTTACAGAATTCTGAGCGTAAGTACACTATCATGGAAAAACAAGCATATGCCTTAGTTAAATCACTTAAGCATTTCAAAATGTATATCGGATACTCTAAAGTTATAGGGTATGTGCCTTATGCGGCGGTTAAGGACATTTTATCACAACAAGACTGTCTTGGTATAAGGGTAAATGGGTCTCTAAGATCCAAGAATATGACTTAGAAATCTAACCCACCAAGTTGGTTAAAGGTCAAGGTTTAGCCCACATGATGGCTGAAGGGAATGAGCAAGCCTTAGGGATGGTATGTCAGAACCGGTCAGATCAAAAGAGCTTCAACGTCTTGAACATGTTCCTTGGTATTCAGACATCATATATTTTCTAACCAACCTCACATGCCCAGATCATCTTATTGGCCATAAAAGAAGGGCCTTGAGGTTAAAAGCCACAAAGTTTTGTATCACCCAGGATGGGCTGGGATGGAAAAATCTAGATGGTCTAATTATTAGATGCATCGATGAGCTAGAGTCCAAAAAACTCATGGCTGAGTTCCACTCTGGATTTTGTGGAGGACATTATGTGGCCAAGACAACAGCCCATAAAGTCCTTAGAGCAGGGTATTATTGGCCCACTTTGTTCTCAGATGTTCACAAGCATGTCAGAAGTTGCCAGCAATGTCAACTCTTCACAGGAAAACAAAAGTTAACATCCTTTCCTCTTAAACCTGTAGTTGTCCAAGCCCCTTTTCAGCAGTGGGGTCTTGATTTCATTGGTCAGTTTAAGGATAATTCTAGCAACAGTTATTCTTGGATCCTAACTGCCACTGATTATTTTACCAAGTGGGTGGAAGCAATCCCCACGAAAGCGGAAACTGAGAAAGTGATCATGGATTTTTTAGAAGATAAGATTATCACTAGATTTGGTGTGCCCACTAGGATCACCACAGATAATGCTAAGGCATTTAGCTCAGCAGAGATGTCATCCTTTTGTTTCAAGTATGGTATCATCTTATCACATTCATCAAATTATTATCCCCAAGGTAATGGTCTAGCAAAATCAAGTAATAAAAACTTAATGACCATAGTCACGAAAATTGTTGGAGATAATAAAAGAGCTTAGGATAGTAAGATCAGATTTGCACTATGGGCAGATAGGATTACTAAGAAAAGTTAACTGGAAAGTCTCCTTTTGAACTGGTTTATGGATTAGATGTTACTTTACCTGTTCACTTAAAGTTGCCAGTGTATCAGTTACTAGAAGAGTGTAGCACAGATCTGGATGCATCTCAGTATAAAATGGATCAACTAGTTGAGTTGGATGAAATCAAACGAAAGGCGGTTGATCAAAGCATAAAGAATCAGGAGAAGGTTAAAAAGAATTTTGATAAGTCATCAAAGCCAAGGGTATTTCAGATTGGTGACACAGTACTACTTTGGGACAAAAGAAGGGAAAAACCTGGAAAACATGGAAAATTTGACAGTTTATGGGCAGGCCCTTATCTCATTCATGAAGTAGCAGGCACAAACGCTTTCTACCTAAGCAGTATGGACGGCGAGAAGTGTACCCTCCCAGTCAACGGAGGTCTTCTCAAACTATTCTACACTGAAAATATCTGATGCCCATGGGGGCATCTTTGTATCAAAATTTCTAAACCCTACTCCTGCATTTCATTTTCTAGTTAGATTTATTTTATGTACATTATTGTTTTGTACATTAGTTTGAATTTTGCTCATGTACAATAGTTTCCTTTTTATGAATAAATGTTGTAACTTAGATGTTTCATTTGGTTATTTTTCATATATATATGGGATTGATGCACTTATGTTTCCATGCAGGAAACTGAGAATCTGGAGTTCTCAAATGATCTCCTTTCCTAGGAAAGATTAATCACATGCCCCGCAGTTGGAGCCAGATGTTACCAACTAAGTTGCACTACGGTTGGACTTCAGTGAGTCGCCAGTATTGCACATTTACTTGTGCCTTTTTCAGAGTTCAGAAGTTCCAAGTTTGGCCTTTTCAGGGCCCATTTTTCAGTTTTTGTAGTACATGACTGTGCCCCATGGGGTTTGCAATAAGCATACTAGCATGGTGGTCTTTGAGTGACTCGGTTCCCTAGGACTTGACAACCAAAGAAGGTATTCCAAGGAGTTTTTTTCCTTGTCGATTATGCCTTGCCTTTAACCGAGTATAATCGGTGAGGTTTTCTCCTATTCCTCCAAAGCTGGAATGCCCAAAGTGGTGGTTAGGCCTTAGGGGATTATTAGAGCCCATTTTGTAACATGTATAAACATGCCAGGTGCTAGAATTTTATCGTTTTGTCATGTACTAGGTTCCCCTAAAGTTTCAGTCGATTCCAACAAAAAATATTTTTCGCATTTTTTAAGCCATTTTTTTAATGGTTTAATTAAAAAATTTCAAAAAGTGATAAAAGTGTGATCCGAAGTCGAAATTTGGCGCAGGGATGCTCGTTTTCAAGCTCAGAGCACCCTCTTTACCCTGGTACCCAGTTTTCCTACATTTTGGGCAACCAGGATGCCCCGTGGAGCAGTTTTTCCTATCAGAGCTATAAAGTGGCACTTTAATGCCAAAAATGCAACAAAATGCACCATGGCCAAAAAGTTAAAATAATTAAAAAATGGAATTATGCACATGCCAAATGAGTTGGCATTACTCACTTAAACTAAACGATTATATCCAAAGGCAAAGCATATGTTAAATTTTGGTTGAAAAGTCAAAATTTGATTATTTCAAAGTAATGCTACCTTACCTTCACGTGAGCCATCTTCTCCTCGTGGCAGCTATCGAATTGGCAATTGCTTTCAAAGGTAATTGATTTGAAGCATGTATTATAAGGTTATGATAAAGGGTGGTGAATGTGCAAGGGTTGACCAAATTCATGCTAAACTCCACCTTCACGTGGGCTTTTCCTCATGGCCGTACGGATTGATGTATGGTAAGTTCAACGATGGGTCCACCCTGAGATGACATGGCATAAGTCGGTTTTGATAGGTGATTACATAAATTGGTAAGGCATATATTAATTGGTCATGAGATATAGTTTCAAAGTAATGATTCGCCATCTCTCTTCACTCTTCACGTGGGCCATCACTCTCACGGCCGTACGGTTTTGTGAGTGTGGTTAATTTCCAAGTAGGTGTCTACCAACTCAAATGACTTGGCACCAACGTGGATAAGTTTCTAATTTATGAGCAGCCAATCCACTCATCTTTCCAATCAAAGCATGGAAACATCCAACATGCTCTTTCTTTGCCTCACACGTGAGCTCTTTCCAAGTGGGCAGCTTTCAGCAGTTTCCTTCTTGAGGTGTTTTTGTCCATTTGAAATGGTGTTTGTCCATTGGTTGAGAGCTTTGCTTGCTCTACAAGTTAGGGGCTTTGTCTCTTAGGGTTTTGCGCCCTAGCTTCATGCCATTTGCTATATATTGAGGAGCTTGGCTCTATTGTAAGAGATCTAAAGGTGGAACCTCTGCACTTATATTGTTGTATTATTTCTATGTTCTTGAGAATAAAGTTAAGGCTTTGGAGGCTACCCTAGTGTACTTGTTGTGTTGGATCTCAGTTATGTTGCATCTTATGAGGTAAATTTGTATCGTACATTATGCTAGTATATGTTGGATTAATCTGTCTTCAAAGAGAAATTATTTTCATTATGAATGGTATGTAGTGCTTTATAGTCTATCTTATCCATTGTAAACTTCATTAGGATACTAGAGGTAGAGAAAATTCTTGTTTGAATCCATCATCTCTATTTTTCTTTTGGTTATTTACACAGGTTATTTTTATCCCTTTGCTAGTCTCTTTGTGATATTAAAGGTGGCTTCAAGTTGGATGAACGGATGAACATGTTAGATCTACTGTTCTTTCAACAAACTTAGGCAGATTGGTAGATCCCACCGGTACACCAAGAAGTTGACTCCAAGGCCCATTCTTCACTTGCTCAAACCCCCCAAGGTTCAGTCTTCAAGATCCAAAATTCTCCATCTAAATCGGTTACTCTTTCCTTATATCTTTTTAGATCTTGAATTATAAAGTTTCATTGATAGATAGATCTAAAGTCGAATTTGCAACCTAATAATTTTAATACATTTAATAATCTAGATCTAGGTTGTTTAAGTTCTCTATTTTGCAATTTCAAAGTAGATCCAAAGCATAGTAGAGTATTTCATTTTACAACGTCCTTTACTAAGCAGTTTAAGTGCCTAAATCATTTACTCGTTATCTCTTAAAGAGACAAGTAAAGACCCTAAGAAGACAAGCTTTATAACTTGTCGTACTTAGTTGTTTATTTGATTTTAGTTTAGCTAGTTTGCATCAGTCTTTTAGGCATATTTTACATAAGTGGTCAAATCACTTTCTAAGTGTTTGGAGTCATTTTACGATAAAAAGAGCTCACTGGTTTTTTGGTTCTGCACATAAAAAGTTAATTGAAAGTTAGTTTAAAAACTCAAAAAATTGCCCAAAACATGTTGTTTGCATACTAGTTGCATTGGTTTTGATTTTGACAGTTTGTAGTGTTATCAACTGATTTGTACAATAGTTGAAACCTTATTGAGCCGCCAGTGTTGGAACACATCAGTGTTCACTTCCAGAGTATCTGGGTTTCATTATTTTTGGGTCTAGCCAGTTTTGGCTAGCCAGTTTTTGTTTTTGAGTCGACATGACCATGGCCCCATGGGGGTTTGTATCAAAGTGTGCTAGTAGGGTCTGAGTGGCTCGGTTCCTCATGACTGGATTAAACAACTAAGGTATTCCAAGGAGTTTTTTCACCGTCAGATTATACTTTGCTTCAGGCGAAATATAATCTCTTGGTTTTTCTCCCGCTTCCTCCTAAGCTGGAATGCCCGATTTTGGAAATTTGGCCATTGGGGGTTATTAGGGTCCAACTATAATGTATAAACCTACTAGACACTATTAGAATAGGTTTTGATCATGTCCTAGGTGTCTAGGACCCCCAGAAAAAATTTCAAAAAAAATTTACTGGACGCGTCGAAATTGGGGTTTTTAATTTTTAATTTTTTAAATTTTAATTAAATTTCTCTATAGTTTAAATAGATAAATTTGGGTCTGTAATTATGTCAGTCATCCGGGGTCCGAACTTAGTGTTTGATGGCTCGTTTTATAAGCCAAAAATCACACATGACCCATGGAGCAACTAAACCCAACTTCGGATGTCAATTCATCCTCATAATTAATATTTTCTCTGAAAAGTCATTTACAGAGAAATTATTAATTAAAATAATAAAATTGAATATTTTGGATATAATCCAAATCTCTCCAAAATTAATCAATTTGATTAAAATAAAAGGCTAAATGACATGGAAATGAGCATTTAGGAAGATTCCAATCAACTCCAAGCACTCCCAGTCAACCATCCAGTCACCGGATCATTATCCATTCAAAGCAATTCGCCCTCCTTATGCTAAATTCGATTTTATGTGTTGGCATTTGATGATTGGGTTGGTGGTTTTGCATTCAATGTAGAGTGGGCGCCCTCATGTCTCATCTTATCCTAAAGCTTGGCTCCCTTCATAGATTCGAGTCTACACCTACCATATTACATGTGTCTCCACTAAACCAACTCGCAAATCTACAAGTGCTCACGTCAATCCCCTTGAACCCTCACGTCAATCTCCTTTGAACTCGAGTTTAAACCTTGTTGAAGTGTGGTGATTGGTTGTGATACTTCCCATGCTACACCTATGCGAATTAGTACCTACCCAATGCCACTTGCCATCCCCATGTTAACTCGCCCCTCCACATGTCTCCATCACATCCTACAGGCATATCTCCACATGGATCACGTCTCCTCTACCCTAGCTCGCCTTTCCTTGTTGTAGGATGTTTATTGGGCAATGCTTTCAATCTCAACCTACCCCAAAGTCGAGTTTGCCACATGCCCACTCCTACCAACCTCAAAGCTCGACTTTGGCTTTTGTCTACCTCTCCAAGCTTATGATTGATTGGATTTCGACCTCCATGCTCATTACTAATTCGACCTAGGGTTAGCTAGTAGTTTTTTACTATAAAGAGAGGCCCATTTGGGCTATTATCTCATGGATTTTTGGATGTAAAGTTACTCTGCCATTTTGTGATTACAAGCTATTGGCTTAAGGAAATAAAGTTAGACTTTGGAGGTCCATGCGATTTGTGCAACATTGATGAATGTTTCTCTTGTGAGGTGATCTCTTTCCATGCTTTCAATTTAAATGCGTATGTGATTGATCAAATAACTAGCTTTAGAAGTCTATATTCTAGAACATAAGATCTACCATTTGTGGTTTGCAATTTGGTTTATTATGCAATGTTTATCAATGAGTTATATGAATAGGATGTATTCGGTTGTACTAGCATTTATATAACCTTGGTTTTCGTAGCATACTAGTCATATATTTGATCTCACTTTGGCATTGAGTTGTTTGTCTTTGGATAGGTTTCTCCAGGTGTAGGGGGGTGTGAGCTCAGTTGCATCTAGCCCATCTTCACCATCACAAGTAATTCTTAATATTGTTGTCTTTCCAGGATCTATATAAGGTTGAGTTTATTTTGAGAAGAAGCACAAAGGGTTTTGCTCTAAGATCCATCCACTTATATTCTTAAAATATTGGTTACTTGTCACTATAGGCTTTCACTTCTTCAAGCCTTCCCGTTTGCTCTTTGAAGCCTTTTTACTTGCATGCTAAGCCATTTCTAGCCCCTCTAGCCTTGATCCGAGATTGCCCTTGTTTTCAAGCCATAGATTAGTTTGCCATAAGGTTGAAGTTCCTTCAACCTTGGGGAATAACTTGGGATTTGTTCCCTTGTGCTCTCTTCAACACTCGCTGTCGACGTATCACCGGTTAACCGGAGGATTTCCAAGGCGGTGTTCCACTATCCCAAGTGTTCCACTTGAAGCCCTTGCCCTAGATCTGCTTCCCCATAGATTTGTCTTCATCCTCCTATTCGTCCCACTTCACTTTTGCATTTCTCTCCTTCCTTTCGTCCTACCTTACCTTCCTCCTCTCGTCCCTCTCCTACTTCCTCTCCTCCTTCCACTCGTTTTCTCCTTGGCTTTTGTCTCTTTGCTTTCATCCATTCCCATCTTGCCCTACAACATATAAACAAAACAACAACAAAAAAACAAAACAAGCATTAGCAAGTAGTTAGTGTAGTTTTCATACTAGTTAGTTGTTGATTTACTTGTTAAAATCAAAAAATTGTTAGTTACTTTCTTGTTGTATCTACTTCAAAGTTGATAGTTAGATCTTACTTTTGCATTTATATAGTTGGGATTTAATTATTTGTTAGTTAGTTTGTTTATGTTTTTTAATAGTTAGTTCACACTATTTCAAGGTAGTCATTATAGATCTCATCCCTAGTTGCACTATTTTGTTGACTGCCTTTTCAAACACTTAGGACTGTCAAAAGGCTTGTGGGCTGCCATCTACCTTGAAGTTGACTGTTAGAACTTTGTTTGACTGTCCCAAAGATTGGTGTTATTTGATGTTCTCTAAACATCTAGTTGACTGTCATAAAGTTTGTTGGCTGCCACATAAACTTTGGTGTGAAACATTGTTGACTGCCCCTTCAAACATCTAGTTGACTGTCATAAGGTGCGTGTCCATTGGCTGCCAACTAAGTATCTACACTTGTGACTGTCCTAAAACCTGGTAATTGCTATATTAAACATTGTTAGATGTTAGTTGGTGATCATATCTCATACTTTGAGGAGTTAGTAGTTAGCTACCTTTGGCATACTAGATCTCATTGTTTGGTTAGCAAAGCTCATACTAGAATTTAAATCCTTGCATTTTAAATAGTTTATTGAGCATATAGGAAAGTGATTGGTTGCATGTAACTTGTAGAAATTTTGATTTTTTTACATCTCTCAAAAAAGTAGATCTCATATACCAAAAATATTTTATTTTTTCATACTTTAGATCTCTTTTCTAGCACTTTTCAAGAGTTAGTTGTTCGCTGGTCCGTTTCATCATAGTTAAGATTTCATATTAAAATCTCATGCATTTTCCATTTTAAAGTTAAATTTTCAAATCTAGACTTAACTAGATTCATCTTTGGTTTTTGAGCTAATGGTTAATGGGTGTCTTGTTGAGATGTTTTGATCTCGTGTAGATCATTTGAGAGAAAGATATTTGATAGATATTGAAGCGAAGAAATCAAAGCAAAGCCACAAGAACGCCATAAGGAGTGATTGAATACACTTAATCTTGTTATCCTTTGTAATAAGCTTATAAAAGCTTGCTTTGTTTCCCTGGTTACTTTATTTCTCAAAAGACCTTGCGAGGTTTTAAACCCAAGGCATTTGTAACCGTTCAATAAAGGTTTCAAGTGGAGGAGGCCTCCACTTTTTTGGTCTTCTTCCCCATTTGGGGAAGAGTGTTGGGTCTTGTGGATTGATTTAGCTTAGATTTATGATTTCATGCTCTTAGATTAGTATTTTGCTTCAATAAGTCATTTAAAGTTATCTTCCATATTTACTTACCCCCATGCTCTCCCGAGTAGGGTCTTTGACCTGAAAGAGATTCTTGGGTAGTTTAGTTTTATTTCTTGCATTCATTATTATCTTGTCTCTCGTCCAAAGCCTTCGACCGGAAGTTGTATCCTTGAGATTTTGTCTCAGGGGCAGGACCACATAAATTTGTGGTTACTCTTCCTTCCCCGTCGGTTTCCTTGGCAGAGCTTTTAGCTAGCTGGAGGTTCTCAAGTGCAGGCGGTTCTAGTGGTTGATCTTGTTCGGAGATCAATCCCACCTAGTATATTAAATCTTGTGTGGTAGAATACTAGTTTGAGTTTAGTTTCATTTTATTTTGGCAAAGTAGTTTTTTGTTAAGCATTGGTTCATATCTTTCGGGCTTATCAAGTGGATTTATCATTTAAAAGTTGATTTATTGCTTTCACAACACAACTACTTTCTGCTTCTTTAAAATAAACCAAAGTCTCTTGAACTTGGCCAAATCCAAGTCAAGAGCACCCTCTATCGGAGGGCATTTTTTAGTTTTTGCATTTCCCTGCATTAGGCATTGTTAATATAGCAAGTCTCTTGAATTGTGGTCATAAGATCAAGTCAAGAGCGCTCTCTGTCGGAGGGTTGAACAAGGTTCTCTAATAATAAAATTTTCCACTCATACACCCCTTAATTAATTTATCTTGGTTTCTGTCCTACACCCGTATGCTCTGCCAACCTAAAAAGGTTGGGTTAGTACTCAGAAAGGTGGAAGACTTGATAATTTACAAGTGAAAATCTAATTAAAACTTTCACCCCCATAACCAACCAATCCGGAGTTGATCGATAAGATAAATTTCAATGGGTAATCTCTTAGTGAGGGCGCCGGGATTCCATGTTCAGCCTCTAGTTTGCTGGCTTGCATTGCGCGGCCTGGCTAGAGCACTGGGTGGCCCGATAGGTCCTTGAACGGAGGCACTTGATATTGTCTTTTCCGGACTTTCTTTGAATGCCCTTGGTTTTAGCCCTAATAATCAAGACAATTAAAACTTTGAATTTACCAAGATAAGCTGCACAACGTTCTCACAAACTTTCCATTTCAAGCACTTGTGTCAAGTTTACAATCACTTTTATTTTATGACTCCATAAGGCACTGGTCCTTCATCTTATATTTTGCTTGCTTAAGTATCAACATTGGAGTATTTGCTATATTTACGTGAAGTGATTTATTTATTACCCAAGTATATCTTTCATCTTGTATTTGCAACGTGGATTGCGCTATCTTGTTCTTTATTTTAATTTTATATTGTCTCTAATCTCAAAAAACTCCTAAACAACACCCATCCGCATCACTACATCAAAAAACATTTAAATACACGAAGAGCCTTAGTGAAACTCTCTTTTAGGGACTACCCCCCTTGGCTTCGTTAGGAGTTTGCCTAAACAGAGGAGCTGGGATTTAGGTGACAGTACCTGGCTCATTGCTTGCCCCCAAGGCCACACCTCTCTCACTTGTAGTGAAGAGACAGCTTTCGAAAGATTTCCGCTGCTGGTGTGCATATTGGCGGACAACATGTAGCATTGTCAGAACACTCTTAAAGTGTTCTCATTATCATTTTCTAACCAACATAGTTCGCTGATCTGTTTGATTTCATAACAAGTTTGAGTAAGAAAATTAAATAAAATTTGCATTTGGAGCTTCCTGAACCCCCCAGAGAGAACCGGTTTCAAGTACCATCGTTATTTCTCTCAAATATTGTAAACTGACTTGTTCCCTAATGATAAAGGGCAAGCAATATTTCTCTTAAGTTCCCAAGTTGTAATCAAAAATAAAAAGAGCACAGCAGGTAATTCCAGCGCCTGAACCCAATCCCCCCAAGGGGGATTCGCACCTCTTTTTTATTTTTTATTTTTTATTTTTCGTTTTAGATTAGTTTTCATTAGAGCAGTAGTAATTAAATAACTCACTCAAGCACAC
This sequence comes from Larix kaempferi, assembly GCA_027924585.1. NCBI lineage: Eukaryota > Viridiplantae > Streptophyta > Pinopsida > Pinales > Pinaceae > Larix > Larix kaempferi. Next base: position 1,273,905 of record BSBM01000779.1, read on the forward strand.
AACATCCTCCGAGGACCCGTTTATCATCTTATATGCTTTTGTGTTTATTTCAAATTATTATTCTGTTCTTAAAATTTAATCCTAAAATTAACCCCCCTTGCTTTATGCTTGGGGTTTAGTGTAGAATAATCATCCACTCACACGTCTTAATAAAACGAACAACACCCCAAACCCGGAGTATGCTCTTGACTACTGCAGCTTAGTCGGAACAGTTGGCTCAATCAGAAACGGGTACAAGGTAATTAGTGTTAATAGGACAATCCATCAGAATCCAATCCTAAGAACTAGGGAGGTTGCATGGACTGAATCCACAAAGTTAGCAGGTTCTTAAGTGGGTTCATTCTCGCCTGGTTGGACACTTGGTAAGGTTGCTAGAGCACTCAGTTCGAAGTTTAGTTTTCTTTTGGGCCAAACCAAGAATTAACCCACTCCTTAACTATTCATTTAATAATCATAAAAATTACCAACCGAGCCACTTCAATACTTTCACTGAGACTACACAAGCAAACCTACACAACAACAATTGCAAGCATTTTTACATTCTCGTCACTGGTCTTTAATTTTCTATGTTTAAGTTTCAATCACAAATGTCGTGAATGCTTATCTATCTTGTGTTGGGTTAATCAATTGATTTAATTTGCAAGCAGTGGTTAGTTGTTAATTTTTCATCTCATCATCTTTTTAACTCCTAGAATAGACTTTTATCTTTTGTTGTAGATTAAAAGCCTCAGTTTAATTTTCATAGGGACCACCCCCTTTGGCTTCGCTAGGAGTAAGCCTAGACGAAAGAGTCGAGTAATCAGGTGACAGCACTTGACTCTCACTTGCCCCCAAGGACACACCGAGCGGCTTGAAGGTTTCCTGCTGCGTACCCCCCAGGTGTGTATTAGGCGACAACAGTTCTCACAGAGAAACTGAAGAGTATAAAGATGAATGGCAGAGAGGGAGTGACAGCTTACCTTACCAGGATATCTACAGTTAGAGATGAACTAGCAGCAGTTGGGGAGGTGGTCACTACTACTGAGCTTGTGCGTACAACAGTGAATGGGGCTTCCAAGTCCTGGGATGCATTTGTGCAGGCTATAGCGGGTAGAGAGAACCTACCTTCACGGGAGAGACTGTGGGATGACTTTGTGCAGGAGGAGACCAGGAGAGGTCTCATATAAGGCAGTTCATCACAAGGTAGGGAAGATGAGGAGAACGTGGCTTTGACAGCAAAGGGGAAGAAGAAGAAGAAGGGTGGGGCCAAGCAGTAGAAGCAGGGTGGGCAGAAGAAGGACTTGAGTAAAATCAAGTGTTATGGTTGTCAGACATTTGGGCACTATGCTTCACAATGTCCAAACAAGAAGAAGAAGAAGGGACAGCAGACGGCAGCTTCAGAGGTTGATGACTTTGAAGACAGATTTCAGAGAGAGTTTTCTCTGTGTGCTGAACAGATTGAGAGAGAGAGAACCTCTTTAGTTACCAGCACTGATGTGGATATGGAGATGGAGTATTCCTTGTTGGCAGGCCATTAGACGAGTGCATCCACCACTGGTACTTGGTATATTGACAACGGAGCTTCGAGCCACATGACAGGTGCTCGAGAGATGTTCTCCAAGCTATCACAGACAGGTACAGATGTGGAAATTGTACTAGGCGACGACACCATTGTTAGAGCAGTTGGTCGGGGGACCATTACATTTCAGAGGGAGTCTATGAGTCCCATGACTCTGAGGGATGTGTTATATGTCCCTGGGCTGAAGAAGAACCTTGTATCAGTTTCCACCATTGCAGATAGGGGTCTTGGGGTATGTTTCTCGGATGGGAGAGTGCAGGTATTCCCCAGGACTACAGGAGTATCTACCTCCATGGACATTGGGGTTAGATGTGGAAAGTTGTACAAGCTCTTGTTTCAGCCACATCACGCTCTAGCACACAGCAGCAGCAGTGAGTTATGTGAGCTATGGCATCGGAGGATGGTCCACTTACATCACCCAGCTCTAAGATTGTTGAGGAGCATGGTTACAGGTTTACCCGAGTTCAGCACTAAGCAGAGTGATGTGTGCAAGGGGTGTGCTTTGGGAAAGTACACCAAAACTGCTTTTCCAAGCAGTGACACCAGAGCAGCAGGAGTGCTTGACTTGATCCATTCTAATATTTGTGGTCCTATGTCATCAGTCTCTTTGACTGGATTTGAGTACTATATCATCTTCATTGATGACTACTCCAGGAAGACCTGCATCTACTTCTTGAGGAGCAAAATTCACCCTTAGTATTGAGAGTCTTCCAAGGGTTCAAAGCCCGTGTGGAGAAGCAGACAGGAAGGAAGATTCAGATGTTGAGATTAGATAATAGGGGTGAGTATACCTCCAAGGAGTTCGATGGGTTTTCCACACAGGAGGGTATACAAAGACAGCTAACAGTTCCCTACACTCCTGAGCAGAATGGAGTAGCAGAAAGGAAGAACAGGTCGATTGTGGGAGCAGCAAGAGAGATGCTCCATGATTAGGGTTGATCGTTCTTTCTATAGATAGAGGCATGCAGCACTGCAGTTTATCTGCAGAACAGGAGTCCTCACCGTGCTTTGGGGACGAAGACTCTTGAGGAGATGTACACAAGCAAGAAGCCTGAGGTGAGCCATTTTCGTATATTTAGTTCTTTGACTTACTCTCACGTCCCTTCTGAGAAGAGGACGAAGTTTGATCCCACTGCAGAGAGAGGCATATTTGTGGGATATGATGAAACTTCGAAGGCCTATCAGCTTTACCTTCCTGGCCAGAAGAGAGTTGTTGTTAGGCAGGAGGTGAAGTTTGATGAGGAGAGAGCTTTCAGGAAGTCCAGAGAGATAGAGCAGAGGGAGCCACCGGCTTCCACACCTCAAGTGACTTAGGCTTCTTTGATACAGATTTCAGGTCCACAGGTTTCCGGAGTGACTAGATCATAGAGTACAGGCACAGCTTCTACATGTTCAGTGGTTCAAGTGACAGGTACTTCAGGGACAGGTTCAGGTTCTAGTTCTCAGGTTACAGGTTCTTCAGGGACTGGTTCATCAGTCATTGGTCCTCGGGGTGTTGGACATTCTGCTTCTGGGAGTTCTTCAGATGAGGATAGACCAGTATGGGAGGAACCTTCAAGGAAGAGGAAGCCTAAATGGCTTCAAGACACCTTGAAGGAAGCAGAGGCATTTGGTAGACCCCAAGAGGAGATCAGGATAGCAGTGATGCCGGATAGACTGGGTATGGCTCTTGTTGCGAGTCTGCGTGATTCAGAGCCTTCCACATTTGAGGAGGCTTCCCAGCATCAAGTTTGGAGAGATGCCATGATGGAAGAGTACCATTCCATCATGAAGAATGATGCTTGGGAGATAGTGCCGAGACCAGAGGGGAAGTCTGTTGTGACTTCCAAGTGGATCTACAAGGTGAAGCATGCTGTGGATGGCAGTGTGGAGAAGTACAAGTCTCGGTTCGTGGCACGGAGGTTTTCACAGGTTGAGGGAGTTGACTATGATGAGACTTTTACGCCAGTTGCTCGGTATTCTTCCATCAGAGCAGTCATATCTATAGCAGCAGAGATGGGTCGGAAGATCCACCAGATGGATGTGAAGACCGCATTTCTCAATGGTCTTCTGCAGGAGGAGGTGTACTTAGAGAAGCCACAAGGATTCGAGATTCATGGGAGAGATTCTCATGTGTGCAGGCTGAGGAAAACCTTGTATGGACTGAAGCAAGCTCCTAGAGCTTGGTACTCCAGGATCGATGTGTACTTGACTTCGATGGGTTTTCAGAAGAGTGAGGTTGATCCCAACCTTTACTACATTGTGGTTGATGGAGATCCTCTCATTCTTTTGTTATATGTTGCTGACTTGTTTATCACTGGAGAGGAGCGTCTCATTGCACATTGCAAGAGAGACCTTGCTAATGAGTATGAGATGACTGACATTGGGTTGATGCATTACTATCTGGGGATGGAGGTTTCGCAGGAGCCTGGACATATTTTCCTAGGACAGGGAAAGTATGCATTTGATATTCTGAAGAGATTTCGGATGGAGGATTGCAGGACGATGTCTACACCTATGATCACCAACTGGAAGCAGCTTCATGCTTCTGCGGGTAAGTTGGTGGATCCTACACTTTACCATCAGCTCATTGGGTCGTTGATGTATCTGGTCAACACCAGGCCAGACTTGTGTTTTGCGGTGAACACTCTTAGCCAGTTCATGGTGGAGCCTAGGAGTGTACATTGGACTGCCGCAAAACATGTGTTGAGATATCTTGCAGGTACAATGGACTATGGTTTGGATTACAGGGATTCGGGTGGAGTTAGTTTGATCGGTTTCACAGATTCAGACTGGGCAGGCAGTGTGAGGGATCAGAAGAGCACTTCCGGTTGTTGTTTCAGTTTGGGCTCGGCAGTAGTGTTGTGGTTCAGTCGGAAATAGAAGTCCATTGCATTGAGTTCCGCCGAGGCTGAGTATATGGCAGCCAGTCAGGCTACTTGTGAAGCACTGTGGCTTCGCAAGTTGTTGGTAGATTTATTTGATCAGGAGCTTAGGCCTACGGTGATCTACTGTGACAATCAGAGTTGCATTCAGCTCTCTGAGAATCCAGTGTTCCATGACAGGTCAAAGCACATTGAGATCAGGTACCATTTCATCCGTGACTACATTCAGAGAGGAGCAGTTGAGTTGCAGTACATATCCACTGATGAGCAGGTAGCAGATATCCTGATGAAATCTTTGGGGAGGGGCAAGTTTGTTTTCTTCAGAGACAAGTTGGGAGTGGTGCAGAACACCTTCCTCGGTAAGAGGCAGTGTTAGTTTTTGTACCTAGGGAAGTGTTCCCCTAGTGACTTTTGCCTAAGTCACTTAGAAAGGGGGAAAATGTGACCCTTGCATTAAATGACTTGTGAAAAACATTTAATAAGACTTTATAACCATAAAGTCACTTTTTGATTAAATTTAAGTGGGTGAGTGAAATTAATATTTATGAGAAATAAATGAGCATTTAATTTCAACCGTAGATCTAATCTAATCTCATCCATTGATTTGAGAGAACCCTAGGGTTTGGACAAAAAGGTAAGGGAAGCAAGTTTCCATTCACTTCTGAGAGATTCAAGTGAAGAGAAGAGAAAGAGAGCAAGAGAGCAGCACGATTTCCAAGGAGAGATTCCAGCACAGAAAATCGAGGAGGGTTTCTAGCATTTATTGTTGGCACGAATCCCAAGGCATCTGTACAATATGGATTACTAGGCACAAGTTTCCAGAACAACACACATTTTGAGGACCGTACAACAGTCCTTTCTGGGCACGAGTTTCAAGGCACTTTTTGGGCACGAGTTTCGAGAACCAACACGATTTTCGAGACAGTATTTAATGCATAGAAACTGAGACAAATCCTGCATAGAAACCGAGGTGATGAACAGCACACATTTCAAGAAAGATTCTGCATGGATTTTGAAATAGATTCTGCACAGTTTTTGAGAAAGATCTCAGGCACATTTTTCGAGGGTCGTACAGTCTGTACAGACTGTACAATTCTGCACATTTTTCGAGGGTTAGTTTTTGCACTGTTTTCAAGGCAGCAGGCATTGAAAACGCAGTTCTGTGTTAAAACAGAAATTTTGTGTTTGACACAGAAATCGGGCAGAAGCACAGAAATCGAGAAGTGACACAGAAATCGAGAAGAGGCACAAAGATCGAGGAATGGGCACAAAAATTGAGGAAACTGCTGGGTGCATTTATTGTGGTGGAGATAAGTTGTATTTCCTACTGTAATGCTGTTCTAATTTTTGCTGAAGAAATAAAGCTCTCTCTCTGACTGGTTTTCCCCGTGGGGGTTTTTCCAGGGCTATTGGCCAAAAATATCTAAGTCTAATTTTTTTATGGTGTGCATGTTAAATTATTGTTCTTCCTGTTAAAGTGTTTCTACAGTGTGTTTAATTGTTTGAGATTTTCATAAGTAATTTCTAGCCAATGCAAAACCGGCTTGGAAATGAAAAACACTGAAATGTTGACATAAACCAGCAAGTTGCAAAACACAGAAAATTTACATGGTTAATCAAATGTTATATCTATTATTGCTGACCTTGTAATTATAAATATGCCCCAGATGCAAGCTGCGATTAGTTGTGCTTCTTAGCACATGTGAAATCCCAGAGGGGTCATATAGGCCAAAAAGGCCATGGAAATGAAATGAATGATCCTAATGAACCTGGATCAGCTTGATGTAGACATGATGCCTATGTTGAAACACTCTCTAAACAACTTATCCATTTGTGAGGCACAGCCCTTCCCTTTGTTATTTTGTCCGGCACAGAGTGTAGCTCCCCCTTTCCCTGTCCAAAGTGTCACTTAGTTGAGTTTGGTCAAGTCATCCCCTTTGCTCAGCCTTGTTCTTAGCCTTCACCCTTTGCAAGCAGTTAGGCCATGTCCATTGAATGAGTATGTCTTTAAAGCTTCTGTGCAAATAAATTATAAATAACATTGATAAAATATATATGTATTAACTGCCACTGAATGATGTTTGTACTTTAAGTTAAGCTGTGAATGTGATTAAAATTGCAACTTTTTAGTAATTGGCGTGCCATAATTGAAAAAATCGCTGAGGCTTTTTCACTGTTTTAGAAACTCGGTTTTTTTTTATAAATGTGATGATTTTTGTACAAGTGACATTGATGTCAACAATACTAAATGGTAATGTCAAATTCTTAAATTCTTAAGTAAAAGTGACATTCTCTTTATCTTTCATTTTACATCCTTTTACTTGAATTTTTAACATTACCATTAATTGTTTCAAGATGTTTGAGAGTCGTTCCAACCTAATCGGACTTCATATGCAAAAAGTAGAATTTTAGATCCCATTCAGAATTCAACAGACTTAATGGTTTTCAGGATTCCAACGTTTCCAGTGGATTCTATCATGTATGTGGGTAAGGGATTGGAATTTAATGAAGCACATCAAACTCTCTATGTACCTTGATGTTGGTGGTGTCGATGCCTGATTGTTGAAGTTGAATGAATTCCTCTATCATGACCTTGATAAAAAAAATGTACCCTTCAGTCGATAAAAATCACTTATTAAGCATGGGAAGCTCTTTCTATCTTATTTTAACGCTTAAATTAAGAAGTTTCATCAAAATTGTAGGGTGTTAATTGATGTCCTTGGAGGATCAACTTTGAGATTGGAGGTAGAGGCAAGGTCTAGAGCTTAGAGGTGGGGGAACATGGTGCTATTGATGAATATGATGTCAACATAGACAATGATTTTGATGATTATGTTTTTTCAATTTTGATTTAGATATGTATTGCACTTGGTGCCATTTTGATAATATTTTGTCTCTAATGGTTTGGAATCATAGCTTGGAATCTTTAATATATATTTTTTTCATTAAAATTGTAAAATTTTATGTATTTTTTAGCAGTATGAGTCATTGAAATCAAACCGCTCCAAGTTATTTGCATCCACTACATCTATATATTAGCGCTTTCTCCATATTTATGTTCCAATGTGTTTATCTGATGTTATTGTTGCGTTATATGTTTAAAATTCTGAAAAAAATGAATGAATTTTTATTTTTTAATGTTTGCCGATTTTTTCGCCGATGTTGCTGAGACGTTGTATTTGGGACCTGTTATCACATATATAGTAGTCGGGCTACCATACATTATTTTTCTCATTCCAGTACACTATTCAGCCAGTTCCCTTGCATTTGAGATGCCGAGATGAGCATCTATATTGGATCACTATCAGATTGTGGACAGCAGTTGTATTCCCCATGCCATGACTGAGTTTCAGGACACTCAGAGAGATGACCGATGTAGCCATTATATCATTGGTACAGAGCAGACAGTAGTGCCCAGAGTTACAGCAGCAGTCTCAGAGGACAGAGGATGGTACAGGTTGATGAGCTTTCAGGTATATGACTCAGCAGGTATATCATGGTGTTATGGTTAGATTGCTTTTATATTTATTCTTATAGCATGTCTCAGCACTTAGTGTCATGATCTGGCGATCATATAGATATATGGACCTGGTTGATCTATTATATATATTATACTGTCCCTACTCAGACTTAGAAGTTCACTATTCATACTCATTGGTACATACCCTCCTTAGGGAGAATAGAGGTGATCATTACACCATACTTTGGCTTGCTAGTGTTGGCTCCATCATTTCATTGTCTTCATCCATCCATGGCCTACCTTTTAGATTATCACCCTGACTTACTACTTGACTAGTGGCATGGAGGACTCTTCCCCACTGTAGCCTCTGTATTGGATGAGCTTCCCTGTTTATTGTGTCTCGGCTCTGAGTTGGTGACAAAACTTACCTATGGTGAGTTGGAGTTCCTTGTGAATTCTCCTTAGTCACTAAAGTTGTGTTGGCTAAACCTGAAACTTTTAGTGTTGCCATCAATACAAAATATGGAAAATGAAATGCTATATCTTGTATGAAAAGCCCATTCATGCAATGTGTTTCTAAACACACATGAATGAGAGGCATGCCAAATGAACATGGCAATAAAAATAAAATGTTGTATCTTTTGGAAAATAAATACCTAGGTAAACAAGCTGTCCATGACACACCTAGAAGTGCTCAGGTAAACAAGTGCCTTAAAAACACACCTGCAGCAGAAAGCCTAAAAGAAAAAATGTAAATCTATGCAATGTGTTTGTAAACACACATAGATCAAGGCTATGGAAACTTCAGGCCCAAAAAGCAATGGAACTTAAATGCTATATCTAAACAATTGCTGGCCTTATTTGTATTATGGATTGTGCGCATCTGTGAAGGTGAATAAACCCTCTTTAAACAACTCATCCATTTGTGAGACACCGCCATTCCCTGTGTTATTGCTCATTCAGTATATACTATGGTGTTTTCCCTTTCCCTTGCCAAAGTGTCACAAAGTCAAGACAGTTAAGTCATCCCTTAGCCTAGCCAAGTTAATTTAGCCTTCACCCTTCACTAGCAAATTGATCACAACTATGAAGTGAGTATGATCCTGAAAGTCTAATCTGAGTAATAATAATAATTAACGACACTATATATTTGGACTTAGATCGCCAGTCATGATTACTCTGTGTTATAATTGCTATTTGAATAAATTGTAAAGCATGTATTAACCTTGATACTTTTCAGCAGCCTTGGATGATGGACTGAGTTATATTTGGTCTTGGTTGGACCTAGTTTGACCATGGAGGACCATGGGACATGAGATGTTAGACCTTATGATGATATGGATAGATGATATATGGTCTATGTACACATACAGGATGATTCTATGCAGCAGCTACAGGGTTATGATGATGATTCTGAGGTTACAGCAGTGTTTGTATATGTACAGCGCATTATTATTGGCCCTGTTCCGGGATATTGGATATTTATTTTGATCATGCAGAGACTCATATGGTGTATGAGTACACATCTTGGATAGATTTGGACCTTCTGAGTCCAATGGGACAGTTTGTTTTCAGTTCCGGGCACTTACAGTGATGATTGAGCCTCAGTAGGCTGTCCCAATGCAATTTTGGTCTGTTGGAGGCCCTGTCGGAGCAGATGTGATTTTTATCCGGTTGACCTAGGGCGCTGATGATGGAGGGGGTGGTCCAGCCACTTATTTTTACCATATTACCCCCCTTCCGGACACACTGGTGCCCTCACCTTGACAGCGCCAGCACTCCAGGAGGCTGTTTGGGGCAGTTTCACGCTTCCCGAGGCATTTCAGGATTGGTAGAAATGGCTATTGAGGAAATCGATTTGGGCTACTGAGGCAAAGTTATGGCATGGGATGATCAGTGATGATAGATCGGGACCTTTCACACCTTCTCCAGTAGTTTCAGCTTCATCGGGGCCCGCATCCATCACTTATGGCACTTTCTGTGGATTTTTGAGGTCTTTTGAGGACCACGACTTCACTATGGAGGCACGATTTGGTACATTCATTATTATTTGTTGGTTATTGTGCTATGGGGATTGACCAAGGAGGGATAAAATTACCCCTTGGACCCACCATAAGCCTCTTATGATATTTCATCATCATGATTTGGTGGGATCCCCCTCTTCTAGGGCGATTTTGTCCACTTATGTTATATTTTATGTGTGATCCATGTATTATATTGTTGAGCTCATCTCAACCATTGATTAGACTTTTGTATCTTCTAATCTTAGCCACTCATTCAAAAAGTGGTTAGGGTTTTGGTGCCTCTCCTTCCTATTTAAAGGAGAGAGCCTCTCATTGTAAAGGGTCTTTGGCTCTTGGATTATTGGTATAGAAAAATATTCTTGTGGAAATTCTTGTGGTCTCCTTTGCATCTGGTGTTCTTAGATGGTGATTGGAAAGTCTATTGCAACCTAGCATTTGGAAATTGTGGTAAGATCTATCTTTTTTTTGGAAATCATTGTTTGTCTACAGGAGGGCGACTTCAACAAGGGCGATTTTGCAAGGCTTCTTCAAATCGACTTTCTTGGCATTCGCTTGTATCAGGGGGTTATCATTAGCTTCATTGTGATCTATGCTATCTTCCTGTTACTTCTTTTGTGGCATTAGTCTTATCTCTTGATGCATCAAATCTGATATTGTTGACGTTTGTTGTGCAGGAGAGAGGGCGCATTGGCTTCTTGGATCAAATCGACTTGCATAGAAACTACCTCAAAGCTTCTCAAATTGATCGGGTTTGCATAGATCATCATCATCAAGGCATCTACAAGGTTACCCAGGTAAGATCCACAGGTTTGTTTCTCTTTCCTTTATCCAATCCATTGACATAGCTCATAAATTGTTAAAACCCTAAATATCTTAAAACCCCCATTTTACATTTTCTCAGATCTACTTAGATCTAGTGGGTTGTTGGGCATAATATTGAAAACCCACCTCTATAGCATCCACGGCATCCCGGATCTATAGTTTGGTGAGGATTGGCTTCCGTTTGACCCCTCTCCCATGCCAACTTAGCTTCTCCCAAGCAAGGCGCACTTCACTGATTGAGCAAGTTGACCTAGATCTAGGTGGTGGGTGTTTGAGATTTCACTTGATTTGATATCTACACATCAAATAACATACACCCAGGTTGTCACTTTCCTGAAATTCACCTTGTGGGCCCCATTCCACATTTTAAGGGATTTAATCCCCATTTTGGACCACTTGGAACACTTAAACTCAGATCTACTAAGATCTAACCGTTGGATTGCCACGAAATTATAGATCCATACTTCTACCTGACCGATCTACCCGGATCTAAAGTTTGGATGCCATCCGACTTGTTTTGACCCACCTAACCCCACTTTTTAGCCTCCTTGGGCAAAGTCGCACCACCTTGGAGAAGTGAGTTCACTCACTTCTAGGAACTGGGTACTTGAGATTTTTGGAGATTTGAAACCGGAATAATTCAAAACCTAGGTCTAGACTATCACTTTGTCAAATCTTGCCTTGGGGATTGCATTCCTTGTTTTAAGGGATTGTGGTCCACTTTGGTCAAACTTAGATCTAGACACATTCATCCATCAAGACTTCTATTGCCCACTTGTCCCAAGTACTAGGAGTCCTAAACCATAAGTCAACCATACTTTGACTTCACTTCCCAATTCCCAAGGCACTGGTTTCTCTCCAAGATTAATTCAACTTTCCTAGATTGTTGGATTGACTTGTGGTTTGACCTATGCATGGTGAACTAAACCCTTGAAGCTGTCATGTATCATGGTCAAGCTTGTCACTCGTACTAGTTAGCCCCAATACAACCCTTAAATACCCTACCTTGGACACAGTTCCCAAGGCAGTGGATCTTTTGACATTGAACTAGTACACTAGCCCTAGATCTCACTACAAACATTATAAGTCACTATTACATCAACTATGAACCAAAGCTACACCTATTGAACCCCTCACTTGGCTTGTGACTTCATCTTTAGGTCTAGGATAAACCATACACCTAACTTCACTTAGAAATACCCTGATTTGGTGTCTTGGTTTTGATCTCTCCTGTCGGGAGTAGATCGGGTCTCCCCCTTTGTTGTCTGGGCTAGATAACATAAAGCGAAGGTTGCCTCGACTGGCGTGACAACCATATATTGGAGGTCGAGGTGATCGTGGTCGCACCTTGTGAGTTGCCCTTCCCTATTGCCATCCATGACTGGATCCATCCATAGGGGTAACTACAGTCTAGGTGACAACAGGACCTGTTATCACACCATAGTAGCAAGGCTACTATTCTTGTACAGCAGATATCTGCACATTCCAAAGCTTACATTATTCCAGAGCATGGCTATATATTTTGGATCACTCATGATCAGAGCAGTACATTATTCAGATTTTGTATATGACCTTGTGTCAAGGCTGAGCCTTGAGAGTTCAGATTTGATGACTGATGTGACCACTTATTCCATTACAGTTTCAGTTCAGTGCCTAGAGATGTATTTCAACAGTGTTTCAGATGATGCATGATGATTATTATGATGTTATATGATCTGTGGATATGTTCTCACTGACTGTGGATTATTATCTTGTTGATTTAGTCATGATCACAGCATGTGCTTGGTATATTATTCCTGATGTGGCAAACTATTTAAAATGAACTGTAAATCATAAAATGGACAATTGCTTGCACTTTTAGGTCATTTAACAAAACTTACTGGTTTTTCACCTTACATAGACATGGTCTTTCCCGACACCAGTTGTCTGCTAGTGTAGGCTCCATATTCACTTGTCTCCATTCATACATGACCTTCCTGTTTGACTTTAAACCCTGACTTGTCTCATTTGACTTTCTGATACTGAGGACTTCCCCATTTTTCTACCTCTGTGTTTGGACCGCATCCCTGTTTATTCAGTGTCTCGGCTCTGAGTTGGTGACAGAACTTGCCTTTGGTGAGTTGGATTGTAGGCCTAAATCATTCTGGTCGGTTGTCTCGATGTTTCGCATTGGCTCGAACTCCTCCTAGTCACTTGAGATGTTGTTGGCTAAAACTGAAAGCTCATGTTCTACCTGTGGAAACTTAATAAATTCGCCCATGGAAACAAAAAAAGGGCAAGAGCAATGAAAAGCTAAAAATACTCCTCGAAGAGTATAAGAAAGGTCCAAAAAGCAATGGTTCTTAAAAGCTATATCTAAACAATTGCTGACCTTGTATAAATATATGAAAAACATGCCCTGGATGCAAGCTGCAACTAGTTGTGCTTCTCAGCACATCTGAAATCCGAAGGGTTATGTAGGCCAAAAAGGCCATGGAATAAAATTGAATGATCCTAATGAAACTGGATCAACTTGATGTAGACATGATGCCTAAGTTGAATAAGCACTCTCTAAACAACTTATCCATTTGTGAGGCACAGCCATCCCCCGTGTTCTTTTGTCCAACACAGAGTTTGTAGCTTCCCCCTTCTCCCAGTCCAAAGTATTGTTGAGTTAAGTTAGACAAGTCAAACCCTTGGCCCAACCTTGCTCCTAGCCTTCATCCTTCACTAGCATTTTAACCATGTCCAATGGGTGAGTTTATCATTTGAACTATTGTGCAAGTAATTTTATATAACAACGGAATATGTTAACTTGATTAATGCCACTGAATGGAATTTATACTTTGATCTTAGCTGTGGGAAGGATTAGAGAAGCATTGTCTTAGTCTATTGATGTGATTTATCCTTGATTATATATTCTTGGGATCCGTGATGATGTGGACCATGTATGGATGATTATTGATGATGATTTATGGGCCCACATGTTTGATGATGATATCATATGATGGACATATGATGCAGATGATGTTGGATCCAGTTCAGCAGGTTTATTACTACTTCAGATCAGCAGATTATACATTGTCCATATATGGTGGACCCTACAGCAGGCCCATTAGGGCAACCCAGGGTGTATGAGTACTCATTCCTAGTGGATTTGGGTCTTCTGGATCCATTGAGACACTTATCTTTCAGTTCCGGGCACTTCTGACATTGATTGATGCAGTTTTACACTTGTTGACCAGATTTGGGGCTGATTTCCCAGCCTGAGCAGCAGGGGCCCCGAGAGGCCAGTTCACCTAGGGCGCTGATGATGGAGGGGGTGGTCCAGCCACTTGTTATTACCATTTATCCCCCCTTCCGGAGAGCCTGGTGGGCTCAGATGGACAGCGCTAGCACCCTAGGAGGCAGTTTTGGCACTTTCGCAGTTCCCGAGGCAGTTAAAAAAATGGATAAAGTGGTCACTGAGGAAATCGATTTGGGCAATTGAGGCAAGGTTTTGGCATTTGGTCTTCACAGAGGTCTTCCAGGGTGGCATCACCATCTTCCAGTCAGTTTTCACCATGTGGGTATGCCCAGATTGATCACAGGAGGACATTTACTGCTTGACTGTCATGGATTCTGAGGACAGTTTTGATCATTTATATTATATTGGACATATTTTATTATTTTATTGTGCCTTGGGGATGAGCTAGTAAGGATTAATACCTCCTAGCCCAACCATGAGCTTATGATGTCATGTCCTAGTCACCATGAGGTGGATTTTGGGTGCTTATCTTTCTCTAGTGGATGACGTCACCCTCTTATTGTACCATTTAGTGAGGGCGCTATTGTTATTTTGAGTGATCCATGTGATATATTGTTATGGGTCATCTTAGCCATTGATTGTATGATGAGATCTTTTAATCTCAACCACTCATTTGATGTAGTATTGTAGAGTGGTATAGGGTTTTGGTCTTTATTATCCTATATAAGGAGGAGACCCCCCATTGTAAAGCTCACCTTTGGAGCTCTGGAATATTGGAATAGAAGATTTTTTGTGGAGCACATCTCTCTTGCATTGTGGATTCTCTTGCAAATTGAATATACAGTATCTCTTCTATGTATCATTGTGGATTTTGGTGCTTTTGCTAATCTTTTGACAGGAAAGTCGAATTGGAGAGAGGAGGGCGACTTCATGAGGGTTATTGTTGGAGGGATCCACATATTCTCTCTTGGGTTGATCTTGTGACAGGGAGTATCATTATTGTATCTTCGTGACATAGTTGCTGCTTTCTATTACATCTTTCTACCATTTTCATAATCATCTTGCTTGACTTGTTTCTTTGATCTTGTCTTGTAGGAGGAGGACGATTTGGCTATCTTGGAGAAGGACGTTTTGGTTGGAGCACTTGGATCTCACTCTTGAATATACACATAGGAGAATGCTATCAACTTGCAAGGTGGCCACAAGCAATTGAGGTAAGATCTACAAGGTATGTGCCTCTTTCATCCATTCTATCTTCATTGGTCATAAAACCCTAATTAATCAAAACCCCAATTTTGGTATTTCTTAGATCTACTTAGATCTAGCCTTGCAATTGAAAAGATATTAAAAACCCACCTCTATAGGATCCACCCCTAGTTGGATCTATAGTTTGGTGGTGATTGGCTAAAAATTGACACACTTTTCAATGCAAAAAGCCCTCTTGAACCTAAATCGATTTTCCTATGAGAAGCTTGTTGGGTTAGATCTAGCACATGGGTAGGTGAGATCCCACTTGATTTGAAATCTAGACACTTGATAACCTACCCCCACATCCTTACTTTGGTGAAAACTACCTTGTGGACATCTCTCCATGTTTTAAGGGGTTAAAACCCCCTTTTTATCTTCTTGGCACTTTAAAACTTAGATCTACTAAGATCTAGCCCTTGGATTCACTTGAAATTTTGAAGATGCATAGATCGGGGTACTAGCATCCCGGATCTACAATTTGGTGACCATTGGACTTGATTTGGTCCACCAAAACCCACTTTTGACCTTCCTTGGGCAAATCGCACCCCCTTGAAATTTTGAGTTGGTCCACTTCTAGGAGGTGGGTGTTTGAGCTTTTCGTGGATTTGGAATGCCCATGCCTTGAAACCTAGGTCTATACTGTCCTTTTGTCAAGATCCGCCTTGGGGATTGCATTCCTTGTTTCAAGGGATTGTGGTCCACTTAGGGTCCTCACTTAAAAACCTAGATCTAGTAAGATCCAACCATTAGATTTCACTCAAACCACTTGACTTGGCTTCTAGGTGTCCCGATCTACAATTTGACATACTTTTCGACCCCATTAGCCCACTTAACAAGGCACTAGTCCATCATCAAGCAAGTCGCACTCCTTGGGATTGGTGTCAAATCCTAGATCTAGTACATGGGTATCCTTAAAATCAACTTAAACTCATAGATCTATCCTACATCTAACCTATAGTACCTACCTCACACCTAACTTCACCTTGTGGGCCTACCTAAAATCATTTCACACTTCCCAAGAAAACTAGACCCACTTGTGTAAACACATGGTACTATACTTTGTCATCATACCCCATCATGTGGCCTAAACCATACATAGGTTGAAACATTAATAATCTCTTACACCTCCCTCAACCATACCTTAACCCTTAGGTCCACTTAGCCTTACATTGGTTTCCGTAACTCATTACTTACCTACTTTTAGAAACCTTGCTTAGGTCCAATCAACTGTGATTGGGGTATAGGGTCTCCCCCTTGGTCTAGTTACACCTTGACCTAAAGTGAAGAGTGCCTTGGTTGACGTGACTCCCACCTGCATTGGGAACCGTGGCATCTCTTGGGTCACCTCTTTAGTTGCCTAGCTCCTCTACCGTCCCGGATGGGATACCACTAGGGGCAACTACAAGTTGTGTGATAACAGGACCCTTGCTGACTTTTTGTCGATGCCGACTTTTTCAACATTGGTCTAGAAGGGTCACACTATTATTTAAGTGTCTATCGGTATTCATTACCATAAATATAGCCAGGTACTATCATAGGTCCACTTTAATATGAGACTATCACCAATAGCACAAATGAATAGCAGTTTCCTTGGTATTTATAAATACTGGATAGGATATGTGAGATAAACTACTACTTGTATTGCACAACATGTCTACCTACACTTATGATCTCCTTTATACTTTGCGTCCTTCTCTAAGACTATTTTTATAGACATTTAAATGAAGCTTAAGTTTCAAATATCTTATCAGCACATCAGATCAATATAGAAGAGAACAACAAGAAACTGCATACTAGAATGTGAAGCTTCAACAGTCCAAAGAGATTCTGACAGTGGAGAACTCATCTCTTAGGTCCCTTCCTCCTTTGCAAAGAACAGGGTGTTAAATTGCTAAATAATGAACAATCTCAATTGTGTTGGGTTTTTGTTATCCTGTTTTATAGCTTGTTGAATAGGACCTTTGATTTTTCAATACAAATAAATTGTTTATTAATACAAGTGATTGGAATCGTACTGTAATAGAGGGACTCCAAAGCTTCACCACCAGTCCTGCTAAACGGGCACAAGCATACCAATGTTCATCTTGAATAGATCATCTCACTGGTTCTTAATGCAAGGTGGGCTATGTCAGATCCTGAGATCCCTTGGGTTCGTCGGTTACACAGTGTTTGGTCAGTGTGGCTTTCAAACAAGCTGCAAGTGTTTGCGTGGTTGGTTATCTATTAGGGGATCCCCTCCAAAGCTAGGATGGCCAAGTCTGGTCTTTCCAAGTTTCCAATGGACTGTTCCCCAGGTGTCAGAGGCTTGAGATGGTCAAGCATATTTTTTGGGACTTTAGGACTGCCAGAGAGTGTTGGAAGTTTGTGGAGGGTCAACATCCTGGATTGTTTTAGAAAACGCTCTATTGGAGGGCTGCATTGTTTGGAGATGGCCATTTCCTTGTTTGAGAGTCTTTCTCCAGTTTGTGGCATTGCTTGCAGACTTTGCTCTGTTTCTTATTTGGAAGCTCAGGTGCAAGTATGTATTAAACCATGAAGTTAGCTCTGTTTTTGCTTCTATTGCTCTGTGGGAGGACGAGGTGCACCATCAACTTTTAGCTAAAAGGGCTTTGTTGATTAAGGATGCCAAGAAGTTGGATCTTCCTGTATATTCTGATTTTATTTCTGCTTTAGTTAGTCTCTGGAAGAGATTATGGTAGGCATTGTATATACCCTTCCACTTTCTTGCTCTTTGTTCGTAGATACATTTATGTGAATATAACAAGTATTTTTCAAAGAAAAAAAAATAATAATAATAATAATATTTATTAATGAACACAACTGTTAATGGATCAATGAATTGCTATTGGAAAGAATGAGAACAAAAGCTGCATCTACAAACATACTTACTAAATTCAACTAAGATAGAGACAAGAGTAAGAAAGGAGTCTCTTGTGTTTTGGAAAAGTAAAAAGGTTCTTAATGTTTTATTGATTTTATGTTAAATGTTTCTTCCAAGATTTCACCATATAAGTTTTGTTTTTCCCAAGAAAATGGGCTTGCATAGAAATGATTTTGCATCAACAAAATACTACTAGTAAGCACAAAATACTCACCAAGTGTAACCTCATATGTTGGTTTGACAGAAAGGGAACAAGACCGAACCAGAAAACAATGTCTGTCAGAATCACAGCACCTGCAGATGTCTATTCAAATTAATTATTAACAATCAACTTTCAGAAGCTCTATTGACATTTCTTTTAGCAGGAAATAGTTTCCCATAGACATAGACTTCAAAAAGTTTACAATGTGTTTTGTTTAACATTGAACAAAGTTCATGAAAGAACTACCAAAAGTGAATCATGCCATCATGATAAATGAGAAAAGTGTCCATGGTCAGGCTTCATTCCAAGGTACTACAGGAATCTTGGCAAAGACATTTTTTCTTATTAAAAAAAAATTAAATTTTATCTCTACAATTTTTTCAGAGACAGACCTGAGAAAATATTGAATCTTCTAATTTTGCCATTGCTTTGGTGAATGACTCTGTAAACTGGACTTCTAAATTAACAACATGAAAGAACTGGTATTCATAAGGGAAACACCATGTAACATGTACACAATTTTAGCAGACACAACCAACATCATCCTTAAACTTCGCATCTTCAAGAGAAAACATAAAGAAAACCATTCAATCAAATAACTAATATGACAGATCCTATTTTTCCAAAGTTGTATGGAGGTATACTGGAGTGTAAGGTTCCGAGTCAAAATGGTCTAAAGATATCTTCAACTTCTAAGTGTGAAGTAGTTTGTTGGTTTTAAGAATCTTGGATTTTAAACCAAGTCTGTAAGTATGACCCCCACTTTGGTTTCCACTCTTGAACTGCTGTAACTATCTTGATGTGAATCAACCTTGAGATTTCATCAAACACATCATGAACATGACTGCTGTAGGTAACTTGTGAATGTCTGGACTTGTTAGCAAGGTTTATAATGGATTCCAAGGTAGTGTATCAATCATTAATTCACAATAAACTCATGCACAGAAGATAAACAACACAATATCCTCCTCATACACCTTAACTTGGAAACTGCTGCACTTAATATTATCCAAATCAGATTTGCATTTTTCCCAAAAACACTGATGATCCTCTGCTGTAAATACAGGATAGAAATTTCAAGTTTTTGCAGATTTGGTTGATGGTTTATCACTGAAGGTTCTTATATGGAAAATGGATGGCATTCACCATAAATTGCATTTACACATACACATTAAGTTAACAATAATAAACAGTCTTAATCAAGTGCACCAGATTTGAATATCCACTTAAGAAATTGAAAACATGCCTGGGTGAGATGTACCAAATGTCTTGGAGAAACGTCCCACAGTAAAGGAAAATAGGCTGCTACAGCACTTGCACAAAGGACACGATCCTCCACTTCCTTTCCTCAAATATTTGTGTGAAGATGACAATGATATACTGCTGTGAATTCACATTCTCCACCACTGGTCAGCTGCTACAGGATTCATCTTTGTGAATATGCTGCTACAGGATTCTCTTTGTGAATATGCTGCTACAGGATTTTCAAGATTTTGAGAGATTATTTCACGACCAAATGAAGATTCCAGCCAGTAATAAATACATCCTCCTCTAAGGATAACCAATCACCTCTTTGGCATCTATTTGCACCACCTTCTCTGTCCCACAATTTTCCTTTGGCAATAAGTAATGGATGCGCCCTTCTATGAAAGAGATGACAGTCACTACTAAACAAATCGACTTTCCCAAACAGAGATATGCAAGCATTCACAAGTGCGCCTTTCCTAACCGAGAGTTCCCAACTTGATTGGTCTGAAAGGTGAAGAGATACCTCCCTCTAATGCGCCCTCTATCTCAGACCACTGGAAAGCAAATAGCAGTAAACTCAAAGGGTAAAGATAGAATCGACTGCAGCTGGGGTGACTGCACCCTCCATAGTTCTCCTCACTGATCACTGAGAATAATCGACCTCTTCTCAGATTTAACTTTGTGCCACTAATTCATGGGGAGTAAGAAGTATCCTCTTCCACAGGTGTGCCCTCCCTCAAGATCTGCAAACTCTTCTCAAGATCACTATTCTGAGATGAAAAGTGAGATTTCCAACCACGGCGATAAGCATAAATGAAATATCTCACTGATCTCTCCTCCAAAATGGCTAGGATAGATAGTTCCACTATCGAAACCGATTCCTCTCCTTTAGGGTTTCGTCCAAGAAAAAGCTTGAAGCTCAAGAGCTCTAGTTTTCGAAAATGCAATAGACAATAATGAATGAGAGAGTAGGCTCTCTCTCACTTTTATAACTCTTTCTTTTTCTCTTGGGACTCTTCATCTTCCCTTTCTCTCATTTTCTCACTTTTTAATTTAAAAATGACTTTAGTGAGAAAGTGGTTTCTATTCTTTCATTGACCCTTTTTGGCCTCATTTTACCATTTTGTGTCATTTTTAACTTGTTGCCGCCGGATCACGCACCTAGTTAACGTAGCAAAAATCTATGCTACTGTTCGGTGCGCCCTTGAGGGCAAGTCTCGAGTCAAGGCTGTCACCTAATCTTGACGCCTCTATTTAGGCCAACTCCTAATCGAAGCCAAAGAGGGTAGTCCTTATGGAATGTTTCTAAGGTATTTAGAATGTTTCAGTGAATTAGTTATGAATGTTGTTGAAGGAGTTTTATTTGTATGATTACAATAATCCAAGTTCGTTTGCAAAATAGTTGTTTTATGAATATGCTTTCAACAGAAAAATGTAAGACCACCAAATATGTAAAGATGCCACAATAGTTTATGATATTAAGAAAAAGTAAATAAATGGTGTTGTTGTGGACCAGTGCCAATATGGAGTCAATACAATAAGATAGAAAATGTTGTTGAAAGTAAAGATTTTGAAGTGTCTCTTGGTTGCTTTTAATTTATTAATGATTCAGAGTTATTTAAGGAAAAAAATGGGGACTCCCGAGATACCGTGAGGTACAGGGAGCAATGTCCAGAAATTAAAGGATGGTGGCTCTGTTATCACACCATAGTAGTTGGGCTACCATGTTTGTAGAGTAGATATCTGCACATTTTTGAGCTTTGCCTTTACACTTGTTCAGTGAGATAAACTATGATGAGCAGCACTATTTATGATCACTCACATATCAGAGCATATTTGTATCAGACATTTAGTAGACCTCTTGCCAAGGCTAAGCCTTGAGACCTCAGATTTGATGACCAATATGACCTTTTATTCCATACAGATACAGTGCAGTTTTCAGTGTTTCAGATATAGTCTTCTCAGTGGAATTTTTGGAATTTGATAGCATGGTTGGATGCTCCTCCTCAAAAGCAAAATTCTGAGCCCTAGATCAAACTTTTTGAGTGGGTAGAACCCTGGGATAAGTCAAACCCTAGTTTGACTTCTAGACCAGAAAACCAGAAAAACCACTAAACCAAAAAACTGCAAACCTGTGCACCAGTGAACCAGAAAAGCTGCAAACCTGTGCACCAGTGAACCAGAAAAGTTGCGCACCAGTGAACCAATGAACCAGTAAACCAGAAAATCTGTTGCAGATCCGAATTTCGCTGGTCAAGCTTAAAGGGTGAAAAGTTGAAGTTTTCAAAAGTCAAGTACAGCAGTCAACTTCAATTCAATCAAGCACATCTCCTGGTAAGGTCAACTTTGCATTTTAAGAATTTTCAATTTTTGGTGACCTCCTAGATAAAATGGCCCCAAGCACTAATCTTGAGGACAATCTAGAGGGTATAGAGAATTTCCAAGCATGGAAATATAGGATTGGTCTCATTCTTGAAAAGAATCATCTTGCCCAATATATCAAAGATGAGGTTGCAAAACCTATGGAAGTTGAAGCTAAAGAAAAGTACAAGAAGGATATGATTAGGGCAAAGAGAATCATTGTTGATTCTATCAAAGACCACTTGATTCCCCAAGTGTCATCCAAGAAGACCCCGAAGGAAACGTATGATGCCCTAGCCAAAATGTATGAAGGGAGGAACATCAATAGGAAGATGAACCTGAGAGCTCAATTGAAGAGCACTAAGATGAATCAAGGAGAATCTATTCAAGATTACTTCACAAGGGTCTCCCAGTTCAAGGAACAACTAGAAGCCACTGGAGACAACCTTGATGAAGATGAACTAGTCATGACTGCTCTCAATGGTCTAACTAGACCTTGGGATTCATTCATCCAAACCATGTGTGCTAGAAAAGAAAGCACGAAGTTTGATATTGTACGGGAGGATTGCATTCAAGAAGAGGCTAGAGTAGCCAATAGAGAGGCCCTACTCAAAGAAGATAATCAAGCATTAGCCACCCATACCAAAAGAAGAAGGAATCAATCCAACTTCAAGAAGGAAAGTTACAAGGAGTCTCAACCTCCCACGAAGTTCCATAAGGAAAGAGGGAACCATTCAAGAAAAGACTACTCCTCTTTCCAATGTTTCATTTGTCACAAAATACACATTGCTAGGGATTGTCCCTCAAAGAAGAAGAAGAGTTTCCACCCCATAAGACATCTAGCAGAAGACGATAGTGAAGATGAAAAGGAGGAAAGACCTCAAAGGAAAAGAGCTAAAGTAGAAAAAGAAGATGCAGAAGAGTATGTTCTATTTGCACTCTCTGGGTCTGTAACACCTGGAGAAGAAACATGGCTTATTGATAGTGGTGCTTCAAAGCACATGACAGGACAAAAGAAAACTCTTTCAAGACTTGAAGAGAAGACCTCTCCACAGAAAGTGTCATTAGGAGATGAGTATCAATATCCTATCGAAGGAATTTGTGAAGCAAGCTACAAGCTTGATACTGGAACTCCCATGAAATTGAAGTGTTATATGTACCAAGTTTGAAGAAGAACCTACTTTCTATCTCAGCATTAGATACAAAAGGCTATAGGGTTGCATTCATAGATGGACAAGTACTCATATGGCCTGTTGCCAACTAAGTTGTACTTGGTTGGATTATCAAGCGAGCGGGCAAAGTTGAACATGTTACATGTTCGTTTTTTATGATTTAATGTCCAGCAGGCCTTTTAAAAGCCCCATTTTTTAATTTTTTCCACATGTCCATGGCCCTGCGAGGTTTGTAATAAAATGTACGAGCATGGTGTTTTGTAAAGGACTTGGTTCCCTAGGACTTTTTGGCTAAGTCAGATATTCCAAGGAGTTTTTTCACCTATTAATTATGTCTTGCATTAGTGCATAACATAATTTTTGGGTTTTTCTCCTGCTCCTCCAAAGCTGGAATGCCTAGGGAAGTTAACGAGCCTTGGGGGATTGTTAAAGTCCATGGATCAATGTATATGAACATGCTAGACATTGATTTTGAGTCATGTGGACATGTGCTAGGTCCCCCTAGGTAGTATTTTAATTTTCGGCGAAAAGTTTTTTTTTTTCCGTAAATGAGCCATTTTTTAATGGTTTCATTAAAAAATATTGTAATTGGCCTAGAAGTGGCATCTGGGGGTCTTTTTTGCCTTAGGGGTGCTCGTTTTCCAACTCAGAGCACCCCCCTAACCCCTAAACCCACTTTTTCTAATGTTTGGGTGCTTAATTTTTCACCTATGACCAAAAAAAAGTAAAAAAAGTCACAAACAAATATAAAAAATGAAAAAATGACTTAAAAAAATAATTGATTTTTGGGGTAATTAAATGTCTAATTTGGATCAGCATGTATCAAGGAGCATTATGGGTTGTTTGCTATGATGAATGGGCAGCCAAATATGTGGGAGTAACTCCCACATTAACTTGGGCGCATTTGCTAGAGTGGAGATGCCCAGGTTTTGGGGAAATGGCAGCCCAATACATGGGCGGTCACGTGAGCTTGTTTTCAGCTGATTACTGCTGCGTTTTTGGGCAGCTAGGATAGAGGAGTGGCAGCCCCATTTGCTCCACCCATCGTGCCACTCCCTCCACCATTCTCTCCTCATGCTTGGGTGCCCTCCTCTTGCTTTTTTTCTATAAATTGGAGAGCTTCAGCCCCATTGTGCTTTAGTTGGAGAGTGAGGAGGAATGCTATTGTAATCTTGTTCTATCTTTGATTTAATAAAAGAAGACTTTGGAGGTCAGCTTGTGTTGTGCCATTGATGAGTGGATGTACCACCTTATGTATTGTCAAGGTAACTTGTGCATAGGCTTCAATTTTCATAGGTGTTGTGTACTCATTGGAAAGATTGTTATCGATTTATGAGATAGGTTGCTCCAATTTATTTATTGAAATAGTTTATTGGTGTATGCTTGTTAAGAGATTATGATTGTATTTCTCACTTGTTTATGGATATGCAATACTGATTTCTTGTGAGTGTATGTCTACATTTGATTTGTGTTGGTGAAGTTTGTGATGTGTAGGTGGCCTTAAGTGGGAAAAGGCGTGAACTTGTTTGTTTCTCTCTTTTCCTAATCTTTGTTTTGCAGGTGTAGTCCCTTGGCATCACACAAAGTCAAAACTCCAAAGTTTTCAGTCTCAAAAAATCATTTCTTCTCTATCTCTTTCTCTCATAAATTCAAAAGTTTTCTTGGCGACCGGTTACTTGTGGAAATATTTCTGATTTATATACGAACGCCTACATTTTAAATAGATCAGGATTTACTTCAGAAAAATCTAGTCTAGTTGTTTATTAAAGCTTATATCTTTGACTGATTAGATCTTTCTTTCATCTAGCATCATACTTTTTTCAAGACTTGCAAAAAATTGTTAAATTTTTCAAAGTTTTGTTGAGTAGTGTTAGTTCTGGTTTTAAAGTACATCTAGTTGTTAGTAGAGCTTAGAATTTGCAGCTCTTAAAGTTTGCAAAGATCCCAAGTAAACAAGCCCCATTGCTTGTTTTACTTGGTTAAATTTTGTCATTTTTAACTAATTTTAACACTTCAATTTTTTTGGGTTTTTAGGAGGTGTTCCAAAGACACTCTTAAAGTGTTTTTGGGCATCTTATACTAATGTTTGCTTCCTGGTTTGTAGCAAAAGACGAACAGGTAGGAGGAAGTGCTGGCGAAATTTCAAGGATCCAGGCAATCCGGAGGACCAAAACTGAATTTTTGTAAAACCGATGAAAATTTTCCTTCAAAATTGTAAGCCACCAAGTCACTTTAAGTAGACTGGGGCACTTTTCTATCCATTGTAAAAGAATATTAAACGAGAGCAAGTGGGCTAACCAGTGCCCACACCCCATTTCCCCAGGGGTGGCCTGTGTCGTCTCTTTTCGTGGTGTGATTTTTAGAGTAGTTTTATTTCTTTTATTTTCGGCATTTAATAAAATTAACTAGGGTTAAAATTTACCTTGTTGGTCTTGTTATCACACAACTTGTAGTTGCCCCTAGAGGTATCCCATCCGGGACGGTAGAGGAGTTAGGCAACTAAAGAGGTGACCTAAGAGATGCCACGGTTCCCTATGCAATGTGGGAGTCACGTCAACCGAGGCACTCTTCGCTTTAGGTCAAGGTATAACTAGACCAAGGGGGAGACCCTATACCCCTATCACAGTTGATTGGACCCAAGCAAAGGTTTCAAAGGGTGAATAAATAATAAGTTACGGAAACCAATGCAAGGCTAAGTGGACCTAATGTTTAAGGTATGGTTGAAGGTGGTATCATGGATAGTTAGTGTTTCAACCTATGTATGGTTTAGGCCACTTAATGGGGTATGATTATTAAGTATAGTACCATGTGTTTACACAAGTGGGTCTTGTTGCCTTGGGAAGTGTGAAGATGGTATGAAGATGGTACTATAGGCTAGATCTAGGTTAGATCTACAAGTTAGAGTTGGTTCTAGGATTACCCATGTGCTAGATCTAGGGTTTGACACTAATCCCAAGAAGTGCGCCTTGCTTGGAGAAGGACTAGTGCCTTGTTGGATGGGCTAATGGGGTCAAGAAGGATGTCAAAGTG